>OX336885.1:1917500-2517500 GCA_946959425.1 Argyrosomus regius
GAGAGAGAGAGAGAGAGAGAAGGTATTTATAACTATAGGAAAGAACAGAGCAGCCACACTGAGCCACCCTGTGTACTTTCATTCATTCTTTTGTTGTCATTGGTTGAGTGTGTAGACAGTTCTTGGTAATTCTTGGATGGTGATTCAGAGAACTGTGGAACAGTGGAACTGTCAACAGATTGTGTAACAGCTGCAGAAGACAGGGAGCAACTGAATCATAACAGCCTGTAAACAATAGAGTGGTCCATATTTAGTTTAGCTTATGAGTTTTTACACACTCGTATGCTGCATTCACATTCACACTTTTAAAACCAGGAGCTGAGAAAATTCAATTGCTTTTATTTTGTGTCCCAATATATCACATTAATTAGACTAATTAGACACACTAATAGTGACACATATTTCATTAGGGAAAACAAAAACACTTTTCTTTTTGTTGTCCTGTATGATAAATTTGCGGATGACCTGATCTGTCGGTCTCAGCTTATGTAACATAGTGTGACTTTTGCTTTCACATCCATATGAGGACTTTCCCACTGTTGACACCATGTTACCTGACTTCACCTGCACATCAAGAACAAACCTGGTTGTTGGTGCTGGTGCATTTCTAGAAGCTGCACTGATTCAAGGGGATGGCAAAAGAAGAATTATAGTGGTGCTGAGAATGAGGACAGCCAGGTTTTTGCTTTCACAACTCAGGAACCTTTCATTCAAATATCAGTGTGGAAGAGTACAGAGACACTCTCAGAATCTCTATGTACCATTCTTCTATAACATATTCTATCATTCTATAATATCTTCTATAATGCAGATGCTATAGCCTCGCGGGTTACTCATTGAATAATGTCACTGGTTTTCTGGGATTAGTTTGGTTATTTGGTTATTGTTTATTAATTTAATTTCTTTTGGAATATGTTTTTACACAAGTGTAACACTTACATGGCACCACAGAGGAATTTCGATTTTTCTCTTTGTTGCACTCCTTCTGAGCATTGAAGCATTCCATGAATCTGGCATTACACTGTGTTACCAACTGAAACCCGAAGGGAAAAGAGAGAGGTGTGTTACATTTTGTGTGTTACATTCATCCGGATCTAAGCCCTGACTCCCACTACAGGAACAGTATTCAAAGGGGAATCAAGACCTGACAATGTTTACCTACATTAGCTCAAAGACTGGAGGCCTGCACCAAAAGAGGAAACTTATATCGTCCAACAACTTCAAAAGTTTTGTTAATATGTTGCTGATATCTTTCTAGTTGGAAAACTAGCCACTAAAATATCCAATAAGGTGTGCAGTCTGATCAATTTTCTTATCTAGGTAAGCAACCAAGCAAACTTCCCAAACCATCGTACTCTTGACTTCAGTACATGTACCTTAAAATTCTGGACAAAGCTCTAAAATTTTACTTTGCACACTGTATCGTGGATGTATGTGTATGTATCTTTTTCATGAGGGCCTATTATGTGATTTGCACTATAAAATCAACTTGTTAATACAAAAATGCGCTTCACATGCTGCTATTTTTGAGAATAAAGTGAGCTGTGTCTGTGTGTTATTAACATCAGATTCTTCAAAATACTTTACAATACAATCACAGCAGAGTTCTGTAATAGAAGTGAAACAGAAAGCGGCTCACAATAGAAAATCCCAGCTAAGAAGAGAAAAACACACCAATCCCAAGAAGTTGGGAAAGACCAGCGGAAAAACAAAAGAGCTACAAACAATGACTAAATTCAGCAGCACACAGCGACTACATTCTAATCCTGTCTTGAAGGCATAAAGGTATTACCATAACAAAGAAAGTCATTGTTCTGCACACACATTGTATCTAGACCTTGGACTGTGTGATTGGGCATATTGTGATAAAATAACAGGTTGTACCTTCCTGTTGTCAAGACTTCCAACCAACCACCATCAAACGCACAGACCAGATGATAAGATAATCTGAGTATTTATTTCAGGTCAAATTTCAGTCATTAATCATTATTAACATTTTCACTTGCACCAGAGGAGCAACACAGCATTAGTCTCAATGAAATCTCATAACAAATATTATTTTTAGTATGACATATATGTTCATAACTGACTGATCTGAGGGGAACCTACATATGTGATAACTAAAACTATACTTCATAATAATTAATAATACTAACTAATAATTAGCTCATAATCTAACCAGATAGGAGCGAGTGATATGAGTCAAGATTCATCATTGTTTAATGTGACAATGAATAAATAAGATAAAGTGTTTATCTTAAACATGCTAAACGTGGAATGAATAATAAATGGCAGTAGTCTGTTCACCTTGAACTCTTTCTCCAGTCGTGTCCGGCCGCTGTGTCCTGGAGTTGTGATGCTGTTGAAGTAGCTGTGAAGCTGGCTGGCTGCCACTTCTGTCTCCTTCCCCAGAATGGCTTCCATCAAGGCATCATGGATGAAGACGTACTGCTCCTGGATCAGCCAAAACGTTGACAAAAGACAATAGTTTCACACACAATTACAAGTGTACCATTTTATATTTTGCATGCCTGAACCTGAGATTAAAATTGCATCTGCAGCTCAGTTATAGACACATTTTTGTTTTTTCTTAAGATGTGAAATATGGTGTGCAGAATCACGGACATGAACTTTCTTCCCTGTGTGAGGATTAAATCAAGTAAAATAAAAAATCAGTTTAACCACACACATATTCTGAACACACGCCCTTCTAAAAAGATCCATAATGTAGTTTGGTTTAAAAGAATGAAGCATGTTTGGATTTCTTACTGGATATTCACAGTTCATCTGACCACATTTTTAGAAAATTCACAGTTCAATTCACATTCATGCCAACTGGAGAATGAATTCTAGTGTTTATGGTATCAAAATTTCCACTTATACTTTTAATTATCTTTTTACCTCTAATTAATCCTCAGTACCACAAAATCTACTTCATGTTTCCCAGATGACTTTTTCCAATGTGGTCCTCTCTTCTAGTGCCTCAGTCAGATGCAACAACGTGGCACATGAATGTGTTTGTTGTCCAAGCTCTCATAACTTAACATGAGCCTCACAAACATTCACTTCACACACGGATGCAGTTATACAAACCTCAGTCTGGACTAGGTAGTTGCGCTGGGTTCGTATGTGTTTGAGGAAGCCGAGTACATTAACTGTGCTCTTGTCTGTTATTTGCTGCAGCATGCTGTCTATGACGATGTACGTCCCCGTCCGACCCACTCCAGCACTGCAACACAACACAGGAACACTGAGGAACAGCAGGAAAAGCCAACGAGATGAAAGATGAGAGAAATGGGTTATATATGGTGAAGTAGCATTCAGCGATTCCTTTACGCCTTTCTTACAGAGGTGACAGCAGAAAGCTGTCAGAGAATGAGGGTTTCAGACTTACATACATCCACGGATATTGCAATTACATGGTGAGCGCCTTAAGTGCCTTTTCTCATGACATGCTTTTAATTCACTGCTATCCACAACATGCTTGCACAAGCAGTTTTCTACCCCGTGTGATTTGGTACTTTTAAAGTAAAATCCCATCATTTGTTATTCGTTGTTTCTTGTGGAGACATCAATTTTTAATACCACAACTTGGCAGCTTCTGCCATCAGTGTGTGAATGTGTGTGTGAATGGGTGAACAAGGTGACAAGTGCTGTAAAGTGCTTTGTGTTCTTGGTAGAAAAGTAGGATCACTTTGAATAATAGTTAATAAAACAATAAATGAACAAACCTTCTAATAAAGAGTGTGTCCTTCACGACCACTGTAGGTCCAGTTAAGAATGCACAGCAGCAGATTTTAAAAACCTTAGATGGGACATTCTCTTTAAAGTTTCTATTACTGTTCATGTTACGTGACTGTGACTGTGACTGTATATCAGCGTTGTCAGTTGTTCACAGGCATGAGTGTAAATTAAATTAGGCCATAAAATAGTGTGACAGATCCTTTACAGGCCAATAGCCCTGTTAGTGTGTGCACTCTCACATTTGGAACATTTCGCCTCATCTGTGATGAAAAGATTTTTTTTACTGTTCAGAACTGAGTGAGTAAAACAAGGAAAAGAAGACCTGTTGTTGAACACATTCTACATTTCTACAAGTTGACAGCACGGCCACGATACAATTAACACCAGTGCTGTACTTACATATTCAGGACTCAGAAGTTTCCTGTTGCTTTAAAGCAGCAGGGCAGCGGGGTGAATGTGAGTGCATCTCTGTCTGCTCTGCTTCTTGCATAATGAGTGGGAGGATGTCCGTGTGTCTATGTCCCGCTAGAAAATGGTAGTAATGAGTGGTGTGTCTGCAGCCACAGTTGTGAGGTGGTGTGACAAGTTATTATCGACCATCACAGCGAGATGATAGCAGAGAGCTTCATACTCATTCCCCCTGGGGCCACAGTCAGCAGACAATTACCAGTAATTTCCCTGCCTGCCTTACTGTAAAATGCCCTTAAATACAAGCTGGCAAACTGTGACTGCTGCTTCAGTGATGCTGCTTAGACGCACAGCTGTGGTAAAAGCAGCTGTGTAGAAACACACTAAAGTAAAGGTGTGAAATCCAAAGCTGTAAGTTGATTTGTATTGTAATATCTAAAAATATCTGCCTAAAAATACAAAGAATTTAATATGATTGTAATATTTTTACATTTTTGATTCAATTGTTGCATGAACAGGGATTTGTAATCACAGACTTTACACCATATTATCCACCACCTGGTCTTAAGAGGAGCTTGTAAGTGTCAGTGTGTATCAACACTTAGCAGTTTGTGTGTGTACAGTGACAACACAGTGTAATTGATCTAGGTGAAAGACAGATAGTGAACAGAGTGATGAAGGACGTTACAGTGAAGTGAAAGCAGTGTAGCGACATTACCTGCAGTGGACAAGCATGGGTCCCATGTCAGGCATCTGGGCGGCTGAGGACCTGCGGACAAAGGTGAGGACGGGCAGGGTGTACTCAGGGACACCCATGTCTGGCCACTGGGTGTAATGATACTGGAGCACTGTCCGTTCACTCTGAGCCCGTGACTTATGGTTCCCCTTACCAGCCTGAATAGAAGAGAAGGCAAGGAGTGAAGGAAGAGATGTTTGTTACATTAATGTACTAACATGTGAAACAACGGTTCACAATGTGGGGTCTGGCCAAAGTTCATGGGGTGCTTTGTCTTTTCTGAGGTTGTCAAAATTAGATTAGCACATGATGTTAATTAAAATACACTTACTGGATGATTATTACATACATACATAAAAGTAAGGAAAATATGATTAGGTTCTTGCATAACTTTTCTACCCTATTTTTGAAAATGAAAAAAGTGAAATAATATCTCATGAAGAAATATTTTCATCTGGTTATTGTAATTAAAGGTACTATGTGAAGAAATTTGTATTTGTATTAATTCCTTAGTATTGCCTTTGCGCGAATGGATTGCACTACAACATCCCTGACTTTGTCAGTTGTGTATAACAGCCTGTGAACTGACTTCTACATAATGGTATGGAGACATTTTTTCTGGAAATAGGATATGATGTTTATACGTGTTCCTGAGTGCCTTGCCTCTCTTCAGCTCCCCTACAGAGGCAACAATATGCAACAGTAACCACAATAGTTTAGAAATAGTGCAACACAAAGTCCATGTGAGCACAGAAGTGAGGAGGACTTTCCTGATGGTCAGATAGCTTGACTTGTTGCTAAAGTAACTGCTAACTGCTGCTAATTATGGATGCAATTAGCAGCTGGCAGCTTATGGCAGCTAGTTAGCCATGCAGCTAGCAATCCTACTTAACCGCTCAGCAGCCTCCGATACAACTAGACTGTAACTGAACACCTGACGGAGGCACAGTATAGAGGTGGTTTCTTTGTTTTCTGCACCATGTAACAGGTCAGAGAGATGCCCTTGTGCCCTTCAATAAAGTAACATTTTTAGAAAATTATGAAGCTTTTTTAAAATCTTGGTCACGCTATGTGGGGATAGCATGCCATTGTGGTACTGGCAACACTGTGCCAGTGACTACAGAGAAACCTTTTGCTTGTCAGTTCAGTTTGAAACAGTACAAACAGTAACAGCCATGATGAGCTGCAGGTTCTTCTGTGGTTTGTGACTAGTACAACACAGCTTCACCTTTCTATGCTGTGCAGTGGAAAAAACCCGGCAGCTCACCCCCATCACATGGTGCAACAACCCCGACCCCACATGTGCCTTAAACTCTAAAAGTTCATTTGGGGAGTGCCTCACCTTTTTGACTTTAGTGTTGCGCAATGTGAAGCGCCGAACAGTATAGCAGGCATGAACTTTAGTGCTTTTCAGTGTGACTACCATGTTGCCGTACTCTTCACTGTTCTCTGTTGGCCAGTACTGGTCACATTTTCTCTGTAGAACAAACACACACACACACACACGAGGGTGTAAGGCATGTCAATTTTGTGAGTATTTGTTGATCCAGGAAACTAGTGAGGTATATTTATCAGGACACATTCAGAAGGGACTAAAATGAGATGAAATACATTTGCTGGTCCGATGTATAACCTGTTCTCCTGCAGCTGCTTTACTACACTTGGCTGAAAGCCTTTGAAAACATGTGATCATGATGTGCCATGACATATTATTTACCTCCAAATGAATGACGAGTACTGTCCAGAACCAGGATGCTACAGATCCATGGACCGTTCCACAGTGGACAGTTTAACTTGGACATACAGTAACTACATTAATGATTGCTTGGACATGCCAGCGAGCCAGCATGTACGGTACCAGGACCCTGGAACTGGCTCACCGAAATGAAATTTAGCCATTTAATTTAGTCAGTTACACTGTGTTTGACAAGTCTAAATGTCTGCTATGACGAACAGCTACTGCTCAGTCCAAAATGAGGCAACTATTTTATCCTAAGAAGAACAGGGGTTTCTACTTTTCTGCTCACTACATTACTGTGTATTTGAGTTTAACAAGTTTACAAGTACTGAACAATTTTAGCATAGACTTTGTGTGCGTGTCAGAACATACCCGGCCTTTCTCCACTAAGTTGGTGATCATGACAATAATGCCAGTATTTTGCTCCCACACCATTCTCCAAAAGTCCTCAAATGTAGACTTCAGAGGTCCCTGGGCTGCAATGTAGGCTTTCGGCTTATTGTAACCCTGATGGATGTATAACAAAGAGACAGATTACTGGTTTGGTAACATGTGGCACATAGAAATGATACCACTGAAACAGACACAGTAGCTAAGGTGTCTCGGTGGACTCACATCCACATAGTTGGCATTGATGTAGTCGGTGTGTTTGGAGTCCTTCCCGGCCAGCGGCCTCAGCTTCACCCTGCTGTGGTCATCTGAGGAGGAAACAGAGCGGCAAAACAGTGAGTGTGTTTGTGTGACTGAAACCACGGTAAGAGCTAACCTTAACTCTCACCCGTAACACAGTTCTGGCCGTGTATTGTTATTGCCTATGTGTCCTGCCAAGGCACCTGATCCAAAACAGGAACCACATTAACCTTTGAGGTTGAAACAATGGTCAAACTGGGTTGTGGAGCTTTTTACAGACAGCTGAACAGCATGGCACCTGCCACCCTACCTACCATGCACTCTGATTAACACTGAGCAGCTTTCAGCCACAGCCATGTGAAATATATATATATGGAGACTGATGTAGTCAGCCTCAGTATAGTGTTTCAGCACGGGGTTTGGGGTAAGTTTTTGCTCTGCTAGTGGTGGAGCCCCTACGGGTGGTGGAGTCAGTTGATTAGTCTATTTAACCACTACCAGTGAACACTGCTCTATGATTTGTGTCACATTACACTGAGAAAAAAAACAATGTAGTAGAACTCACTGTAAAATGTGTGGACTCGAAAGATTATGTGTGTTTTGCACACTGCTGGCTCAGAGGAATAAGGCCAATACCTGGGCAAAGTTTCCATGATATTTGTCATGAGAAGTCAGTGATTCGTTTTGTTTTTTAATAAAGCTACATTATTTTTAACAAGTTAATATTCTGATTCTCAGTTTCTATAAAGAGCTGTTCATTTGCTTGTGTTTTATCTCTTCTCATGTGCTTTCTTCAGGTGCAGTGTGTTGAGCTCATGGCCACCATAGTATACAAAGCAGCTGTTTCACAATTGGCCAAAAAGATCCATTGCTTACACACAGTAGAGAACATGTTCAGTGTGTAGCTGGGATCATCTGAAATACAGTGCAGTAAAATGTGTGTGTAAAATGACATGAACCACATGAACTGATTTGCATATCAGTGTTTCAGTCTTTAAATGTCTTAACACATCATGCACATTCACTACAGCACTTTACATTACAATAAGGGCAGAGTGTGTACTATATACAGTACATGGTAACACAGTACAGGTATGCACTGGTGTGGTGTGGAGTGTGTACTCACAGGCCACTATGTTGATGTATCTGTTCTTGTGCTTGTTGTCAGGGTGGTTGGAGTGCTCTGATGTGATCTTCATATCAGCAGTGCACCGCTGAACCTCCTGGGGAAGGACACACACACACACACACACACACACACACACACACGCACACACACACGCACAAACACACACACATACACACATACACACACGCACACACACACACGCGCACACACACGCACGCGCGCACACACACACACACACACACACACACACACACACACACACACACACACACACACACACACACACACCCCTGCGTCAGTTTAATATGTCAGTACATACTTACTGTATGGCAAGGGATCTTGAAAATGGCGTTCCACTTTACTTCTCACATTCAGCATACAGTAGGTTTGGTACTGTTGTTGTTGGGTGGTGTACCTTTAGGATGTCACATCCACCACTCGTGGCTGTCATACGTTTTTGGTCTACCTCTCTTGCACAAAAGCTGCTGTTCTAGTTCGACCTGTTTGGGCTGATTCCAACTCCTTCATTCTCTTTCTTTCCCTTTTTCACTCTTCCTCATCAGCCAGAGCAAGTGTCCCTTCCTTCATAGCTACTGTACCTTTACAGTACTTACAATAAGATACATCATTTGTTTACTTTCTTGGCCTGAGGGCAATAGGCTGGAAAGTTACAGTTACTGTGAAATGACTAGCTCTTTCTAGTCATGGGCAAATTTAGACTGGAAGTCTATCTGGAGATCTTTTCTTGTTTATTTCCTTTTTTTTTTTTGCAGAATGATTCTCCTCTGTGGGTACTGTCTTATGGCTGTTGCTTACAGTCTTAAAAATGACAGAGTGCAATTCTGGGCTTAGCAGCCTGTGAATGTATGTCAGTGTTTAATGTCGAGCTCCTGCCAAGCAAACAGCTGTTGGCTGCTAGCTCAGCATAGCCAACAGGGAGGCCAGGCGCTGGATTTGGCTCTGACCCCTCGGTCTCATTTCCTCTGGAGCTTTACAGGCCGACTGCCTTGTTTTAGCACTATTAAACATGGATTCATCATACTAATTGGGACGGGGGGAGGGAGGGGGGGTTATTTTGGGCATAGCAGGCTTCATGGTGAGTATTTGCGAGCAGATCAGGTTGCAGGTATGATGAGAAGAGATGGAATTTGACTGGAGATGATATCATACAGACAGGTTATGAGAACAGCAGATGGCACACGGACGGGCACTTATAAACACACACACATACTGTATATGTGCAGACACCTAAACACAACCACATGCAAAACACTCATTGATTTCTGCACACACACACACGCATTCTCAGACATAAACACATTCTATTTCTGCTGCTATTTTAGAACATACAGTATGAGATGGTCGACTTCCTCTGTGAGAGTGAATTAATGGAACTCTGGTACATATAGTATCGTGTACTTTCAACACGACCATAGCTTCCTGAACCTGTCCAAAAACAGGTTGTATTGTGGCATGAACACTATGTGAGTTAGGTGAATCTTCTTACTTTCTTCTGCTAAATATCTAAACGGCTCACGAATACTAAAACATGCAGTCAGATGGAAGTCATATTTTCAATCTTAACCTGTTTTATAGGAAAATGTTGGTGTAGTGAGGTTTGTTCAACACTTCACACCCAGCCCACCCACCATTTACACTTTCTGATCACCTGAGCTGTTGGCCTGAAGACACACACTATTTGAGTAGCAGTACTGTGTAGACACAGTGGAACCCGCTGCTCCAAACCCCCCAGATGTTTAACTGGCTTCAGTATGCTGACAGCTATGACCAGATGATTATTTTATTCAGATTTTTCTTTTCCTTTGTCACCCATAGTCATATGTGATAGAGACAGGATGGGTGCATTTACACCAAGCGCATATTCCTTTCAGTCTCTGGAGCATTTACTCCTACTTTTCATTTGGCTGCATGACAACAGTGCCATCACAATACAGATGAGACTAAATGGTGATGATTGATGGCTTGGCCTCCCTGACCACACTCTGTCAAAGGAGAAGAAAGTGGGGCAGCAGGGATGGAGAGGATGTGGGAGGAGGATAATTTCATTTGAGAAGGGGCTCCCATCCTAAAGCACTTTGCAGTGTCTATTGGGCCTAAACCAGGGCATAGGGGAGAGGGGGAGGGGGCACATTTCTAGGGTGCGAGGGGGCTCTGTTTTCCCAATTAAGTCACTCATTCAAGGGGCCCAGCTCAGTCCAGCCACCTTTCTGTCTAGGAAGACCATGGACCAAGAATGCAGAGAGACTAGAGGAAGACAAGCAAGATATTCTCAGAGAACACAATTGCAGAGGGAGCCAGAGGCTGGTGTGATGAAGCATGCAAGGGTTATAACTAAACTGAATTGCCCATCACAGAAACTTCCATTTCGTTTTCTCTGCGATAACCATAATCATTCAGTATGCAGCTGTTTTTGTCTTCATTATCTCTTACTATCTGTGCTTTCAATATCTATTTGGTGTGGGAGTGTATTCAGGCAGCAGAGAGCCCATATTTCCTTCCCCTTCAAGATTAAATACATAAGGGAGCACTTTGGAAAAAAACAATACCTTTAAAGTGACCGGCTCATTTTGAGTTTTCTCAGTGATGTATCACCAACACGATGCTAATTAGTGCTCAGGAATAATACACTTCTGATCTGACACAGTGGACTGAATCAGGTTCCGCGGTGTTAACCTGCTCTCGTACATGCTTTTATTAGTCAATCGTAGCCTGGCCCTCATTATCTGATAGTGAGTTTGTTCATGTGGAGGTGTGTTTCTAATATGTACTGAAGGATTGGATCAGTCTGAAACAGGAATGAGCTGTCTATTTGCCTTGGCTGGTCTTTGCGATAGACTATGAATGATGCAAGCGTCATTTTCAGCAAAGGAGCTCAGAAAAGACCAACCGTACTTCCTGTTACAGCTTGATGTGTAAATGAGCTACTGTTTGCAACTAAAAGATGCTGATATGTCAGTGTCGTGGCCATAACTTGTTGCTGTTATTGCAGTTCAGCATGTTGCACATACAAAACTTTACCGCTTACCTCAAAATCTTCGGAGAATCCATGTTGGTTGTTTGAGAAGAGTTCTGAGACATGTTTGATGAACTGCTTTACTGGAATGGCTTCCATGTCATCTGTGAAAAGAGAGAGAGAGAGAAGCAGGGTTAAACCATCTTCATTGGAACAGTACAGAACAGTTTGCCCTGGAGCAATGCTCGATGTCAGGGCAGCCTGTCCTTAATGAGGCTGTACCAGACTACTGCCATTGTTTTGTCAAATCAATTCATCACTTAAAGAACAATCTCGGGTTACAGCTAAATGAGAGTTCAGGACAACCTTGCCAAGCAGGCCAGACTAATAGTACAACTCACAGGCTCAGTTTTCATATCACATGTTTGGCAAATTAATCTGTGATGTGACTCACCTCCTCAAACCCCTAAACCTCATGAGCAAGTATTTAAATTAAGTGTTACAGATATCAGCAGCTGCATGGTCAATTTATCACCTCCAACTGATTTATGAACTGATTTTGGTGGTTTAGAAAATGTTTGATATTTTCTAGAACAATGCAGTGTAAAGACCAGTGACAGTCAGCAAGTGTGTCACATCTGATGTCTGACTGAAGGAGAAAACAGTCAGTTATTTGGTCCATTTATATTTATATATTTTATATTTTGTATCACACAGCCTTCCTCTGCAAATACAGATCCTCAGTTGCAATGAAAGTATATTGTAGATGTTCAAACGTCATTTCTTTCTGAGTTGACCTTTGAAACAGCAGTTGAAAAAATAATGTCACAAGTGGTAGCTGTGATGAACATCTCCAATTCCATGACAGCTGGAAATACTCCATACGCCATGTGTGATACAATGAAAAGCTCCAGAACAATCAACAGGATGTTATGGGGAGAATGTTTGTTCAGCTACCGTTTGCAAAGTCAAGACTGGACTTTCAGTCTCCTTGTCATTAACATATTTTACAGTCAACTGGAAATGATGCCTGCCTGGCTACTAAACCACAAAACAAGACAATTGTGTGTTGTGATTATGAATACTGATGCAGCCATTGTTTGAAACAAAATAATTGTGTTTACTTCAGTTGTATGCAGTATTTTCTCTATGTGTCACCCTTTATACTGTGTAGAAAGAGACTGTTAGACGCCAGTAAATCAAAATGCCAGAGT
The DNA here is from genome assembly GCA_946959425.1 of Argyrosomus regius. Lineage (NCBI taxonomy): Eukaryota > Metazoa > Chordata > Actinopteri > Sciaenidae > Argyrosomus > Argyrosomus regius. Next base: position 1,930,074 of record OX336885.1, read on the forward strand.
TTGGGGCAAATGCTAACACCTTCACTCATGGTTTTAAGTGGTGCTTTGAGTAAATCCATTCTCTAGCAGTCTCTGCCAAGAATAATGCAAGCTCAGTAAAGTTTCAGTTGCACAGTTTTACCACAGAGGAGCAAACAGTTAAAAACACACAAGAATGCTCGCATAAGTCAGATTTTGTTGTGATGTTTTGTTGCTTGTAGGGGCTTTTAGCGGGACAGAGCAGGACTGCAGTGCATGTTTCAAACATTTGTAGCCTGTACAAACAGTTGCAAAGCGGTAGTCGTTCTTCAGACCCTGACAGCATAAAGAGCTGAACTCGCCCCAGATGATTGGAGCCCGTTCAGTAAAAAGGATGCAAAAACATTATGCAACAGCTCAAACTCTCTCACAGCTCCAGTTTAGTCCTCATCAAATATTAACGAGAGCGTACATTAGCTCACTCTCACTTTGTGTCTTGATCTATGCTCATTAAGGTATGCAAATATGTCAAAATTATATAATATTACAAATATTTGTGTGTCAGTAAACCCAGCAGCTGAGTGTTAAGCGGAGAGTCTGTCAGAGTAATCTCTTTTTATTGCTTTGACATATTTTGCAGACTTTAACATAATCACTTAGTAGTTAGTAACAATGTATTTGTTCCCAACAACATGCAGCAAACGCAGAAAACAACCTGCTTGTGTATAAAAAATCATCAGGAAACCTCACAGGCTCAATGACATATTCTACAACTGCTCCATCATCAGTCAGGGCAGTATTGTACAGCATAATGTTCCAGGATACTAAAATCCAACAATATATCAACAATATTCTTTCAGATGAAAAAAGATTAGGACGTTCTCATTGTATTCTTCGATTCTCGTAGATCAAAGATCTTCTCTGATACGTTCCTATCTTTGAGAAAAAATAAAATAAAAATAAATAATAATAAATAAAAAAATAATAAAATCTAAGATAAAAAGTGCATGACACCATTTGCCCTAAACTGTTTGAGTACTCTTTAGCAATTTATCAGTGCTCTTATAAAAATATAGGAAAATAATTTTTTTCATTGTCAAAAATGGAGTCTACATTACCCACAATGCAATTTTAACTGCTGACAGTGCAGTGATAGATTCTGGTGTGGCTACAGAGGTCTGTTAAACTTAAACTCATTTTCAAACTAGTACTCTTCAGACCCATCTGATGCAGACTCAAGTGACATCACTTGAGGACAATAATTAGACTTCACACAGCTCCATCTACCCCTCCACAGTTTTTTTTTTCATGTATGCAGTAGTCCTCCCCTTTAATGTGCCAAACAGAGCAAGTGTGACTTTCCATAGGTATCAATACCAAACAGGAAGCAGTGACAATGAAGATAGTGACCTTCAGGTCCTCGGGAAAAAGGAAATGTAAGACATTTGTAATGTTTGTTTGTCTGTGTGTGTCTTAAGTGGAAGGTTCTGTAGTAAGTGGCTGCTGCCTGCAGGTTTTAAATCCAGCAGAAGGTCTTAAAGAGGATTATGGGATGTGCGAGGCTCGAGGTCTGAGCTTACTGAGACAATTAACACAGCTAACATATGGTCATACAGCACATCCCTTTCTGCTGTGGCGTCCACACAGCGTGGCTGTCATGTGAGCAGTGAGGCTTATTTCCTGATTTTTAGCCTTCAAAGGTCTGTAAAGCTGCCTCAGCCTTCAAAAACGTATCATGCCGCACTGATGTGAAATTAATGGTGAATACAAACAGGAGCTCAGTGAGTCGGTCTTCCTGCTGGGGGGTGGAACAGAGGCTCAATGGCAGACCCCCTTTTTGTCTGTGCTGGGCTCTGCCATGCTAGGCACACTGGCCCTGGTGTGAATGGAGGCCTTTGGACTCAGCCAAGGTCCATTGTAAAGAGGTCCCACAAGCCTTTAATTGATTTGACGGGTTTGGATGCAAATCCTGGACCTGAGGACTAGAGCTGGACCAGCCAGAGAGCATTTTGTCAAGGTTGTATATATGTGTGTGTGCTCTTTGGTGAACTAAGCACTCTCTCTCTCTCTCTCTCTCTCTCTCTCTCTCTCTCTCTCTCTCTCTCTCTCTCTCTCTCTCTCTCTCTCTCTCTCACACACACACACACACACACACACACACACACACACACACACACACACACACACACACACAGAATCAGAGGCTATGATGTGACTATAAATCATACAGTAGGTTTTGGGATGCATAATACAAAAATCTTATTGCTCTGTTTTTCCAGGGTATCCCAACATATTTAAAACATTCACACTTCGGTGTGCACCCATTGAGTTTCTTTTTCTGTAAAAACCAAACCCCAAACCATCACTCATCTTTAAATTCTTTAGTCAAGTGTCATCTAGTTGTACTGACAAAAGGAAAAATAATAGCACAATACATGTACCATCTGTGACACTGTTGGTGACTACAGAGACAGTTTAAGCTGTTTGGGCGAGGAGACATCAGAGAACAGAGTGGGCATGATCAGCTGGTGATGATACAATTACTTAATGATTGTATGAATTTTAAATAATTAAAAATGATTGTATCAGCTTGCATGTGTCCAAACCTCATCATATTTAACATTACAAAAGTGTACAACATTGATATATTGATCGATCTATCTATCCCATCTACTCAGACTGATCTACTCCAGCCTCAGTTTGGCTTATTGCTGCTTCAGTTTGGTCACTGGAAGATGAGCAGTGTGTGAGTGACCTTTGACCTCTGTTCTAAGACTAGCCCTGACCTACAACCCCACAGAGTGGATGACCACCAAACTTACACTGTGCAGAAACACTGCACCTATATTGATGGTTGCTTGCACAGTCCTGCTGCAGCTGAGGGAACAGTGCCTCGCTTTAAGACTCGTCAACATGCAGAAGTGTTCTTTATTCAGCAACAGTGGTCAAACAAACACACGAGGCCAGCAGTTTTTGCGTTGGGATTATAAATGTGAGAAGTGCTGTGGTTGGTTGTTACCTGGAATAGGGATGACAGGGATCGTCTCATTGGGTACAACTCTGGGTGAAGCGCTGTCTTCCACATAGAAATGGGCCGTCTGGAAACAGCGCCTGGCAGGAAGAGAGAGTGATCACATTTTAACAAGTCTTTTATTTCACTGCTGTGACTAATTCACACTGTAACTGTCCTGTAATTCACATTTGAAGTCAAAACACCGAAAGGATGTCGTCTTTCACCTGAATGTGGAGGATACAATCTTTCTATCCTTTGTGGTCTTCTGTATCACAAAGGTCACTTGTTTAACAGTTTTAAACAATTTGTATCTGTCAGTGGTGAGTTTTAACTGTCACACACATATAATCATACAGGTGCAATCATTGTGGAATGTGAGATGATACACACAAAGTCACTGTTCACCTTTCACCTTCACCTTCACATTATCCACCAGCTTCCTCATCCTTCACCAACAAGTAGGAACTGCTGCTGCAGCAATACGGATCTGATCCCTCACCAGCTTCCCACTCACACGTGTGGTTAATTGTGTTTGTGGATTGCACAATCGAGCTGGACATTCTATTGCAGAAAACTGAACCTTTAAAATGAAACAAACTGTTGGCCTCAATCCTCTGAAGGACACACCTTCATAGGCCATATCTTTCCAGTGAACTCCTGAACTAGACGTCAGCTAGACACTACAAAGACTTTGATCCACTCTGTATAAAGTTAATCTTTGAGAGAGAGAGAGAGAGAGAGAGAGAGAGAGAGAGAGAGAGAGAGAGAGAGAGATTGTAGAGTGTGTGTGTGTGTGTGTGTGTGTGTGTGTGAATGGAGAGAGAGAGAGAGAGAGAGAGAGAGAGAGAATACTGATTTTAGCATGGCAGTCAGCAGCTGAGAGTCCTTCTCCCCTTCAGAGTACATACAGATGGCAGAAATGGACTTTGAACTTCACACACATGGTGTGCACACAACACTAACACACACACACACACTACAGGCTTTTAAGCTTGTCACAAGTGAGACCTCTCATGAACAACATCATATTTACCTGCTGGTTTTACAGTAAAGTGACTCGTCTAATTTCAAAGCATTATGTGTACGGAGTACACACACACACACACACACAAAACGTGTCTTGCTGAAAGAGTGCTTGAAGTTACATGTATGTGTGTATGTAGAGGCTCACGCACAGGGAAGCCTTCAGGAGGAGACGCTTCAGTGTCACTGTTTTTAAGTCTGTCAGCGGCTTTGACAACTCACAAATGTGATGTTTTGTACCAGACTTTGAAATGGAAATCTGCATCGTGCATTTAGAGACGAGTTGAAGCTAAATACAGAAGAAAGAAGCAGAAGAGGTGTCACGCATCTTCTTCTCCAGAGACAGACGGCATGAAAGACAGGCAGACTACGGTTACATCCAACCGGCAGGCTGTCATAAGGTCACAAAATCTTCAGACAATTAATGAAACATAAAAATAATAATATCTGTGTATATTATTACATTTGAATAGATCGACAAGATTTATTTTTTACCAAACAAGTGATCTCTTGATATCAAACTGACTGAGACAAGTCTTTCATTTGGGATTTGACAAAATCAGCACATCTATTTTGAAATGTTACTGCTGTCTTCTGAATGGTTCAGTGTACTTCATGAAGAGGATTTTATTTTGAAAGTCTGAAACCAGAAGCAACACTATACACACATATCACAGTAAAACTGTATCTTGTTCCATGCTCTCAAAGCGTAACCTTATATGATTAATATGAACATATGATGTTCGTCTAGTTCATAAAAACCTGAATTAAAATTCCAGAAAAAAAAAAAAGGTGTTGCTGAGACACCGCTGCATCAGACTTCTTTGGCTTGTGTGAATAATGATTTTCTGTGAGGAACACAGGCATAAATAGCAAGGTGTCGTAGTGGTGCAAAATCTCTTAGGCAGGAGGTCGGCATCTGTAACTTTGTACACTGATGCAGCTTTTGAACACAGAGGCAGCTTGTCTGTACAGAATTCACCTCAAAGCACCAACAGACTGTTTATTTCAGCGTTCGTCCACAGACTGCTGTCTGTGTTGTCCCCTCGTACTGTAGCAGCTTGACTCTGCTCAGCCACTGATGCACTTCTGTCATTTTGGGTTTGATGTTGTCGTTGTGTGTCATGGTTCGAATGACTCAAAAGACACTTTATAATCCGATTTGAGTTGTCGAAGCGTGACTGAATCACATAGCTAGAATCACATTTCAAACTACCTTCAAATATGGTTCAGATCACATTTCATGTTTTCATTTTGCTATCCAGAGTTTCTAAAGATCAAACTAGATATGCCAAAAATGGATTTAGGTTGGCATTCTGAACAAGGCCTGAATGACCTGTATGTTGTTGTTGAGGTATGAGGTCTTGTCGGGCATGCCGTGCTGCCAGAAGGAGGCCCAGATCAGAAAACTCTCACAGGTGATTTTAAAAGGCAATAACAAAGCATCTGTTTGAACAAGGACTGATGCTGACCAAACTTACAGAACTGTAGAGCATCGCTGTATTACTACTATCACTGGCACCGTATATTACATACCTCCATTCTACCAACCAAGAGTAAGTGAGGAGATCACACATGAACATGAATTCTATATCAGTAAAACAGCAGTGATTTCACTAATTACCAGAAATACAGAAACATTATTGATGCTGGTTCAGTTCTGTCATCCTGCAGCTTCACGATGAAGTAGATGTTTAAGCATACACTCTCAGTATTGTTTGTGCATTTGAAATAAAACACACCTCCTGACATACACACTTCATTAATATTAAAAGGTTCAAATGAAAGAGTGCAACAACTACATGAAACTACACTTACTGACAGTGTAGATAAGGACACCCGCTGCTGTGTCTTTATCTACTATCACAACTTCTACTGACAACAACAGTTACAGTTAGTTACTCAGCGCCCACTGCATCAATGTGTGTGTGTGTGTGTGTGTGTGTGTGTGTGTGTGTGTGTGTGTAGAGAGAGAGACCCTCCCTACCTGTATTTAACACAGAGCAGAGAGCAGAGAGCGTTCATCCTGGTGAACCAGCAGAGGAGAGGGAGCAGACGAGCTGCCGCATGCTGCTGCTGACATGAACTGAGAGCGTGTGCACAGAGACAGAGGGACAGAAGTAGGGAAGACAGAGGGAGGGAGGGAGGGAGGCAGGGAGGAGGACAGCTTTCCTAACAAGGCATGAAGGGGGTTGTTCCCTCTCTGTGACACCAACACACACACACACACACACACACACACACACACACACACACACACACACACACACACACACACACACACACACACACACACACGCAACACACACACACACACACACACACACACACACACACACACACAAACCCGAGCCACTTCCTGGTGTGAGACAGCTGGTGTCATGATGCATTCAAGTCACATGGGACAAAAGTTGACAGAATCACGCTGTGGTTCAGAGAAATGATGTCCCAGTTCTTCGCTTTGTTTGCTTCTGATCATCTTCTTCACACTTGGGATTTGGGATGGGCTCAGTCAGTGATGCTCTACTGTAGGTCTTGGTGCTGTTTAAATCTTTTCAGTGATTCTTTAGTGAGAATAAACATGCTTTACTTTTTTATTCATGTGACAAAATAATCTGAACTCTGTTTATCAGTGTTTAACATCTTAACACAAACAGCTGGAAGAACATTTACTAAAAATATATTATGGAACATGAAACATCTAATTAAAGAATATGGAAAATGAATATAAGCATTCAAAAATCACTTGCCATATCCTCTGTCATGGCATGTACCATTGTATTTGTCTCTGTATCTGTTCTATGTCCCACTGTAATCACTTTATCGCACAATAATAAAATTAATAATAATAATAATAATAATAATAATAATAACAATAATAATAATAATAATTTAAAAAAAATACTTACTTTAATGTTTCCCTTTCAATTTACAACTGACCATATTTGCCATATAACATAAAAATGTGAATGCTAAAACTATAGCAATAGCATGTCATCCCACTGTCCATGACATGAACACTGCACATGTCCCAGGACATCAGGTGGTGTCCTTCAAACAGTAAATGCTGCATCAAAATGTGAGCTAAACCTTGTTTTCTGTTCACAACTTTATATTTACCTCTTTCCCACAGGACCTGAATGCAGCGGAGCAACAGTTTGGGTAATGAGGGCAGTACTAACTGCCACTAGAGGGCCAATAGGACTGCAGCAGGGGCGGAGTCTGTGTGGAACAGGGTTGTGACCTGAGCTTTGCTCTACAATAGGATTAAATACCCCAACACAACCCCAGCACTTGCTGATGCCCCCCCCCCCCCCCCCCCCCCCTCTCTCTCTGTGTGTGTGTGTGTGTGTGTGTGTGTGTGTGCATGAGAGAGGTGACACACAATTAGAACAAAAAATTAGTCCTGTTTGGCATGTCAAAAACAAGTTTAAAACTATATGATTATTGATTATTGTTATGTCCTGTAACCAATGATTTACTTTGTCTTTTAGATTTCAATAAAAGACAAAGATGCTATGTTCCAACTGGTTGAGGACTTTCCATGAGGAGATGTTAGAAACTGATAAATCGAACAGAAAGTGTCTATCATGAATACATTTTGAGCTTGTGATAATAAACCAGACAACTGCTAAAATAAATTGTATGAACTATTGGAGCACAAATATGAGGGAATGATTTAGAGTTCTGAGTGTAAGACTTGCATGCATGCCTAAACAATATGCAAATACAGCCTACGTCCTTTTGTCAGTGGGAGAAAAACACCCACGAGGTAACGACACCTCACACCGTTATACTGCTGAATATAAAATCAAGCCCAATATGCAGTGAATTTATATGGAAGCCACATTTAAAAAATATTCATTTCAAGGCAGCATTTAAAGGAGCAGTGTGTGGGAATTAATGGGAACCCCCTCCACTCACACTCCTCTTCCTAGCATCAAGAAAAAACTACAGAGAAATGCTAAAGGCCATCTCTAGAGACCATTTTTAGGATTTCCTTTCTAGGCTACTGTAGAAACATGACGGTTCAACCTGGTGGACATAATGGTTCTTATTTTATTAATATTATAATCTGTAAGTAGCCCTCAATTTGATACACTGTACCTTTAAGATCAGCATTTTTCTAATAGTAAAGATGTTTATAACTTATAATAATGTAACTCATATCCAGTGCTCAGTGTTTTATTCTTTATCATTTTATTATTATTGTTCCAGCCTGTCTCTCATTCGTACTGTGATACACTGTTCTTAGAAGTACTCCAGGCTTCTCCTGGGTGTGCCTCGGCCTTCCTTTGAACTCATGCAAAAATCCTCCCTGTGACTTGAATCCCACAGATGAACTGCTCGATTATGTGTGGGTGTTCCACTGCTGCGGCATAATAAACAACATAAGGCCTTGCAGCAGATTCACCACAATGATCAAATGATCATCTAGTCAAACACGGACATTTAAGTTATTAATGAATATTATATTTGGTCATTGTAGCTTCTGACACAACAGTTGTTTGGTTCATTCAAATGTTGAGTCTCTTACTTGGACTTATCCAGTCTGAAGACTGAAGAACTGAACCAGGGTCAGCTCCCTATTAGGGCTTTTGGCCAGGTCGAGATTGACATAAATGTCCTCTGCTGCTATTGTCAGACATAGCAGATACTGCACATCATCTGTTAAAGTTACACCTTTAACTGGGTGTAATGGAGATGCACTGAGTCAAGCCAAGCCAGCACACATGTATGGGAGCTACATGAGGTTCCTTCATGAGCATGGAGGATGATTTATACACTTGGAGGGAACTGGAATACCATTGGCCTGCATGTAAAGGCAAGTTTTCATCAAGATGCTACACAAGTATAGCCACAAAAGTAATGTATAAAAGTTACCATTAACTAGTGTTAATGTGTAGACCCACCCAACCCTGGTGGTGTACCCTCCATGACAGGTGGTGCAGCATTGTTTGTTACTCTAAAACTTAAACACAGGTTGTAAGTGTTTGAACAAACACAGTCTCATTCATATTGTACAACATTCAATATGTTGTTAGCATCATTAATACTTTTGGTGCATGTCAGACATCAGATGTCATGTTGCTGTATTGTGACTAGTTATTTCTTTGACATCACAGTGACATAAAACAACATTACTTCTGCTCAGCTGACAAATGAAAATGGCATAACTTTTTATAAATTTTATAAATTTCATAAATTTATAACATAATAACATGAGTGTGATTAAGTTCAGGTGACATGGTGAGAATGTTAAGTGTGTGTAACAGATGCTTCTACACAGTTTAATTGTTAGAAAATATTAATCAGTCCTAACAAGGTAGATTAACACCTTTCATAGAAAACTAGTCTTTATCGGGACTTGGTCTTGTCTTTCTGCCTTAAAAGGAAATTATTTCTGAAAAGATAAATGTAGTTAATTCACGGGCGTGATTTGAATATGTAAAAAGCTTATTAACTCAGCTGAATATTATCTTGAAAACTTGTTTTCTCCTCATAATAGGCCACCCTGGAGGTTTCAGGTAATGCTCTTTGTGGGTTTTTATCGTTTCATTAAGCTCAGCACGACAAAAGATTTGGTTGGCATCCTCCGACACCATCACTCAGAGGACAAATTCACACTCCCTGTGACTTTCATCCGTAAAGCCATAAAGCTGTGCAGTATACAGTGCTGAAAAAATGAAGAATGGAATGACTCAGCATTTGCACAGAGCCTCACCTCCTGTATTTACAGTGAAAGAATCATTTTGCAGTCACACATGTAATAAATTCTAGTAGAGATGATGCACAACACATGGAGGATATTTTCATTTGTTGGAGTTATGTGGCTCAGGTTTGAATACTTCACAATACACACAAAAATTGGACAAAAATGTGGATACCTGATACATTGATGAAATAACTGTACCCTTAATAACTGTGCATTACATTTAGGGGACGTCCTGCTATTATACAGGCTGGTTCACAGTCATTGGGACATTTAATGGAATTAAGCTGTATATTTTTTTTTTCTGCTGTGAGAAATATTTGCTGTGGAACCAGTCCACTGCCGTGTATGATGTGTGGCTTCTTAGCCTTTTTTACTATCTTGGCCACTAGATATCTATTCTTCTGTGCTCCCTCTGACAGGTTTGCACACTTCATTTTCAACCTCTCATAACTCTGCATGTATCATGACTTAATATTAATGGGCATGTGAGACAAACTTTGAATGAGGTGGTTTATGATCTGCATTTACATAACAAATTTTAAGATTTTTTAATGTATTTTTTTTATATCTGCAATGTTGTTTTTTTCTCATTGAATATTTCTCATTTCAAAAAGTTGAAACATACCAATGAGGGTTTCTCAGAAAAATAAAATAAACAGATATTTACTCTCCGTAACATTTGAGCATGTCACTTTTTTAACCAATGATTTCACTGCAGCAATGCTTATTGTGTTCAGCATCTTGATACAGATGAAAGACAAGAGAGGTTAAAGAGTTTCACTGAATGTGCACAGCAAACAACTCTCTCACAGTTTCGATGGCCACTGGAAATGTTTCTGAAGCACAGCAGCTTTACTTCAGTGGCCAGTTTTTCCCTCCTCAGTATCTCTAATTTACCAAGTTTGGTAATGACAGCATTGACAACATTGTAGGTGGGGGATAAGTGATGTGTGAGGCCTCCTCCTCTGTTCAGTGAAGGTTTCTCTACTTTTACATAGATAGCCTCCTTCACTCCTCTTTCAAACCAAGATGCGAACATCATTGTCATTAAAGGAGACAAGGGACCTTCACTGAACAGAGGAGGAGGCCTCAGACATCACTTATCCCCCACCTACAGTGCTGTCCTTTCATCCCTCCCCAGGAGACTGAACAGCACTTCACACTTAGGCCCTGTCCACACGAATACGCGGCCTCACCCAATACGCTGTCGTTTTGAAAAAAATCTCCGTAAACACGGCGTCGTTTCCAGAAATATCTGCGTCCACACGGATTCACTGGAAACGACCCAAAACGCTGTAGTACATATGCCAGGCCTGTATGTGGCGCTGTGACGCCGTCACACCAATACACTAAAAGCGAAAGAGAAGCCATGGAGCATGCGTATAAAGGTCACGCGCTGTTTACAAACATGTTCTTTTGTTGCTCCTCGCAGTAATACAGAAGCAGAAGGTTTTGTTGTAGCAGCCGTAATAGACTGAGTAGTTTCTGTAGTACGAGCACAAGCCTGTAGTCCGCCATTGTTGTTGTTATGATGCGTCTAGCGGCGGCGGCGGCTGAGGTTAAAGGTTAGAGAGGCGGGGCTTATACGTCATCGTTTCTGAAAAAATCTGCATTCGCCGTCCAGACGACTCTGGGCTATCCGGCGTTTTAGGATTTTCCCACTCTGGGACCCGTTCTCAAAAAATACCGGTTTCACACCTCAGAAAAGCCGGATTCGTCTGGTCGCGAGGCCGAAACGATAAAGTATTTATGCGGATTCGACAAAAACGTACTCATGTGGACGGGCCCTTAGCCTCATGGGACTCTAACGACCATCGGCCACACCAGATCTCAGGTGACCTGAATGACTGTCGTCCACACCAGACCTCAGGTGATCACCAATTAAAGCAGTAAGTGATGGTGTTGTTGTACCCACCTCCAGTAGACAAGCACAGCCAGCAGGAGAACGAGGCAGAGGAAAGTCAGAGCTGACACCACCACAAGAGGTACCAGCCACTCCACACGGCCCAGCCCTGCCCCAGACCCGGGCCTCCCCTGGTGGGTCATGTTGGTCGCAGCACTGGGACGGTCTGGAAGAAAAAAGAGAAGAAATTAATCGGTGGAAGAAATCAACAGTCTATAGGCAGAGGCCACAGGGGGCGAGGCAGAATGAGGAGACTGAGAAGAAGCCAGAAGAGATGGATGCAATTTAGTAGAGGACAGTAAAAGAGAAAAATCGATTAGGATTGGATGAAAGTGAAAGTAATAAAGAAGTAGCAAGAAAGATGAAGAGGAAAGTATACAAGTAGGAGTGGTTGAGTTTGTGTTGGTAATAGCACCTTTATCTAGGATCTTTCATATTTGACTTCATATTAAGAGACAAATATATGAAAGCCTCTGCTACTTATCTCTCACATTCTATTGAAAAGAAAATCAAAGTCAGAAAAGTTAACATAATTCCCTCTTCTTACCACTGTGCACCACTGATCAAGCAAGCACTGACCTCTGAGTACACTTACAGCATTAACATCTGCAAAGACTTGATAATATATGTATCACAATATTTAGTACAACTTAGTATATTGCCACGATGTGTATCTCAGCAATTATCAGCAGTATCATGTTAAATCCCATCCTCTTTAAAGGAACAATCCGGCATTTTAGCAAAGAGTAGAGTTTTTGGGAGGTTGGTGCTGTCTCAGTCTGCAGTCTTTAGCTGCGTCCCAGCTCCATACTTAACACATCACACCAAGTTTGGAGTATCTGGTGTGCTCATGTGAGCCTGAAAATCCAACTGGATTGCTGTTTTGTTTCACTTCATTTAGTCATCCTGACTTTGAGCGTGTCTGTAAAGTAAAGTAAAGTAAAGTAAAGTAAAGTAAAGTAGTACTGTCGTCTTCACTGTCGTAAGAATACTTAAAGAATATTCGAGCCCTCTCTGCACATGGTTTAGTCCTCTCCTGCAGTATGATGACAAAGTAAGTTTGTCTGAAAACGCAGCAATGCTGAGAACGTCAAATTAACTTATAGTATGCCATTTAAAAAAGTTACATCAGGCTAAAGAACAGTAACAGAATTGATGTTAAATAACCCTGTAAGACAGCAAAAGCTTCACACAGTAATTATAGTATGTTGGACCAAAACATGCTGAGATTTCAGGTTGTGCAGGCAACACTTCATCACTAATAACCAGCATAGATGTGTGTATTTGTTGATTAAGTTCTATAGAAGTGACACTGGTCTAAAAGAGCTGACTGGGACTGCTGAGGGTCCGAATGAAATCACGCCCACTGAAGAAATAAATGTTTAGAAACAACAGCAGCCTGTACAGCTATGTTCATCTCACATGAGCTTGTTGGCCATGTTCCTGTTGCTTTTTTTGTGGGTGTAGCTATACATGGTGACAAGATCCTCAATCCTACAAACGTGTTTTAGGGCTGACTATCGTGCTGTAGCTCTCTTTGCTTTAGCCACAGCACTTACTGCCCTGATTCTGATTCTTTTATTTCTGGTCTTTTAGTGGACTGGATAATACTGAGAGGTGTTTTTACCCTTTTTACAACTATGAATGCAGTACAACACCAACATCCAATCAGGCTGCAAGGCTGTAACTGGCAGAAATATCCAACTGTGAGCACAAAGCCTGCCCTAAATCACTAAAGAAAGCATGGAATCATTCTCATGTTCACACTGGAAAACTAAAAACTAACTGTATATCTATAATTCACAGAGAGAATGAACTAATAGTTAACAGCTGTGAAAACTGAAAACAAAGTAAAGTAAAGTTTGAAATATTCCTGATTTCACACTGGCAGAAAACATTTCAAGTTTGATTGTCATACATTGGAACACACTTCATTTCCTATTAACGTTCATGTTGCTGTACACTTTATTAGAATTTGTTTATGGTGTGGATTTGGGACACAGCTTATTCACTAACCTCGGCTAAACAAATCCTGGAGCCACTGTATCTCTGTATGAGGACACACAGTTGATGAAACAGATCAATAGCTCATAAGACAACAAACAAGCAAGGTTGTTCTTTTAACTTCATCTAACTGAATAACTGAGAGTGCTGCAGCAGACACAAACCATCAAACAAATCCAAATGAAAAGAGATCAGAACAGACTGCAAGGCCAGTATCCAGCTGATCCCTGTCCTCAGCCATGCACACTTTTTGAGATAGTGCAGCCAAATTAAAAAGACACACACACACACACTCACACACACACACACAACTCTGGTTAATTTGAGTCATTTGTTAAATCCAATTTGCTTTTCAGCCCGTTAATCATCACCACCATCATCACCACCACCTACCCAGTTCAGCTGCTGCAGCCGTGACGTTGCTGGAGCTGCCACCGGCCTCCATGGCCTTCAATCTGCAGCTTTGCCTGGAGCCGAATGCTACATTAGGCCGGGCCCCTGCACTGCACCACAGCTGGCTCGCATCTCCACTAACTCTGCATCTACTTCCTTACATACACACACACACACACACACACCCACAACACCCACACGCACACACACACACCTACACACACACACACACACACACACACACCTACACCCACACGCACACACACACACCTACACACACACCTACACACACACACACACACACACACCCACACGCACACACACACACACACACAAACAGTAATGTGCAGCTAGATGCATACTGTACATGCACTAACACACTGAACACACACCATACACACACACACACACGTAACTATAAATGGAGCAGAGTTTTTTTTGTTTCTCTGCTGCAGCTGAGTCTAGCCTGCAAGCCTGATGTCCTCTCACCATGTCTGAAAGTAGGCCAGCACTCAAGATCAGAGCAGCAGAGAAGAGAGGGAGAGGCAGAGTGAGGCTGGAGGTGGGAGGGGGGATGCTGGAGGAGTGAGAGCGAGGGAGGGTGTATGTGTGTGTGTGTGTGTGTGTGTGTGTGTGTGTGTGTGTGTGTGTAGTGTGTGTGTGTGTGTGTGTGTGTGTGTGTGTGTGTCTGCATGTCTGCCTTAACTTTCCACTATCATACCACTTGTACAACATTTCTTCGAAACAAGCTCAGGAGGTAGAGTGGGTCGGGCACCAATCAGATGATCGGCGGTTCGATCCCCGGCTCCTCCAGTCTGCATGTCCTTGGGCAAGATACTGAACCCCAAATTTCTCCTGAAGGCTGCACCATCAGTGTGTGAATACAAGTACAGTCCATAACAGTGATGGGAAAAGTATTTAAACCCTTTAGTGAAGTAAAATGATACAAAATGTTATTAAATAGTAAAAAATAATCCCTTTCAGATTGCTAGATTTTATATTCAAATAATATATTTGAAATATTACAGACTCAGACGTTGTTTCTGGTCGAAGAACTCATTTTGATTACTTTTTGGGGTAGTGTTGTCTAGCAGTGCAAAAACGGATCATATTATTTTGTATGTAAAATCTTCTTCAAACTAATGACCAACTCCAGCTGTCAGCTGCCTCCAGCTGCTACAAGTACCATCAAACTACCTAACCATCTGTTCTATCTGTACCACTTCGTGCTAACTTTGACCCAATTCACCTCAGCGTACTTTTCAGCACACATGGTTTATATAAATAAAATAAACCTGAAGATTATTTTTGAGTTCATAAGTGGTTTAGATCATTTACATTCAACTGCTGTTTGGTTAAACTGTCTCATCTGAGTGCTCATGATGTTAATCCTGTTGCACTCGGTTGTAAGATGGGTCTGGCAGATGTCAGCTTGATAATAAAACTGTAACATTCAGAATGATAAAAGTAAAAAAAATAAGTCAGATCTTAAGACATCTAGTTAATCATAGCTAGAAGTTATATCAGTTAACCCCTGTGCAAAATAAACTTGCAGGCTAACAGCTAACCTCTTTGCTAGCTGGCTACATTTTGAAACAAGAGCATCACATAGTTGAATCAATCTATACGCAATACTTCACAGAGTATGTTGAGAAATGCAGATATATTTTCTATGAGTTATATTTAGCCCATGTTCATTCAGAATAAACATACAAAATGAAGCCAAGCATGTTTGTTAGGAGATTAGTTAAAGTCTCTGTGCCTTGAAAACTGGCATTTATAGTTGTTTGTAGCTCATTGGCTAAAGATTGACTCGTTCTCAAGAACTGAAAGAACTCTCTGAGCATTAAAACACCTCCCCATCAGAAGCCTGAACACAATGTAGAGTTACCACTTTCACAAAGTTGTGCGACAACTTTTAAGTTTTTTGCCCTAGAGTCCTTCCAGCTCAAACAGAATAAAATTTTCCAAATGTGCTTTGACAAAGAGATTGAGAAATCAATTTCCGGGGAATATCAGAAGATTGCTTTTGTTCATAATAATGTCTGGTCTTGCGCTTAGACTGTTTCAAAGCACTTGAAATTGAATTGATGTCCCATGGTGTTGGCTTGACCAACGCAGTGCCCTGCTGAAAGTCTTGGCTGGGGGGAGGAGGAGGCGGAGCAAGGAGGGGAAAAGCATTAGGTCTGCTCTCAGCTCCTGCTGGAACTCTGTTAGCACTTTACTTTATTCTACATCACTACATTTCATCACCACTTACTACATTAAGACCTTTGGATATACAGTATAGACCTTTATGCAAGAGCCGAGTTCCACTTCTTAGCCTGCATACAACACACCCAGCCCTACTTTGTTCATGCTCCAGAACCTTTTTCCACAGCAACAGATAAACTATACACTGATGACCTTCATTTGATAAATGTTGTCAGTCATGGACATTTCATTTAACACTGAGTTTGCCCGGTTGTATTATCTTTTTGTTTACAAATTTCCAAACCTGTCTTTACTCTCACTTTTAATGAAAAAAACTACAAGATTAAATTTGGCCTCACTGAGCCTATCATTTGCTAAGTGCCATACACACTGCAGAAGCAGCTGATGCGTTAGATTTTTTCCACATCCCTCTTTATCTTAATCTAGAAAGAAATGCCTAACCATTGATCTCACATCTTGTGGGAATGAGAGATCTTCTATATCTTCCTGTTACTTTCCACTGAAATGGGATAGCAGTGAATTCAGTACACTATATGTGAATAAAAAGAGAGTTTGTTACTCTTTCACATCAGTGGTATTCTTATTTTATTTATTTGCACAAAAAATACACCCAGGTATTACTACCTTACCATGTTGGGGTGCATATAGTCCATATGGGTGTACACAATTTCAATTCATCCAACATGTAGAATTATACTGTTTTGTCAGCTTTGAATGTATTATTTCATTTAAAGAATTCCTTCAAATAGTCCGGCTTGTTGTGTCTTTGACTGGAGAGCGCTCAAAGGAACAGAATGCTCACTATGGACCTCATCCTGTTATTTTATTGTATTCTTATGCTAGGAGATATATGGGATTCCTCAAACAAACAGGCATATGGAGAAGAAAAACAAAACACTTAGCACATGAAAACCTTCATAAAACATTTTCAACACTTCTTTTCTTTGAAATGGAAAGTTGACAATTTTGTAGTTCTGAAATGTCACCAAATTCCACCTGTATCAAAGCTAATTGATTGTTCACATGAGGCTTCAGCACATTAACTGACTCACCAGTATGGATGGAGAAAGGCCAGTGCTTCTTGTCTGCCCCTGTTCTGGGTCTAAGTGTTGCTGCTGGGTCCCTGGGGGCGGGGAATGCTGCTGTTTCGTTGGTTGCCTCTGTTGTGGTAGCGGGGTTAGAGTCAGGAGGATTATGGGTATACTCCAGTTGGTCTTCTGCACCAGGTGGAGTGTTCGTTGGATCTGGCTCAGGCTGTTTTTTCTCCTTTGCTGTGGCGTCCGGTGTCTCACTAGTCGGCACATTCACAGCTGTGCTGTTGTCCTTCCTCCCTGTCCTCTCCACAGCGCCTCCTGATCCCTTTCTTCCCTTCTTCTCATCTTTCTCTTTTTCTTCTTCTTCTTCATCCTTATCCTGTCCTTCCCTTTCTCCATCTTCTCCTTGATCCTTGCTGTTCTCTCCACCATCATCTCCACCAACTTCACTGTTATCTTTGGCTGTGGCTGTCATGACAGCAGAGGAAGAGGTGGTCGCCTCTTTGGCGGGCTCGGTGGGTTCAGTGGTCTGGCGTGTTGGATTATGGGTTGGTGTTCTGCTTGGCCACACTGAGCTCGGGAAGGAGGAGATGACACCACCACTGAAGCCCAGACCGGCCAGTAAAGTGCTGGTCACCACGGATGCCACCGTTGCTTGACTACCGCTGGAGGACGGGCCAATGCCAGTTGCCATGGAGACGAAGGAGAAGGGGATGCCTGAGGAGGTCCAAGTAGATGAGCCAGAGGAGATAGGAGCCATGTCGGCCGAGGACGCTGGAGACACTGTGGGCTGATTAAAAAAAGCTACTGATTAGAATTTGAAATCATTTGTTGTTTCTCCTCAGTCAACTTTTACATTAGTGACTATTATACAAGATTTAGTCCTCTAACTTTGGCTCAAGGACTGGTCTCCCCTAGAGGAGCCCAAAATAAATCTGATGTATCACCTGATGTTTAAAGGTATGAAGGAAAGAAAATGATGAACATTTCTGTTTGAACTTTGTAGTCCTGACTTTTATTCCCATGGGGACATCCCAGTCCACACATGGGAAGAATGATGCTAATACAGACACTGCTCTCTGCTGGATAAAGAGTGAAAAGACTTAAGACGCTTCTGCTCTCTTACCATTCCAGTTTTCACGATCCTTGTCCCCTCAAAGATCCTGGTGGTGTTTGCTTAACAGTGGAAAGAAGAAAAAAGGGATCATTCACAGACACAACCAGGCAACACTTCACTTGAAGGGGTGTCAAGAAGACATCCATGAGTGCATTTTAAGCATGTTAATCACAACATGACAGGATGTAAATGCAAGACACTGAATACTTAATGGGGCAGCCAATAAACTGAATATAGTTAGATAGTTAGATGAAGTGAATCCATTTCACTGCCTCCAGTTGCTTGCCTTTAGTTATTTAGCTCAGTTATTTTTGCTGTAGCCTGCAGCTGTTCACATAAATCATCTGAACAGGAAATATTTGATATTATGATCAAAGGAATCCAAACTGTCAGTTTATAGTGTTTGCATAAATATAAGACAGTATGTAAGGCATGTTGAGAGAGGCCTGAAAGAGATACGTACTGTCGACATTCATGATGACATTAGAGATAATGTGGCAGCAATTCATGAGCACTTGAGGTATAAGAGAGAGTGTGTGTGTGTGTGTGTGTGTTTGCGCGTTACCTCTGAAGAGCATGCTCTGGCTGAAGTCACTGCGCATGTCATTCATGCAGACGGCCTGGACTCGAAACAGGTACAGCACATCAGGGGAGACAGGAGAAATGACGGCCTCCTGGACAACACACACACCATTCACACACAGTTTGTATCACAGGTCATGTTCATTTAGTTACAGTGAGTTTATATTAAGAGGGGGTGTGTGGATTAAAACATGCTTAAGTTGATCACCTTCATTTGATTCTTAAATATAAAAACAAAAATACATTTTTTTGTATTATTACCTTTATTACCACTTTATTACCAATTTCCTCAAACACTGGCGAGGGCCTTTATTTACCTCAACCGTAGATTTTAAGCAGGCTTATGTTAAAAACAAGCCTTTATTGCTAATTCCTTCTGTTTTATATATATTTGGGATATTTGGTCAGATTTTAGTATGGAGCCTCCTATGTTCCCGTTTGCCATGTTCAACACACACATGACATGTGTACATAAATACAAACTAAACTTAACTAAACCTGACAGAGGCACAGTTTGGGAGGAGGGAGTGTACAATGGCTCGGAATTCCTTCATCTAAATCTAATTTCAAATGTCCTTTAAAGTGGCGACCAATGTGCTGCTTCCATAATGAATCAAAATGTATGCATGGCACAACCTAAACAGTTTTAAATCAAAAATAAGAGTTAGATTGACACCAGGTGTGCAGAACAACAGACTTGGGACCAGTCTAGAGACCAAAACCAGACAGAACTGTTACAGCAGGAAGGCCATCTCGTCCTCACACAAACACTGTTAGTTCTCAGCACCCTTTAATACAGTCAGTTTACTTCACATTCTTCCTGCAGCTATCACAAACCAGACAACGTATGACTCTCTCTTTCCTCTCTCGTTCATCCTGAACCTTTCATTCAAGCTGTTTATTTCCATATTTCCCCCATGGTCACTCCCACATTATAATCTCCCTGTCAAACACACAGTAGAGCAGGGGTGTCCAAACTTTTTTTAAAGAGGGCCAGATTTGACGATGTGAAGATGCCCGGGGGCCAATACTAACATTTTAAACATGAAAAATTACCAATAAAAGTTACATACAAATGCACTGTTCTGTAACAATTTTGTTTTCATTGTCACAATTATCTTTCTTTTTTTATAAGCCAATCAGGCGTGAGCAAATCTAAAAACCAGTTCTTCCTTTCTTTCACATCTGAAGTCAGACAACAAAGAATAAATTGTATGGAATACATTAAACTTGCATGAAGTTGTTACAAATATTAACCTCATGTTCATTTTAAACATGACTTATTATGAGTAATGCAAAGTCTAACATTTGAGTTTAAAACATATCACTCTTGCTCTTGTCTTTAACAAGATCATTCAGAAAGTAATATTTTGTGTCACATCTACAGATATATAACACCAGTTATGTCCTTAGAGGTTAACGTTTAGTGCATTCAAATGCTTCGTAATATCAACCAAAAAAGCCAAATCTTCCAGCCATACAGTATCTGACAATCCTAGCAGGCCATAAATAATATATTATAAAAATGAAGCTTCGGGCCACAAGATGGAACTGGCTCAGGTAAAATCCTTTGGACTAATGTGGCTCTTCACGTGAAAACAAGGTGTCTGTGTTCTCTCTGTTGAAAGCTCAGAAAGCCTTCATTCTCATACTGTGTACTACTCCGAAAGGCCAACATTGATTGCCCGTGCTCATTAACACCTCATCCACACTACCATTACCATGCAGGATCTTGACTGGTTTACCATGGGGGGGTCACAGCCTGTCTTCTGTCTTATAAAGTGTCTTCTCATTCGATCAGTATATACAGATATCATTTAGTCATCCATATCTATCCATTCCAGTAGAGTCTTGTTTTAACTGTATATTAGACTCTCTGCTTTTATTCCTCTCCTGCTTCATTTTGTTTTAACTATTGCATGTTCATTGCATTACTAAAGTCTAATCTTTTTAATCAAGTCTGACAAATTTTATCAGCCGGAGATTTCATGAGCTGTTTTATCACAGCGGATAATCAGAATCACACTCAATGTGCAAAGATACAGTAGGCCATTGGAAAACTCTGCTCTATTTTATGGTTTCAAGAGGTAAAATCAGGTCAGTGAGGGGGAGACACTTAAACATCAGTATACTCAGTGTGCCAGCTACACCATCACGTTAAATCACCCGTCTATATATTCACATTATTAAACTATACTGCTCACAATCAAACATTTTATTCTCAATCCTCTATGTCCCTTCCTGTTCCATTTCCCGCCTCACAGATACATACATGAAGGAAATTATTTTTTATTCATTAAAGCTGCATTAATTCATATTTTTCTATATGAACAATGGGTCAACTTACTATGTGTAACATGGGGGGGTTGCTCAGAGTGACAAACCTGTAGAATTTTAGCATATTTTAGTTTTAGTTTTAGTTTAGTGTTTTTTTTTAGCTCAGTGTTCTCATTAATGTGTTTTCACTAACAGCAGGTGGTCGTGTCCAACCAAAAGACTTTGAAACCCCACTGCACACCCACAAGGCACTGCAGTGGAACATATCACAGACAGACACAGTGAGCAACAGGCTGGTGAACATTTAGCTAGAGAAATATTTTTTGGTTGGAGGAGGCCAAAAAAGAGCTAAAAGGAAGGTAAATATTGGACTTACATTCATCAGCTGGCCAGAAATACAATCCCAAGTAAATAATGTTGCTCATTGTTAATTATTGGATGTGTAAACAGGTGACCAAATCAATTTTATCGGGGGAACAATTACTTTAGACTTGTTGTGTAGTAGTTCAGCTTCAAAAATCATCTAAAAAAATGTGAAACATGCCACTCACATACAATCTAATCGGCTCTTTAGATTTTATGTCCCACTTTTCCAGAAAATGTATGCTGGCATGGCAGTCTCATTTATAGCATGAGGCAATCTTGCAGATTTCCCCCCAAATCCAACATGATGGAGCACAGTAGCTATGTCCTAGTTCAGGCAAATTGAACTTCCACTGATGTGGTAATGGCATACTGATGTTAAAATGATGCATGCATGCATGTGGCACCTTCACACACACATTTTCATTTAGACAGTTGAACTGGGTTAATTATACGTTTTCACATCTTTGATGTAAATTGACATGCAACTCCTTTAATCTCCTCATCGTGAATTTAGAGGGAACTAGATATCATCACAACAAATGCACCATGGAACTGTACAGTAAGTCTGAAGTGCAACTGATAGCTTTAATGAGGAGGCGGTGCTCTGTCAGACGTGGGTGTTGCTGTTCACACTCGCACTCTGGAGAATTCACACTTCCAGCTGACTCCTGCTCCCAGAGATTTGTGGCAAAGAACTCAAAAGGCTCCATGTAAACATCTCCGAGCTTTAATGTACAGTGGCTGCTGATAATCAAACAGAAAGTTAAAATCTGGAATCACATCATTTTACAGAACAGATCTGCACCATTACTATCTGTGCTTTTATGTATGAGTAAACACACATTTTATGACTACATATATGTATATTAATACCACAACAAGACCACTGACAGTAGTAGTAGTAGTAGTAGTGGACTTTTCATTTAGCACCATCATTATGTCAGAATATCCATCCATATCTACAAAAGTAATGTCAGCTATACTTTGTGTTTAGTGCTAATTAGCATGATGTCAGCAAGACTAGAAAAGTGCTATATAAGTACAGTCCATTTACCATGTACCATCTAACATGCTAAACCAAAATGGGGATCATGGTGAATATCATACAAGGTAAACATAAGCATGTTAACGTTATTGTTAGCACACTGATATTAGCATCTAGCTCAAAGCACCACTGTGCTTAAGCTGCTAGCATGGCTGCAAACTCTGTTGCTAAATATAAAATGGAAATAGAATAAACTCAGTTTATCAGGTTCACCTGGCTAAAATGACGGTGTTCAGTTTTTGTTGGAGTGAGTTCACTATGGTGCTGGTTCAATGTCTCAGTATATCAGAAACACCTCTCTATACAAGTCAATACAATTCAGCAGTACTACAAACTACAATGTTAAGAAATTAGAACCTTCGTGAGGGGAGGATTTATTACCGGGCTGTTGTATTTGCCTACATTATATCCTATGGTCCTATTTCTATTTCTATCTATACGTACACCCCCAACCCCCATTCCCACCCTTACCCTCCACTTCCTGACTTGTGCCAGTTCTGCCCTGTTGAATCCAGTTAGGAACCTTGTTTCCCTCATTTGCTTCCCCTTCTTCACAAGTGGTATGAGCCATAAAGTAGTCCAGTCCAGAGGGTTTTATAACACGGGGATTTTCCACTGATTGTGACAAGGGGAACGTGCGTGGGATTTGGGTGGTCCCAAAGCCATGTAAGTCCCTGTTGTGACCTAGATAGAGGCATCAAGGGAGGATATGAGGAATAAGAGCAAAATCAAAGGGCTGACGGAAAGAGGTAGGGGAAAAATGTGTGTGGGAAGGGGGGGTGGATGGGAGGAGGTGGGGGGGAAACCCAGGGAGTAAAAGGAAGAAGGGTGAGGGAGAGTGAAGTAGATTTGAGAGGGAGGGATAGTCTCTTGAGTTAATGATGGGAGGATAAAACACTTCCCACCTCTCTCCCTCCTTTCATCATAGCACGATTCCAGTTCTGAAAGCTGATGCTGCTTCAACAGCCAGGGGGCACTCTGATCCTTTTTTTGCAGTGGTTCCTGTTTTCCCACAGAGCCACTGGCCCAAGGTCATGCTTTTTGCACAGGCTGGCAGCCCTGCATCCCCTCCAGCTTAGCATTAGTATTCTACTAGCCGACCAGCAGACTACAATGTAAGGGAATGAAACCTTCTGTCTGCTCCACAGCCTTCTCTCATAGCTCATTTTGGCTCCTGATGAGACCATTTGTAAAAGAATTGATGGAGGATGTTACTAGCTTTATGTGTGTGCATGCGTGTGTGTTTGTGATCAAAATCTTTTTGTCCCCAGACAAATTAATAACTACTTTATTAAAACCTCTGCTGACCCATTTTCTCATCATAAGATGTTTTTTGCCAAAGCTGTGTGTGTGTGTGTGTGTGTGTGTGTGTGTGTGTGTGCCTTTGTTAAACAAAAAAACTCATTTTCTTAATGATGCAATCAGTGCTTATTTTGTACGCGTCAAAACAGTTTTGTGCCAAAACAAGTTATTAGATTTTCCAAGGCCCTCGCAGTCATATTTTTGATGATGTAAAACCCTCTGTATTTCTGAAATAACACACACAAATACACACATTTCCTCCAAGTGCAGCTGCATTTGTCTGTCATAATTTGCAATTACAGCAAATAAAGTAGACTGCTCCATTCAAAGCAGATTCACTGTTTACCCAGAAATTCATGTGGACAGTGATGTCAGCGCACATGGAAATATACCAGATGATTCAAATGTGTTCAAATGTGCAGTGCGGAGTGATTAATTTAAATAACCGTTCATTAATCAACCGGTTACAGCAGATGGCTGCATATCATGCTCGAGGTTTCTGCCTGTTAAAGGAAGTGTTTCTTTGCCACTGTCACCAAGTGCATGCTCATGGTGTGAATTGTTGAGTCTCTGTAAATAATATTATAAAGAGTACAGTCTAGAC
Organism: Argyrosomus regius; assembly: GCA_946959425.1. Taxonomy (NCBI): domain Eukaryota; kingdom Metazoa; phylum Chordata; class Actinopteri; family Sciaenidae; genus Argyrosomus; species Argyrosomus regius. The sequence continues at coordinate 1,954,625 of OX336885.1, forward strand.
CTGCTCTGTATGGAAAGTGTCATGAGATAACTTCTGTTATGATTTGGTAATGTATAAAATAAAACTGAACTGAGTGAGTGGTAGGTATTTTAGAAAATGTCTTTATGAATCTGACAGCACATGTGCAAGATGAAAATGTTCATTCAGTGTTTTTAATGATTTCTGAGGAGATATATGACATTAATATATATTAATTTGAACTATGTGGTTTACCTGTGTTGACATTTTTAATTGTATGTTGATAAGTGTTATGTAGTCATAATTTTCTACTTACTCATAATTCGTGTTTATTAGATCAACAATTTTAAGACAAAAACAAGAAGTCATGTTTCTTTTGAAAAACTATGAAACTGCAGCGGCCATGAAAAAACAAAAGAAAGAAATGAAGGACAAAAGAAGCAATTGAGGACAGAAAGGGTCAAAAAGGAAATAGCGAGGTGGTAGCAGCTGCAGTTATGAATATGAAGCACTGTTATGTGAGTGTATTTGTGGTTGACGCTGTGTGGTTGAGAAGTCATTGATTATTGGCTCATCTGGAATCTGGACTCATTATTTTGTAGCAAAGCCACTAAATATCAACATTAAAAACATCCATAATAAATGATTATGAGCACTAATAAAACAATCATTACAACAATCATCATTAAAAAAAATCATAAGTAAGAGGCGATTTTTTTTTATCTCAGCTGAAGGCAAAAAATATTAAAGACTTTTAATTGTGACAGGCAATTAGTAAGACTTATTTATTTATAATTGGCCCTGTGTTGTGAGCACATTTTATTATTATATTTCTGTGTATGTTTCTGCCTTGTTCTTTGTTTGAGTTGCTGTTGCAGATGCTTTGTGCAAACTCAGCATTTCAGCTATTTGACGCTCACATTAAAATCCTGCCAGCAGTACAGGTGAACTTAAGAACTTAATACATGTGACATGACAGGGTCAGGATGGAGAGGCAAAACATGCACACACGACGGCAACAGCAAAAAATAAAATGAGCAAAGATCAGGTCTTATGGTGTGAGGTGTGTGTATTAGAGAAGGTTCAGAGCAGTCTATTGTACAGGATGGGAAGGTGTGAGTGTAGACGAGTGGCTGTAGGAAGTTTTAATGTAATATAAGTCTATCGTAAAACATTATGCACATGCAATATGTACACTGAGAGATTGGATTGGATCTCTCATACCCATGCTGGATATTGAGCAATTACTTCATAGAGCCTACACTGTAAGAAATGAATCCACACTCCTTGTTCTGTGCAAATCTGCGTTCCAAAATTCATCCCAACATAAAGTCACACTTGCAGCAGTCTAGGTTTGCCAGATTGAGTGGGTATCTTTGTCCTGGCAGTCTCATGCAGGTTTATTGCCAGTGTTTTGTCCCAGCAACAGATCTACATGAGAATAAAAGGGTGCATCCTTCTGCTGTGGCTCAACAAGAAACAGAAAGAGAAAACTTTGTCCTAAGAAGACATTTTGAAGATTCACACTTTATGCTCACATTAGCTTCTGTCAAACGTCAGAATGCATTTCATATTTTGTGGTAACATTTAACATTTCTGGATGTTTGAGGTAATGTTTCAAATCATATTTTATAGTCTGATGCTCAAAACATCTTTTATCTCCTTATTTTATCCGTTTACAGTGTCAAATACATTTTACAGAAAATCTATCATAATATACATGGATAATGCAATATGAAAATACATATACCGTGATCGCCCGCCTCTACTCAGAGCAACCTATAACTCATTCAATGTACACACGGCGTGTGAGTGTCGTATTAAGATATTTTAAAATATCTTTTCCTTTAATAACAGCAGCCATAACTCTGGGAGCTGTATTATTGAAATACATTTGCTGTTACCACCATTAACCACAGACCAAAAACCAAATCAGCCAGGACTAAAACTAAGAATTAAAACACAGCCAATTATTCTTAGTAAAAGAGGAAGCAGCAGAGTGGTGAGTATGATCCTGTGATCCTTTGTTGTACAGGTCATTTTGTTATTCCTATTTTCCCCAACAGCCAGTTTAAATACAATTTTTTTTTTTTTACAACCAATACATTTCAATGAACAATCTGTTTTGTTTATTCACATTTAGTTTATTTAAATTTCTGGAAGCCAGCGTCTGGAGACTGTTACTGGAGCTGCACTATAAAACACACTGCACAGCACTGGCTTCATTATTCATTATTCAGCCATGGTGGCTGCTGCTTGATTTCAGTGTCAGTGGCCATGGACTGACATGGCTGGAAGGTAAAATAAACTCCACTGAAACTAACTTCACACACACACTTCCTCACAAAGCCTAAGACACAGTTGTGTGATGAGACACACAGAGTTGTAGACATGAAATCTGAGCTGTGTGTGAGGAAGAACTGAAAGCATTCATTGTTCTTCTGTACCTCGGTGGAATATATGGCAGTGCAAACATGGTTATCGACAACTAAGAGTCAGGAAAGTCTGAACAGAGCTTTCCCCTTTTCTTTCCCAAGGAAGCACATCAGAGAGAGACTGAACGTGTGCAAAAAGCTCATTCAATGAACGATTTCAAACACTGAGCTCATTTTACTGTACATGCAGCCAATCTTGTCCACACTTGTCATTTACTGATATGTCTTTTTTTTAATTATTATATAATGTGGTAATGTCAGGTGTGTGTGTGTGTGTGTGATTTTAATGAGATGCATTAGTTTTACATTTGACATCCTTAAGCACTTCCCCCAATGCACATGTTAATATCTCCCCATACATATTGATATAGAATAGAATAATAACAAGTATGAACGGACACACTTGGCCGGGCAGTTTTAGACCAAAGAGATAATATTTTATGAATCTGGGTTATTAGATTGTTGTGAATGCAGACATATTTGGGACAGTGTGTGGATTATTGGCATCTTCTCTTGGCTAAAGGGGATTCAAGCTCTGCTTTTCTTTGTGAATGCAAGGATTATTCACTGATGTTAGCTTTGTCATGTTTTTTTGGTAAATGACTATATCTATGTTTATTCTTTTTAAGAAAAAGTTATTGCTACTGACATTTGGATTGCTGCCAATGATTTTTACATTCTAATGTGTGTGATGTTCTTATACTGCACAGAAGCCATAGGGAGGTCAGGTTATACCTGTTATACCCATTGCCCGCTTGCCCGGCTCCAGTGCAGGCATGGCACCGGCTCGCTCTCCATCAGCATTCCCCCGCGCCCTGGGCCTGAAAACCTCCCACTGGTCCAAATCGCCTGTGTCGCAAATACTAACACTACCCCGGTGCTCTGAGCTCTAACAAAGTGAGCTAACATTAGCTAACAGCAGTTACTTTGCTGCTGTCCATTAGTACCCAGAGATACCATTCACTTGATTACAATTCAGTGTAGCATGAAAATGATTTAGTTAGCTAGTTTATGGTAGATACGTTACACAATGGGGCTTTATCATATTGGCTACAGACATTTACAAGAGAAAAATAATAATTACCATTAACTACATAAATAATATAAAATGCTTTTTTCAAATTATTTCAACTGTTTGAATTTCCTTTCTTTTAACTAAATAGCAACAAACTCTTCATGTTTGAAACCCATTTCTACCTAAACACACCCTTCACATTAAAGCTCACACTGCTGTGGTTTAGGCACTAAAGCTCTTTGATTGATAAAAATGGTGGTTTTAGTTGATATTGATAAAATCAACACACCCCATCAAGTGACCATTGTTTTTCACCATCTTTCCCTGACCTTACAGGAACATTAATTAGACTTCAGTTGTCAGTGAACGTTTTGCAGAAGACAATCTGATACTAATGCATTAGTCATTGTTCTCCAAACAGCTGTTATATTAATGAATATATCACACTGTAACAGCAGCATTGTAATGCGCTTATCATTTGCATAGTGTTCAGGTTTGCTAATTGTTTGATTTTCTCACAACAGAGCTCGTCAAGCAAACATCATTCAGCAGCAAACTCTCAACTCACATTTCAGTCTCTCAGTGCCTGAACTTTTCAGCTGCTTTTTCATGCAACAAGACAACTCACAACAAGATGTATTCACGTGCATATTTTCTTTGTTATCACTGCAGTCTAGGAACATGAGCAGCCATGTGACCTCAAAGCCATGTCTGGGACCATCTATATGTTATTACCAGCCCTTCAGTATCAGCCCATTGCATCAGGCTAACCCTCCCACTAAAGGCCCCCGGTCCCTCCCAGTCTCACCAGTTTATGTTTAGCATCTGTGAGGTGCGTCTCCTCGTAGCTGTCGTCATGGGCTGTCCAGCTGTAGGACACCAGGAAGTGGAGGATGGGTGGGTGGTAGGTGACCTCCGGACGAGCCCAGCGGACCACCAGGGCGCTGCTGTTCACATGCTGCACCTTCATGTTGATGGGAGCACTGCTGCATACTGGGAGGAGGGATGAAAAAAGAAAGGAGGAAAGGAGGAGGAAATGTACAGGAAAAGGAAACGGGCGACAAGAAGGAAAGACATTAGTAAGAGAGAATAGAAAAAGGAAGGAAAAATATAAAATGGAAAAATGGAACGTATTTAATGGAGTGATGTAGAAAAGCAAAGATGAAAGGATGGAGACGAAAACAAAGAAAAAAGAGAGGATGAGATAAAGATAGCAGGGGAGGGGGACAGGAATGAAGAGAAAGAAGGGAGAGAAAGAGGGGCAGATGAGTGTAAAGAGCAAGACAGGAGATTGGAGGAGGAGGTGAGGATTGGTATGTAAGAAGAAAAAAGAAGTAAGGTAGAAATAGAGAATAAAAGGATGGACAGGAAATGAATAAAATAAGGGGAAGTGAATAAAGGAAGGATGGATGAATGAAGGCAGAATGAAGGAAGTGATGAGATGTAAAGGGAGACAAAGAGAGATAATTTAATGACAGAATATCTTATCTTTTACATACACTCAGACAGAGACAGAGAGAGAGAAAGAGAGACAGAGAGAGTTATGTGATGTGAGTATAACTTGTATTCATGATGTGTTTTTAATATGGCTGTGATACTCTGAGACACACACACACACACACACACACACACTAAAGGCTCAAATGACATTGAAGTTCATATACAATTGTCTTCAGGCAAACTGCAGCCGACCTGCTCTGCCTTCAGATATGTGGCAGTGGGAGATATGAAGACAAACACATAAACATTGTATGTTTTATTATGAATTTAACAACACACCCTCTTGCATACGGACCTCCACCATCCTGAGAGGACCAACCCTGTGCTGGCCACTAGATGTCTCTGTTTGACCAGTGAGACTTCCCCGTTCAGCTGGGACATACTATAGATGGAGTATCTGATTTCAGATATTGAATATTTTATAGTTATTACTGTAAACTCTCAAACACCGGCTGGGGATCAGGCCGTTATGTCTAAAATAGGTTTAAAAGGCCTTTTCTCATTTACCTCGTGTATGTTCCATTTTCAATGTTATTTATATAGTGCCAAATCATAATAGTTGTCTCATGATACTTCTCATATACAGTACAGACCAAAAGTTTGGACACACTTTCCCATTCTCTTAAATGAGAAAGTGTGTCCAAACTTTTGGTCTGTACTGTAGATATGATATATCTATATGTGTCTGTAAATGTGTCTTTGTAGGGTTGCCTTGCTGGTAATACTAAACAAAACCATTGTATCTGAGGATTTGTAGGGTTCTTATTTACACATATACACACACACACAGTGTGTTTCTGATATTACAATTCCTACCATGAGCAATCACTCCTGTTTAATTAGCTGTGTTTAGTGCTCAGTTTGTCTTCTTTCATTCATAAATTATTTCCAGTTTTGCTTCCATTTTGCCATGTTTCAATCATCAAGCTACCATCAGTGGAACTCGACACTTTCTCTACACATGTTTTTTTACAGTGCAGGTAATTCCACCCCTCCAAATATTGTTGTGACTACCCACTGGCCACAAATGGCAACATCTCTGGCTGTGAAGTGAAGCCAACATGGAGTGCAACAACTGCAGTTCCTCCAACGTCCACTTGTGGGCGCTTTGACTGGTGGGTGCTATCACATGTGGCCTGTTTGAGCAACCAGCCCTCTGATCCACCACGATCTATATCTATATCTATAACTATTTTTAGATTAGCCAGGAGCTGGAAGAGGAGGGACTGCTTCACGATGGCCCTTCAGAAACCGTTTAATACAGTCTATTGTTACACTCTAGAATGATTTTAGCCTTGGCTTTTATATGAATGCCAGTTTTTACTGTATAGAAGTATTTACAGTGTTGCTCTTATTCTTACTGGCAGTAGTCAGTTTAATATCTTTTCAAGCTAAGCTGGTGGACTGACTTACCATTAACATATAAGACTTCAAGGACAACATCTGATTTATTACAGTATCAGTAGTTTCGTGTACGTCTGGTTTGAGGCTGGTTCATGTGGTTTGGGACCTGTGCCTCTACTGAAGGGAAGTCTTACAACAGCAGTTTAGTTCAGACAAAAGAGTTCTTCCAACTTGTTTGGGGAAGGCTCTTTCCTGTTTCAGCATGACAGTGCCCCAGTGTACCAAGTCAGGTCAATAGAGAAATGGTCTGACTGAGCCTTCACAGAACCCTGACCTCATCCAGCACCTTTGGGATGAACTGGAACGCTGACTCTGAGCCAGACCTTATCACCCAACATCCGTGTTTGACCTCACTAATGCTCTTGGTGCTAAGTGGGAGCAAATCCCTGCAGCCAGGTTCAACATCTGGTGGAAAGCTTTCACACAAGGGGAAGCTGTTAAAGCAGCACATTAATGATGGAGTGACACGTTTGCATAGTGAACAGGTAGAATGTTCAGGTGTGCACATATCTGTGCTTTAAATTTATGTTCGTTGAATCAAACAATGCAGATAATGATTATTCCAAACACTGTATCTTATTATGCAAATGTGTGAGGTAATTGGAAGATGAACATGGGTTGATTGAGAATAGGCTTCGTGTGCCTGGTGGAACCAAATTGATTAGCTTGCTCATAAAGAGCTGCGGTGGAGTTTTTCTATTCATAACCTGCAGTCGCGCCCCATGTGGCTCAGCATTACTAAAGCCATTAGTCACACACACACACACACACACACACACACACACACAAAAGCACACACGTTCAGAAAGTAGAACACACACATGCACATACACAAACATCATTTGGAAGTCAAGCAGTGAATGACCTCTATGCAGGAAAAACGTATTTAACAGATTATATCAACCTGGACCTAGTCAGCCATGCCTGCATGTGTGTGTGTGTGTGTGTGTGTGTGACTGCAGTCCTCAAGGCAAGTATAAAAATAAATGAAATAAGTTAAATGAGCCTATGCAGTAAAAGTCTGAGGTAAAGCTGTACACATGTGTGATTAACCTTTTCAGTCTCAGTGGCATGCTGGCGTTCTGCCCTCTGTTGAAGTGAGACCTGCACATGAACCAATTGGTTTGTCTCATTTTCGATCAACATAGCATACCTATAAACCATATGGGCAAAATGAACTATCACGCCTGCTCATAACCCCTGCTTTCGTGTTATTATGGAGCTCCCAGGAACTGAGCTTGGCTGTACAGCCTACAACCATACAAAGACAATTGCTTGTTCCACGTTAATCACGTGACATGAAGTGGCCCGAAAAGCCTTTTCTTCAGTCCAGTAACATTTGAAAAGTACAAAGCCAAACAAAGAGTACTCTTTCACAAAATGTGAATATACTGCTTTTATTTATTAAAAAATATCTTTAAAAAAATATTTTATATTGTTGGACTAAACTAAATATATTAAGAAATAATCATGTGAGTTACATATTTAAAATAAAATGTAAGAAGGAGTTTTACCTGTCAGCTCCTATCAGAAACTTATGGTAAAAAAATCATTTATTTTCCTCTACCACCAACCAGCTGATCAAACAAATTAAGATTAAAGTTATTCTCTGGGTTAGCACTGTCACCTCACACAAGAAGGTTCCTGGTTGAACCTTGGCTGGGCCCTTTCTGCATGGAGTTTGCATGTTCTCCCCGTGTCTGTGTGGGTTCTCTCCGGGTACTCCAGCTTCCTCCCACAGTCCAAAGACATAAATCTGAACAGGTTAATTAGTGACTGTAAATTGTCCGTAGGTGTGAATGTGAGTGTGAATGGTTGTTTGTCTCTATGTGCTCTGCGACATACTGGTGACTGGTCCAGGGTGTACCCCGCCTCTCACCCCTAAATGATGGAAGTCATGTGCTCATTTTTAATTATTTCACTGCTATTTTATTTGGCCTTGGCACATATTTAATCCATTATCTACAGAATTTCTGATTTCATCAGTCGCTGTGGCTGCTTAACTGAAAACAATGAAAGCTAAACACAATGAACAGCAGCTCTTCCAGCAGATACCTCACTGAAACCCATGAAACAACAACAGCCAATGCACCTCATTGTAAACATCCATGTACTAAGTAACTATATATTATTGCACTTACAGTAAGGACCTGTTCTCAACCTGGGTAACAGTACCTTAACTTCACTTGTCACTATGTGTGTGTGTGTGTGTGTGTGTGTGTGTGCGTGTGTGTGTGTGTGTGGAGCACTAAGCCCCACCCTCAGTGATACAGGTGAGTGCAGAGAAGAGAAAACCTGATCAACAGTTACACACAGTAAGAGCCATGTAGAATGTAGCAATGTTGCATTAACCTGAACAACAAACTGAATAAAAATTCTACAATCATTTGATGTTATTTTTATTTTGGTTTGAGGTAAATTTGAAGACTTTCTGTTTGCTCTTTTTTTCTTAAGCAGCTGTGTGCTTTTGGTATTCACATTTTCTACAATGTCACTGTGTGACACTGTTTTTACACCTGCTCAACACACTCTTCCTGTTTCACACACCAGACTGCGCGCTTAGCCCATTCACAATGATTTTACTAATACATAAATAATAATTATTATTTTATGTGTATATATAATATGTAAGTGCATAGTCATCAAATACAGAACACCCATCACTTTTTAAATGTTACATTTAAAAAAAGTTAAAGTTATTAGCTGCACTCATATAGAGTATATATATTACCTTGTTAAACAGGAGCTATCACAGGTTCCCCTGGACTTTTGTGTAACATTGGTCTAAACAGGATGGACCTGGACTTCTATTAAGTTGTTGTGGAGAAATTGCTGGAATCAATGGTCAATGGTGAGGTCAGGAGTGAAGAAGTGTTCAGAAGCCTTTGATGTCTTATGCTGTAGTATTTATTGTCGCTTGATCAAGGAGAATTAGAGACACTCTCATAGTGCATCAGAAGTGTCTGAGTCGGTCTCACATTCTGCCGAACTCGTGCTGGTGGATAGACTTTAAACCTCAAGATAACACCAACACTATACACCCCAAATGAGACAAAGAGAATGTTTCTACCAAGGACGGTGTTATCGTCAACATATTCTAGTCTGGAGACACAGATGTCTGTTTACGTCAAGGGCAAGCTTTCTATTATGTCTAAGCAGGCAGCAAGAGTCTCTTCAACCCTGGCCACCACAGTGTTGAGATAGACTGGCACCTACTGCTCCCAGTCAAAGCCAAACAATTAGTACTGCCGAGGACCTCAAGGCCCACACGTGACCTCGTGTAACCTAAGGATATAAAATTCCATAACATAAGTGACTTTATTGATTTATTTAGCCGGACAGTGCACACCTGTGGAAAGGTCCCTGGACAGATGTGACAAAGTAAGTTGTTTACTAAAATGTCTGAGGATTCATTAAAGTTTGTAGTATCAGAAATCTATAAATGAATCACTTGTGTCAACATCAGCACACTTGTAGGTTATATTGCAATATTTTCCTCAGATCTGAACAAATCCTTCGACAGAGCTGGTGTCACTCACATGGTCCTTTCACATCCTTGTAAGGAGTAGGCTGTCATGTATATGTATGTGTGTGTGTATGTGTGTGTTTGTGTCTGTGTGTGTCTTTCTGCATGCACAATGCACACTTTTTTCTGCAAAATTACTACAAGTCATGTTTCCTGTGTGGAACTGAGAGGGTTTTGTAGCCCTGCGTGTCTGGCAGGGTGATGAAGAGATCCTCTTAAGGCTTTCATCAAAGACGAGTGAACCATCTCTCTCTCTCTCTCTCTCTCTCTCTCTCTCTCTCCACACACACACACACACACACACACACACACACACACACACACACACACACATGCACACACACACCTACACACAGGGGAAAGGTCTGGATGGCAGTGAGTGATGGAGACTAGGGCCCAATCACACAGAACAGAACATGGGTGGGGGAGGTGTCTGACACAGGTAAAACCCACAGAGAACAACTCCCTCCCTCTCTCTTTCCCTCTCTCATAACTCTCTAAGAAGCCATTTCGGGGGGGGGAAAGGACATCTTTGGCCCTGCAGCATGTTGACCACACTTGATCGATGACTGGGTCTTGATTGTGGGTCGGTCTGCGGGCTTTCACACTGGGAGGGATTGGGTGGGAACAACAGTAAAAAGGCCATGTACCGCTTTACACTGTTATTAGCCAATTCGTACAGTCAAAAATTCATATGTAGCCAAAACCCCTTAGTGCTGGTGTTCAAGTTTAGAGGAAGTGAAGATTGCCTCAACCTGCATGCACATACACTGGCTCTAGATGCTCAAAAGAAAAGGGTGAAACGAAGGGGATGCATTCAGCAACTACACCGCTAGATGCAGCTAAATCATACACACTGGTCCTTCAAAAGTGTGCTCTGTGCTGGGAAACCTCAGTCAGCAGTGACGGCTGCACACATTAAAGACATCATGATAATAGACACTTACTGCCACGTGGCAGGAAAATGTCTTCTGATGTGAAAAAATGTAAATGCTGCTCAGTGTTGGCAGTGCAGCTCATCTATGCGCTGAGCATCGATGACACCGTGTGTCACTGTTTTATAAGAGGCATCCAATGGATGGCGTGAAGCACTGAAAATTGAGTAGCACTTAAACTGCACTTGCATTGCTCAAACTACTTGATATGGTACTTGTATCTTTTTGTAAAACTGTTATTGGTTCACCTTTAGATATCATGCAGGGACTTCATTGAGCTCTTGGACATCTTAACCTTAGCCTAAAATAAAATGGACAGAAAAAGGCGTGCAGAGAGGTGACATCATAGCATCACCTTTTGTTTTAGTAAAGGCTGATTTTATCCTATGCAAATGTGCTTAGATCAAATACTTGAAAGATTATGAATTTACACTCATGCATTACTTAAAAAGAACTGAAAAATAATATTCATCTCTCCATAAAGTGAAGTGTAGATTTTCTTGAATAAAGCCAGAACAGGCTAATTTAAGGTAAAAGAGACCTGAACTGAACTGAAACCAACAGAAGTTTAAGAGAGAGAGTGTGTGTGGTGCAGTCTCTGTAGAGATAGCAGACTAATTCTTGTTTTTAGTTCTGATACTAAAATAATGTTATATTGCTTCATAGCAGCCTGAAGAAGAAGAAGAAGATTTTACTTTATTAATCCTTTTTTCACACATAGACCAGTATACAAGCAGATAGATAGATAATTCGAGAGCTTTAGAGGTCCTGATAGGTGGATTTCATTTATTACCTTCTGACAGAGCGAGACTTATTTCCCTGTTTCCAGTCTTCATGCTAAGCCAAGTGTATTTCACAAAATGTTGAACTATTCCTTTAATAAAGTATCCAGTCATGAATACCATGTATCTGGATTTGAAAGAGGATACTATCTATCTTGCAGGTCAAACAAAACTGAAGAGCGAACACACACCACTTAGACTGAAGTCTTTTTTAGCAGAAGTTAGGGAGAACAAAAGTGAGCCATCACTTTCTATAACCACATTCAGAGTGCATTATCATCGGAGGGCACAGGCTAGCAGACATCCATAAGGCTTTATGACCATGCTCGGAAGAACACGTAATGCTTACTGATGCATTGTACATCTCATAAATGGTATAAATGTAATGTGCCATAAAGTGTAAGTGCAAGCACATTATGAAGTTAAACTTTCATTATTAGCAATGTTACTCGACATGTTGTCTAAGATCAATAAACATATCTCTTGTCCCTCCTCTACTCATTTTTCGGCTCCATTAGAGGTTGTGCAATGTGACTTACATAATTTATGAGAATATATAATTTATTTATTTTTTTAGCTGACTTTACTAACGTGTTACTTCAACATCAGCACTTGAGAAAAACATGCAAATAGACCTACTTGTGTCATAAGCTGACACGTTATTTAATAACAGACCAGACAACCTCTAATAGAGATGTCATTAGATACTTATGCATGCAACAGTATCATTTTATGTTCACTACATAACTGTGCAAAGAATGCACTCTTTACAATGTCCATGTACCCTCATAGTGCATTAGATATGGTAATGATATAATGATATAATGGTAGTGATATATTTTATATTCTGATTTTTTCATCATGGCATGTATGTACTGCGCAGCTCCTCTGATAGAGTTGTACAGTGAGTCATTGAGCAACTTAAGAAGAAACTCAAACTATTCATGCCTTTGCAAAAATTGTTTTGAGAGAGTCAAGAGTAAAACAAAGACACTCCAAGACTCTTTGTGATCAGAAGTCAAAGAGGCTGGCACCCTGGGCAGTTAGTTTTAGTTGTTACTTATTTTAAATCACAACTGGGCTGCACGTTACACCTCCTGACTGAATTATAATCATCTATTTTAAACTGACAACTGGAACTGACAACAAATTTGTTTGTTCAGAACGATATCAATTTAATCTGGAAACCAACAGTTAGGAGATGCACTTACACTTGCAGCCTGCCAAGTTGTTAAATTCATGGGAGCTGTAGTCCTTTGTATGTTAATATGCAAAAAGTCAGTTTTCAAGAAGGGTTCAGATTCTAACAGCAGCAGTTACTCGTTTTTTTTTTTTGGAACACATCAGTGAATGAAATGTGAAAGAAGAATAACTAACGGGGAGGTGACTCTGGACTTTGCTGCTGTGTATTGTGTTAGCTTGTTAAAAGACAACCACTGTCATGTTTTTACAATCATATCACTGCATATGTTTAAGATGTGTACAGAGCTTACAAACTAACAAGATAAAGGTGTTCCTGCTTATCTTTGGTAGAGCCAAGCTAGCAGCCCCCACTGCTTCCAGTCAGTAGGTAAAACATGACTATTACATGTATTGGACACACAGAGTTGATGGTGATCTTGGTCCTCTCATTTAGTGGCAACTAGCGGTGCAGTTGTTCACTGCATTCTTGCATTTTTCCCTCACATGGCTGTTCAACATGGTGAACTCTGTGGAGAAGGACCTGCAAGGGGAGGGTGATCAGGCTGAGCCACAGTAAGACGGGCTTATAGACCAGCTGAACACTCACATACATGCACGGATTTACATCCTTAGCCCACTTAGTTGTAGCTATGGTAGCATGTTGCAGAGTGTGTGTAGGAGGCATGTGGTCTGTATGCCTCTCTGTCTGTCTGTCTGTCTGTCTGTTGTTTTTTCCAGTTTTAATCCTCTTTGCCTTTTTTTTTTCAAGCTGTCCTTTCCCTCCTCCTCCCTCCTCCTCCTCCTTTTCTGCATTTCCTCTGCCAGCCTTATAGATCTGCTTACAGCAAACATGTCCCACTGCAGCGCTCAAGGACATTCTGCACGAGCATGCAGCACACCGTGCCAGGACAACACATACACATACAGTATACAGTTTGTGAGTTTGTGTATGTGTGCACATCTAGGTGATGCACCTCTCTCCTGCTCGACCATATGGAAGTGTGTATGAAGGGAGGGAGGGGACATATCCTGCTAGGACAGTTGACACAGCACAGATGCTAGGCCACACACACACACACACACCCACCCACCCACACACCCACAAGCACTTACACAGAGAAACACGTGCACACCCTCACACATGCATGCATACACACACACACTGCACAACGTGTGGTGTTGTTTGAGTGGTAATGAGGCAGGAGTGGGAGGACGGCTGGTGTGCCTCCCACTGCCTTATGCTAGGGGAGTTACCCAGCGTGCTGGTGAAATGACAGAGAGCTAGCCCAGACCACACACACATACACACAGAAGACAATCAGTTTCCTGTGGGCATATGAGCAACACTGAATGTCCCTCATTTATTAACATTAAGAAATGTCACCATGCAGGAGTAATGTGAGAATACTGGACCCATTCAGGGAGAGAAGATGGGAAACTTTAAAGATTATATATTGATCAGAGATGGCACTAAGCACTAAGAAATTGTCTGAGTGGATGAAATTAAACATATTTTCAGGCTCAAATATAATGGGAATAAAGTGAACAGTCTGTAGACAGCATACAGCGCAGGCACCTGGAACTGTTTTGTAAAAAATTAGCCTTGATGCGAGAGTCCCTTCTTTAGGAACTAAACATATCAAATAAATCTACATTTAACATATTGTTCCTTCAATTCAGCACTTAAACATGATCAATATGACCTGTTGGCTCAGAATCATCATCAAATCATTAAATGATTCACTGATAAGAACTAAAGAAGGAAGCAGAACTATCCAAGTATGATTGTGAAGTTGATGTTTTGGCCCCTATTTAGATCCAAGTGTCAGTCACAGGCTCTGTGTTGATGCTAGTTTCTTTATTAATTAGGACATGTATGGAAAGAATAAGTATAATACATCTGAAACTGAAACTCTCAGTGCTCCTACCTTTGGAAGCCTCTGTGCCATACGGCCCACTGCCGCTGTCAGTCAGGTCGGGCAGCCAGGCGTCTTTGACTGCTGACTTGAAAATGTGGCGGTTGTCCAAGCTCTGGATCGGCCTGAAGTTGCTGCGCAGATACTCCACCGACTTAACATGGTCCTGCTGCTCCGTGGTGAAGATGGAGTAGAAAGCCTCCAGCTGGTGGGAGAGAGTGAGGATGGCAGAGAGACAGGAAAGAATAAAGAGGAGAAGAGTTAGTGCGAGGCAGAACTCACATCCCGTGGTGATTTGGAGTTTTGTTTTAGCTCACTCCAAAAATACACAATATGAGAATGCAATGCAGACATCTAATTGAAATACAAAATGAGATAAAATGAAATTTTAATGATCAGCACGAGGAAACTGGGTCACTGCTGCAGAAAAAACGTCTTTACAAAAAAAAGAGAATTCAAAGGAATATTGGAAATACATGAATTAGAATCGTATGGAAAACATATTCCATAAGCAATGTGTCAATGCATCAGTGAAATATGAATTATTACTAATACGTTGAGAAATATCACTGAGGCATTTTTGAAATAGTATAGACATGACATTGCATAAACATTAAAGCTATAAACAAAATAACAGTTCTCCAGCAGCATCAATTTTTTTTTTCTTAATGGAATCATTTGACATTTTTCCCTGGAAATACTCTTTCTCTCCTTAGTTTGTGATTTTAGGGAGGAGTTATGAAGTATAGCTATTTCTTGTTGAGCTCCCTGTAGTTGTTTGCCAATAAACCATTATGTTTGTATATACATTAAACTAATTAAATACTGGTGAGTGTTTTTCTGCACTCTGAACCAGCTTAAGTTTTCCCTGCTTCCAGCATTCATGTTAAGCTAAGTTAGTTGGCTCCGTACGCACAGACGTGTGGTATCTATCTTCTCATTTCACTCTGCAAAAAAATGAATAAGCACATTTCCAACAGTGTTGTATGATTCCTTTAAACTACAAAGTGCATGTGTCAAGTGTAAAATGTGATCTACTGTAATCAAAGACTACAATCTAAGCAGATGAATCTATGCCTATTCAGAAAATTCAGAACATTCTACTAAACAGCATCAAATAGCTCATATACATACAAAATATATATTTCTGAATATAGAGAGAGGGAACGTCAACTTCCTGAATCTGATCTAAAGGGTTTTCCATCTACATGAGATGTTTAAGTCTGTCAACCGCCAGCCCTTCAACCACAGACCTGTTGTGGGATTACTTTAAAAATATGAACTTTCAGTGAGTGTGTGTCCTCATGGCCAGTGCTGTCACATGAGACAATGTAGTTTTGGAGTTACATTAATGTCCTGTCAGTTCTGGCTGTGTCAATGTGTGTCTGCATAAAGCAACCACAGACACCCTCCAAACAGCACTACAAATGTAATGTTGGCTAAGTCCTTGACATTGTTAGTGTGCTGATGAACACATTGAAATAATGAAGCCTGGGCCCATCAGCAGTCTAGATCCGCTAAATCCGGTTGCCAAACTCATGCCAGACACGTGATGGATGATGAAATTAAAAATATCCAAAGTATATTAGTCTAATTATGGGGGCCAACTGTGGCCCAAAGCTACTTCAAGCGCTGCTAAAAGGGGCCAGTTCTCAGACACAATTGGCCTCTGCTTGACAGCCCCCAAAACCTGGCCAAACCTTGCAACAATGTAAGGGCCAAAGCCGGTTCACATTCGGACCTCTGGGGAAAGATCACTCAGTCACACCTGGCTGGATTTGGCTGAATACTTGATTGGGTTAGGAAACTAGAAAGTACCTCTGGAAGAGATGCTGATATCACAGCCTGTGTCAGTGTTGACAACATGCATACATACTGTGCCAACATTAAAGCAAGAAACGACATTCATACAGAAACTTCGTAACCGACACAGTGAAACTTTTCCCAAAATGTTTTCTTTTTTAAATCTGCATTTAGCTGCCATGCTATCAAGCTGTGAACATTTTGTACTGCTTTGGGTTGATGTTGAAGTTGGCCTCTTCCTGCATGTTGCCATTTGTCAAACACGTGCTGGGTGGCAAGACGTGCGACCAGACATGGATTTGCACTGTGTGATTGAAGTGTCATCTTTCTGTCTGTGTTGGCAGATGGATACTCTGTACAATGTGTTTGGAAGAAATGCACACAGACAAACAGCTTGTGTGCAAGAGAGTGTTGGAAAAAGGGAGGGGGACGCTGAGAGGCAGATTTAGTTTAATGAAGGTAAATGTCTCAGTGAGGGGATGTCTGAGAACAGCAAATTCTTCCTGTGACTCTCTTTGTGCAGTATGACAATCAGGTGCTCTGAAATAAATAAACAACAAAAAATAACACAGAAAAATAAAGCATCTATCTGGAGTCTGAGTATGAGTTTTGAAGGGATTGCGCATGAGTTATTATTGTAAATTGTCTCTGTGTCCTCTCTACCAGTCCACTGTAATTATTCTTGTGGAAAAAGGTTCTCGACTAAACAACCTCCCGAAGGAAAGAAAAGAAGGAACCACAGACTAAACCAGAGAATGTAAGCAAATGAAGATCATTCATTAAAGTAAAAACACTGCTAATAGCATTCATAGAAAATGCTCATTAAACCTTACAATCTAAAAGTGTTGCATACAGAAATATAGAGACAAATTTGACAACATTTGGGGCAATAGAAATGAGTGGATTTAAACACATACAGATTCATTCTTGGTGGCACAAATAGAGATGAAGACATACCTTACAGTGGAAAATGCTTGAAGTTATGCAAAAATATAAAGCTAATCAAGTGGTTCCCTTACTTGGTCGGTAAATTGGGTATATGGAGAAAACAAAGACAGACTGCTCAAGCCCTCCAGTGGTCAATTCTGTCTGAGAGTGGCAAGACAGATTTGGATTTTTGGATTGCAATCTGTCCATTAGAATTCAATATTTTTTGTATATATAATGGAATTTTTGTTCTTGTGGGGAACTAGGCAGATCATTTATAAATTTAGATTGAATTAACATATTTAATCCATTAGGCATTTCCCTCCACAGCTGCAGAGGTTTAGTGTAGTGGATCCAAACATTGTTTAGAATCATCTGAGGAGCATGAATATCCATGCCAAATGTTATAGCAATGTGGACAGTAGGTGTTGAGATATTTCGCTCTGGAGCAGTGTGATGTATGGATAAAGCAACAATCATCCCGCCCTGCAAGGGAAAAACAATAGCAGATGAGGAAGTCAGCCAGTATTTTTTCACGAGCAGAATGTGATTGCAGCAAACCCAAATCCCAAACCCCCCGAGCTGCTGCAAAACAAATGTAAAACGGCCATAAAACATCAGCCTGCCAGCTTTGGTGACCAGCTTTAGGGGTGACTTTCTAAGATGATGAAAGTCAAATCTGAGCATTGAAGCAAAGGATTAATAAGAAAAAGCCCTAGTCTGACTCCACTGTTTACCAAGCCATAGTAAACCCTCCAGGGTTTAGGCTGGACAAAGACTGAGGATGGAGGTAACACTGCAAGATGAAAGAAGAAACACAGATCCATGCACAGCTCTTTAGTTTACTCCTTTGTGTTAGCGTCTCAATGCTTTTTAGTTTCTTTGTTGTGAACTGCTGACAGCCCCCCCCCCCCCCCCCCTTTTTTTTTGGTTTAGACCGTTTTCACTCTTCTTTCCTACTTCAGGTAGCAGGATACATTTCCCATCATGCCTTTGTAAAGCCTTGGAAATAGCCAGGGATTTGCTGTTGCTTTCAATTAAAGGGGAGGGGGAGTCAGTTGACCGAGGTTCAGGTTTGGTTCCTGGGCATAAGTCTAATGCAGCTGAAACACTGATGTATCAAGAGAACTGTGTCTTGAGATAGAGGGCCAATCTTTCTAATAAAAAAAGCTGATTAGGCGTATATGGCAAAAATGTACTCATTGTTTTTCAGCCATTATTTGTAACGAATATGTATGAATAAGTCTGTTTGGTCCAGGTTGCAAAACAACAACAAAAAAAAAAACGGACTACAGTCTAGCCACGCACCAGGCCACGCTGTAACTCTAACCTCCACATCAACCTCCAGTCTGAGATGAAATCATTGTGCCATCAGAGTATAAAGCCTTGGTCAAAGCAGAAATTAGCATCAGCGCGTTTCCTTTGACAGTATAGGCAGATTAAAGGCAGCTTGTATTAAATCCCCACAGGGAACAACACAATCTATCAGAGAAACAGAGACACTGTGTTTTGCTAACTGCTGTCACAGAATGTAATGTGTACTTGGTGTCGATGCCTGCTGATTACATTTCCACCACTGTGCTGGATCAGTGTTGACAGATTGTGCGGTTTTCTGCCCACGTTTTATTTAAGGTGTGACACTTCATGATTTCCATAATGTATCGTCTTCAACTACACATTTGGACATGTTGTCTCTTGTGTCTGTAAATTTCTCCTGAAGTCACCAACAGTTAGCGCTTGATAATGCCTCATTTGCAGATTTAAACACATTTCACATAGTACAGAAAACTTGTAATTGTCTTAATAAACTTTCAAAATTCATAGGGGCATATTAGTTAAAATGTCACACCTTAATTGGTTCAATGTTGTCTTGGCAGGTTGTGATAATTTGTGATACTTTTATATCGTTTGTTTTCCACCTGACTATCTTCCAATAAAAGGACCCCTCCACCCATCTGAGTAGTATGATTGAGACCGATGGGACACACAATGACTGATAAGTGATGACAGTTTATTCTATTCTTTCCTATTTCAATTATTATTCCTTCAGCTCTGTGATGAGAGACTTGTAATACTTAACATTTAATGTAACATCTAGAGTTTAATCTATCTAAAGTGATTTTATTCTAAAACTCCTTAACGTGTCATTATTGTAACCACAGTTTGAGTTTTCCTAATTATACTGTTTTAACAGATGACTACATCAAGTCTGACATAACTTTAACGAGAACAATAGGCTACGTGGTTTTACACAGTAACAGTCTGTGTTTATCCTCATTTGATGCAGGATGTTTGTCTCTGTAAGTGACTGATCATTGGTTCAGTGAGTTCTGTGAACAATGTAATTAGTGCTGAATTCAATTAAATCAAACACGCTAAGCCATCATCTGCATTATACAGCACGAGCCGTGCTAACATTTACAATCTTCTTTCACATCTGCATCAGTCAGTTTGTTGTGTCTGTCCTCATGAACAGGCACAAGCTGTACAGTCCATGTGGGAATGATCTCTGGCAGTGGAGAGGAGAGCTATTTAACTGTGTGAACTGTATGAACTGTATAAACAGTGTAAACGGAATATATGAAAAGCTTAAAGTTAAATATAATATATTATATGGGGGCAATGGAGAACTTCCTAAAGTTTTTATTTCATTTATATTCTAGAATATGCAGGTTAGAGTCTTGCTGACTATATGCCAGCATTTGGATGCTGTAATCATTAAGGACTGTGGCCAAAGAGCTACATTTAATGTCCACATTTTTCATAATAAATGACAAAAATAGTCTATATCTTTAGCATTTATTTTGTTTTCCCTGCTGAACCAGAAAGATGCCCAACTCCCAAAACCATTGTACACATTGAACGCTGTACAACTACAACCCTATTAGGTTATGTTGTGAACAGCATTTCAGTGACTAGATCAGTGTATAATTAGGACCCGCTTCACATTGAAATATAATCATTGAGATGTTCTTGAAACAGCCAGATTTCATCTAGATGTGTAAATGTATATAAATCATCAGATCAGTGCTTACTGAGGTATTTTACAATCTAACATTACTAAATCTTCTCAAAGACCTCAAGGAGAAAAAGAAACCCATATGGCTGTGTCTTATCTGCTTTCTGGAACTGTTGGCACACTTGCACACAATGCCAGATGGGAAATTATTAAAAAAAAAATTCCCACATGTCCCACTTGGAATTGCTACTAGGAGGCTGATCTCAACAGTACGTCCCTGTTAGCAGCTCATATTTAGGTTGAATGTGATGTGAGATTAGTGTGGCATAAGCCATCTTAGGTTCTCTTCCACATACCCCCCCCCCCCACACACACACACACACACACACGCACACGCACACACACACGTCAGGTGCACAATTACAAGTGTGGCAAGTCCACATATCTGTTTGAAAGGAAGGCATTTTAGGTGAGTTGTTGTGTAAGAGCCTGAGCATCGATTCACTCTAAAAGCAGGCCCAAAGCAACGGCTGTCACTCCTGCTGACCTACTTCAACTATCATCCGAAACAAAAGACTAGCAGAAAGAGAGAGAGAATGAGAAATAAAACACGAAGAAGCAGAGAGAGACAACAACTCGAGTCACCATTGGTGTTAATTCTCTTTCCAACCTCCTCCTTTTATCTTCCTCCATGATGTTCTCTCTGGAGAGTTGCACAGTCAAAAAAAAAAAAAAGAAAGGGAACAAAAGAACTTCAAAAGAGGCTTTTAAACATGTTGAGAAAGACTAGCTAATGGTCAGGAATCAACAGCAAGAGAACAGGAAGGATGAACGACGCCCCCGCCGCCTGCTTCCTTGTTGACTCATTGTTGAATCATTTCATATTCCATTGGTCTTTGCATCATTTCCCCTGTGCTGACTTTGAATTCATGTTTTGTTATCCTTTACTTTTCACAAATGAAGAAATTACACAAAGACAAATTACAAATTACACTGAAGTTTAACTAAAAAAAAACAAAAAACATTCACCATGGCTAGAATCGGTGCACACGAGTCCAATACATTCATTTATGTCAGGGGAAGAGATAATAGAAAAATAAAGACTGCACAGTTTCATGGTGTGTCCCAGAAAGTTATGTTTGTATGGAGCAAGTTTGTAATGATTTCTGCTATGATTAGTTTAAACTCAGAGAACCATGACTGAGAGAACTGTGAACCTCTCTCTCACCACTACATCTGCTATTTTTTTTTATATTTCAAAAATTAAAGCTCTATTTCCCGTAATGTCCCTTTGTTGACGAAAAACGCAACAGCAAAACTACTTCATTTACATATGAATTCAGAGTTTTTGCTAAGAAACTCCAAATTGAGTTTAGCTGCATTGTGTCTGTGTGATTATCCTTGAGATGTGTCTCATACTTGACTGAAGTCTGGCAACAAGGAATGGAAATTCTTTTTACTGATAGTGCTGAGGATGAGACAGAAACAAAAAAAAAAGTTGGTTTCTTCAACATCATGCGGCTGACTGCTGTTGTTAATGGTGTTTGCGTGGGCTGTGTATTGATGTGTGTCCTTCTAGCGTCCCTTCTAGTTCTAACACTTAAACTGGGAGCAGACCGTAAGATACTAAAATCTACAAAGTCTAGACACCGCACACATAATGACTTTTGCCAACTGACATACACAGATCATTTAAAAAGAGCACACACTGAAGAACTGAGACACAAACAGGAAGTACTGTGCTCCTTTAGAAAATCAGAAAGAGACATTCATCAAAAACAGGCTGCTGTTTGCACAGAAAATGGGAAACACACCTCTGATGTGTTCACTGATTCATGTAGGTTTGGTGTGTGCCTCATTAATGCCTGTTTTCGTCTGGTTTGTGAAACAACTGATCAATCAGATTAATCAAGAATTCGAATGATGACATCTTCCTACATTTTCAGCAAGCTGCACATCTACATCCATGAAAGAGTAGCTACAGGCGGTGACACTGTGAGGTGGATTGTGCAGGTTGTTTTAAACTGATGCAGAGAGATTACATTTCTAAATTGACAGATTTCTGATGTTACTGCCACAGCTTCTGTGTCGACTGAGACTGTAACAACCTCAGTCCAATTTAGTTTTAGTCTAATTAGTTGTACAGAACACAAATCAATTTGTATAATATCTTAATCACCTTAAAACATGATGTGGTTCTGTTCTCCCTGATGTCAGGATTTATATCTGTTTTTGAACTGAAAATTGAATCTCTGTTTTTTTTGATTGTTGTTCAGACTAAATGTGCAACCTGAAATCTTCCCCTAAGGCGCTGGGAATGTTCAAGTTTCAGTTTGACATTTTAAACAATTGAAAGATTAATTGATACTTAAAATAACTGTTGGTTGCAGCTCTAACTTTGACTTGTTTTGTGTGTGACTGTGTGGGAGTTTTGCTGCGGTTTCATTTGGTGTGTTTGCTGTTTGGTTTGAGGTTGCTTTAAAGAATATCATCTCATGCTTTGGTTTTCTGGCTCGCTGTCTGTGCTGTACTCTTCATCTTTCTTCCTCCACATCATCAGTCTTTTTAACGTCTCCTTATTGCCTGCTTTACACTGACCCACTCTTCTAAGGCAGGGAAACCAATACTTTGTCCACATTTGGCTTGCTCCACTGCTGCTCTTAAGCAAACTCATTTGGTCTCATTAGAGGACGGGTCTGCCAAGTGCTCTTTAGACTGTGGGATGAAGATGAGAGCTAAAGACTTTTCCCACAGATCTTTTATTCACAAACACTGGAAACACTGGAGCTGCCACTCTATTTAGAATGACAGCATCTCATTTTATCACCATTTTCATGGTTTTTACTTTTTCCTCAGGGTCACTTTCTCTAGCAACAGTAACTAAGAAGAGCAAGGTTTAGTGAAGGATCAATTATACTGTAAATAACATATTGTTTCATTTAGTTTGGAGGATATGTTCTTGCATAACCTGCTGGTTTTACCTACCACCAGTGTCTAGAGACTCTGGTCAGAATGAGTCTTTATGGGCTTGTGTTTAATTAAGATACTTCACATCGATGAGTCTAATCACCAACGTCCATTTTGCTGCCTCAGTTAATCATTTGATCCATTTTTAATTGATCTCTGCTAAAAGAACTATGGAAGTAGGAGTCGGTCTGATATAAAATTGAAAATATTCCCCTCAATCGTTCAATGACTATACATTAGCACACGGTGCAGTTTCAGCAAGGACATTCCTTTCCTTCTCCTTTTGGAATCTTTGTGATGAATCAACTCCAGATAATTCTCTCCAGTCACCAAACTGACGTAGTGTCGTCATCGTTCCCTCTTTAAGGTGATTTGAAATGAAAAGAGAGGAGGTGATGTGACTCATCATGACTGCTATTATTTTTCTCTTAATCCCGTATTGTCTGTAACTTTATTACACCGTGCTGATTAAATTCCCCCATTTACTGCACTATTGAGTGACACAAGTAGAACTTCATATTTTCACTAGCCAAACAATAAGACTGAATGTTTGGTTTATCATTCTCCTTGTTACATGCTATTAATATAGAATATGTAAAATGTTAAACACCTTAAAATCAATGAACAACAAAATGACATAATATCCTAATTCATAATGTGTGTGTGTGTGTGTGTGTGTGTGTGGGTGGGTGGGGTTGTCTATAGAAAAACAAACAAATCATTTTATAAGAGTTAGAGGAAGTTGGAGAGTGTGTAATATGAGTGTTTTACCTTGAGTACTGACTGTAGCTGGTGAGCTGTTAATAATGTTCCATTATATGAATTTAGTTGATGCTTTTATCCAAAGTTACTTACTATGTTTAGCCATGTGGATACAATCCAACAACAACAAGAATCAGCAAAGAACACTTCGTCAAGTATGTTGAATTCCATCAGGTGCTACATTTACACTCAGATACAGAGCAGAGTTTTGTTTGATTCTGTGTTTTATGCTTTTATGAGCCGTAGTAGTCAGACTAAATCAGTTTTCAGTCTGTGATGGACTGTGTCGAGTTTCTGCCGTCCTGATGCTCACACCATTCACACCATTGTCGAGTCAGGACAAACATCTTTTTGCCGCCTCTACAATCTTGTCCTTCAGTCAGGTCACTTTGACCATCTGGTGTTCGATTGTATTTGGTCTTTTTCCCCCTCAGGGTTCAGTCATGCCAGACTTAAAATAGTCTGGAGGAAAACGATTTTATTTTACCACAGTCACTTCACGAGAAACTCAGTGTAGTGCTTTCATGTGATGTTTGACTTTGATGAACACACTAAGGTTTGCATCATTGAGGGCAAACTGTCTAAAACATAACTACACAACATCTCTAAACATAACTAGCTAAAACCAAGTGTAAACCTACCAGGACCTGGTTTGTGGACTACGGTTCTGAAGCCTTTGGCTTCATGGTCATCACCATCTTTGCTTTGTGGAACCAGGAGTGACCATATTTGGACTAGAGTATGAAGCTCAGTGAGAAGAGAGAGAGACTTTGTTTTGGATGTGTACATTCTGCAGTGGTAACTAACTCACATCAACCCTGCATTACACAGCAGCATTTGAAACTATCACTATGTAACTACTATGTAACTAGTCAGCAGGCTGAATGTGCAGACAGAACAGGGGAACTCAAACAAGAACTTCCCTCAAATTAATGAGTTTACACTTGTCCAGCATGTATATGAATTAATTTCTTAAATTTTAATCTAGTTGTTTTTGTGAGTAATGTTTTATTTACGTCTTAAGATATAATCAGACAGATGTGTCCCTTTAAACTCATTAATGCCACAGGTCAGGAGCTGTCAAATGTATGACATCATAAACCACTTGAGATGTATCATCTCATCATCAATATAGAATATAATCAACAACACAGTGATGCAAATGAAGACAGAGAGTCATAATGTAAAGAGGTCGATCAATGATTCCAGTTTTTTTTTTTTTTTTTTTCAGAGACAGAGAGGCCCAAAAAGAAGAAATCTTAGTGTGTAAGTTAGAGTAAAAATATAGATTTACTCTGTTTGTTTGTGCTTAACCTATGAAGCCTTGTACAACATCTGCAGAGACTACTGGATATGACACAGAGAGGAAGAAGATTGCTTTTAGAAGCATTTTCATAAACATGTCAGAATTATCCAGTATTGTTAAAACAAGCAATATCTGTAAGGACCAAATCAGAATGATCTGTCTTCACAATGTGTCCAACAAAAGTCAGTTCAGTGTTAATCCATAATATTATAGTTCATCAAGCTAAAACCAGAGAGATGGGTCTGGAGTTAAGGTTCTGTTTCATGCCGAGTAGCAGTACATTAGATTTAGTCCTATTGAGCAGTAATTTGTCAGCTGACGACCAGGTTTGTAGAATATTAAAATCAGATTGCAAAGCCTCTTAAGTATCAAATGCTCATTTGATGAACTTAGTTTTAATCTCATCAAGTACAAGTGAACCTAACAAAACTGATGTTTATCAAATCACTAATGACATTGCAGTGAGCTCAGTGGGAGATATTTTGTGAACGTAGAAAGAGTTGTGACAAAGCAAAATAGATATAGACGTCTTATTAAATTATTTCAAACTGACGGAGGAGAAATGCTGATTGAACACACTTGCAGTATTAGAAGTGAACCTGTGATCCTGCACCAATACCTCATAACATCTGAACATCAAGTATTAGTTGGAACCAATCCCAATAATTAATACTAACTTCATTTTTCTTCTACTATCCAATTTAATTAATTTTGGTAGTGATTTTTTAGTAGTTTTAGTAGTAATCAGTGAAGCAGTTCGACACCAACTTTGAAACTTCTAACTGGATGTGAAACAAGAATCCAGTGCAGCAAAGACTGAGAAGTGGTGGTGACTGTCGTGGGTCCATTAATTAGTTTTGTTAGGTTCCGATGGGAAAAGATTTATCTTCAGAAAATGACTTATGTTAAAGTCACCAAAAATAATCAGTGTATTACATTGAGTGGAATGAATACTTGAATTCAAACAGTTTGATGACTCGGCAGGTACAGCTGTCTGTGCTTTTATTGTCATGCAGAAAAAGAAAAGGAGTTTTTGATCAATAGAGGTATAAGTTAATAAGCCCAGTTTGATTAAAGATATGGAGCCACACTGCTTCTGGTGGATCTATATATAACACAGCATTTGGTAGTGCACTTCCTTTATACACGTTACAAAAACTGGAGAATTTCCTGCAAATGGAGAGATCCCTGGGAATTGTTAGACATATTGTGGTGTTTTGAATTTCATCTAAAAAATCTGCATATTTTACATGTTTTTTACAATGCCATTTTAAACCTGCCAGTGAAGCTGAGTGTAAAGTAAGTTTGGGGATTTGTGGCACGAGAACAAAATGAGGAAGTGTATCTAACAGTGCACCACATTAAAAAAAAAAAAAAAAACTATGTTAGAAAGGTACATGATAAAGCATGTGGGTGCCTAACCCTAACCCAGATCCATCTCCCAGTGTGTCTCATGCTGAAAGCATTTAAGGCTTCAAGAAGTAAAATATCACAGGGTTTAAGAGTACACACAAACCCTTCAAAAATCATAGAGCCTAAAAACCAAACTTATTATTGGTCAGATTTATTTAGTCACTGCAAACCTAAACACACGACAAAGATGCAACTGAACAATAAAAGTTTGTTGTCACTAGTCATTTTAGGCCATTATTTCCAGATAACGATTTAATTATCCAATTATCTTCAGGTAAACTGCGTTCATGCTATGATGACTTAATTATATATTATCTCCCAGAGAAGACAAATTATGTTTCTGGGACACAGAGGAATTTGTTGCAGTGGCAGGAGTTCCTGTTATCCGAACATCATAACACATTTAAGCCCTCATCACAAGATAACAAGCAATTATCAGGATAATGGACTTAAATCTCAAGATAATGGTTTCAAAATTCAGGTAACGGGATGACTCAAATGTGATCTGGAGATAGTTGGCCTGAATATGGATGCACTGAGGTTCCACTACAATACACCTCATCCTTGTGCTGTACATCATCACAAACAACAAATATTACATTTGTGTTTCTCACCTGTTTGTAGGAGACATAGATAGGTCTGCTGAAGATGATCCACTCCACCACCTTGCTGCAGGGCGGTGTGGTCAGAGAGCCGGTGTAGCGGTAGTAGCTTCCCAGTGAGGATGGCAGCAGGTCCTTCAGCACAAACGGCTCCAGGACAGTCTCTTTTTCTATATGAGAGAGGGCAGGAAAGCGTGTTCAGATCAATACAACATGATCTACACAACACTCCTTATTTCACTGCAAACTATGGTAATCAGGCTTTCTGGAGCAGATCCAAGTGCTACTGTTTCACAGCCTTTAGGTTTATGCTATTGATTTCATTTGCATTGTGCCTGCCTCGTTCAATGCCCCCCTATTGACAGACATAATTGCACCAAACACCTATAATTATACCTCTCTTGGTTTTGGACGGCATGCACAATACAATCAACGCTACAACATCACATCTCCAAGGCCAATTGTTGACACAGTGGAATTATTCATTGGCTAACAATGTGCACTAGTCACTGATATGAGACACACAGCGGTCTGAGGAAGGAAATAAGGCCGAATGAAACGATGAAGGAGGCTTGAAGCAAGATCGTCTGTGCACTTTTGAAATTCTGTTTTTAGTGAGAGCAATCCAGATACCACAGAAACGTGCATTTCAAACTAAATGATGAAAGTAATCAGACAAGCACATTTACAGTGTGACTGTAAACTGTTTTTGTCTGTGTGTGAGTTATTGACCTGGAGCTACCACTGACCTGCGAAGAGATGTTAATTTGTGTTCTGCAGTGGGCATTAAGAACAACGACATTTAGGGCTGCTCCACTGGATGATACAGCTCAGCCCAACTTTGGTTTTCCTGGAATTTTCTTCAGTAACAAACAAATAGAACAATAATTGTTGCTCGAGGGTTCCAAGTGACATGTTGCCTATTTACACATACTGAGGACCCAAATCTACTCTGCAAATGTATTATTATTATTATTATTATTATTATGCATTTAGAGTCATGTTTATGTCCAGCCGAAAAATGTTGTCCAACGACCCCTTTCACATCACAGTCATTTTAACTGACATGGCAATATTTCATAACATAACAATAAGATACTAAATATCAAAAACATTACCAATACACATCATCACTCAACTGGTTAAAACAGGAAAAATAAAAAAGCTTTGTACGCGAGGAGGGGAGGAGGAAGAGAGGAAGGACAGAGTGTGACAAGGAGGGAGGACTTGTAATTGGAGAAAAGATGAAGAAGGAGGAAGTGAATTATGAAGTAAATGTAAAGCTGCAGAAGGAAGGGTTGAAAAAAAGAAAAATATGGAGGGGGGGGGGTGCCCGATGCACGTCTTTATCACTGACATCTCCTCTCCTCTATCCCCACCTCTTCCTCTTCACCCTCCTACTGACTTGTCTCCTGCCGCCTCCCCACCCCAAGTCAGGGATGTATTTTCAGCTCTGTTGAATCCGCGCAGCAGTGAGCTCAGGAAGGAGGAAGAGTCGAAGACAGGAGGAGGGGTGTCTATAGCAATGAGGTAGGAGGAAGTGGGGTGGGACTGAATGGATGGAGGATGACAGGGCAAGGCTTTCTTCTAGATTCATGCATCTGAATTAGAACCAAACACACAATTTGGCATGTCTCACTTCTCAAATCAGAAAACGTTGGGACACAAAATTTCTCTTCTCTTTACACTCTGCACCACATGCAGGCATGCATACAGCGCCTGAAAGAGGAGAAGGAAGGAGATTTAGCCTATACCACCTCCAACCTAAATGACAAAACAGTTATCAAAAAAACTAGGGATGCACCGATGCATTGGCTCCTTAACTGCCATCGGCCATCGGCAAATAAAGATGACATTCACCGATGGCAGTGGCCGATGATTATATGTTGATTTACATGTCGCATGAACACTGTGCTGAGGAGAACCTTTTTTTTTTTTTTTGGAGATGTAACTCTGCCGAGACGGAAGAGCGTGCCCGCGACAGGGTTCAATCGGGCGGTTTTGCAATCTATTTTGCGGGCAAAAATAGGTTTGGGCGGGTGGATAAAAATTGGGCTGGTTTCGGATCAGTTCGGCGGGTTTTTGTAGACGAAACACGGGCACTTCAGATCCTTCTTCCTGCGACCCTCTGTTCAGCAGGCAGCAGTCTCACTCACTCATTCACTCACACACACAACCACTACAGCTCTGGCTGACGTGCCCCCTAAACTCACAACAGACTCCCACTACCTTCAGCTCACGTCACACATGCCGGCCACGCCCGCCCCGCCCCGCCCTTAGCCTACAAAATAAAGTTTGAGAAATGTCTGCATGGAGCACAGCTGCTTACAGGTGTGCAGCTGACAGATGTGCAGCTTACAGTGACAGTTTCCTCATCGCTACCTGAGCCACCATCCGATCCTCCCTCACTTGCGTCCTGAGTGTCCTGGACATATCCTATATTCTGTGATTTTCCTCTTTTCATTTCTAACCGGCCCGTTTCAGTTTTTGCCCATACACGCCCGGTGTCTCCTCTCTTTCTCTTGCTTGCTCGCACGCGCACGATTGCTCGCTCCCGATTCACATATACCGGTAAAAATAAATGTGATAGTATGAAAACACTACAAGTGAGAAAAAAAATAGATGAGCGAAAAACATGAAAAGACCCAGAATTTCACAATTGGTGCATCCCTAAAAAAAACCCATTTGAGAGTCTTCTCATTGAGCAGCCTCATCTCCACGACTACATTGTTTGTCACTGACTTCAAAAATATTTAACTCACATGTGTCACATCTGACTTTGACACTGGAGATCATATTCTCCCCTCAACAATCAATGTTGGCTACCATCACTAATGCAAACACTATCATGTGATACTGTGAGACCCAGCACGATGTGCAGCCTATGGGAGGAAACTCCACTCGGAGGTGCAGTAAACCATTCTGGAGAAAGATAGTTGATTGTGGAGTCTCATTATCAGGTCGTCAAACGCTGACACCTTGAGTTGGTGCGACCTGGAAATGAGACTTAATCAACTATCTTACCAACCTGCAATTGGTCAAAAACTCCTGTTACAGTCTAGATTTTCTAGATCTCTCAGCCTGAAATCAGACAAAAGGAGGGGCAGAAGTCTAGTGTTCTCTCAGACCACTTGAATTACAATACACTGAAAGGTTATCATGTATTTTTTTTGCCCAATGATGCCAAAAATAAACTGCCTACCACAGCTTTAAGACCAGTGCTGAAAAATGCATATGCATTTTCATTTTTGCATGTTCATAAAATTAGCTAAGCAAGGAGTACTTAGTCTCTGGAAACTGTTGCATTGCCCCAGAGAGCAACCCCGGGGAGGGAAATGAGTTCAGGCCGGTGGTATCCACTTTACTCCAGATTAAATTATTTGAGAACCTGATAAAAGCATGTATTCTGAAACAAGTTGATTATGTGTTACAGCAATTACAGCTGGCATATGGGCTAGAGCAGAGACTGGACTGTGCAGTACTTTATCAGTGTATTTAGTGTATCTGAGTAGAACAAGTTCATAGCCAGAATGGGAAAATGATGTGCATATGATGTTGATAACTTTGTGTTCTTCCTTAAGAAGCTTAAGGACATGGCAGTTTAAAGATAACTACGCGTTTCCAAAGCCCCTGTAATACAAGGGAAGGAAATTGAATTGGCAGACAGCTGAAGGAGAGCAGATTGTTTTTTGAAGAGAAATACAGATGCAGCCAGTAAGTAGCCAACCTGAGGGTTTGCTTTTCCTGCAGAAAATGAATGTCATTTAACATGTCCAGTAACATGGTGACTTTTTTATCACAGTTTTATTGAATACATTTTTAAATCTTGTGCCCATGCCTGGTTTGACAGCTTGAGATGAAGCAAAATAACCACTGAGGTTACCAACAGGGCTGGAGACTTGTCCTGAAAGACCAGTGTTAAGCAGCTGTTTCTGAACATCTTTAAAATGTTTGCATCGATATATTCTTTGTCTGAGAACATTTCACACAAACACTCTTGACACGTATGATTTTTAACACTGATGTTAGACTGTGTTCATGCTGAAGAGAAGAAGGTCCATTTTTGGATGGCCATGCACTTTGGTTCAGACTATAATATCTCAACAGCTGCTGGATGGATTGCCACAGAAATTTGTGCCAACATTGAAGGTTCCCAGAGGATGAATCCTACTGACCTTGGTGATCTCCTGACTTTTAATCTAGCACCAGCACATCATTGATTGCACTTAAACAGTGAAATATCTCAAATGTAGTACATTGAAGTATTGGCGAGACTGTATTGAAATATGATTCATGTACCTCTTAGAATTAATTGTTGCTCTGGTAATTCAAACTGTACACAGAGTGCCACTGTAAGTGAAAATTTATTTGTAAAAAAAACAAAAAAAAATCAATGCTCTTAATAGGAGATGGAAAAACCTTTGAATAAGTTATGACGTAGCAACAATTTAAGCCCTGACAGTCTCCTTATGGTTCCTATGGCTCTATCCTATCCATGGTCGCTCCACAGAGATCTGATGAAACTTTCCTCACATTAATGAAACAAAGAGAAATGTCATATTTGTTTATATTACGTCATCTTGTTGTGCCCCCTTCCTTGGGTTGATTTTCCAACTGGAAAATTGGCGGCGTCACCTACTGCTCAGAAACCAGCTCCTAATATTTGCATAACTGTGGTGGATGATAACAAGCATCCACATTTTCTTTTGCCAAATTAGTCTCAATATGGTGAGAATTTGCGACACATTTGATGGAAACATTGTGAGTATGTTAGCATGCTAATATTAGAATTTAGCTCAAATACAAATACAGTCTCACAGAGCCGCTGGCATGGCTATAGACACTAAACCTTGTTTTTAAGTGTGACCACAATATTTCTCTAACTTTAACCAAGCTCAGTTTGCACTGAATGTAAGAAATGTTATTGAATATATTGAATATGTAACCATCAGAGATCACAGTTCTTTTTAGTGACATGGTCATAGGTCATCAATTTCCTGCACTTCCTGTCCTCACTGCTTGTTTCTTCTTCCCAAGTTCCTCTTGACTGACTTGTCATAATGAAAGAATTATGTGCTACGGGCAATCATCATCATTACGGAAAAGTGGAATGTTGGTTTTCCCAATAACTTATCACCATGCAATTACTATTTAAAATAATTACAATGAACGGTCTACATGTAGCATCAGTAATTAATACAGGCCTGCATCCTCAGAAAGCGTTCATATTATTTTCGCAATTCCAAGAAAGTGAAAAATCAACAATCTGTTGATAACAGTTTGATAATAACACCAACTAAAAAACAGTGTGAAAATTATCATTAGAACAACATGTAGATTTTCCACTCGACTGTTTTTGGGAGGGCATTACTCGTTTATGCATGGCTGAAAATCATTAATATTCCATATCAGACAGCCCCTGTTAGCAGCCTGAAATAAGCACTGGTGTCAGAATGAATTAGGTGTTTGTTTGCCTCTGGGTTACCATGAGCACACAACCATTAAGCATCTATGATAAAAGAGTGCAAATACAGTAGAGTCAGAACTTTTCCCCTGATTTCTGAACTCCTGAACAGTACTGCGCTGTAGAGAAAGTGGGTCTTGTAGAAGTCATGCAGGGACAGTGACGCATACTTTTAAAAAGCTGAGACATTTCAGCTCTAAATCCCGGAGTGTTCGAGGGCAGTTAAAAGGATAAAAGAACCAGGGACTCATTTATCTGCGCTGCAGTTAGATTGCTTCATTTGCACATGAAATGAGGTGGCATTTTATGCCTGGATGAGAACTTTGTATTTTGCAGTGATAAGTGGATTTTTACTGCAAAACACTGAGCGAGTGACTTTCTATCCAGTCTTATCAACAGATGGTAAATGTTGGGATTTATTGTGTGGATTTATTAGGATTTTATGTCGCGTTTTCATAGTTTTTTTTTTATTGTGTGTTCCTATTGTAAAACCTTAGACAATAATGTTTGAATTAATTTGAGTGCTTTATGGTCATGAACGATACTTCTCTCAGCATTAGCATATCAGCCATGGCATTACTTTTGCAGAATGAATTTGACTCATTTTGAGTCTGTTTGACCTTCATACATAATGAAACAAGTAAATGAGAACATTTGGATGTACAGACTTGTTATCTTAGTATGTGCGAAAGGAGTACTAAAGATATTTTGAGTTGCAGGGACGTTCTGATCACGAGTCAAAGGAGTTTGAATCACTGCATTCATTTCTCTATCTCTTTTGTGTATATCTTTTATTTGTTAGTTGACTAGTTTGACACTGAAAATGACTTGCTTTTTGAGAGATGATGAATCACAGTCTCAAGTTGTTGTGTGTTGTGTATAAAGCTGGAGCTGGGAGGTAATAACTTTAACTTTAAAAACAGCTACCCGCTCTGTCCAAACACACCTACCAAAGCTCACTAATAAACACACATCTTGTTTGTTAATTCATATGCAAACAGAAATGTAAAAACTGTCATTTGCATTTTTTTAAGGAGCAACATGCAGGAACTATTTAAGGAACAACAGCAAGGCTGGAAAGAAGCCAGATAGCCACCAGAGCAGTGCTGTGCAGATGGTTGGACACTAAAAAGCAGAAATAATTCAGCATTGTTTCTTTGATCTGCATGACAAACATGAACAGCCTCTCATAACCATGTATCACCATGGATGTGTTGACTGAGCTCCTTCAGTCTTTGACATAAGATATGAAGTGAACAAACAAACACAAACTTCATTCTGTAAGTGTCTGATATGCAGTCCACTGAACTGGAGAAGGGTGGCATGAACATGCAAATTCTTACACTGTCAACAGATCTTAGAGGATTACGGTCTAAGCAGTCTGTGTTTGTCCAGTACAGAACATAGAGGGACAGGGTGAGGCTTTTGGTATGTTACCATTGTTTAGGCGCTGCATATACTGTAGCTGTATATTTACACACCCCACTGTGTCATTTCCTCTGTTTATCTACTCGAGCGTCTGTGCTCAGGCTGCTCTCGTGTCACAGCGCTGCTTTGAAGCCATTCCTCCTCGCCGGCACAAATTACAAGTCCATTAATTCACTATCTCACTCACTGCATGAAGTCTCCACTGACTCGGCACTCTGCAACCCTGATTGGCAATTAATTTTTAAAGGGTGTACATCGCTTACGGTGGTTTCTCCTGGTTTGAGGTACCTTGTCAACCCTGTGGCACTTCTATGGCAATTTGAGGAAGAAGAAGAAGGAAAAAAAGATGTGTTCATTTCCCTCTTTCTCTATTTGTACTACTGTACCTCTACTCTGTCTACCACTCCTTTGCTGATGGGGGTTTAATCCCAAAGAGCTCTCTTTCACATCACAGATGTGATGTGGCACCACTGCGCAGTGTTCACATGTTAAGCTTCTTTTTCATCCTCTCCTCAATAGGATTTCCAGAAATTTGGGGCAGATGCATTCATTTATCTCTCCTCCTTTTTTATGGTGTATTTTTGAGGATTTATTCACAGCCGCTATCTTGAGATCAGTGGGTGTTTGAGCAGTTATGGATCACAGTAGTTATGCTATGCCAGCACCATCATTTTGCACCAGCAGGTAGGCCTTTAGAGCAAACATTTATTTACAGATCTTGATTTGGTCAGTGCACCTTTCCTTCAGACTTTCTGGTGAACTGAACAGCATCTTAAAATGCAATGTCAGTGGGGTAACTCTTAAAAGGCCGGCTGTTTTGGAAGATCATGGCTGAGATCCTGAGAACGTTCCCTCATTCTGAACAGTGGTTTA
The DNA here is from genome assembly GCA_946959425.1 of Argyrosomus regius. Taxonomy (NCBI): domain Eukaryota; kingdom Metazoa; phylum Chordata; class Actinopteri; family Sciaenidae; genus Argyrosomus; species Argyrosomus regius. The sequence goes on from OX336885.1 coordinate 1,989,782, forward strand.
ATTTTCAACATGATGAACTATCTTTATTTCCTTCTGTATTTCTTTTTCTAAATCTATTCATTACTGGCTATATGGTAGAGAAATGAGCTTTTGACATTAACATTCAGGAGATAAACCTAATTAGAATGTTGGCATGAAATTTGAGGTTAGAGGTTTTGCTGTAGATGATTGTGATGATAATAGTGCAAGTATGTTTGCTAATTAAGACACCAATGATACTGATAATGTAAATGATGCAAAGTGATTGAATTATAACAATGACAGCCATGATTTCACATGAAATGAAGACAGAAAGAGAGGAAGATGTAAAATACAAGGAGAAACACTGGGATAAAATTGAGTTGGTGTGGGATCACTATACTTGATCCAGTATCAATGGGTAGAAAAAACCATCCAACAGATGGATTGTTTGATCCTCATTGGTTCTCAACAATTCAAAAACACTGTGCACCTTTGGAACACTTCTGAAACACTGAAGCACTTCTGGTGGAACATTTTCTACAATGGCCTTAATCAGCTCTGCCGGCCGTGTTGCAGACCGGAGTGTGTTACGACCGTGCACGGTGGAATTTAGGGGTCAGATACGTCCTGTCAAATGCAGAAGCAGCTCATATTTAGATCACATTCAGACGTCCCATCACTGTTGATTTCCTCAGACCATCAGTTTTTTTTTTTTACTTGTCACTGGGGTGTACATCAGGATGCCTTTGGTACATGCTGGCTGATTTTGGCTGTCATCAGAAGTAATATATAGACAAATTCACAATAAAATATATATGCACATTATGTATACATGCAAATTACAATGCATATGTTATTCAGTCAAACTGGCAAAGTTGCCGCTTTGATATTTGTTTAAGCTATATTGATATTGAGAATATATGTATTATGTACATTATATATTCTGTCAATGCTGTTGACCAAGAGGTGCCTAAAGGCATAATCCACCTCTATCCTGTTACTGATGAATAATACAGCAGTATATAGTGTGAGGATTTTTATCTGCTCTTCTTTCTAACCTGTGAGTATTTCCGAAGCGTGTTTGAACTTTTTCACTGTCTTGATGATCTCTGCAATAGAGATGATGATGTTTCAAGGTAATATCCAGAATACACTATAGTCAACAGCAAAATGAAAAGCATGAGAACGTGAGAGAGCTATCATTGTGCTCCTGCTCCTCTTCGCTGCCGCCTCTCATCTTTCCCATCCCACCACATCATTATCAGTCTTTGCATCTGCCTCCAAAGCCCCTGCAAACCCTGTGTAGACAATGGGCTCCTCTCTTCACCACCGAAGCCTTTCATGGGTCTGCTATGTAAATCAGACTCAGCCTTTTTACCGGGCTGATTTCACAGGGATGCCGCGGTGCCGCTCGCTGGCTAGCTAGTCAGAGGGCATTTGTTCCAGTGTAGTTTCATGTAAAATGCAACAAGGCATGAGGTACAAAGACAGAGGAGTCAGACCTGTGGTGCGTGTCCGCCAGACAAGCCCAGCAACAAGAGAAGAGAGTGCTGTGAAAAATTTACCCACCCGCTGCTCCATAGAAGAGCACTGGTGGAGACAGAGCAAATTAGCCAACCACCATCCCAGTGGGAAAGATGGGAGCGTGGCCTTGATTGAACTTGAGTGGTCTTTGTGTTAGATGAATTATGGAGGCAGAGTAGTTTTTCCAAGACAGCTGAGCAGGAGATAAAGTGCAAGTATCATGTGGTGAGGTTTTATCAAAGTTTTATTTGTGTATGGCGAAGCTTTCAAAATTCACTCTGAAGCCGTTCTGCTGTTGCAAGGCGAGCGCGGCCCTTTGGGGGGGAAAGACAGAACATTGCTTTAGGATAAATGTTTTGATCATGACAGGGATGCACTTCGGGGCTGTGTGCAGGAGACAACTGTTTTTGACTGAGGGCATACAGTACTAACAAAAAACAACATAAAATCTTCTAATTTGTTACGTGAGTGGAAAAAAAAAATCCCAGAAGTCCTAATTTATGGTGTGAATGTACTGTATGTGAAGCACTAAATGATGCAAAAGGCGAGGACTTTTTGACAAGGGTACAATCAAAGATAGAGTACTCTGCACTTGACGTTTGCTATCAGATGTTTATCCTGCTTAAGTTTCTCTGAGAATTATAGTAACACCATTCACTTTGCTCTCCATATGCATTGTATACTGTGCAGATTCACTTCCTCCAAAGCTCTGCCTGTGTTGTGGACCTGGCCCTCACTTAGCCTCCTGCCAGATGAGCAGATTAATGAAGCTATAGCATCTGCATGCATGTTGTTTCTGATACCCAGAATTTACTAAAACAGAGGCCCCACTGGCACCGGACCAGAGTTAGCTCAAAGGCTGATTACATTTATATTTCTATTATGTCTGTGAGTCATGATTATATTGCACTGACAAACAGCTTCTGCATACTGTTGACACTTCTATCGTTTATTTACTAAGTAGCTAGTTCAAATCCACAGCCATCGGCAGGCATTTTAACACAACAAGCGATAATAAGTTTGATTAATAGAAGACAACAAGTCCTGATGAAGCCCAAAAGAGCTGAAGCAAAATATAGTTATTCAATATGTGTCAATAATTTTCAGGAGGTGATTTTATTTTAACATTCTCTAACATACCTGTTTGTAGGTCAATTAATTTATCAATCAATCAATTTATCAGGTAGGTTGTAAACCAACCATCCTCCATTCATCCAGCGTCTTAGGAGGTAGACAAACCACTTACTGAAGTTAGAACTGAGCAAAACCTTAAATACCAGTGAAATTCCTCATTGAGACATCTTTGGTAATCTCTGGTGCTGTGCAATATGTCAAAGTTGAAGCAGAAAGTGCGTCTGTAAACTGTGAGTCATTTTCACAGTTTTCTCTTTAGAATAAATGCTGACAGACTTCTTTTCAGCGACAAGTAACAATTGAGTGTGTGTTATCTTTATAGATAGACTGACCACACTATGCAATTGAAAATCAAATTTGTAATGAACCAGGAACATGTTTTTACTCATTTGTTCTATACAAAGGTACTAATGCACAGCTATACTGTCAGGCTCACTCCCAGTGAGTGAATTCAGTTTTCTTTCACATTTTGTCTGTATCCCTCTATGCTTTTTTTGATTTGCCTCTTTTCATTCCATTGGAGTATTTATATGAATAAATAATCATTTCCATTGCCTCATTGTTGCATCCCTTTTCCTTGGGAGTTCTGTAGCAGAAAAAAAAGGAACATTCTCCATATAATGCCACTATAGCTCAGAGTGACAAGGCCTGAGTTAGTAGTGCTAATTTACCATGCTAATTCCACACCCCTCCTGAGTATGGGGAGGAAATTAGCAAAGCAAATTTACAGTTCAAATACTATGCCCCATCAGTGTGTAAAGCTGATCTGGACTTGTTCAGTTCAAATATATCATGGCTCGCGACAGGAATATTGTTCTGCTGTAATAGTTTGCAGATAAATGTAGCTGCAAATTGAACTGAATTAGTCAAACTGAATGAATCTGAAGTCCTCACAGTACTGAAACCCGATTGGCCGATAGCAGCAGTTCCTCAGATGTACAGGGAATGAGGTGAACCTGCTGAGTCGATTTCCAGTTCAACTGCTGCAAACTGGCCTGACTGGACGGAATCAGTGTGTGTGTCCCAGCCAATACAATGAAGTTGAATGTTGGACTAACAAAGTACTCAGGCCTACATTTCAACACAAAATGCTGATGACTGAAGTTAAAGTGCAGCCATATCACTAAAACACTAGTCTCCTGTGTCTTCTTCTGGCCAATCCCCCATCCTTCAATGTCAACTAGAACGTTGTCTGTTTGAATTTCCTATATCATTCCTGTGACAAATTTTATGACCAGCTTTGTGACTGAAAAGTCAAAGTAATCCAGTATGATGGTCAAGGACCAGGGGTGGTCATACAGTAAATGTGTGAGCTGGAGAACCAAAACGAGGAGTTAAAAACCATCATTCCTTATATGACTGGAAACTGGGACTGTAACTCACCATGATGGACCACACCCTTCAGGCCGTGGATTATGGGGTCGACAGCAGGATTGTCCTTCCCTCCCACCTGAGGAACACCAACAGATTAGTTATCATCAGACAGCATTCTCAGAGAGCATTTTTTTACACCTTTATTTTTCAATAGTAAAAGCTGAAGCCATGAAGGACAGTGGGGGAGAGGGAGGGGGTATGACATGCAGCTAATCGTTGGAACACAGGCTGCTGCAGTAGGCAAACAGCCTTCATTCATGGGGCACATGCTCTACCAGGTGAGCTACCAGGGCATCCCAGCATTATTCTTAAAAGAAAACATCACTGCATACTAACTAATGATGTTACTAAATGTTAGGAAGATACAATTCAAATCATCATCTGTATCTATTTAATCCTAAAGTGTGAGTGTGTGCACAAATTATATTGGCATTTATGTCATTTCTTCTCAAAATATCAATTGGTGAATTTAATGTTAAGGTAAATGATAGTTTATCATTTATGTTTTTTCATTTTTGTATCTCTGTGTTTGTTACTGCTCTTACTGTACCCTATGCTGCTGAAGTGACTCAGTTCTCTGCAGGTATGTTTTCACTGGTTTATATAATGCACAGATCTATGCAAGTATCTGCAAATGTGTCAGTTTAACTGAAATAACATTTGTTGTAAAAAAAAAAGCTTGTTTGACCATGCTTATCTATGACAATAGTGCAGTGCACAGTACAGCAGTTGTTTTAATTATTTTAAAGAAAAAAATTCTAATAATAATAATAATAATAATAATAATAATAATAATAATAATAATAATAATAATAAACAGAATTATTGCTAAAACAGGAGAAAGAAAAGGACAAAACTAAAAAGTGACAGAGGTGGAGGGGGAAAGTAGAAAAGCACAGAATAAATGCTGAGAAGACAAGTGCGGTGTAATTAGGAGGAACAAACAGCAGCAATCAACAAGCTCTCAAAAGCCCTCTCCATCTGAACTCAAAGAGCGTGTGATGTCATAGTAACACGTGTTTTCATTGTCTTCAATTAGAGCGTCATTGTTGTTATGGAGGCTGGAAATCAATAAAACCAAAGCATAAAAAACAATACCTCAACAGCAAAAATACACGAGTGCTTTCTAAAACATCACATGACCACTCAGAAATGCTTCATATTTGTATTTTTTTTCTCTGGTCCAATCACCTCTATGGTGTGTTTGTGAGTTTGCACAGAACAAGCTGCTTTGTTGCTTGTTGGTATGAGGACATGTTACTGTGATTCATGTCACAGTGTTAGTTCTGTACAAAGAAATCTTTCAGACTGCAAAGGTGGAGCTTTCTCACGGACACACATCACACAAGAATTTTTTTTGTATACAAATGCAAGTAAGACGTGTCATTGGAAGAAGCAGCTTGATGAGATATGTCTGGCTGTTAAAATGGCAGAAAATCACTGTTATTAAGCGCACTGTAGGTTCAAACGTAACATAGACAGTCAGCAGAGACAGAAGGACACAGTGCTGTAGACTGCTTGCTTTTTAGATGTTAAACACTAACAGAAAAAAACATACATAAAAAGTGCATGTCACTGTTTGAAGAGGAGTGATTTTGTGTCCACAGGTGTCTCAGTTTTTCAGTTTGTAATTGGCCGCCACTGTCACTGTCATTCACTGTCAACAGGTTTTATTGGAAACTATTTTCTACTGTTGGTGAAAAAAAAAGAACTGTCAACAGTGAGGTCTGGATTATACAGAGGAAGACATGGACACATTTCTCTAGAATTTTTAAAATGTATTTTTTCAAAACATGAGCTTTGAAACAAACAAATTCCATTCCATTCCATTTTTTACCATTATGCAAATGAAAATCATTTGGGTTTAATATCAATCAAACTGCAGAATATTTTTATGTCCAGAGACTGTCCACGGTCAGTGTTTTTATGTGAGTTATGTATAAGCCAAACTAACACAAACTAACACAAAGCCACTGGCAGCATTTATGTCCAACATGTTGTATGAACAGCTAACGGACTGCCAAGACTGCACCCTCCTTTGCCTCCACTCTCCACAACCTCTCCTCTCCTGGATCTGGCCACACACGCTTGTTGACCTAGAGGCTTAACAAACACACATGATATCTAGTTGGATTCTGAAATGCACACTTGTTGGCTAGTTGGATTTATTTGTCAAGTTTACACTGGCTGCCTGCTTGGACCTAGAGAACAAAACAAAGCCTTCTATGCAGCACATTAACAAACTCTAAAGTACAAACTTCTAAAGCAAGCCATTTTTGTTGATGATATGTTGAACAACCTTTCTGCTTTAATTGGTTGGAAGAACAAATATATTTTCTTTCTATTTATTCACATGGCTATGGTGGTGATGCAATGATCACACATACGTGTGCCATGATGTGTGAAAAGCTGATTATAGAGGCAGCTGCATCCTCTACAGGTGTCATGGACTGGCTGCTAGATCCAAACTGTCCCTGCTGCTCACTACCAACTTCTGTTTGGCTCTTTGCCCCGGAGAACTCCAGGACAGTTCTTCCTGGACAAAAGCCACACATTTTAACTAAAAGTAATCAAATATATAACCTCCATCAAAGCGGATGAAATCTCCCAGTGGTAGCAAGTCATGTATGTATCATGATGGTGTTTGGCCTGTGCAATCGTCCTGCCATGTTTTTTCAAGCATTTGTAACCATATTTGTTTGAATTTGAGTTGAAGTTGGCCAACCAGGTTTTCTGACCTTTTCAACTGCATTTGAATGAAGTGGTGCTATACACTTAGATGTGAACTTTAGGGTATACAGTATACTATTACCAAAGCACAGAAGTACAAGCAAACCAAACATTGTAGACCACAGGTCAATGGAGGTGATGCAGGAGAGGGGAGGAAACAACAAACACATGTAGGTTAGCTTTTAGTAGCCCTCTTTACTCTGCTAATGCTCAAGAATCTTGATATCACTAGTGCTCGCTCAGCTACCACCTAAAGGTAAAGTGACTGTGACCTTGTACGTCACAGCTAGCCTTTAACTGAGGTGACGCTGTTGTATGGGATTTTCTTCATTTCCTTTTACAGGTGAAGTACTCCCCAGTCCGTTAGTACCCTGACTGCATTGTGTTCTACATTAACAGCTGCATTAACATCCACTTTCCCTTATCCAGATACATATTGCATTAGGTGATAAGTTAATACCGGGTGGAAATAGGGTACTTGTCTGGAGCTGTCTGACTCTGACACTAAAGAGTGGTGTGATGCCTTCAGCCAAAAAAGTATTCAAACTTTTATGCATGCTTAAAAACTGACTATGTGACAGACAAGGAGTGCTCCATTGGAAAATAATTCTCTCTCTGTTAGTATCTGTGTGACCCCCACGCCTCCGTGGACAACATGGTTTTGTACAACTGACACATGCAGACACACACACACTGACTCATAGTGTAATAATTTCAAATAGCAGAAAAAGATCATATCTGGAACTGCAATAAAGAGTTTGTTTTCAGTATGAGGCAAGACAGAAAGTGTGTGTGTGTGTGTGTGTGTGTGTGTGTGTGTGTGTGTGCGTGTGTGTAAAGAGAAGGAGATTAAGAGAAATAAAGGCGGCCAGGGAGACACAGAGAGAAAATGACAGACAGAGAGACGTTGAGGAGGAGAGAAAGAAAGGAGGACGGAGGGAATTAGCGTTTCATTATTAATGTTTGTCTCTGAAAGCCCACAGGCTTGTCCCCTGAGATCCTCAGCCACCGGGCCTCACATCATAATGTCCTACTCTATATCTACCCCTTTCTCCCTCTTCAAATCCTGCATCTCTCGCTCTTTCTCTTCATTCCTCCCCACAGCTCCATCTCCCTCTTCCTCTCCAGGGACAGGCCACTGCAGTGACAAATCAGGAAAAAAAAAATAGCTACAATGTGACATGTCCTCATATTTTCTCCTCCAACACTTTTCTTTCTTTCTCATCCCATGTCCCTTCCTCCCACTGTTATCCATTCAACATTTTTTCACTATCTATCCTCTTCTCTTGACTTCTTTCACCTCCTTCTGTATCTTACAGGCCCTTTTCCTCCCTTTGCCTTTGGCCGCACAAACTGCTGATGAATCAATGACATAATGGATGTAATGGTTGGACTAAGGAGATTGGGTCACCTGATTATTGCTAGACTAAAGGTAACAGGCAGTCATACCTTCCTTGCATCAAACAGGATGTCCGTTCAAATAACTTGTTTCCATCAAATGCTCAATACTCACACTTTCACCAGTTAGGCAATCAAGCGCTGACGAATGCATAATGTCAAAGAAGTTTGAGGCTTCGGAGCATTCATACAGTATAGACTATACTCAGCAGGTGAAGACTAAAGGTCAGTGTGCTTTTTGGTCATTCCCAGAATAGGTTTAGACCAAGTGGCAACCTCCGGTGCTGGGAAATGAAGCCAATGTGGAATTGCTAAAAACTGTAATTCCTCTGCTCCAGAAGTGAGTCAGTCTCCATAAGTCCCCACGTTAAAATGTCCAACTTCACAGCAGAAATCAACATGTTTACAGCCTGGTACAAAAAACAGTTTTGGTCTCTATAGCTAATTTCCCTGTTCATGACAACTGTACAGAGGGTGATTTTTTTTTATGATATTAAGGCTTACAGTCGTGGCCGCAGTACATCCAACATGGCGGCAGCCAGCACCACATATTTTCAGCTTCAAAACAATGCTTCAGAATCCTGTGGTTGACGTCACTCTGGGTCTGTCTATTCTTTATACTGTCATTGGTTTAGACAAGATGTGACCAGACCTTCTTGATGTACTAGACTAAAGGAGACTGGGACATCTGGTGATTCATCTTCTGCTGAGAATTAGACTCATGACTAACCACATTGACTTATCTTGTGTAACATCGCTTTGTCAACCAGTGCATCATATCTTTTTCACATTAAACAGCATGTGTGTTCACATGAACAACATTCATCCTGTAGCTCAGATAAGCTAGTTGATGACTCACTCAGTGTGTCATATTGTTGCTTTTTGTCATTGCTTTTGGTGGTTTTAAAGATGAAAAGTAAGCGCTTGACTTAAACTGTGACATGAAGCATTAAATCTGAATGGGATGTAAAACACAGTTTGTTTGCTGTCAGTGCAATCACTCTATGTAATGTGCACCCTGAAGATGGATTTTGAACCACCTCTCAAGAGTAATATATTTCTACAGACACGCCTTAATGAAATGATGTTGTATTTCTTCTTGTTCCACTGTGTGAGTTTATTGGTATACTATAATCATATCTGTTTCACCAGGACCTGCATCACTTTCAAAAACATTTTTTCTTCCATTCATTTAGAAAGAAAAACAATTTTTGCAAGGATCATTCTACAGTGGTGCAAGTCCTGGTGAAACAGATCATATAAAGCATACAAACACCAGTGCAAGGCATTTAAAACATATACAGTAGATAATTCTATTAAAGTGCTCTTCCTTGCACTGGCTACCTTCCTTGCATTGGCTACCTGTTAAATCTAGAATAGAATTTAAAATTCTTCTCCTTACATACAAAGCTCTTCATGGTCAGGCACCATCATATCTAAAAGAGCTCATAGTACCTTACTACCCCTCTAGAACACTGCGCTCTCAGAATGCTGGGTTCCTTGTGGTTCCTATAGTTTCCAAAAGTAGATTTCCTTTTAAGAGTAGACTTAAGACTTTCCTTTTTGATAGAGCTTATAGTTATCCCTTAGTTATGCTGCTATAGGACTATACTGCCGGGGGACTCCCTCTCTCCCTCTCTCTCTGTCTCTCTCTCTCTCTCTCAGGGTTATGCCCAGTCAGGCACGGTATTGGTTGAAGATGCAGTCACATCTCCCTTTACTGAAATCTCTCCCCCCCCCTGTACACGTGACATCTATTGCACGTCTGTCCGTCCTGGGAGAGGGATCCCTCCTCTGTGGCTCTTCCTGAGGTTTCTTCCACTTTTTTCCCTGTTAAAAGGGGTTTTTTTGGGCAGGTTTTTCCTCACTCGAACCGAGGGTCTAAGGACAGAGGGTGTCACTCCCTGTACAGATTGTAAAGCCCTCAGAGGCAAAATGTGTTTTGTGACTTTGGGTTATACAAATAAAATTTGATTTGATTTGATTCTTGTCCTACATAGAAAAATGATAACATTTTAAAAAAAGGACATAAAGGGGTACTTCCTTGTTTTAGTGAGAGAGAGGAGACCAGTGACAGTCGATTCTTCAGTCTGAGTGATGGTGTGTAATAAGTAGGGCAGCAGTCATGTAGGGAAGGGACGGCCAAGACAAAGCACACGGGAACATTGCCTTTCATCTTGCCATCACAGTGAAAAACAAATACTTAATTGATTTAAGCAACAGTAATGAGATATCTTCTGAAATACTTGGCAAACTGCTGAAAAAAATGGCCGACAGCAAATTACATGAAATGAATTCTGTTTTGCTGCATAACTGCTGAGGCTAATGTCTCCTCAAGTGGTGTGCACTGTGCTGAATTGGAAGCAGCTCAGTGGTGGTTTAGCAGTGTCGGCATATACCGCCTAATTACCGTCATTGGTGGTATTGGATTTACAGCAGAATGAAGAGGTATGAGGTCTCCTATGTCTTCAAACCAAACCTTTCATCATGCTGTTCTTACTCCTGCTGAGCATCTCCATTTTGTCACTGCTACCTTTAATCTAAAGAGTAGGTCCCCAAGCATGAGGCCAATTCAAATGAACCTCAAGGTTGTCTAGGGTTATTCACATGGCAACCATTTGACAGGTCAAATGCTGAACTGCCATGTTCCAGGTCGCAAGTTGTATAAACACAGAGAACCTGACACATCCTTATAATTCAATCCCGATTGATCAGCAACTGAAAAGACAATGGAGAGGGAAGGTGAGGTCAGGTAGCTCATTTGATAACGTATTAGCTGCTGTTAGCATTCCAGCTTAAACTGCATTAAAACACACTGGATGAAATCATGCTTGTTAAGTGTATGCTGTCTCTTCACCTGACCTCAGAATTGTTCTAGTTCAGTCAGTAATGTGACATATTGCTCACTGGATCACACATTTCTGTAGAGTGTTCATAGATTATACAGATCATATCCAAGTGTGTTTCTCCTGCACTTTATTTTAATACTGAAGTCAGGTTGATTTCCATGATAAAAAAAGTGCAGGTTCCATGAACAACAGCAGAATTTGTTTAATTTTATTATTATTTGTCTTTACTACTTTTTCGGGGCAGCAAATAAGATGTTTGTTGACTCGGTTTTATTAGCTTTATTAAAAAAGTATATAATAATATAATAATAATATTTGCATTCAAATGCAGATTTGTGTGTATATATGTGTGTTTATTCTACACACAAAGACTTTTTGTATGCATGACTGAGTGCAACATCATAAAAGTGTGCACTACTATCCCCATGTGTACCCTTCAGTGTGTTCCACATTCATCATGAGAATGTCTGACATTAGGCTTTCCCCTCACCTTCACTTTCGGTCTTTCAGACATTGCTCTTATAAAAACACAATATATCTTGAAAGGATAATGCATACATAGCAATTACATAAAGAATTACCACTTCACATGCCCCGTCACCTTTTTCATTACTTCAATTAAGACAAACAGAAAGGCTGTTTTGAAATGTGTCTTTAGATTTATTCTCCTCCTTCACACCCCCCTTGTCCTTGTCTAAATAGGTTCTTTTGTCAGTATGCAAAGTGAGGATGACTCACAACGTAGAGTTTCAGCTTTTCCTTAATTTCCTCTGTTCTTACTTCTCCTCACTCCCCTGCTTCTCACTCTACAACGTCAAATGAGATACACATGGCCCAAAATAATGTCAAATAAGACTCAATGGGATTCCCATGTTAACTTAAGGAACACAAAGTAGAGTGGATGCTACATGTAATGTGCGTCCTAGCTGGATCTCGGTTTTGCATGCTGCCTCGTCTAGCCGAGTGTGTGGCAAACGGTGAGCGACGCAGTGCTGTAAATAAGCAAATAAAAGGGCAATGACAGCTGTTTACAACTGCCATCTATTTCAATCAGAGGCAGCGGTGTAATGCAAAGCATTGCTGGGTAGTAAAAATGTGATTCCCAAGCTCAGCCGAGCTGATGGAGCCAATTTGTCCTGGAACACGAGTGTGATAATTTAATTAATAGATGACACAGAAGCAACAATGTAGTTGCTGCAGACACTCTTGGACGTGGAGGGCTTACAAATTAATGTGGAACACACTCAGAGAATAAGACAGGTATAACGGGAATTAATGACTTAGGGAATAGTTTTTAATTGTGGTGTTGTACTGGACTGCGTCACATGTTACAGTGTAACAGTGTTTTTCTTGTCAGTGAGAGTTTATTTATCCCAAAATTGTTTAGATGTGGTAATTTTTCTCCAAAAGTAGGCTATGTATTCTACGTACGTATTAGTACCCGATGGTACCCACATATTCTCTGAGAAGCAGAGTGGAGAGCCCTCTGGGACACTTCTGAAATGTGTCGCAGTGCTTTTGGTAGAATCACAATGATTGTCCAGAACAGCTCTAGCAGCCAGAATGCATCACAGCATACCCGGTGGAATTATCACTGTGGAAACTAAAGAGCTTCCCTCCATTTCAAGTGTGGAGTTGGTTTTTATTACTGTACATATATATTACATGTATATTTTTTAATTCTCATAATTTGTTTTGAAACAATTTGTTTGAGGGGACAACCTCATGTTTTTTTTTAGAAGTAGGAGGCGACTAGTCTGCTAAGTCATCACCGGGACCTGCACCCAGGAACTTTAGTGTAAATGGAGGAAAAAATGTTAAGCTGTTAAACTGTTAAGCTCAAACTGATTCGCTTCCACAAACTAAAGTCTTTACTGTCTCTGTGGAGTGTCGTGTGGGAGGCTGCTGTAGTACACTACGGCCTGGCAGAGGACACAGTTAAGCCCCTCAGTCCAGGAGGAGAGCGAGAGCTTCTCTCTCAGCAGGACGCATCAGCATTAACACAAGCGGAAAAAGCCAGAGCCACGCTCACAAAATCTAAAGTTGATTATTTACTCACAAGGCAAAAACATAAAAACACACTTCAGCAACACAGTGACACACTTACATGCAAGATGAAAAATCTACATTTTGACTCTCACACACACCTAATTCAGTTCAGTTCAGTTCACTTTAATTGTCACATAGAATAAACACATCCAGATCTTCAGAGGTGTGTGTGCTGTTGAGTTTGAATCTGGCTACTACCTCTACAATCTGTATTTCTTCTTTCAAAGCATGTGCTTCCTGTAAACACACACACCCACACACACAGTTTGAGCCTTTCTTCTCAGGTTACCAGAGACAAACTGTAGCATGTTAGTGGGCCAGGAGGGTGAATGCCACCTGGATGACTAAAGAAAAATGCACTCTCAAGGCTGGCACCCATACACACACACGCGCGCACACGAACACACACACACACACACACACACACACACAGTGCTCTTTGCATGGAAACAAACACAACCTGTCGAGATCTATCTGTGAGAGTCAAGTTATTGAGGGCATGGGTTCAAATCAATCTTGGAAGTATAGCAAGCTGCAACTGCACAATATCATCAGGTTCAGATGAAATGTGTAGGTACTGCAATATCATAAATCAGAAGGGTGGTGGAGGCAAAGGAAACTAAAAGAACAGACAGAATGACTTCTGGACTGAAGGACAACTGGAGTTACCTGTCAGTAAAGGTAGCACTTTTGGCTGCTTTTCAAAATAAAGTGAGCTTTTTCTGCCATTTCATTTGGCTGCTTCAGGGGAAGCAATTTCTCCGTCTGCCTAGTCATCTCCTCTGTTTTGCCATAACTGCAAATCTATCCATTCCTGCCAACTGCTTGAATTATTCCTTTACCCCACTGACCTTTCGTCTAACGCCGCTGTTACAGTTCAGTTAGAAAAGGGAACCCAAATGCAGACGAGTAGGTAGAATGAACAAAAGGTAGCTTCGATGATTTACTGAACAGGTATGTTAACGCAAAATAACAAAAGGCCAAAGAGCACACCAGGTAAAAAAAACAAACTTCAAAACATTCAATATAAACCCCATCAACAGTCCAACAATGAAAAATAAAGAACTGTGACACACCATGAGCAGGAACCAGAACACAGCGAGACAGGACAACTGAACAACAACTGAGCAAGAGACGCAGACCACCTGACAAGTGAAAGAGGGAAAACACATGGACTAAATACAAGAGAATTAATTAACTAATTAAACAGAGGACAGAGAAAACAGATGGGAAAAAACAAAGACAGGAATGAAAGTAACACAAGAGACCCGAGGAAACACTCTTTCAACATAAGACAGACCACAGCCAAATGCATGACAGCCATCTTCATCAAGAAGATTTCTTATCATCTTTTTCCTTAAAACATGAAAACTGTCCAAGAAAAATGTTTTTTTTTTCAGTGTCTTGAGATCCAGATTTATTCATTTTTTATCTTCCCGTAAATGTGCACACATTCTTAATGACTCACTGTCAGCTTAGAGTGTACACACACATTTACTCAATCAGATGAGATTTGGTCCTACACTGCACTTGACCATTAGCTTGCTCATGGTAGTAGCTAGCAGAGCTACGTTTGGATATCTGGCTAAATCTTTGTTTACATTTCCAAAAAGCATTAGTTGGGTTTAATTTATTCATTTCTCATTTGACAATGCAAGGATGGAGTCAAGTTAATGATTTCATCAAATCCATGAAGACACTGACACTGAAACTTTGGCCGTCACCTCCAGAAGCTAAATCGTTGTGAGATGATAGCTGATGGGTTGAGATCGACTTTATTGTGAAATATGATAAATGAATTTGAGCAGAATGATATGTATCAGACTGGGTTAAAGGCAGAAAGAAGCATCTTTATGATTCCGTTGACATATATGTTTCATGTTCATGTTTTTCTGTACAAGACATTTCCAGAGGCTAACAGCAGGACAATGAAAGTGAGACTGTCACAGTGGGAGAGAGACTGAAGTGAGAGGAGGAAATATTAACTGAGAGTTAATGGTCCAAGTAAAAGTCCACTTAGGTAATCGATGGCCTCAAATGAACTTTTTATTTCTGCCAATTGAGAGCAATAGAGCTGACAATGATCCCAGTCCACCCACAGCTCGCTCAACAGGCCAGAGAGGACTTTTATTGGTGGCTGAATTTTTGATCTTGATCTACAGGTTTTTACAGCTCATACTCAACACTCCATCACAACACCCCCATACAGGAAGTCAGAGTTTTTAACATCCAGCAAAACCAACAACAAAGAAACAGGTGAGATGATAAGTTGAGACATACAGTTCATGCTCTGAGGGGAGCCACACATGCTCATCATACCCCAAACTAAACTGACCTCAATCTTAATTCTGTTTTAACCAGCTTTAACCTTTGTTACTGTTCCAAACATAATATGATCAGACCAAGATCTTGTAGAATCCATAGGCTCTTACTTACATAAATTAAATAAATAAATACATAAATTATCAACAATGTTCCTCTGAATGCATATTACATTACAGGACACTGACTTGCTGAGTGAGAGTTATGCCATCAGGTAAGGAGATCTTTTGTCATGCATGATTCAAATAGAGTTAAGTATAATTAATTGGAGGACCCTCTATTAATATAGTTTACAATACAATAGTATACAATCCACAAATCCTAGTAGAGACTCTCTTTCTGTGTTCTGGTTGTGAATGAAACTTCTGTCATAATGACAGAAGTTTCATTTTGGGGTGAACTAAACCATGAAGGTCCAAACTCAAAATGGAAAGACTAAATGAAACTGGCCTCTTCCTCACCTTTTTATTAGAGCACACACACACACACACACACACACACACACACACACACACACAGGCTGGGTAAAAAGAAGACAAAAATCCTACCTGAAAAAACACAGCCATGGCTGCGATGATCCTCTTCTCCCTGAGAGCTGCACTGAGGCTGTCGAAGTCGTCTGAGTTGTACATGTAGATCTGCATCTGTGAGAGACACGAGACAGTTTGGTAAGTTTGGGTCACATACTGTAGAGGATAAAACCTTCACAAAATTCAATGAACAACGGCAGTTATTGAGCTGCTGCAGGTGAAGACAGTAAAATATTTACATACAGCATGTATCAATAGATTCTTTATATGGGACAATAATGCATAGATTACTTTAAATGGAATGAACAGGCTATAAAGTCTGTCTTACACATGAAGTCACTGTCTAGCTTTAAACACATGATAGATACATTGAAGTTTCAACCATATATATAGTAAAATGAGACAGTGTTTCGCCAAGGACTATGGTGCTATATATATAACATAGAACATAGTGCAGACAGGACTACAATGAAGTGCACACCCATTACAAAAAAACAAAAAGGGCTACATGAAGTGCAGAATAATTGTAAATACAAGCAAAACATCATTATTTCATATTTCCCATAGACTTGACCCACTACGCACAGCGTTCAAATCACTTTCCCTACACATTCACTGCAAAGTTTGAAGCAAAACTTAAATCAGCCAAAACTTGAAAAAGAAAAATAAAGACAGAAGTTAAAAAGGGAAGATGGCCTCAAGTGTGAACTAACCCAATAATCTTTACTGTTTTACATCGAGTTAGAATCTCTCTCATATATTTTCACTTGTCACTGAGACATTACCCCTGACCCTTTTCCTCTGCTGTTTGGATTTCCATAGTACTGCCTCGAGACACACTGCTCCTGCTGCCCTCCTACTGATGGGAGCAGCACCTCCATGTGAAGAAGTAGCTACTGCTCTGTTTTAATAAGATTTGAAAGATTTGAAAATGTCAGACAGACGAAAAAAAAAAAAACACATCACATTTTCTTTTTTTCTGTGAGAAGTAATTTGTGCTAAACAAGCTGGCAACATCTGGAATCAATAGCTCTGGGCTTGATATAGTGGAGGAATGACTCAGCTAAAAATGCAGTTCGCTGCTTATTCAGTGTTTATGTAATTGCTTAAATGAAGAAAACTGCAATTTATGATTTATATGCAACTGGTGCAGCAGTCGTAAGCAATGGATGATGGAAATATAACCTGCGGTCAGTCAGCACTGCATTCTATCAAAACTACAGTAAAATCTATGAATATACATCAGATATTTATTAAAAAAAAGTTTCCCTTTTCCCTCGCCATCGACACAGAACATGCACAATTATGCATCAATTCATAGGGGAAATATGCAGGAAATCAAAAGTATTTTTTGTTGTACTATCAGCTGCTATGGCAAGATTGGCTTGCTCCAAGGCAAGGATGATTTCTGATGTTCATAAGAATGAACCAACACAACAAAGCAATTGCCCATTCCTTTCAACTGACTTAAAAAAAAAAATCAATCAATAAAAAAAAAATCAATAAATAACTGGTCACAAACTTAGTTGTTCAATGACTCAATCATTTTCTAAAACAGCTGAACACTATTTTTCAGCAGATGGTACCCAAATGAGGCTTTATTGCATTACTGGACTAGACTGAAGTCATAGTTAGTGAAGAAAGACAGTAGATTGTTGAGTCTCATGGTAAAAGCTTTGGCTTGGCACAACTTTACTTTGACGTTAGCCTTGGACTCGGAATGACTTAATATCTTCTGAAAGCGCAGAGATGTATGTCTATGTAGCTCATCACCTCTTCACTTTCATGATATTTTCAATCACCTTGCATAAGCAGGAGTGATATTTGATGTCACCTCTGATTGTCACAGTTGTCACAAAGAACAGACGGTAACACGCAAAATGTGTGGCTTCAAAATCGCAGATGGAAATTAATGGTACATTGAGGCTAGCATTAATGTCCATGATCCAGATGTGACTCAAGCTTACATTAGCTACAAGCTAATAGTTGTAAAAAAAAAAAAAAGATTTGTTTGGACCTTAAAACAATGACTTTGTCCCACTTCTGCTATTTTCAGTCATGCATCAATCCACCTGACAGTATGTGGGCTTGAGTTAAAAAAAAACAAAAAAAAAACTACAGTGTGTGTGTTCATGGAATGATGGAACATGTCACCCAGTCCAACAGTGTGGCTCATTAATGTGTTTTATTAAGAGGATATATCAGACACACAGTATCTGTCAGTAACATTCATTTATTGCAGGTTTTGGTTTTAGGATGTGATTTCTTTTTTGATTATTATTAAACTTAAAATGTTAATACACACAGATGTCTTCAGTAAAAATGATAAACAAAAAAGTATATTGTCAGGCTGAAGTCAATAATTCTGTGAAATGGACTTGGATGGTGTGTTGTTGCTCAGTGAAAACCAATGAGAACAAACACACACACACACACACACACACACACACACACACACACAAACACACACAAACAGAGTGAGAGAGAACTAGTCAAACAGTCAGGCACTATTGGTTGTCATGGTGATGTCGACACACGCATTAAGGCACACAGCAAATGTGTGTGTCTAGACTCTCAGTGTGTGTGTGTGTGTGTGTGTGTGTGTGTGCATGTGCATAGAAATTGTGCTCTTATGCACATGTGTTTACATAATTTGTAGTGTCGGGGAACATTTCTGCATGCCAAAAGCAATTCTCGAGGCTTTTTCTTTGCCAAGATCAAGACTGCCAATATCACTTGTGTAGCATTTTCTCCAGCTTGCTAATCCTCACATAAGGAGCCCTGCACATCGCTTTTTGATCTACTTGCGAAGTAAACAGTTGTCAAGCAGCCTGATATAGAGTCTGTTTGGTGAATTTATAGCAGGGACAGCTCAACTGGAACAACATATTCTCCCAAACGGGTATTAATTAAAGTCATTGTGGGGGATTGTGCTTGTGAATGGAGCAGTGATACAGCAGCTCAACATTTAGAACCTGTTTAAACTGTGTTTGTTATACAGATGGTGATGTGCACTTTCTCACAATGAGAAGCAAAAACAAAACACTGCATTTTACTCTGCTGATGATATGAATGTGCCATTCAGCCATAGAGCTGTCGACTCTGGTTGTTGGTCAATTGTTTGACCAATGTGCACAAATTCTCATTGTTCTGAAAATCAAGAAAAGTGGTTCTTAATCCATCCTTCATTCTGGCTGATTTTATTCGTACATGTCAAAGAACCAGAACAAATCCTCACATTGGTCTGCAGGGTCAGAGGATGGAAGAGGAAGAGCTGAATGGATAACATTTATTTTTCATGGTGTCCTTTTACAATAGTGGATCCATAATGGGGATGTTCATGATCTGACTTCAAACTTAGAAGCTGTTTTATGTTGTTTTAATGTTTGTTTTACTTTTTTACTGCTTCTAGCATGTTGCTAATGTGGCTAGTTTCCCAGACTGGGACCATGCTGGACTGATATTTAAGAACAGTCAAGACAAACTGTTAAGCCAACTATATAATCAGAGTAGAAGGTTAGCAGTTGAAGTAGTTGGATGAGGTTGGATGTTCTTCTGGAACTTCAGAGCTTTATACAGTGTTAGCTTTGTTTTTATATGGAAGCCTTCGTGTGTGTGTGTATGTGTGTGTGTGTGTTACTGTTTTATGTAAATTTAGTTGATAGACATGTCTTGAAGCTAACAATATTGTTACAAATGAAAAAAAGAAACTCCAGAAATGAATTTGCTTGGCAACATTGTCTAAGTTTGATGAGCACTGATTAGCAGGTAGAGTGCATAGTGAGGCCGATTTAATTTAAAGTTTGTAGACCAAAACTGTTTGAGGAAGAAAACGCTGTATTTGAAGACAGAAGTTAGAAGTTTTCATCTTTGGGGTTTGGGGGGATTACCTTCTAGTTGTTGATGAAGTGCAACCTTAAGACATTTCATTAAGAATCCAGCTGCAGAAATGTTAGAAATGTGTACTTTTCAGGTTTAGGCTGTGAGGTAGTTTGTAAATGGAAGGATCTATCTAGAGTAAGTGTTTGGTTTCTCTGTTCTGTGCTACTGTAAAAAGGAATCTACGCTGCTCCATCAGTGAAGAAAATTCCACAACCCTGAACAAACAAGAACAGATCCTCAAAAAGTCTTTTAGTCCGTCCCTGATATTGTTTAAACAGAAGCAAAGTTTTCATTGGACAGCAGTGATATGAGCTGTGAGATGCCATGTAGTAGACATGTCATGTAAATTGCTGTACATCTCTGATTAAGTGGAAGAGCAGCAGCAGACTGAGGTCTTTAGTATTAAGCTGGAACCGATTACTGTGGAGCGATTCCAGGACACACGAGCAGCCGGATAAGACCCGAGTATATATTTAACCATTAAGATGATTTTTGTTGTGCTGTCTGTTAGTGAACTTTAATGGAACAATTCCTCAATGAAGATCACGATAGTACTTTGAAATAGTTTGTAGAAAATTAGATTTTACAACATTATTTTTTTTCTTAACAAGGCTGGATTAAAGGCATCCAGATCAATTACTTTGGTGTACCATTTTCATAGATTAAAGATAGTTTTTAAAAAAAATACACACTAAAGCACAAAAAGAGGCTTTAAAGTGGCGCCCCAATCTTTTTCAAAGTCTAGTAAAGCAGCACTGATATATTTTTTTGTCCATTTAATGTGTTAACAAGAAAGCTATGTCAATGTGAGTTACAGTCTTCCTAATTACATATCCAACAGACATGCAGCATTCATTTGGAATTCTGTTTCTGACCACCTGAAAAAATGTAAGTCCAATTTTGGCTCTGTTTTTGTCTCTTCCAACATCCAGAAAAAAAATTGTCTTTTTATTTTTTATTAATATTATTATTATTATTATTATTATTATTATTATTATTATTATTATTTTCAGCTTTTGTTCTGCCTGTTTGCTGGAAATGAGGTTGATGTAAGCTGTGAGAGTGAACCAAAACAGTAAAGTTGCCAGCTGTAAAACAAACCCCAAGTGCCTATTCAGCCCTACATATAGGTCTATTTCTTTATGCCTTTTCAACCTCTTGAACTCTGTCCTACTCACTGATGGTTCCACCTTTATAAATCCATGTGGTGACTCAAACCCATTGAACTTAATTAGATTTTCGAGTGGAGATGCAAAAATACCAAATATGTCAGGCTGAACTGAAGGGAAATATGTACTGTTCAGTAGAACTGGAATCACTCAGTACAGTCAGCCTCATATACTGCACTTTCATTGGAGAGAATGTCAAAGAGAAAGACAAACTGTTCATGTTGAATGTTGCTAGCAAAAAGACACAAGTACCATGAAAAGCGTGCATACAGCAGAGACATCAGTTTCTCATTCACTCACTCCTTGTTTTCTTTTTAAACCTCTCTGGATTGAGACAGCGTGTTGCAGATATTACTTGTGAAGCAATCACTGTGCTACAGCCTGTCCCGAGCTTTCACCCGTCCAGCACAAACTGGTGTGTGTCACTGCACGTTTAGCATTTGGCCCACTGCACAGCTTTCTCCATATTTATAAAGGCTTTGCGCATGCAAACACAGCTAGCATCTGCCAAGACTGGAGAACAGGAGGTGCAGGTGGAGGATTCAGACCACAGTAACAACATAATCACACTGCTGTCAATTGGTCAGTAGCTGCTTGACAATAGCTAGCTGTAGTATCAGCTGTGCACAGTGGGACACATCATTGCCATTATAGGCAAGCTGCAGCTGGGTAGTTCAATTAAATACATTACGAGGCTTCTTAAAGTCAAAATGAAGCGAGAGTTGGCTTGTCTGTACTTGTGGGTTGTTTTTCCCTCTTACTTCTGATATAGTGAAATGTACATCATCAGACATACAAAGGGTCCTTTCATTAACCTGCACAAAGTCAGGTCCATAGAGAATTACTTTCCTCAAAAAAACTTGCCTGGCCTGACCTCATCCCCATCCATCACCTTTGGAATAAACTTGGAAGCCCAGTGCAAGCTAGTCCTTATCACCCAACATCTGTGTTGGCCCTCAATAATGCTCTTGTGGGAATTGTTGTTATTGAGATCAAATACCTGAAGCCGGATTCCAAAATCACCAGAAGTGTGGATGTTGTTTTAGCAGCAGATTAAAGGAGGAACAACATGTGGCGTTCATACTCCCAGGTCACTGAAATACAGACACTGTGGGCTGGTGGCTCAAAGATAGTTGGTGAGTCTCATTCCTGGAACAAATACTGCTGACGAGTATGACTGACCCCACCTTTAGTGCCTAGCCTTTTTCAGTTTTTGAGTGGCATATACTGTAATGTAGAGCCGGGCTCATATATGGCTGATAAATAAAGTGATTGCTTTGTACATTTGGGCTTTCTTTTTTTTTTACTCTGATGGAGGAGGACGAAACACAATAGGAAAAAATGACAACATGAGGTGGTGAGTCAAATCTAAAGATCTGTATAATAAAATAATTCTCAGTCACGACACACCACACCATTTTACCCTTTTTCACCTTTTTCCCTCTCTCACTCTCTTTCTTCATCCTGTGATGTGATGTGACATCCAAGCACATCATCAAAGAACAACTAGCCCAGACTGAAATGAACTCCCACGTGGTCCAATTAGTCACGAGGCCCCATAATCATAATCATAATGTCACAATCATAATGTGTGACTTAATGTGGGTTGCTGCGGTGGCCATGCAATTAACAGGCAAAATATGTGAGAACACTGTGGGTTTGTGGGGCCATCTTTATGGTCAAAGTGGGGTAAAAGGAAGGACTGGCCAATTCCTTTCATGCTATCAACGATGAATCAAGATGTGAAAACTCTAAAGAGTGCACTCCTCTGCAGGGGCTTTGGCTGAAATGACCTCATGGACACCTGATATAAATCATCCCACCATGCCAAACAGGAATTGACATCACAGTTAAGAAAGATGGCGTTATTGATAATATATTAAGTTAGTGTTAAAGCCAAACACCTGGCTATTTGACAATCCACCGCTCTGACCTCCACAGACTGCTTTACACTGCACTGTGAACCTCAATGGACTGCACAGCAGTGACACTGGGTGTTTCTATTGGCCATGAATTGCTAATGCAGATTCATCAGGAATGCATGTAATTCATAGCAGAGAAGACTTCAGACCTGTGAATCAATTCACTGATGTTTCTTGGAGTGTGTGTTTTGGGGTTAAGGGCTGTGGATAATGGATGAGGGTTGCTGACCTAACAAAGGTTAAGGAGCCACTGTTACCACCTCTTCGCTGGCTTTAGCATTTCCATTCTGGCTTTTGCAGATCATCCCACATCACTCAGCTGCTGTACAGCTTTCTATCAAGTCCCATATTGTTAATGACATCCAAATACAACATGATGAAGACCAAAAGAAGACGAAAGAAGTGATGATTTCTTTAGCAATCTGTTGTCCTAAGAACTTCATAACTCAGAGCCACAGCAGGAGCTAAAGAGGAAGGACTTGTATCATACGTTGTTCTGGATAAATGTGTCATCAATCACTCTGCTGCACTGCTCATTAATACAGTCACAGGTAGACATTTATGTGGCTCAGGTCTGCAGTTGGCTCCTCCTTATGAACTCTGTCTTTGAACTGAGATACCTTGCATATCAATATTCCCCACTGGCACCATAATAAGTCTGTCAAATATTTGAGGGCTCTTTCACCTTCTGGTGATTCTTATGATCTTCCAGGATGTTGAAAAAAAAAAAAAGAAAAAACAATAACGCTTGTTAATAACAGGAAGAAGGCAATGCTATAATTTGTAGCAATGGAGTGAGGAGAAAGAAAGAGGAGAGAAAGAAAGACAAAGAGATGGTAAGTGGTGCACTGGGAGGAGTAGAGAGGGAGAGGAGGAAGATGAAGCCTGCCTCCCTCTTGGCGTTCGGCCTCAAAAGCCTGAGTGGGAGGTAGACCTGCTGTTGAGCCCAGAGGCAAGCCATCTGAACACCAAACAACATATTTATTTTCTGCTCAGTAAAACACTTTGCAGAGTGAAAGGGAACCCCCCATTGCTCCCATGCAAGCAGGGTCTACTTCCCTCTTTTTACATCTTTACATCGGTCCAAAAGACATCCAGCCGCTCTGAAGCCCACTGTACACTGAGCTGCAACTTGCAATCAAGAGCTGGAGGAAGGCTGATGGTTGTGTCAAGGCCTAGATTAAACATGTTCTATTCTTCGTTTGCTCAATGTGAACACGAACAATATTCCACCTCAAACTCACAAAAAAGAAGAAACAAACAAAACAAAAAGGAAGTGACCTGGGCCGCTCGTTAGAACCAATCAGAGCCTTTCTGTGTCAGTATAATACATTGTGGTTAGTGAAAACATTTTACACCATATGACTGTTGAGATCAGATCATTCTTTTTTCATTGATGTAATGATTAACCTGTATTTCTGTCAAATCAGGATGTTGTTAAATTTTGCATTCCAGTATGAATCATTTCTGTAATTTTGTGGAAATGTTTAATAATTACTGATGCTGATGATCCTTTAATCACTTTGGGTCAGCAGACAGTGCACTCTAAGCTGAATTTTGAGGAAACAAGACTCAGAGTATGAAGTCCTGCTCATTGGTTTATGAGACCATCAGAAAGTTTGAACCATCACTATACATCAAGGTCACAAGTGTGGCTAAAAAAGTGCCTCGATATTAACATATTTGTTCAAATATTGAGTTGTAAGAGTGGTGTGTATGTGTGTGTGTGTGTGTGTGTGTGTGTGTGTGTGCAATCATCATCAAACACAGATGTGATGTAGTGTAATGTACTCAATGAAACATTAATATGTGTGAAGGTAAGCACAGGAGACAGACTCTCACCATGAACAGGCTGCAGTGATGAATCAGGCAGCCTGCACCGCTGACACCTTAATGCATCATTATTATAGATGTTCTAAGTGGTTTCTGAGGGAGGGGAGGACGAGCTGATTTAAAGCTAACAACCCACCTGAAAACTAAATGTACCTGCATTCATCCCATGATGTTACAAGATCCTACTATCTATCACTGAGAACAACTCTGCTCAAGCTGGAACTCAGAGAACAAAGCCTGCATCAGTCCTGTCTTTGAAAACTGGCCAAATACACACACACACACACACACACACACACACACACACACACACACCTAGAGAGGGACAGACACACACTCTTTACAATGTACTTTCTTGTATTTTAGAAAGAAGACAGCCATTTCAAATATAAATTAAAAGTTAAATATAAATTGCCTTATCATAGACAGCATGTGTTCAACCCTCTGTCCTGCAAGATAAACCATCTTAGGGGAGGTAAGATGAAAATGGTTGTCATGGTTACATCATTAACGTCAGTTAAGTATGAGGACAGGATGTGAACCTGGGACACCGGTGTAATGCAGACCCTTCCATTAACTACCATGACCTCCACACTCTTATGGCGGATCAGTTGATGGATGTCAAGTCAAAAGATTCTTTCTATGGAGAGCAGGAGATCTGGCCTCGCCATGCATTATGGATATGCCACAGCAGAGTTGACTGACCGTTCACCATATCTGAATTTGCATAAACATGACTTGTCCTCAATGTTATGCAAATGAAGTCTATCCAGCACGACACTCCAAGCTCACGAAACTCAATAAGATTGTCAAACTAGGCTGTGCACACTATTATAATGCACAATTATCAATGAAGATTCTATTAATGCAGTGACTTTTTCTCACTATTCTTTGTGTACTACATTTTGCTGAATTATCAAATTCTGAAACCAAGAACTCGCCACCAGCCAGAACATTCACTGGTCCGGTGCATCCACATCTGTGTGTATGTGTCTGCACCATTACATTAGGCCATTAGTTTCTCATCTGGAGGCCATGACCAACCCCGGGAGGTCATAAGATGAAACTGAGGGTTCACAGATTTTCCTAAAATATATAATATTTAATGTGAATATAATTTATATATGTAGAAAAGTCACTTAAATTTAACAACAGACTGCAATCTGCAGCAAGGGGTCGCAATTTGACATTGGCCTGTATAATGAAACTGTACTTGTGAGAATAACAACAGCATTTTTCTTTTGTTTGCCTAAATACAACTTATGTTTACCTTGATCTCTAGTGGCTTTATGAATTATGACTCTTCTCTGCCAGGAACAAAGGTGGAAGTAGTGTAACATTAATACTGCCAAAAATCGAGGAGGTTGGGGCAGATGGATGGTGAAAAAAAGCTTTTGACTTGACACTGTTTGCTTTGGACTATGACCATTATCTCCTCTATACAAAGTTGATTTTGTGCCTAAATTTCATCAAACGTTCACCACCACCGTCAAATCAATGTTTCCTCAGTGCCTGGCAAACCAATAACCAATGCAGTCCTCCCAGTTAGAGGTTTCAGATCAGAAACAACAGTTCTGATGTAATCATCTCTTAGGTTAGACTCCCTCAGCACCCTTGCTTTGACATTGTCAAAAGTGCAGCCGTGCTAACATTCCCAAATCAGAAGAGAATATCTAACTCTAACTAAAGGTGTTTTTATCCTCTAAAACGACATTAAGAGTTTATATTGGCACAGCCAACAAAATGCAGAGTGGCCTCGTCAGACTAATTCACAAATGCTAATTAGTCTGGAACCGCTTTTTTTTTATTTGCAAGAGGTGTGAAGCTAAGCAGTACACTAAAATATGTTTCTGGAAACATGTGAGGTGATAAATAGGTGATGCAGCAACAGATTTGATCAGATTTGTCTTCTCTGTCTATCATTGATTAAAACCCGTCTCATATTAGATAAACATTTGGGATCGGCCCAATCAGATCTAAGGCTGGCAGTTTTAAGTGAAGGGTGACCATACAAATGAGACATTATGAGCTTGGCAGATTCGTTTGGTTCCCAAGTTAGACAAATGTACAGTGTATATGAAACCACATATTTGTATTTAATTCATTTTAACTGTGTTTGCTCTGAATGCTGGCCTTGGGTATAAAATTCTAACTCAACACTACAGTAATGTTAGCATGTTCAGATAAGGCTGTGATTTTTGTCTCGTGTATTTTTGATTTGAAACGTTCTGTCATTTCCAGTCAGAAGTCCAAATGGTTTATTTGTGAATCTGACTTTTGGCCGGGAGGTTTCATTTGTTTTGAATAAAATAAAGCCCTGGCTCTCATATTGTATACAGTTTATTGTAAAAATCAACACAATAAAAATCTCGTTTTGAGGCCCATAAAGCTAGCATGACAGCTAGCGAGCCCAGAGGGGAGCACAGTGCTGCCTCGTTAACGCCGTTCACATCACAAGCTGTCTCTCATGTTGCCAAGTTCAAAGTTTTCAATACACTGGTCAATTGCATAAAACCTGTGGGACTTTGGAAGCTGCTCATAGTATTTGGCAGTGCTGTAGTTTGAGCTCTTGTGTTTTACATATAAATGAATTCCTGTGAGGCAGAAATTGCTCAAATGTTGAGTGCCATCATGGGAGAAGGAACAGGGACAGATGCACAGTGGCCTGACTTCATTTCACACTGCTGTCTAAACTCCAGTCCTCACTTCAACAATACACTACCTGAGGTGAAGATGATGAGGGAAATCAGTCACTTTAAGGGACACCCTGTGGCCCTGACCCTTCAGTCTTTACAAACTGCCTGTCTGGGCCAAAATAGTGTCCAGAAAATGGAAAAGGCCCACACAGGTGTAGCAGTGAAGTGAATAAAGGAAAAGTTTATGGTCGCATGTGGTGAACAAATACTGACATCAGGTTTTGGCCTTTTGAAACCTGAATTTTATATGACTCATTGCAATTTTGGCAGCTGAGGTCAGACATGCAAGTTGTGACCACCACAACTGACTGTGACAGGTTCAAGTCAACTTCACTACTATTGATTCAACTATCAAAGAGAGTACATCCACCTAGACAAAAGCTAAAGTTTCATCATTTCTCTCCAAAACAAGAAAGTATGTTATCTCTAAAGGAAAGATAACTTTTTCCCTTTTCTTATCAAACTAAAGGGAATACTTTCACCCAAAGGCAGTCAGCATTTTTTGCTCTCTCTCATCAAGTAATGGAGAAATCTACAGATAAAGAATATTTTATTACAATTTCTCAGCTAATTTAATATCAGACATCTAACAAGAAAAGCTTCTGGAATGTTCAGCTTTAATGTGATATGTAGAGAGGGTGATAACGAAAGAGATGTATAGCTAATATGATATTTATCGTAACACTCACTACTAAGAGTTATTACCCTTACATGTCACAGTAACAATTACCACACACACACACACACACACACACACACACACACACACACAGATTGTAAACATCATGCAGAGACAAAGATACAGACAGAAAACATAGAAAATCAATACCAATGTACAGACACAGTGGACAGAAGATAGAAACAGACCAGACACATCTCACAACTGAATACACTCAAAGAGAAAAAGAAAGTTGGCTTTGAAAAGCTAAAGTGAACACTGGAGCTTTGTGAAGAGAGCTTCCTCTGCTGTTTTAGCTGCAACACATCTTTTTGTTTGATTCCTTTCAATTATTATGTAACAGATCTGACCAAAATGTTTAAGTATGTATAAAAATAGTCACTTTAAATACTTGATAACTAATGGTCATGCTGGTTTTGTGTTGCGCTGTACTGCGCTGTAAGTTAAAGTACTGCTACAAGAACAAGTAAAATGAATGATCAAAATAAATACTTGAGTACAAACATTGTTACAGAAATAGCACTTGAGTAATAAGTTAAAGGAAGAATAGCAGCACACCACTGCCTTCCTCACACTTCATTTATTGGATGTCTACATGACTGACATCATTTCAATCACAAAGGTAAAGAATTGAACACACACTTCCTCACATGTCATCATCTCCAGACAGATCATCTGTACACCAGCATGATATTCTTAGCCTCCATCTCTCAAGGTGAATATTATATTAACATTGAACACTTTGTTATTACACTCTAGTACAATAATAAGTAAATACATGAATAAAAGCACTAAAACTGGACTAAGAATTCATCTCAATCACTGCTTTTAAGTTTGTTTAATGATACTTGTAAATGTGTATGTTTTATATATTTGTTTGATCTGTCACTTTTTATGTTCTCACCGTCCTTCCACCTACAAGCATATACTGGCAGACCATCACTGTAAACAGGAAATCATTCTTTGTAGCTTTCCTGGTTAAATAAAGTAGATATTATATTATGATTTGGCAAATAAATCATCAAATCAAATATGCATGGGTAATTTCAATGATGTCATGAACATAAAGAGTGTCAACATGTCATAGTGTTCATAGTGTGAATCCAGGTCTCTAAAATCAAATGAAGACAATAATCAGTCCAGACCAAATTGTAGCATATGACTTTATGCCACAGCACCTAAAGTCGTCATGTCGTCGTAATGTCGTGACGTCACTGCCAAAAAGTATGTTCTGTAGCACTACACGTGAATGGCCGCTGATGTAAATAAAGCACAGTGAGCACACAGTCGTTGTCCGTGCATTATTGGACATAACATTGGCGACGAAGATGGAGCTTCCGTTTTCACCTCTACCTCCGTTCCTCGCTCTGCCCGGCGAGCCGTCGGTCCCATGGCCCCGCTGGCATGAGTCTTTCCAGACGTTCATTGAGGCTGTCGGGCTAGCCGAGGCTAGCGACGCGCGGCGAAAGGCTATGCTAATCCACAGCCTGGGCAGCGAGGGACAACGGATCTTCAGGACTCTCGGACCCGCCCCAAAGTACGCTGCTCCACAGAGCGTCATTGTACGGCGAATAATCTTCCGACAGCGTCGACAGCGACCCGGTGAGTTGGTCCACCATTATGTCGCCGACCTCCGGTGTTTGGCCAGCCTCTGTAAGTTCAGCGTTCTGGAGGAGGAGATGATTCGGGACCAGCTAGCGGAGCATACAACCGACCCCAGGCTGCATGAGAAACTGCTCATGTCACTGGACGACATGACGCTATCAAAGGCAGTGGAGACAGCCTTCCAGCTCGAATCGGCCGCTCTGTTAGCATCTCGGCTAGCGGCCTCGGACCCGGTCCCCTCTCAATCCGCTCCGCTGGCACAGACAGTAGCCCTCACTGTTCCGCTCTCCGAGCCCACCTCTCCTCCCGACGAGCTCGAGGTAAACGTCGCGGGACGCAA
Source organism: Argyrosomus regius (assembly GCA_946959425.1). Taxonomy (NCBI): domain Eukaryota; kingdom Metazoa; phylum Chordata; class Actinopteri; family Sciaenidae; genus Argyrosomus; species Argyrosomus regius. Next base: position 2,019,779 of record OX336885.1, read on the forward strand.
GGGCGCCACAGCACGTCAGCAATGTGGGAATTGCGGCTCTTCATCACATCCCACGCGCGCGCCGGTCTGTCCAGCCATGGGGCAGAGGTGCCAACGCTGCGGTAAGCTGAACCACTTCTCCAAAGTGTGCCGTTCTGCTCCTGTCCCTACAAACCCCCGACCTCGCTCGTCCACTGCTTCAAACCCAACCACCATCCACTCTGTGGGCTCCAGCGCCAGGTCATTTAAGTGGTGCACGGTGGAGCTGGATGGTGTATGCCTGTCGCTGCTGCTGGACACTGCGGCCTCCAGATCCACCTTAGCTGTACGCTATGGCTCCAGAGCTCTCCCAGCTTTCACCTTTCAGGTGTCTCGCCATGGTGCAAACCTCCTCGGGTTCGACCTGTTCTGCGCCCTGGGCTTCTCCATCACGGACAACATGAGTGCCACCATACTGACGGTGGCCACGCCCTGGCTGCACCGCTGGCCTTCACTGTTTGCTGGGCTGGGCTGCCTCACCGCCTTCAACCACCAGCCGCTCATCGACCCAGCTGTGGCCCCGGTCATCCAACCTCTGCACTGGCTGCCCCTCGCCCTACGCAACGATGTCACGGCCGAGCTGCAGAAACTCCTGGACGCAGGCATCATTGAGCAGGTAGACGCATCGCCATGGTTCTCCAACTTGGTCGGGGCAAAGAAAAAGACGGGCGGCTTACGCCCCTGCATTGACCTCAGGCAGGTGAACAAAGCAGTGATCCCCGACAAGTACCCACTGCCCACGACAGAAGAGCTCTCGGCCAAGTTTTACGGCTCAAAGGTCTTCTCCAAGCTCGACCTCCGCCAGGGCTACCTGCAGGTTCCCCTACACCCAGAGAGCCGCAACCTCACTGCTTTTGTGACCCACATGGGGGTCTTCAGGTACACTTGCATGCCCTTTGGACTTAGCTCCGCCCCCAGCTGTTTCCAGAAGATCATGGCCACTATCTTTGCTGGCATCCCGGGCGTGGTTGTGTACCTGGATGATATCGTGGTGCATGGAGCGACGTCCGCCCTGCACGACGACCACCTTTGCAGGGTGCTTGACGTGCTCGCCCCAGCTTACTTTGCTTCTCCGACGTGGAAGAGATTATAAAAAGGATCTGTTGTGTCATAAGTTATTGTGTGTTGTTCCACTTCAACAATTAGTCTCTCATCGTTCATGTAGAGACCCTTTGATCGATTGACTGCTGACCTGGTGCCACCGGTCATGCGTAATGTTGATGTGAAGCTGTGATAGGCTACATGAACTGCGTATTGTGTTTTATTTTGAAAGGGGGCGGAAGTGTATTACTTTGATTCTGTGTCAGATTTCCTGTCTGGTGCAATCTGCTCTGTTGAGCTTCACGCGGTTTAGCAACGGCTCGCGTCAAAAATAGAAGTGCTACGGAATGATAGCACTGCAGCGCGGAGAGTCGCTGCTGGGATGCTGCTGAGACGTTCCGCGGCGCGCCCTGTGTGAGTGGTCTCATTGATTAGAGTGGCAGCTAGGGATCGACCAATTATCGGCCTGGCCGATAATATCGGCCGATATTCTGCATTTTTGCGATCATCGGTAACCGATAAAATGTATTTTAAAACGCGCTCCTTTGGCTCTGATGCAGCCGTCTCTGCCTGAAGTCACCACTCTCTTGGCTGTGTAACAATGTCCCGCCCACAGCCCTCACTGATTGGCTGTCTCACTTGTGTCAAGTAGCCAATCAATCAACACAGAAGCTTCTACATGCAGTGCCACAGACGGAGGAGAAAAAGAGGACTGCTCCGGTGAGCCAGCAGGAAAGGCAGTGTCAGTCGAAGTTTCAAAGCCCTTTAGGATGAAGTTTTAAAAAATACCACAACCTTATGATCAATTTCAGTGATAACATGCAGGCCCAGAGTCGACATTTCACCAACCTACTTGTCTAATCACATCAAGCATACGACTTTGCAATATAGGACTAGCATCACTCACGACAAAAAAAAAGAAAGAAAGAAAGAAAAAAGATGTAAGTGAAGATGACCTGAAGTCCCTTGCTTAATAAAATAAAAATATGACATAGGTAGGCTGTAGCAAGTATAAGGGAGGAAAACCTGCAGTTTGGCTCTTAAACTTAAACTTTTCACAACTTCAACACGGGGTAGGCTATTTAATGATGGCCCACCGCTACATTATAATTGCAGCGACCGCTTTAGAGCTGGGGCCAGACGCACAATAATAATAGGAGACCCTTACGGTTATCATTACTTTGTGGGAATAATTAATCTCCTAACGTGTCTCAGCCCGTGGGGCGGCTCCCGGTTTATCAATAAACAACACCCGAGGTGATTATAGCCTATAAGTTTAACACCACACGCTAAAGTGTCCTTGTTTGTTTTCAGTTGCCTCTCCCTCAGCGCTCATGCTCTCACTACACTATGATCACACAGAATAGATGTTAAATATTCGTCTGTTTGCCGGTCACTCGTAAAGTCCAGGGAAATGATGGGCCATTTCAATGAGTCAAGCAGCGAGCAACGTCGAGTTTTTTTCAATCAATAAATTTACCGTCGCGTCTACAACTCACGTGTGTAAAGTAGCCTTTACTGTTTGCATTTACAATTGCCAAGTGCCTTAATCTTATTTATGTAATATGACATACAGTTCTAAGCACAAGAGTGTACATTTAATGTTCTGAGATTCCGAATATGACTTCATTTCTCTAAATAAATAAATAAATATAATAATACATAAGGAACTATAAGTGAAAAACTCTGGTGTTAAGGCCATTTTTTACATTTATTACTGCAAATAAATATCGGTTCTACATATCGGCTATCGGTTTCGCTTGGTTATTAATAATCGGTATCGGTATCAGCCCTGAAAAATCCATATCGGTCGATCCCTAGTGGCAGCGATCAGCTCCGGTGACCACGACGCAGCCGTTCCGCGGCGCTTATGTGAGTGGGCCTCAAGACTGCTCAGAGCCGGAGCTAATTCTCATGTTGCACGAGCCCCTCCGGGCAGCCGTTTCCCTGCAGGAGCTCCAGGCAGCATCCGCACAGGACCCCATGTTTACTCAGCTCCGCACTTGTATCCAAGAGGGTTGGCCTGCCAAGGTGCCGGAGGAGCTAACGCCTTTCCACCGTGTCAAAGGCGACCTTTCCTGTTGGAATGATGACTGCGTGGCGAGGCGGCTGTGTGCAGTGATCCCCAGCGCCTTAAGGGCACGCGTCCTGGCCATGGTTCACGAGAGTCACCTAGGCATCGTGAGGGTTAAACAGCGCTGCAGGGGCCTGGTTTGGTGGCCAGGCATCGACAGGGACATTGAGACGATGGTGAAGGACTGTACAGCTTGCCTCACCAGTGGTAAGACAGGCCCAGCCCCACCCCCGCCTTTGCAGCCCCTACCGGGGCCAGCGGCACCGTGGACCCACATCCAGGTGGACATCTGTGGGGAACTTCACGGCATCCCTCAACACCAACATTTCCTCCTGGTGGCCTACGACCTCCACTCCAAATGGCCTGAAGTGCTTCCTGTTGGGTCCGTAACCACCAGGGTGGTCACCGACTTCCTCTCCTCCCTGTTTGCCTGCTGGGGTGTACCTGACACCATCACCACCGATAACGGCCCCCAGTTTGTCTCGGCGGACTTCGCTTCCTTCACAGAAGAGAGGGGGATCAAACATATCAGAACTGCCCTGTACCACCCTGTGGCGACCCCTGCTGTTAAGGCAGCGGCCTTCCGGTGGGATTTCGGTCTGTGGGCTGGGTTTGGTGATTGGGGCACCTGGGCCCGGTGCCCTGAGACTATAAAGGCCCACAATTGATTGACTCTCTCTCTCCAGCAGACGTCCATGGAGTGGTGTGGCAGCCGCAGGGTTAACCTTTCTTTTTAGTTAAATGCACTCGACAACACACATCCACCACATTTTACACACATGCACATCCTACACTACTGATAATACTGACGTCCACATCCCATTTGTAACATTTGTTCTATTTTCCGTTGTTTCATGTTAAATAAAGAAACATGTTAACCTTCTAAAAACAGTGCCATTTCGGTTTTGTCATGGCCCAGCGAGCCAGGTTGTGACAAATGGGGGCTTGTCCGTTCGTGATCGGTGGTTTGTTGGATCATTGGGTGTGTAGACATGTGTCTTTTGTTTACGTTGATCAGCTGATGAGGGCCTGGGGCGCGTTTGGTTCGGTGGTGATCGCCGTTTTGTCTTCGTGTTGCTGGAAGTTTTGGGAGTCGTGAGGGATTTTGAAGGTTTGGAGTTTTCCTGCGCTTTTCTCTTTTGGTGAAGTCGGTTGTACTGGTCCAAGGAGAAGGCAGTGTTGCCGCCCCAATGCGCTGTGTTTGGAGTTTCCCTGTTAGGCTGTAGTGGCGTTTCCCCTTTGGGTCACGTCAGTTTTTTTCTTTGTGTAGTGTTGTGGCAACGTGGTTAGTGTCAGCTGTCTTTGGACGGTTGTCTCGGGAGCACGTCCGTGGGATCCTGCGTGGTGGCCTGCTTGCAGGTGACTTCTTGGACCTGCTGGTTTCCAGTGCGTAATTACCCACCGCAAGCTGCATGAAGGCTAGGGGTGAGTTTAGTAAGATTTTTGGCTAGGCAGTTAGGGGGAATACTCCGCGAGGTAAATTGCCTCGTTTGTGTGCGTTTGGGGGGGTAATACTGTGCGTTCTGTTTGATCTGTTATGGCTTCCTTGTCGGAGTTTTTTGATGCGCCCTCTGAGACGTTTATTAATAGCTGTACTAAAGAACAGTTGATACGGATAGCCGAGCATTATAACATCAATGTGGCAGATATAAAACGTAAGGCTGATGTGAAAGCTCTTGTTCTGTCTGCCTTAATGGAGAGTGTCGTTTTGAAGACGGGAGAATTTGTGTCAGACGTGGCGGCTGTGCCAACGCCCGTGTTAGTGTCTGCACCCATGTCGGGGCTGACTTTTGCGCAGCAGAAGGAACTGCTGATGTTACAGTTTGAGCAGGAGAGAATCCGGTTGAAGGTGGAAACGGAGCGGCAAATTGAGATAGAAAAAGTTCGGCAGCAAACAGAAAAAATTAAACTAGATTTGCAGCAGTATAAATCGAGTTTGATTCGTGAGGGTAAGCTTTCAGAGTGTGTCAGAGGAAAGTTTCTCTGAATCGGGACAAGTTACGTTTGATGTTGGGGCTAACTTGTGCTTAATGCCCAGGTTCAATGAGAGGGATCCAGATACGTTTTTCATTTTATTTGAGCGGTTTGCAGATATGAAAAATTGGCCTGATGCGGACAGGACTTTGATGCTTCAATGCGTCCTTACCGGTAGGGCCCAGGAAGCATATTTGGTGCTGAGTGCGAGTGAGTGTGTGAGTTATATTAAGTTAAAATCTGCTGTCTTGAAAGCATACGAGTTGGTCCCTGAAGCTTACCGCCAGAAGTTCAGGAATTGGGAGAAAAGTGATAAACAAACTAATGTAGAATTTGCTCGTGATTTGCTGTGTCATTTCAACCGTTGGTGTTCCGCTGCAAATGTTGAGAGTTTTGATGGACTTTGTGAGTTGATAGTGTTGGAACAATTTAAAAATTCGATTCCTCTGCGTATTGCGACTTATGTAAGTGAACAGAAAGCAACCACTGTATTTAGAGCGGCTGAGCTGGCCGACGATTTTGTGTTGACGCACAAAAGTGGTTTTGGTGAGGGGTGTTTGACCAGTGATGGGAGACGTGGAGGTAACAACCTCGGTAGTGCTAGTTACAGGGTTCCGTCTTCAGTAGCCGGTCCCGCGCACGCATTTAAAACCTCACGTATGAAGGACAATGTAGTGGCAGATGTTTGTTCTCGTGCCCCTGTGGGCTGAATAGTCTGAATAAAAGTTGTGAGGGTTAATATTGTGATTATGAAATGTAACTCCTGTCATCCTTTCCTTTGTTCCTGTCTCCCTCTTAAAATGCTTCTTAAGGTACCTGGTTGCAGAGGGGGCATAGTTTCAGTGGGGGGGTGGTAGGTAGTAGTTGTTGTTTTTTTTTGGGTTTGCAGTGATCCCTGTCGGGACCCCGTCTTAAGGGGGGGGGGGGGCGACCCCTGCTGTTAAGGCAGCGGCCTTCCGGTGGGATTTCGGTCTGTGGGCTGGGTTTGGTGATTGGGGCACCTGGGCCCGGTGCCCTGAGACTATAAAGGCCCACGATTGATTGACTCTCTCTCTCCAGCAGACGTCCGTGGAGTGGTGTGGCAGCCGCAGGGTTAACCTTTCTTTTTAGTTAAATGCACTCGACAACACACATCCACCACATTTTACACACATGCAAGAACGGGCTGAGAGCACACCTGGCAGATGACCTCCCATTTGCATCAGCGTTGCAGAACACCTTACTGCATTACAGGGCGACACCACACGCCACAACAGGCAATTCTGGAGCCTTCCTGATGCTGAGACGTGAGCTTCAGCTTCCCCTGGATCGTCTACGGCCTCCTAAGGAAGACACTCCAGCAGCGAAGCCCTCTCCCAGTGACAGAATAGCAGGGAGGCAACACCGCATGAAGCAGGGTTTCGACAGGGTGCGTCGGGTGAGATGTCCCACACTCACAGTGTCAGACTGGGTCCGGATCCGTCGACCCAATCGGTCCCACAAGCTGCTTTCCTTCTGGTCTGCACCGCAGCAGATCACAGCGCAGTTGGGACCGGCTACCTTCGGCCGGCCGATGGCTCACATCGGCATGCCAGCCGCCTTAGACAGGTCACACCACCATCTGCCTCTGACCAGGCAGCCGCAGCTGATCCACGTCACATGGATGGGGACTGGGACTTCCCACCTGTACAGCCAGGAGACCCGGCAGCACATCCACCAGAACCCGATGCACCGGCTGAACCCCTGCAGCCTGGGTCCCGTCCTGCCCGGGCTCGCCAGAGGCCCCCTTACCTCAGAGACTATGTTTTAAGTTCGGGACCTATTCTAGACTAGCGCATGGCCTGTCACGTGGCAGAATAATCCACAAGGCTATGCGGGTAAACTGGCAGTCTACCCTGTTTACCCAGTCAGGTTGGCTATGTTCAGGCCTCAGTAATGTTATGTTGCACTAACTTGTTTCAAGTCTGTTTTGCACTTTAGAAGGGGGGGGGGTGAATGTAGCATATGACTTTATGCCACAGCACCTAAAGTCACGACAGCGTGACGTCACTGCCAAAAAGTATGTTCTGTAGCACTACACGTGAATGGCCGCTGATGTAAATAAAGCACAGTGAGCACACAGTCGTTGTCCGTGCATTATTGGACATAACACAAATCAGTGTCTTTAGGCTAATTAGGAGATAATGATGTGATGTCTGTCCTGTTAAATACAGGTAACATTATATCAGACATCCACATTAAATAAAAGAAGTCTGCAGCAGTCAGCACAGCACTAACAAAGCATGGAGATAGGTCTGGATATGAGACTACAACTGTCTCTCTTCATCAGACTACATGACAGCTTTAATGATGAATGATGAATACAGTTGTTAACACACACATTGTTAGCTCCAATAATTACATACCAAACAAAACAAAACAAAAGAGCTTCCAGCTTCCATAGGGAATGGAAGCTGGAGTCAATGTCCCTGTATCCACCTATGTGCATTGAATCTATGTGCCAATAACTGGAGTGAAGAAAGTTATGCTACTGCAGTACTATAGCTGGCATGTGAATGAATCACGTCACAGGCTCAGCAGTCACAGACAACAAAGTAGCATAAGAAAAGACTTCTGAGGCAGACCTCTGCCCACAGGAAATGTCATGCAAGTCTCTCCTCTGATTTCAACTATAAGACAATGATTCAAAAACATGTGTCCTGACTGAAACCTCTGAGAACGCCCTTCTTTTCATCCACCTTCAAATGTCTCGTGGGACAGCTCTGTTGCCACAGGATGGAAATGTAAAGCAGGAGGTATTCAGGGGCCGGGTGATGCTGCCACGACCCCGCTGAGAGTGCTGCGAGACCGGGCACAGCAGCCTATGATCCCCCCTGAGGGACTGACAGATCTGAGGCGACATAAGCAAGGCTTTGTGTGAAAACAGACAACAGAATGCACCGCATGGAGTGCACGTCCTTGTTGAGCGGAGAGAGCGAGGACATCAAGAAGATGGTTTGATGCAGTCTCTCTCTCGATCTGAGCCACACTATGGGGTTTTGAATTCCTTGGCCTTCTCACAGCTGGAGAAAGGGTGTCCATCAAAGAAGGTCATACAATGAAGCGTTGCCGGCCACTGACGCAACACATACACTGCCTTTCATCTCCCTCACCACCATGGCTTTACAAAACAGATCGGAGACGCTGGGACAGGGTTGTACAGTCTGGGTTATGAGATATGTTTAGAGCACGCTTCGACCTCGCGCAATCTATCTTAAAAACCCAATTGAAATGCATTACGTGAGAAATGGCCCTGAGAGTCAGCTGTGGCTTTTTCAATTTCATGAGTGTTACTTTTTCATAAAAGCATGGGGGGGGGGGGGGGGGGGGATATTGCTTTTGCCCAAAAAAAAAAAAAAAAAGGTGTTGGGGGCTGCCCCTATCAGCAAGCCAGATTATTAAAAATGGTATGGAACACTCTCTGCAACTGGGACAGCATCTATTTGCCCTCTAGGTAGCATTGGGCTTTTAAAGAATGACTGTGTTTTTTTTTGGTGTCATTGAGGACAGGCACTGGGAAATATAACATTATGTTAGGAATGGCATGTGTTCTCTATCCAGGGGGAAGGCCAATCATAAATAAAAGAGAAATAAATATAAAAAACAAGGGAGTACAGCCTGGCAGTCATCTGTTATCTTTGAAGGTTTAATGGAATGTAGCTGGCTGAGTGAGAAAAAGAGAAAGAACAGAAAAAAGGAGAGGGAGAATGAGAAAAAGAGGCAATAAATGAGGAAAGCACAAGCAGCATAAAGGCAGAGAGGCTGGATATAACAATAAGACAAGAAAAACTCCACGGATACCATTACTAATAAGATCAACAGCACAGCAAAACAACCCCCACCTCCATAATGTGGTTATGTACAGAGCACCTCCACGTGTTAGCCTGCAACATCCAGTTACACTGATTTACTTACTCGTGTTGTGCTACAGGAGAAGAGAACAAATGCTGTTTTTCATCAGGTTGGTCTGTCTGTCTGTCTGTCTGTCTGTCTGTCTGTCTGTCTGTCTAACAGCACAGTCCCTCTGCACCCATCCATGCAATATTCATTCTCTCCTGTCACTGACATGCTGCTGCATCACTTCAGACAGCTGACTGCTCACATTTCCTTTCATACACAAATGCACACAAGCCTACACACACTCATTTCATGAATATGCACACACACACGTGGTAAACACTGGAGTGCATAATGTGATTATCACTTTTCTTTTGTGATCCTGATCATGTTCTGTTTACCTACCAAACTCTCCTGACCAGAAATGCAACAGCATAGAGAACCGATGCATCAGCTGACATTATCGGTCGATATGAGCTGACATCAGTGTATATCAGCGCACTGGACAAGAGCTATTTCATCAGGACAGATGCCTTCACTGGCAATGAAACGGCTCATGCTTCACATGTGCTCTGCATTTGTGACTGAGACCTGAAGTGTCTGAACATGAATCTCAGTCTTTTTTCTTCTGATTTACAGATGTAACAACACAGACGGCCCAACACATGGACTCCACCGTGTTCTGAAAGGGACTAGATGTAGTAGTAGATGACATGTTTACAACAAACTGGCAAAGTGGGCACTAAAGCACAATCACCAGAAAAGGATAAATGCTGTCTTTAGGCTTGTAGATTGTAGGCCCTGCGTCATAATATTATTTCAGGAACATTAGTTTTTATAATCTTTGTAAAATCTCACCCATCATTTTGTAGTAAGATTTCTTTATACGTGTGCAGTATTCTATAGTACTTTTATTAAAAAATAAATAAATTCATGAGTATTTTTCTTATCTACCTACTGTTTGTTACATTTTCAATTATTATTATTTTAAATATTTATATATTATATCAGGGTACTTATACTTGCAACGATAGATGTTTGTGGCACTTGTTGTAAGCACGCTGACATATTATCACAATATAAAATTGTTATGTTGAACATACAAGCAAACAGCTGCTTATCTACACACCCTGCAGACATGTTAGCAGCTTTGTGTCTACTTGATAAAGTATTCACTGTTCGTATAGATCTGGTGTGGTCTATAAACTCCTGGACAGAAACAGACAAACAAACAAGAATCTGTCTCTTTAGCTGCTAATACCTGCACTGTGTTCACCAGCTAGCGTCTTACTGTGTCTGTCTGCTGATTGGTGCTGAGCATGCCATGGTGAGTTAGTCGGGTTTATACAAGCTTTTTCACTGAAAACGGCTGCATGCTGCTGCAGGAAAGCAGGTTGATGAGAGCAGAGCTGGAACATCAGGCTGGACGACGTTTAAAAGCTCACACAGCTGAACTACAATGTCAGGTGATAATTCATTGTGTGTCCGTTACTGAGTGACACCGTCTGTATTACTCATAGTTGATCTGCTGCTCATGAATAAAAAAGAGTTGGTGCAGCTTTAATAAAATTATAACAGACTAAATGGATGATGTGCAGCACAACGGCAACCAGAAATCAATATGCCATCAATGATATATCAATATGTGCTCCACAGGGGCCTGTGGCTTTTTCTGCTCTCTATCAGGTTAATAAGCATGATCACAGCATGACTAGATTAAAACTTTCAAAGAGTAAAATGTACTCCAAATGTGGCTGCCATTTCATTGTTTTAGTTTCAATAACTCTGTATTATGTCTAGGTTGGCATGTTGATCTGTATTCATACCTCACACACAGCTCCACGTCACTGTCCATGCCTCTGTTGATGTGATTTGAACTAACGTAATGAATGGCCATGTGTCACACGGCGACAATGGTTGTAAAAACCTCAGAGGTGTTTTTGATTGTTCAACAAATATATTCCAAATAAAACTTTATGGTATCACTTTACTAGTTCAGATGAATGATGGTGTTCGTGCCATGCACATTGATTCCTGTGCTGTTTATCTTGGAACTCGCAGTGAGGAAACGACTGCCAGAAACTATCAGGGAAACAACCGTACCAAAAATAGAGGACAGGATGAATTGAGCTGTATTATTATGTGTCAGAATGCTGTTGTATTTCACATATTGTGATTCAAAGAGGGGCTGCACCTTTTCTCCTGCTTTGTAACTCAGCCTGTGTGTTGGTGGCGAGTGAATTAGGAGCTCACTGCCCTCAGGTGTGATTAAACAATGTACAAACATGGGTTTAAACATCTGCACCACAGTTTGTGGAAGCCCAGCATTCATTTCGTTTTTCAGCTGCAATGTAAAAAAAAAAAAAATCACTCCAGGCGCTGATAGAAACAAACAGTTTGCATACGGCGCTTTGCAGACAAATAGTGCGAAGAAATGAAAACTGCTACCCAGTGTTATCATTATTCATCTGATGATTTAGGGGCCGGGATGAGCTTTCCATTTCCCACGCAGCAAAGGTTGATGGGAAATAAAATCCCATTCATCAATGACACATCTTTATCTGTGATACCTGCGGCAAAGCAAAGAGAGGAAGTATGTGTGTGTGTGTGTGTGTGTGTGTATGTGTGTGAATTAGTGCACAAACGTCCCAAATCCACACATACACATACACACACACACACACATACGTACACACACACACCGCCCGTGTTCTCAGCCCCCCTATCGCGTGTTAATTTACAGTGCCTCTCTTATCTAGGCAGGTGGGTAAAAGCTGGCAGAGCAAGTTCTGGAGCCACACACACACTCATCCCTTCCCCCTCCATCTTTTCATCCTTCACTCCTCGTTTATCACGTCTGGGAGGCTTGCGAGGGGGTGGAGATAAAAACGAGCCTTGGCAAGAAGCAGTCAGACAGAATGGATAGCTTAGCACCTCGGCCAGCTAGCCCTGATAGCACTCTCACCTGCTCTGAGAGAGGTGGGGGGGTGGGGCACGGGAGACGCCGTAGTGGGAGGTAGCCTTAGACACATATACTGGCTTGCAGATACAATGGAGCCGACATTTTAATAAATATCAGTGTAGTCGGTGTGATGTAATGTGGGTGAATGGTTCCAGATGTCATGATTGATTTCATATTCTGGTGGATGGATGAATATTCACTCTGTGTCTTTGCAAACACTGTGAAGTGAACACCATTCTAAAGTGATGAATTGGAGTTTCTGCGTTACCATAAAAAGAATTTCAGGACTTATGTATGTTTTTGGAATTACCATCAGGGTCCAACAGTCAGGATTTAGCCACATTGTTCACCAATCAAGGCTGTTGAGTGGTGAACAATGTCTCCTTTCTCTGGATTGGCTAGTTCATCAGTCACTGTTCATATTGTGAACTCTTTGTACTAGAGTTGATACATCTGGCTGTATACACCTGCAAAACAAAAAGAGTTTCCATTGTAACCGGAGCACTTGTCTGTCAGTCACTTGACTCGCACAGCGAGAGCCTGCAGATCCGAGCAGGTACGAAAGCAGAGAGTCTGACTTTTAAATCCCATTATACTCTCCTACACAAGTTTTATACATAAAAAATATGAAGTTTTAGTATGGTAAACTTTCTTTTCCTCAACATTCAAGGCAGATGAGCCTGAAAACAACAAAACAAAACAACCCTAACATCATCCCCTGTTCATGCTGTGATCCAGATATTGAGTTAACCACTGAAAACATCTGCATACGCCACAGGTTAAATCAATTACTGACCTCAGAAGCAAAGAAAACACTTTCTTTGCCATTCAGACTAAAATTGCCATAAATGGAATCCCAGACTAACTGTGTGTTGTTTTGTTGCTCGATGTCAAAAGGTTTCGGTGTGAAATTGCTGCTGTTGGATGAAAACCTCACAGCTTGAGTTCCAAATAAGAGCTGTCTTTGAAATTATACAGGGGTTTAATTTGGAGTGTCATGGACTTTTTACAGGGCAACTACACCAATCATGAGATATTTTAGGCCAATTGTGAACAATACAAAATTGGAGATTTGAGTGTGAAGTCAGGAAGAGTCAGGAAATAACACAGTGCCAGGATTTAACTAACATCTCCTGTCAGGACCTCATTTTGACAATGATGTGTGAACAGTTTCTACTTTAATACAATTTATGTCAATGTTGACTGTGCAGTCAGTCTCAGTCTGTACACTGATAGTATAAAGAAAGAAAAAGCAGTAACAGTAAAACAGGAAACACCCCTTCTACCATCAAACTGACTGTGAGACACAACAGTCAGTTTAATACTCGAAAACAAATACAAATTAAAAAGTTCAGTTTTACTAACGGTCTCCAGATCATCAGGCCTGATTAACTCTGCTTTCTTGAAAAGTTGCATGAGAACCCTGACACCACTCCATATCTGTATGATTAATATGAAGCTAATGCCTGTCACCAGCTTGCTTAGCTTGCCACAAAGACTGGACACAGCTCACCCCGCCCTGTCTGAAGGTAACAAAACAATCTACACCTCTTACCAATAATTAACAAGTTACATCTTGTCTGTTTTGTCCGTACTGAAATGTATGTGTGGACTATTTATTGCTGGATGATAGTTCACTGTTTGATTGTCAAGCAAACATATTTTCAAGGAAGTCGACATATGCCTGTTGTGGGCAACTGCAGTGCAACCCCAGAAATCCAGGGATTGTTTGGCGGTTACCTGCTTTGTCAGGTCAGTCACCCAGCTTTGCTACAGCACTGTTACATTACTATTGTGTCTTTTCCAAGTGTGAATATCTGTGTGAACAGCCATTAATGTCACACTCAAATTCAAGTGATTCCTGACGCATGCTCACGTTTCAAAGTGTGAAACAGCCTGCAGTATAGACAATATGTAGAGTATTTACTCTTAATACTAAATACTTAATACTGAATGAAGCCCAAATAATATTTTTTTATCACATTTTTCTGTGTGTATGTATTTGTTAGTCAGTCAGTTGACCTTGGGCTTGGCTTGACAATTCAGAATCGACCACACAACCTCCTGCTGGAGAATACCTGTGGGTGAATTCATACATGTTTGACTTTCGATGCAATGCACACAACAGTGGAATGAGAATGTACAAGACACAAGGGTGTGCATACACACACAGGATGAGTGAAACACTCCAGCTGAAGACGTGCGCTGTGCTGCTTGGCAATGCTGTGCTTGGCATATTAACCAGAGCATTACTGTTTAAAACAGCAGGTAGGGGAGCAGTGGGTCCCTACTTCATCATGCTATTCAAGGGCCCTATTAGGCTACAATTACTAAATGGCAAGGCTTGTAAATCATACATCATTCATGTGGAGCACTCGGAGAAAGCACAAGAACACTCCTCTTCAACACCACCCACTGCAACACTGTGAGCTGAGCAGAGGCACTGGGTGGAGAGGAAAAGGAAAAGTAAAGGATGGGTGTGTAGAGACAGAAAACAAGGAAATGAAAGAAGAGAAAGAAAATGGAATGTAAATGTCTTTAAAAAAATGGACAAAAAGAAAATATAGAAAATAGTTTTTGCATGAGCTTCATCTAGTGCCACTCTCAAGACAAAATATGAGCCACATGAGACATCTCATAGCTGAAAAAAACAAAAAAACAGACTGCAATTAAATTGTCTAAAAACATTGGCCCTCTTAAGGAGATGAAACTGTCTGATGCACATTTCTTCTGATATTTATTACAGCTGACAGCAGCTCATTGGTCTGATTCTGGAGGTAACTCCATTTCTCTTCACTTGGGTTTATTTTTTGTCGGCCTGTCAGGATGAATTTGGGGGAATGTGTATGAAATGATGCACCGGACATGTAGAGTGTTTCAATTTGATCTTAAAGCACAACTGTTTAAAGGACCTGTGTGGACACGCATAAGGCCATTTTTCAACCAGGGTTCGATTCCAACCTGTGCTGCATGTCACCCCCTCCTCTCTCAATCCCTGCTGTCCTGTCACTCTTCAGCTGTCTCCAAAAGCCAAAACAAATATCTAAAAAAAACTCACATTTGCTGCTTGATAACAATGTTTGCTCTGCTAATCTGTAATGTTCATTTTTGTCATTATTTCTGACAATTTATGAGCATATATACAAGCATAAGAAACAGTGTAGTTATTTATAAAAAACAAGACACACACACAGGAACAACTTCCTTGGTAGCAAACAGTGACAGCAGCAGAGCAGAGGTCTCAGCAGTGAAGCTGTGTACAGCTGTAGGTGGAAAATATGTTCTTTTGTGATCATACATGAGACAGACACAGTTGTCAACTATGTGTTTACTCTGCGTACTGTCTACAGTGTGTACATAAAAGTGTGTGTGTGTGTGCGTGTGTGCGTATGTGCATGAGTGTGTGTGTGTGTGTTCATGTGTCTCCATATATGAGTGCAGGCTCTCCCTGCAGAGACAACATTGTGCATTGTAGCAAAGGCTAACAAAGACGGCTTTAGTAAGTTTTTTTTTAGTAATTTCTGTCCACTACAAATGAAGTTGCTACATTATGATGATCTGTGAGGTAAAATTACCATTTTGACTATGGAGTCTGGTGGCAAGTGATAGATATACAACAGCTGTAATGTTGACAGAAACTTAAATAACAACTAGAAAATGTGTAAAAAAATGTTGAGTGTGCCTGACTGTCGCTCCATCGCGCCCATACATTATTATTGACACTGCAGTATGGGCTGAAATATGTGCCACCAGAAACTTAATTTGAATCATTTATATTTGAATTTGAATTGCTTAACTTGAATAATTGCATTAAAAAACTGAATTTGAATCACATAATTTGAATTTGTATTGTTCAATTTGAATCATTGCATTGAAAAACTGAAACTGAATTGTAATTTGGAATTGAATTTATTAGTTTGGAACTGAACATTCAGTTCTCACAAATCAAATTCAGTTCTCAAAATTCAATTTCAATTTTCTGTGACAAACATCAGGGTAGTTGAGGCAGAGCAATCGAGCACAGATACACAGGACGCCTCTTCGGCCAATCAGCACCTACGTTTCTGAGCACGTAACATAGTGGTCGTTTGTTGCCACCCGCCATGAAATCAAAATGAAAATCAAAAGACTCTGGGGTCTTGTGGGGGTGGGACAACAGAGAGAGAGAGCTGTGTGCGTAGAACAGAGTGCAGGGGGCAGAAGATCAAACAAGTGCGCGCGGCAGTTGAAATCTGCGCGCATGACACGAAACAGATTTCTCTGCGCGCATGCAGATGTGTTTACGCTCGCGCGACTCAAATAGGGTTGCCACCTTGGATTTGTGAAAAAAAGGGACCAAATGTTGCGCTGGGCTGGGCCGGGCCGGGCCGGGCCAGGCCATTATTAGTAGTTCAGACTGACCAACGAACATGAAATCCGGACATAGGAGACAGATACAAAGTAATGTTAATACATTTATTCATTCAGGGGTCACACACACACGTCTGAACTCTGAGGGTTTGATGAGTTTATATGGTGTCATTTCAGTGCCAAAATCCGTGCGCATAAAAACCATAATCAGTGCGCATAAAGACCACTCTCTGCGCGCTCGCCGTCACTCTCTGCACACTCGAACTCATTCTCTGCACGCTCGCGGTCTCTGTGTACACGCTCGCCGTCACTCTCTGCGCGCTCGCGGTCATTCTCTGCGCGCTCGCGGTCATTCTCTGCGCACTCGCCGTCACTCTCTGCGCGCTCGCGGTCATTCTCTGCGCGCTCGCGGTCTCTGTGTACACGCTCGCCGTCACTCTCTGTGCGCTCACGGCCTCTGTGTACACGATCGCCGTCACTCTCTGCGCGCTTGCCGTCACTCTCTGTGCGCTCGCGGTCTCTAGCTGTGTCCCAATTCAGGGGCTGCATCCTTCGAAGCACGTATTTGAAGGCTGATTACGTCACAACGCCGCACGAAGGCTGTCCCATATGAGGGGCCGTCAGGGACATTATTCAGAATTACCATTCACACACACTAGTGAAATCCTCTCACACACACAACTGAAATGTTATGCTCTCATACACACATATGAAATGCTCTCATACACACATATGAAATGTTATGCTCTCATACACACATATGAAATACTCTCATACACACATATGAAATGTTATGCTCTCACACACACTATTGAAACACTCTCATACATGCTACTGAGATTTCAGTGTAAACGGAAGGCGCTTCAGTGTAAACGGACGGCATTTCAGTGTAGCGTCTTTGGAGCGCACATGTCATCTCAGGAGCTTTCCAGTGGTCTAACAGAAGCTGCCGCTTTACTAAATAACATTTTGCCGTCGGCAGAGACCATTCGAACATTGTCTAATGCAACAAGAAGCGGGCAACAGTAGCACTTTGCCTCAGGTGCCGACACGGTGGAGAGTCGACTTACAATGCTATTCCCATCTCGCGGACGCAGCGGCCAGCCACAGCCAGCTGCGGGCCCGGTCCGGACCTCCGTGCCACGTTATCAGGCTCAGCAGGGCTTCGGCATATGGACATCGGGCACAAGGAGAAGAAGGTGAGATGGATATTTACCCTGTATTGCCATTCTAACTAGAATATTTTGAATTTTTTTGATTTATTTCCAGACTGTAAAACTGCAAAGTCTAGTTAAACGATTGGATTGAATAAAGAGCTACGTTTAGGATTATCACTATTATATTTTATACTTTATTCTTCTGTCTGTTTTTTCTTCGTTTTCTCAACTGACGACTAACTGACAGGCAACGGCTACGTTACAAAGTACCAACTGACGGAAGGTGACGCAACCAGGAAATGCTTCGAAGGCTAGACCGTCTCATTTAACAACGGCTGATGCGGCCTTCGAAGGTCTCTCAGAAGGAGTCGCCTTTGAAAGCCACGAAGGCCGCGTCCTTCGAAGCATGCAGCCCCTGAATTAGGACACAGCTTGTGTGTACACGCTGTGTAAACTATCACAATTACTCCTAAGCTGTTCAAAACATTTAAATTTAAATTCATTCATTTCATTCATCTGTTTACAGCCTAATTTAATTGTGCACAGTCCCTTATCCCCATCCGTTGTTCTAACTCATATTTGTATAAAACACTTTTACTTCTACAGTCACTTTATATCTTTAATATAGTTTATAGTTGTATAAAACATTTCTATTTCTACAGTTACTTTTTTTTTTTTTACTATTTTTTATATAGTTTTTGTACAGACGATAAGCACGGGTTAACTTAACACAGTTATATACTGTATTTATTTTGCACATTTGTAATTCCTCTGTACATATTTAAATCCTATACAAATGTTTAATTCCTCTGCAAATGTTTAATTTTGCTACAAATGTTTAATTTAATTTCTTTAATTTCTCTGTAAATTACATTTATCTCAGGTCAATTTCAACGTGTGGTTACTGTGTTATAAGTTAACTCTAATGTATGTTTGTTCAATGTATGCTACTGCTACTGGATGCTTGAATTTCCTTCGGGATCAATAAAGTATCTATCTGTCTGTCTGTCTCCGCAATCAAATTCTGCCACCAACCGCAATGATGACCCGCTCTAATCTGCCTCGGATTGGCTCGGCTCTGACCTGGAGACAGTAGGCGTTTAAAGAGACCAATCAGAAAGGGGGGCGGGGGGGGGGGCGGTGCCGTCTATTCAATGCCTGCCCCCAAAGTGCCAAAACTCAGCAAAGGCGAGCGAGCAGAAGGCACAATGGGTGCGGTTGAATAGTCAAATTTGCTTAGGAACCTTCCTAACTGAGTGAAATGACCCGGAAGTATTAATGTAGCCGCCATGATAAGAGCTGTTCGAATTCTCAAACTGTTAAGGAAAGGAGCTTCAATGCTTCCTTTAGTATCTCCTTTAGCATAGGATACACCGGACCATCCTTTACGAAAGGAAAGGAGGTAATGCCGCCCCACAATTCCTTGCGGCAGCGACAAAATATCGGCGCACCGTTCAGTCATTCACAACCAGACATAAGAAAGAAAACATTAATGTATTTAAACAGTGTGATGCAGCCTGCAGCAGAGAGAGTGTGTGAATATAAACAGACGTGTTGACGTGATGTAAAACTTTGATCATGAAGTGTGTTCTGTTGTTGACTGTGGAGCTGCGTTCACACACAGAGTAAAAACTGTTTGTAACTGACATCCAGCGTCCTGCAGATCATCATGAAGTTACCGTTGCTGATTAATTATATATCTTTATCTATATGTTTCTATATGAGTGGACAGGAGGGTGAGCGACCATACCAGCGTAACAAACACTTCATCTGACCTCTGTGACAGGTGGACAATATTCATTTATTATTTGAATTCTGACGTTGATGATGAAGTCATATTTTTCACCGGGTTGTCCACGTTTATATTTCCTGCATTAAACTACATGCTAAGAGCGCACGGGGAGTATCTAGTAAGTATCTCAGATGCGCGTTTTGTAGTCCATCTTCTGAACTTTGTAGTTTTACCACAGGTCACGTCAATAACAATCGCCGTCGCATAATGACGTAGTCTAAGTGTAAGTGCAGTCGGATTCTCTGAACACCATGGTCGTCTTGTCCTAACACCTTATGAATTCTCCTTCACATCTTTCCTTGACCCCGTGACGTTTTCTATCGAGGTCAAGGAAAAGTGGTTAGGAAAGGACTTAGGAGCTAATTTTTTTGACTATTCGACCGTACCCAGAGAGTGACAGCGAGCGTATACACAGAGACCGCGAGCGCGCAGAGAGTGACGGTGAGCGCGCAGAGAGTGACGGCGAGCGCGCAGAGAGTGCCGGCGAGCGTGTACACAGAGACCGCGAGCGCACAGAGAGTGACCGTGAGCGCGCAGAGAGTGGTCTTTATGCGCGCGGATTTTGGCACTGAAATGACGCCATAAGTTTAACCCTCTGGGGACTTATTAGGGAAGCATGAGTGAAAAATCTACAGTTCTTCCTCCGTTTCATGGCGAGTGGCAACAAATGACCACTATGTTGCGTGCTCAGAAACGTAGGTGCTGATTGGCCGAAAGAGGCGTCCTGTGTATCTGTGCTCGATTGCTCTGCCTCAACTACCCTGATGTTTGTCACAGAAAATTGAAATTGAATTGTGAGAACTGAATTTGAATTGTGAGAACTGAATTTGAATTGTGAGAACTAAATGTTCAGTTCCAAACTAATAAATTCAATTTCAAATTACAATTCAGATTCAGTTTTTCAATGCAATGATTCAAATTGAACAATACAAATTCAAATTATGTGATTCAAATTCAGTTTTTTAATGCAATTATTCAAGTTAAGCAATTCAAATTCAAATATAAATGATTCAAATTTAGTTTCTGGTGGCACATATTTCAACTCATACTGCAGTAGCACAGAGACTTCAATAAAGTTAGTCAAATGCAGGCTTGAGGTTGCCAAGCAACCAGGGTGAGCTGCAGGCCAGAGCAATCAGGTGCAGCTGTGCACGCTCTCTCTCTCTCTCTCCCTCTGATTCCTGAGAGAGACAGAAAATCTCAAAATGAACCCCCTTGAACCATTGGCTACAAATGCCAAACCGTAGAGAGTATCAAAAAGCCAAAATGACCATGAGCATCCTCATCTTGTTGACCATTTCCGTGCCGAGTTTCAGTGGTGAATGTTAAAAACTGTGACCTCTGGAGTTTGGGAAAGAACAGGTGCTCCCTGCTCCTTTTGGAAATTTCTCCTCTCCAATTTAAATGGGAGTAGATGGGGCTGTGAGGGGGTTTTGCTGGCACATCTGTGCGTCCCACGCCCAAACTATACATCTGACAGCTTCAGGAGATTAATAGGAGTGAGAAGACAAATTTTCCTATGTTTCTATCTATGAATTATTTCTGTGGAGTGAAATTTGTGGCCTCGGGAGCAGTTTACAAATTTATTTTTCGACATTTTTTTCTCTCCCTCTCCACTCTAGCTATGATGTCACGCACTCTAGCTCTGGAACATTCTACCAATACACACCCATTCATTTTTTGCCGTGGTTTTTGGCGATTTGTAGGCAGACCGGTTGGCGAAACGCTTAGAAAAGTGCTATGACTTCACACATGTTTTGATACCTTTTTTGTGTATGTGCGACCAAAACTGCCGGAGGAGTAGCGTGCCGAAATAATAAGTATGGGGAATAGTAAATAGTGCGCCTTGCAGGCACACTCAATCAGACTGTCAGTGGCAATAATTACACTTTTAGTCGATATATTCACTGCTTTGTGAATATTTCCACATCAAACTAAGAATTGAGGGTCTATTTCAACCAAACCAGCATTGGTAACTGCTGCATTGAAAAAACTGTCCAACTAACAAAGATGGTTATGGTGAGTTTATTTGGTGTTAATTATTTTGTTTCTGTCCAAAACTGCAGAAATCACAGTATCAGCTGTGGCCTTAAAGGACCGATCAACTGAGCCATCCTGCTGATATAGAATTTGGCACAAGGCACAGGTGTGTGTGTGTGTCTGTGTGTCTGTGTGTGCATGCCTCTTGAGAAATAGTATAGTTCACTGAAAGGCTCAGTCAATATGAGAAAACAGGCATGATTTTCACTGGAACTTCATACAAGTGCTACATGGAAACTTTTCCTCGCAGATGTCTCACTGCTAAATCAATTGTGACGGCACATTATAAATCTTGCAGTTTTATGAGAGCGGCCCGAGAAAGCTTCGTCATGCATTCATATAGGGGGTTTTGTGTTTTCAGCAGAATCTTTGAATTCTTCTCCCACAGACAGGTAAGCAATATTTCTAAACTGAGCAGTGGGGACAAATGCATCATTTACATATGGAGCTATCTCAAACACTGCCACAAAGGCACCTTTATGCAACTTTGTGGCAAAAAAAGAATTTGGAGTGGAAGGAGAAGATTATAATATCAAGCTGAACTGTCAGCGTGCTGATCTTCCAAATGTCAACCAATACATATTCATCTGTTTGGCCGGCCACAGCAAAGAGGCACTTCTCTAGGAGAAGTCCAAACAGAGATGGCTGACATTTCAGCATTCAAGAGACTGACAGCTGCACATAAACAACATGCAAATACACACACTCTCAGAAGGACGCACACATACACACACACACACACACATATACACACTTGGCATGTTGCAGTGAGTTTAGTTGGACGTGGTTGAAGCTGGATGCTGCTTGGTGTCTCTTAATGCCAAAAATCAAGTTAGAGAGATGAGGCCAGGTCTTCACAGCCAAGATCACTCACTTGCTTGTGGGTAATGCCACCTGTGTAATTATATTTATTCTTCAACCTCAGAACATTAAAACTAAAAGTGTCTTCAAATTGTTCTCTGCCAACATAATTACACAGCTTATTACCCAGCAACAAAAACTAAAATGAAGATTCCCATGCTTTTAAAATCTAAAAGAAGTCATTTTACAAAATATCTCTCTATCTCTCCAAAGGATAGATAGATAGATATTTATATGAGACTAGCATATACTAATATCTCCATTGTAAATATCATTTCATCTATAGATAAGTTAGGGGTTAGGCTATGCTAATGCTTGCCTCTACGTAGGATCTGATCCAGGTGATAGACTGCTCAATAGATGACCTTTCTGTGCTAAATAAGCCAATCTAGTGTTATTACATCTGATAATAAACTAGTATACATGAGCTGCGGCAGACGTCCATCCACCATATAGCTTGGTTCTGGTCAAGGTTTTTGGAGGAAGTTTTTCCTTGCCTTTGTCACCAAGTGCTTACTCATGGTGTTGGGTCTGCAAATAATATTACGGTCTGTGTGTGTGTGTGTTTGTATTGATGGATAGGTGTCTCAACCTCTTGGACTCTGCCATGGTTGCCCAGTTCTACCTTCATTCATCCCCCTCTAAGAAAATATACATTTTCTGTTACTGACATGTTATCCAAACTCCAAACTACCAGAGCTTCCTTCAGAGGTCTATTGACAGGTACTCAGTATCTACTCAGTATCTATCAAAGAAATGTAAGTACTTGCTCTCAGCTATGGTTTATGCCTTGATATGTTGAGGCTCAGTAGGTTGTGCTTACCTCCACAGGGTAACGCCGGCCGTTGATGCTGTGTTCAGAGCCTTCAGATCCATTACTCGGACCCCAATGAAACTCCACTTTTTCTGCCTTAAACCTCCCTGGTAGCCCTGCTCCCCGAACAAAGTAATCATCCTTCAACATAATGGCCACTGGAAGAAAGACAGAGAGAAAACAGAGACAGAGCAAGAAAGAGTGAGCGGACATACATCACTGAACATCTTTTTCAGCATCCATAGTAATCATTCCTCTCAAAGAAACAAGATGACAGAAAATTGGTGTCTGTTGTTGATGTGAAGGCAAATTTTAAAGATAGTTCAAAAGAAACACGTGTGGGGACACATCCACATTGTGTTTGAAGAGACACAGACAAAAGGACGTGTTTTGAGGACATGCTAAAGGTAGATATGTGTTTATCTTTTAGATTGGCTCAGAAGAAGATGAAGACCATTTCTGTCATTGTCCATCAGCCTCTGAGGCAAGTCTTCAAATGAGGGGATAATTTGCCAAGCAAAATCGTTCACTTCAGCCAGCACAAATTGCTCTTCCATGGTCCTTTGTAATTCCATCACATCATGCTGAAATATAGTGAGAATTAAGAGAAGCCTTATTTTCACATTCACAAACGGGTCTGAAAGGATTTTCCATTACCCAACAGAGCCACCTCCTTCCCATATACTATATGACGGGTATCACATTCACCTCATACACATTAACAGGTCCCCTTTACTGTCTATGCTGTACATACTGTGCTGAAGAAATGTTAATTGCTAGCATAGAACATGAAGATGCACAGGTAACCACAGTTATAGTTGCCATCCGTCAATTAGAACTCTTTAAAGGTAAGTTTATTATAACTTGAGGCTTCTTCTCACAGGTGGGAAAACAGGGACATCATGACAAACACCTTTGTTAGAGCAAAAACATGAGCAATCCAATGATCAGACAAGTTTAATATAAAAAATAAATCTAAATCTAAATCTTTGGAGATAAAAGTGAAAGTGTTGCTAATGATCCATCATTGCACAGAAACACTGCACAGGAGGTTGGACTGAGAATTGTGATGGATGTTTAGAACAGACAGTTTGGATGATAATTTAAATATCTTATGACCTGTTCTATCTTCATTCTCTCCTCCAAATAAGTTTGACCTGTGGGTTTGTCTTCTCGTGCTGATCCTTCTCAGATCTCAGCGGTTACCTTGGTGACGACAGCTCACCATTACAAAAGAAATGTTTGCCACAACCGGAGGAGCAGCGAGGATTTTAGAATGACCCATCCACCAACAAAAACGTCTGTTTTTTTACATTTTAATATTTCATATTCTGTGTATTCTTTTAACATTTAACTTGCGTTTTCTGTAAATTTCACATCGTACATGTTTGTGAGAACAACTAGAACTTTTCATTAGACATCAGTTAATTTGGTCCAGCTGAGACAGGGTTAGTGCATGGCAACAACTGTAGAGAAAACAACAGTTTTTTTCTTTTATTCATTCACCTCTTCAATAACACTTGTTGTATATTGATTTTTTATTCAAATGAAATGGAGGAGAGTGAGCACAGTTTTAGTGAGTGGATCTTTTCCCATGGTGCACTAAATGCCAGAGCGTGGCTAAGCTCACTTCACATTTAAACATAAGAAGTCAGTGTGGAGGAGCTGGGGGAGCAGAACTCTGCTCAATAACATTCAAATAATTAAATGAGAGTGATTAGCAACTCTGGATAAGGTCAGTAAGGGATCGTGTATTGCCCTGATACACTGTCTAAAATGTATTGGAAATGTCACCACAACAAAATGAAATAAATAAACAGTTTTAAAGATCGATACATTTAATTTGACTTTAGAATATGTCATACAACATATAGCTGAAATAAGAAGGACATGTATGACACATGGATATATTCGATATATTACTACTATTTGAGTAAATGAGGTGTCATATTTATAATTTACATCACTGCTTGACAGGGAAAAAAAATGAAAGATGTAAAAATGAAGTATTTTTTCCCTCCACTTGAACTCTTTAATCTTATCCCTCTGTTTTTGTCCAAAGCAATTTTACATTCATCATCATGACTTAACATCATGACTCCAAAAGTCCCAACCTAAGAGATGTGACAGTCGGGTTGACTGGGGAATGGCACCCTGCTCATAAATATGTAAATGCTGGCGCAAATTGTCTTTGTTGGCTTCTGCAGTCTCTCATTTATGCATCACTCATCTTTTTCTTCCTTCACTCTCGTACCTTTTCACACTTGGCTGGAAAAGCTATAATATATTTTCAGGACTAATATAAAGATGGTGCATTCTGGAGTTCTGTTGATTTGCCCTCTGACCATGCGCTACCAATCACTGAATTATCTCTGCAATTTCAAGTCAGACACTTGGCCTCTTCTTGTATTCCTGTTCTTTCATTTCTTTCCTTCAAGGTAGCCCTTCTGTCTTTGACGCCAGAGAAGTGCTATAACCAGATCACGTCTTTGGATCATTTTATTTTTAGATTGACAAAGCTGCAGATATTCTTCTCCACAGGCTGGCTGGTATAAACATATTTGAGTTCTTGGCTGCTGTAGTTGATGGAACGTATGTACAGTCTTCCCGGATCGCAGAGTCTACATAAATTATATAATACTTGCTTGGAGCTCCTCAGCAATTACTGAGAAAGTGTTTTGAAAATACTGTGAACTTTTTTCGTTCCAACCATAATGTGTTGTTGACTCCACATTCAAGGTCAGTGAAGTTGAAGTTTGTTTGTTCTGCAAGATTTGGTTTATCCAGCGCCTCCCCACCACCTTCACAGCTCCATCACAGCGTTCAGCAGCATCTCCGCCAGGTGATCCCTCCACAGATAAAACACTCATTTGTCGTTTAGAAACGGTGCAGAATCCATGCATAATTTGTGGCAAAAAAACACTGGGACATTTGTCTTGTTAGGCATGCATTATGTAGCGGGGGAGAGCAGACGCTGCGCACCATTTTGTTTCGCAGCTGTTGTTTGTGCTAGCATTTTTACATGGCTCCCTACATGCTGCAGCGCCCCAAATCCATTTAAATTATGCTGTGTTTCTTACTCTGCAGGTGGCCATCATCATCATCGCCATCATCATCATTTCTTTTTCCCTCTGTGAGAAGCCTAGGTGGCCTCGGAGAGATGGTTTCAGTCACTGAAGGCCTGGGGACACTCTGCGTTTAGTGTGTCAGGGAATTTTTCTTCTTGACTGCAATGATGAGGTCTTCTCTTTCTCTGTCTCCGTCTTTCACTCTCATCTTGCAGCTTGTGCTAGCGGGTGTCATCGCCGGTGATCCTCTACCTGAAGGTCAGCTGGTCAGTCAGCTCCCACAGGGAATGACAACACACACTGTGTTCGCTTCGCCTGATTGAGCTACCTGCGCTCAGTCAAACGAACGTCTTACACATCTCAGCGACGCACTGCCACAGTGACTGGGAGGCGGACAGGACATTTACTCACTCTGTGACCTTAATGAGTCACTGGAAATTGGGAACAAAAATGGGTACAGCAACAAGGCTGCTGAGGGAATATGTAAGCACGGAGGGATACTTTGTTCTTCAGCTATCCTGTCCTTTAATGGTCACACCGTGATTAGGATTATTATGAGGACAGATTTTGAGCTATATTTGTCAAATTATTATTTAACATAATCTGTTAAAGCTTTTAGGATGTTGAACCCAAATACGACACAAAATTTTGAAAGCTGTTTTTGAGGAGACACATAATGACAGAGCTGAGCAGTTTCCCCTTGCTTCCAGTCTTTATGTAAAGCTATAAGCTACAACAAATTCACCAGGCTAGACCTTAGACTGCATAAAACATGAACGTAGTCTCTGTGACATCACCCACGGATTCCTAAAACTTAATGTTGTGGGTCTGGTCGCCGCCATGTAGGTCTTGGCAGTCCTGCCTCCAGGCTAATTTAACAGTGGGCAACAAGGTGGATCTTGGGTGGACCTGAGGCGGGCTGAATGAAGCCTGGTTGCTCAAACAAGCCACCTGTAATGCCACCCACCTGTCAGTCAAAGCGTCCATGCTCTTAATTCTGCATAACTTTAAGCCTTTATATCATTTAAACAGGTGAGTTGTATATAAATTCACCCTCAGTACAGTTGTCATGAACGGGGAAATTAGCTACAGAGACCAAAACTGTTTTTTGTACCAGGCTGTAGACATTTTAACATAGGGGCTTATGGACACGTGGATTATTGAGAAGTGGATGTTTAAGAAACTGCAGTCCTTGGCATTTCTGTGTTGGCTTCACAGCTGCAGGTTGCTGCATGGGTTAGACACACAGATACTCACTTAATATGTGTTAGACAGCAAACAGGTGCATTTTCCAAAGTGTTAGTCTGTTTCTTTAATGTCTACCATCAAGCTCTGGCTCTGTTTGGCCTCCACCAAGGATGAGCTGCAGCATGTCGTCCACAGTGATGAGCAGATTTGTACTGTCAGGTGACTTCCAGTGAAAAAGCATCACAACAACAGGGTGAAGGAAAGGGCGGGACAGATTGCTGTTAGCCCTGAGCAGGCTGGAAACCGCCTGGCCCAAACACCATTTTTCTAAGTGACGGAATGGTCTTGAGCATCATCCCTCTTTCTCTCTTTGAAATCATAGCGCTGTATTTTACTGTCAGTGTGGAGTGGAGAAACACATTATTTAGTTACTAACTAAGAGTTCAAATAGCACAATGTAAAAGCACTCAATTACTAGTAGAGAGTTCACTAAATATTAAATATAAAACATTAAAAATATTTCTCAAAATGGGAATAGGAAAGAGAAAGAGAGGAAAGTCTCGACTTCATGGTGATATCAACATTACCTAAATGTGTCAAAGTAACTCAAAATGATGGAGCAGGTCATTTGTTGTTTGTTCCTAAGAAGTGAAGAATGGCTGCTAGCCTGCAATGTCAAATAAGTGTAACAGCAGGAACTGAACTTAGTGAGGAGCAGTTGATGAACATGAACAAATTACTACAAAAAACTTATTTGTGTGCACCGCTACCAGGCTCTTATAGTTTAACAATAGCAACATTATTAGCGCGTTGTTGGTGCCATCCAATACTTTCCCATTGTGGGGTGTAATGAATATTTCAGCCTCTAGGGGGCATCTGTTCAGTTGAACTGACTTTTCCATTAAAAGTTCACAGACTTCAGTTCATCATGTGATGGAATAAGTATTAGCATGCTGAGTAAATTCTACTATAACTTTAGTTTCCTGGGGGTATAAATGAGCATGTCAGCTCTGTCTTACCTTGAGTTAAGTCAGCGTAGCACATTGACATATTTAAGTATCTGTTGCAGACATGTGTTTTTACAGACTCCCAGCATTGATGTATTTAATCATTGCTTTTCCATTACTGAAGGCTTCACCCTCACTTTCAGCTTGAATGCAAATCAGCTCTCTGACATCACATGACTTGAACCACAGGAACTCATAAACAGCTGCAGGAGCCATATTTTTAATTTCCCTCGCCGTTTCCTCTATGTAGCTGTTTTGACAGTTCGTTGACATTTGCCTGAGTGGATAACTATGTAATTAACGCTCCGGCTGCAACAACAAATGGCACTGTTATATGCAAGCATTGTAGTGTGTTTTACCAGAACATTTGGCATATTTAAATAGCCTGATATGATGTGGGGGATAGAGGCCCCCCAAGACAGTTCCAGCCCATCCTGACTGGAAAATCGACACATCTAGAGTGACAGTGTAAGCCCTGCTGTAAAAATACGGAGCAGCAAGTGTGGCTGAATGCTGCCATGAAAATCATATGAGCATCCATGAGACAGCTGTATAACAGCAAAACAGATGAACACTGGTGCTGGAGGGTCTGGGCCAGGAGATGATCTAGTTCTATTGTGATATATGTATCATATATGATCATATATGTTCACTCTGCTCACACACGACTGCTCAGCGAGACATCCGAGCTGTCTGATCATGAAGTTCGTGGATGACACAGCTGTGGTTGGACGCATCGCTAACAATGATGAGTCCGACTAGAGGCAGGAGGTGGAACACCTGGAAGGTTGGTGCATAGAAAACAACCTCTGCATCAACGTGAAGAAGACCAAGGAGATGATTGTGGACTTCAGAAGGGGCAGACACCTCCCCCCTCCCCTGCACATCGGAGGGACAGCGGTGGAAGTGGTCTCCAGCTTCAGGTACCTGGGCGTACACATCTCTGACGACCTCACCTGGAGCACCAACACTTCCTGTCTGGTTAGGAAGGCACACCAGCGCCTCTACTTCCTCAGGAGGCTGAGGCGCGCTGGACTTGGGAGCTCAGTCCTGACCTCCTTCTATAGATGTGTGGTGGAAAGTGTCATGTGCTCCTGCATCACCGTGTGGCACGGTAACTGCCCTGTGGCAGAGAAGAAGGCTCTGCAGAGGGTGGTTAAAGCTGCACAGAGGACTGTGGGACGCAGCCTATCCACCACCACGGACATCTACACCTCCAGATGCAGGAAAAGGGCCTCCTGCATCATGAAGGACCCCACTCACCCCGCACACGCTCTGTTTGTCCCTCTCCCCTCAGGCAGGAGGCTGCGGAGCATAAAGAGCAGGACCACCAGACTGAGAAACAGCTTCTTCCCAGAAGCTGTGAGACTGTTGAACTCTGGAGGACCCCTGTAGCCCCTGCTGCACACCCCCCCCCCCCCCCCTTCATATTTTATGTATATATTATATTTTATGTTGTTTATTTAATATTTATACTTAGTTAACTAGTTCTTTTCTATTTTATACTTGACATTGGGCTGCTCCGGGACCAGGGAAACTAATTTCATTCCATCCCATGTTAACATGTGTTGAAATGACAAATAAAACTCCTTGAATCCTTGAATATATCAAGTAACATATTTATAAAATGCTCCATGAAACTGTAATTGCAATATTTAAACTTCAGTTCATGATAAGATACTGCAAACACATGAAATTCTATGAAATTTGCCAGATGTTTTTATCTGTCACCTATACTCCAGTATCAGGGCCAACAATTATATAATGGTATTTTCAGGCATTTTTCGTGGCATTTTAGAGTTTGTCTTTTCCTGATAAACCATAAAAAGTTGTTGATGACTCATCCTGTACAAATTTTACATCCGATAAAATGCTCTTGATTTTACGATGCCTCACAGGCCTCACTGATTTCTGTACCAAAGCACATCTTTCTAACTTTATTCAGTGATTTTGGTCAAACTGGATCAGATTTTATACACAATATATTTGCTGCTTTTCCCTCTGATGTCCTCCAGCTGCTCAGCTTCACCTCTGATTTAAAACTGATTTAGAGTTTCCTGATGGACAGACAGCTTTGGTCTGACCACTTGGTAAAGCTAATTTACTGACTGACGCTGATTTACTGCTGCTAATTGAATCTGTCATTAGCAGGAAACAGAACCAGGCCAGGGCAGGTTTGAGGTGATTTACAGACTTTCTTGATAAAAAGACTGCTAAAAAGAAAACCGCTTATTGTTGTTAACTCAGTCAACTGTGTAGCTAACCACACTGACTCAGCCCCGAGATACCAGGAGCCCAGGACTGGTCACCTCTGGTTTTGAAGGTTGTGGTCCAGCAATGTTCACTGGAAGGTAGACGCTGACACTAGCTCATAGCGCTAGCTGCAATGCATAGTGGTGGGCATGTAATGCAGACTCGCTACTGACTTCTGTAAACGCCAAACAATATCTGTGACAAATCCGTCCCTATCTGACCATTTTTACAACACATAAAAATGAGGAAGTAAACAGCATTCTGCTTCCTGTTTCATGGGAACTTTAAAACAAGGATATGTTATTAAAGAAAACAATATCTTGAATCTGAACTGACTTTTAGTACCTGGCAGTATTTGGCAATATTTATTGGAAATATTCTTAATTCAAGTGTGTCAAATGTCTTTCTTTCAAATGTTGTCAACATATATTCCTCATCAAAGTCATAAGCCCTCATACACTGTATTCTGGCAGCAGCAGACGTGTCTGTCCTGCCATGAGAGTGGATGAACCACGGTGACAGCGAGGTACACAGAGAGAAAGAGAAAGAGAGGCCATGACAGTACTTAGTGAGGAGCTGCTCTGTGTGTGACTGTTACAGGATGTGTTGTAACGCAGCTCAGCAGCAGGTGGAGATGACTGACAGCTTATTTCATGAGGATGTCACACTGTTTCTTTCCTGCGCATTACACTGGTGAAGACTCGCATGTTTATTCGTGGATTTAATGTGTGTTTGATCCAAGAATACAGTGACCTACTGCAATGTGGATATTGCAACACTCTGGATAAAAAGAACAGAAGATAATGCATAAGCTCTTTGACTATACTCTGTCTGTCGTGACTCACAAGTGTAGGTAAATGAGCATCTTACAATGTACATTTACAGTCTGAGCACAAAACATGACAACAGAACTGAAAACAGAAGTCCTATCATCTCAAAGAAGCTGCAGTATTTTACATTCAAAAAGTGTTGGGCAGAACAAATAACAGATTATTATTTTTCTATATTTAGAGCCATATAGTAGTGGGCTCAACCTGTGCTCTGCAATTGGCCTGTTACATTTTGCAGGATGTTGTGTGCAAGTGGAAATTCTAGTGTAATGGTGGTGGTAAAAAAAATAACTTGGGTACACCAAAATCAAAATCAATACTCTGAAATAAGTTCACCAGGTAACAGTGTTCTCTTCCATATTTACATGGGTGGACTTCACTTACCCTCAAATTTACTTCTATCTGACCACTGTCATGGCTTACAGCATCCTATTTATTTGTGCACACTGTCTTGCACAGCTCACAATGCCTGTACAATAATCTGTATTTCATGCAATGTTAGCCTCAGGGATGGCTCTCACATTTTATATTACTGTAGCGCCACATTATGTAATAACGCTGCATTATATAATAATGTAATACATTTTCACCTCATTATGTAATAATGCCGCATTTTGTAATATTCTGCCACATTTTGTAATAAAAGTCTTGAACGCAGTATGTAATAAACTTTGCTGCATTTTGTAATAAGTTGTTACATATTGCATCAGTTATTACAAAATGCTTTTTTATGAAGAAAATGTAATAATTTGGTGCATTATGTAACAAACCACCAAAATGGATGTCTTAATTAGAAAAAACTTTATACCATGAGAACAACATTGACTTTAAGCATACCAGCATGAATCGTTAATATGAATTAATTTTAAAAACTAGTAGGATGTTTCATTGGTCAAATCTAAATCAAATATAACTGTATTTGTAGAGAATGTGTTTGAAAGTTCATAGAGACAAAAACTGACTATACTATACGTGATAGAAAGCAGACAAAATATGAAAACAAATATGGAACAGAAAATGTAACAAATTTTGCCCTTTATCTGTAGTTATAGGATATGTAAAACAAACCCTCACAATATATATGAGTGTAAAGTAGTCTACAAACAAGTGCTGACAACTTTTTCTCAAAATTCTTTTTTCTAGCAAAGAAAAAAGTAACTCGCTCAATACATTTGAAAGTGTTTACTGTAGTAGATTTATACAATATTGCTTTGAAGATAAAAAAAAAAAATCTGCGAAAGAATGTCATGTAGCTATTGGGTACTTGAAAGTGCAAAAAGTGTGAATAACTTTTTATAACAAAAACATTATTTATTTAGCACCTTTGGAAACAGAGTTGCAAAACACCCATTAAGATTTGTAATAAAGGAAAACGCCATGAACCTCCAACTTAGCGATTTATACTCATACTCATTCATATGTACCTGTACACTCACACATACATCCCATGTCTCCCGCTTTCCTTGCCTGCAACACAAGGACAGCGGGGCATCAGACATAACAACACCAACGGTTACGTTCAAACGTTACACATATACGTGCCCAACGTCAACCACTGATGCCCCTTGCGCTCCACACACACACATACACACACAACCACAGGCAGGACCAAGAGGAACACAATCACACTACTATACAGATCAATTGGGAGTCCACGGTCCAGCCCATGTGTATTTATGTGTGTACTTGTGTGTATGATGTACTTGTGATGTCTATTGTTAAAAATTAATTGGGAGATGTGTGCTAATGTGTATCTATGTACCGTAAAGATTCATAATGCCACACATTCGGCGGGTGTTACTGTAATTTAGAGCACTGGTAGAATGTATGCATGTGCTACTGCCAGCCACCAGGGGGAGATACAAACATTTTGGCTTCAGTTTAGGGGAGCAGTTTCGTGATGATGCCCTTTTTGAAGCCTCTGATACCCTGAATGAGTGCCATGATGCTTCGTTCAATGTAAACCATCACCATTTGCTCAATAAACCCGATTACTGTACCCTGTAACACCATCATGATCCCCTGGATATACCCCATGATGATGCCCTTCCATATGATGATGGAAATTCTGAAATGCCCAACCTGTCAACAGAATTGCTGTCATATATTATTCAGTTGACACTAGATGCTGACATGTCAATGCTTGGCGTATTCAACAGAGTTTCTAAGCTTTCAGGACCTTACATCACAATTTCTTCTGCAAATTTTCATCAGGGAGTCTTTCGCTGAAAGCCTTCAGCTGGAACATGACCATGACAATGTCATTAGTATTATGAGGCTATATAAATTAGCTGGACGTGGGAGTGGTCTCTCACTGAGACTAAAGGAGCTATTTGGAAAGAATAGCAAGTGGATGAGGGCCTGGGTTGTGTTGAGGCACATGGCTTATGGACATTTCACAATCAAGGACATTTTTTGGAAGAAATAGTAACTCATGTTTTACGACTTGAAAGAAAGAAAGAGAGAAGAAGGAAAGAAGGACATCATTTAATGAAATGATGTAAAGTATGGAAGTGTCTGTTGTACATAGTTCAATCATTTTCAGGCTGATTATCTTTTATTTTACATAAATACTGGTTGTTTTAAGTTTATGTTTGAGGGAAAGTTTTTCTACTGTTGCCACCAGAGAAGTTTTTTAAAGTAAATTTTTGTTAATAGTCAATGGTCTATAGCCTTCTTT
The DNA here is from genome assembly GCA_946959425.1 of Argyrosomus regius. Taxonomy (NCBI): domain Eukaryota; kingdom Metazoa; phylum Chordata; class Actinopteri; family Sciaenidae; genus Argyrosomus; species Argyrosomus regius. Next base: position 2,053,743 of record OX336885.1, read on the forward strand.
TTTTTAATTACATAAACATGATTAGAGCTATATCTTTTTGATGTGAAAGATTATTTTCGCTGTTTTTAGTTTTGATGCGGTGAAAATTTACTACATTATTACATAATGCGGCGTTATTACATAATGTGGCACTACAATTACACTCATTACTCATTTAATGTTTACAATTTTGCTATTATAAGCAGTTCATGGTATATTGTCCCAACTCACTGCTTGACTTTGTTGCTAGGCTTTCTTTACCTGGAACTATACATTGCTGTTTCAATAAAGACTACATACAAATGTTTGGGACAGGATGAAGATACTCCTTTGGTCAATCAGCACCAAGACAGGAAGTAATGTGATGATCTTGTTAGGAGTAAAAATGTTCTCCATATTAATTATTAACAGTTAACAGTTAACAATTAACAGTATCTTGCTCAAGGACTGGGGGAGCCAGCAATCAAACCAGTGACCCTCTGATTACTAAACGACCTCTACCAACTGAGCCATAGCACCCACTACATATTGGATACAGGGGGAAACAGATATTAGACTATTGTAGACTATTTCATGGCCATTCTTGGCATAGTAACCTTCTGGAATCTCTAGCTTTCTGCTAAGCTAAACTAACCAGCTCCAAGCTGTAGCCTTAAATTAAACAGGTTGAGATGTCTAAGAGTGGTATCTCTCAGAAAGAATATAAGTCAATTACCTACAATGTTCAACCCTATCAATGTGGTCTTCAGGATGGAAATATTGGATGGTCCATTAAAGGAGCCAGATTAAAATATCTCAATCACTATTGGACGGACTGCTGACTCATTCTATGCAGAACTTCTTGGTCCCCAGAACATCTGCTCACTTTGGCAATCCCTGGTCGAAATTTTTACTTCACAAGTTCATGGTGGTGATTCCTTCACTTTACTGTAGTAAATTTTTCTGATTCATTCATTCATTTCTGTTGACTGAGATGTGTCATTTTGTTCAAATATTTGTTGGATATATCACGTGTTATTTTTTGACATAATGGTGTCTCTGAAAGGATCAGACACTTCTATTTGTTGCAGTCTGTTTTTTACACAAGAAGATGTGCTTAGTGAAGCTACAGTAAACCTATAGACAAACCAGCAGTTTATTCAAATGTGTCATCACATACCACACACATCCTCGACTGAGCAAATGATGGGATGTAAAATATTATTGTGCTAAACACACAGCTGTGCTCTGGGCAGCACTCAGCATGCTGTCAACAGCGATGCCAACCACCTGTGGCCTCTGCCTCTCAAAAACCTTTCAACTCCATTTCTCTAGTGAGGGGAAAAGGATCATCCATCTTTGTGACAACCTGGAATTGTGAAAAATACCTGTGGCTGACAAGTAGGGTCCTCGAGATGCCAGAGAGCCAAATGCAGATGGCCCGGTGCTGAATCCTACAGGCAGTGACACCTGCCATGGCACTTACTAATATGGATGCTGCAAGTCTGAATGAAAATGGGATGTGTAATCTTCATCATAAATGACTTGCTGCAGATTGCACCTGTCTAGGTTTATAATCATGTGTGGGGAAGTGATGCAGCAGATGTTTGACATGCAGACACCTGCCAATATGAGCTGGGATTGTTAAGAGGTGTCACACTTCAGCTTTTCATTCTCTTTGCTCTGTGGTCTGTCACAGAATTATATGGTTACAAAAATTCAGTCATAAACAACTGAACAACATGACCCTGACGGTCACAAACAGTCCTAAAAGACTTTAGGGTTTGTGACTACATATTGTGATCTTAACCTTGATGAATGTGGAAAAAAAATTAAATATAATTTAGGTTTATGACGCCATTGGTCTTTTTTTTTTTTTCTGAGTGTTGACTATTATGTTCACCACACTGGTAAGGTTAAAGTCATTCCCAGTTGCATCTTATAACTATCAGTTATGATAACATTGCACTCAACAAAGTAATTTGTGAGATCTGGTGACATCATTATATTACAGGTGAAAGAAATATGATCAGTGCAACCAAAAGACTTTTAGATGAACAAATTATCCAAAACACGTCATTTGGTGGCAAAAGAGAAAGTGAGCACATAGATCCATCCATTTTCTATCACCACTTATCCTCATCACAATGAGCCTCTCCCAGCTGACACACACAGAGACAAACAACCATTCACACTCACATTCAGACCTATGGGCAGTTTAGAGCCTCCAACTAAGCACGCATTCAGACAGGATCAGGGAAACCGGCAACCAGTGGTGGGGGAGTGCGGTGGGGGGGAGTGTCGCTATTTGGCTCGGCGCGTGACGTCATTTTGGTGGCATTACCGCTCCAAACCAGAAGGTGGCAGTAGTGAGCCCAAATCTGTTTTGCTGAAGAAGAGGAAGACGCCCATAAGAACTTTGACCCAGAGCTTTTCCTTCATTTCCTATCCTCGGACCAAAGCAGATGGATCCCAACGGTCCCAATTGGTTTGCGGAACGTGACGTGGGGTTCTGGTTTCCCAATAGTTGAATCTGGCTCAACTTTCTCACGGACACTGGTGCGTTTTTTTGCGGCAACCCCTGTGTTGCGGACTGCCGGTGCGGAAACGTACGACCCCCACTGAAATGAATTGAAAGACCTCCGGTTTTGCCAGTTTCCCTGATCCTGTCTGAATGCCCACTAACCAGCATGTCTTTAGTGTGTGGAAGGAAGATGGAGTACCTGGAGAGAACCAGCAGCAACCTTCATGGCTGTGAAGTGAAGCCTATGCGTAACTACCAAAAACTGCAGTTCCTTGAATGTCCACAGGCTGGCTACAGAACATGTCAACCTCCATAAGCTCCCATATTAAAACGTTCTGGTTTACAGCAGAAACACACAACACACACACACACACACACACACACACACACACACACACACACACACACACACACACACACACACACACACACACACACACACACACACACACACACACACACACACACACACACACACACACACACACACACACACACACACACACACACACACACACACACACACACACACACACACACACACACACACACACACACACACACACACACACACACACACACACACACACACACACACACAGCATTAGCTGCCATGCAAGGTGCCAACTGCTTATCAGTTTTGTAATTTGGGGTTCAGTATCTTGCCCAAGGACACTACAACATGCAGACTGGAGGAGCCGGGGATGGAACCGCCAATCATCTGATTAGTGGATGACCCGCTCTACCTCTGAGCCACAGCTGCCCCATGCAGACACAGGGAAAACATGAAAACTCCACACAGAAAGGCCCCAGCTGGGGTTCAAGCCAGGAACCTTCTTGCTGTGAGGCGATAATGCTATCCACCTGCCTGAGCATATACATATAGCTACAATTCCTCATTGCAGAAGCGAAAACACAACTATGGTAAGAACAGTAGTTAAGTAAAACTGAACCAGGGAGTACATTGTGATAATAATACTATGTTTCCAGACCTCAGCAATCAACCCTGTATCCTAAAAAAGTATGCATATACACCACTAAATGATTCTGACTGGTTTGTTTCAGTGGAAATGTCACTTCTGCATTGTTAACGTTCATTTACAATGTTTTCTATAGTCCAGGAAGTATTATGTCATTACTGCATACTGGTTGTGTGGGTAGATAGTTTGGTGTACAAAGCACAGTACTGTGATGATACATACCTATACCATACATAGTTAACGTCCTGAATCCCACCTATTGCTTGTGGTCAGTCTAGGCTACAACACTTTGGTTAAGGTTAGTAAAAGTTGGTTACTTATAATGATTTCACCACCAAATTAACCAGGTTACCTAAACAGGAGCAGTAGTGAGGCAGTAATCAGAATCAGAATCAGAAATACTTTAATAATCCCAGGGGGAAATTATTTTTGTTACAAAATCCTGGCAGCAGCAACAAGAAGCTCTAATGTTCATTACATGGAAAACATGAGCTTAACTAACCATTTTACTTCTCCAAGACTAGAACACACTCAACACACTTTTATACATTGAGTGGAAACATGTTGGCTGCAGACCATGAATATCCTACCAAGTTTGATAGCAACGTGTTTGACAAACTAACAGATTAACTGGTAACCATCACAATCATCAAGACTTCTGGGGTAGATACAGATTGAATGTGAATCACTGAAAATACTGGGGACCTCAAAGGTGTTTCAAATGTTTAACAAATCATACCTACCACCTAAATGATCCAAATGCTTAGTTTTCCTTTTCAACATTTAGCTGACTCTTTCATCTGACAATTTGAGCACATAAAATGTAAAAAAAAAAAGCTTATCCCCCATAAAATGAGAAGCTATTAAACAGGAGAAATCCAATCTGTAACAGCAGCTTGTGTTGTCTTTACCTGTTTTGCCAGTGTTCTTCATAGATGTCTTATTAGAGGATTCAGTGTCAAAGCCCTCCAGTGTCAGTTCCTGATACTCTGTGGATACTTTGGTATCCTGGTCCACAATGTTGATCGGTGACTGGTTTCGCTCTCTGCATTCTGGGTAGGCTGAAGCCCAACCCTCGTCTGGCCCATATATACCTAAGGAAGACAAAAAATACAACAGGCTCTTATCACTAGAAGGATACAATTTGATGTAAAAACTGAGTAGACTTCAGAAGCATGCATCAGAGAAAAGTGACATTTCAGAACCATCTCATGTCCTTTGAAAACAGCTGACAGTGTGCTCTGCCAAGTCATCTGAATTCCAATTAAACACTGCATACAGAATAAACATCATGAGCCCCAAACGGAGGCAGCTGCTGAAAAAGCAAAACCTTTTCATTCATGTGGTAAATAGAGAATTTCAAAATGTCATTATTATGAGGCCGCGATGTGTCCCCTGCTGCCTTCTGTGACATCTTACATATGAAACAGATTCTATATTTGGTTTTGCACTGCTGACCTCCTTCTCAACATCCTCCCAGACAAACACCTCTGCAGTCAGCGTCAATCACAGCGTTACTGAGCTGACAGTGTACCCTAAAACACCTTAGACGAGTCGTGAGGATATCAAGTGTGTGTGTTTCTGGGTGTGTTTGTGTGTGTTGAGAGGCATCCTTTGACAGTAAATGTCTACAGAGTGAAAGCCTGAGGCCAGAGGAGCACTGGAGTCACTTTTTGCAGAGACTGTGGGAGAAAGATAGTCAGAGGGCAGGCCAGGACTGAAATGTCACAGTGCCCTGTTTTAACACCTCAGTGTTTACTCAAAGAGCAGGGCTGTAGCTACTGCGCACACTAGGGGAAGTGCGTTTCCTGACAGGTTTCTAAAGAGCTACAGTGATTCTCAGAATGTGGTGGCTCCTGCCAAAGTGTTCTTCATACAAATTCATTTCAGGAATAAAGTGCAGGAACACGTTTCACTTTCTTAAAAGACCAATGAAAGAAAAAAAAAGAGAGATGGTGATTGAGAAGTAGTGTCCGGACTTTGGCTCTTTGGTGAAAAGGTGCACTACCGAGTTAGCAGAACTTTATTTCAATATGTCAGGTTATTATTTGGTTCTTGTTTAACTTAACACAGCTTTATTATTTTGTCTGTGTGTTTGATGTAGGCATAACGTAAAGTTTGCTTCCGTCCACAAACATCTGCAACACAAGTATTAGTATGCTAAATCATGAGCCGCACAGAGCCACCACTCTTACACTGAGTGCTGAATGGCCTTGTGGGTTAAAGGTGTCCAATCTCATAATGCAGCAAAGGGTTCCGGATAGGAAATTGTAGGAAATGGTCTAAACCTGTGAGTGTAAACAGAAAGATGGCATTTCACAGCCATTATTGGCTGAATTAGAATACAATCCTTGCTTTTGAAACACAGAGAACATTCAAGGTTGATATCATTTCCATAATACTGAAGGATGAAATTGCTGTTAAAGATTGTATTTCATGGTGTCTCCAGCTCTGGACTGTTTTCGTCTCTTACAACACTCTGGAATGGTCTGTGCATGCCTCCCTCCTGCTGTAAGCTGATCTGAATTCATAGATATAATCTGAGATACCAGCAATTAATGATGGGCGCTTACTCAGATAGATTTGAAATATAATAAGTGAACACATTATCACATCTTATAATTTGTTTAGCAATTTTGGGTTTACAAAATACATTTGTTTTGAGCTCAATACTTCATGATTTTCTAATCAGTATGTGGTATAACTTAGATATAGTGGGACAAACCCTTTTTTGTGGTTGAAAATAGTTACACTTCTGACCCCAGGAGCATTACATCAGTGATGTTGGGTGTGGTAAGAAGGGTGTCACACTGTGCTGTCCCTTCACTGCAGCAAGGTCCAGCATACTGGACTTCAGTTAAAACTAGAATTTAAGCTTAACTCTTTGTGAGTTTGTGACATTCTGGGTTTTTGGAAAAATGAAAATATCAGAAGGAGAGCACTCATGAAGACTATTAGAGGTATATCAACATTTCAGTCTGAATATTTATCTTCAGTATCTTTCTTCAACATCTGTTCTGATTTACATCTGCTGCTATGACCCAGTTTCATCTTATCTCAACAGTGTGTTCAACTCACTATATACAAACCAGTCTAACTGCTATACTTCTCGGCATGTGGCCTAATGATAAAAATGTTTTTTTCTCTAAATGACTGTGATGAGACAGACTTGACACTTGACACACAGAAGCTGCTTTAGTGGTTTTACTGGTGTACTATTCTTGCATTTAGGTTATGTTTTTCATGTGATTGCATGCTCAGACATGTCTCAGGCTTGTATTATGAGATGAAAACGGAGATAATAGACCACATGACCCTAATTAATTGCTCCACATTCAGCCCTACATTCAGATGTTCTCTCTTTGTGTTAGGCGCAGAGCTGCTTGGCTGCGGTGCTATTCAAACAGAGCTGTTAGCTCACAGGTCTATAATAATTCCTGTCAGTGGAAACGAGTTGATCTCTACAATGTGGAGGACGAGACGTGAGCCATTAAAAGCAGTTTTCATTGATGGGTGGCGTTTAGCTCAGTTGGTAGAGCAGCCGCCCCATGTGCGAAGGCTCAGTCCTTGCTGCGGAAGCCCAGGGTTCGAATCCGACCTGTGGCTCTTTCCCGCATGTCATTCCCCATCTCTCTCTCCCCACATTCCTGTCACTCTTCAGCTGTCTCTATCAGAAATAAAAAGACCAAAAAAATTATCTTAAAAAAAAAAAGCAGTTTTCATTGAGATGTCACTAAAATTCAGGCAAGATGCTTTGTAGGGTTGTCAAGGATAAACCGATGCGACCGGATATTCGGTTTAACAAGTGAGAGATACGGCTGCGTTGATAGCAGCCTCCTCAATCGATACGAATTAGCCATGAATTCCTAGATGAATCGGTTGTAGAGTCATGGATCGGGTATCGCGAGACTTGGAATCGGTTGGCGGCTTCACACACTTTTGGGAAAATCCACCGGGCCTGTTCGCAGCGCGTTGCGTGAGCGTGGCATATTTGGTCCGTCCTGCACGCGACTTAAACCCACCGGGAGCATTTCAGAAGCGAGCGTTTAGCCCACCAGACTTTGTTTACTTGCTCAGATTTGGCCATTTTCCCGGTGTATGTTCTTCTAAACATGCTTCTACGTGTGTAAATATGCTACGTAGTTAATTAGTTTCGCTTTTGTCTGTTTTTACGACCGGCAGTTTGCACGGGGTATTTTATTTTGAAAATCCACCGGATTCTCTACAACAAATGATGTTGATTCAGCCAGACTTTTTTTGGTCCATGTCTAAAAATAAATACATTGACATGTGATTTTGTTGTTCTTTTTTTTATTTTATTTTTGCCAGTGCCATAAAGCAACGATGCTTGGGGATATGTGGTCTTTTACATATTTGAAAAGAAAATATTGTACTGTACTGTAAGATCACTTTCATAGAATTGGCTTCTTTATTTTATAAAATATCTACAATAAATATTAACCGTAGAATCAAATCATATCGTATCGTTCTTACACTGTATCGATTCGTATCGAAACGGTCTGTAATAAAAGTATATCGTTTTTGAATCGTATCATAACCTGTGTATCTAGATGCATATCGAATCGTTTATCACAGAGAGATGTGCAACCCTAATGCTTTGGCATTTACTGGAATACAGAGAAAATAGCTCAAGTTGACGTGTTGATACAACTTGTAATAGCAGTCATCCTCTCAAATACTGCTGAAGTGTTTTTTGAACTGTGTAAAGGCCAATTAAAGTAAAGTAAAGGTTCTATTTATAGAATATGGCAGATATGGAATATAATGTTCATAAATATGTTTATTATGTATAAACATCTGATAATTCTTATGGTTTTATTATAATAACTTTTAATTGTATTTGTCATTTATATCTGTGTTACCTTGTGCAAAGTATCTAAAATCTAAGATATTGGTGATTTCATTATACAGGATGTGATGTGTGTCACAATATAGCACATTTGGTGTAAATTCAGTGAATGCTTGTGGTTTCCTGACCTCATGATTTATTATGTCTTTGTATTAATATTATATATTTTATGTCACGAGGCATGTGCAATATTGTAGACAGCTTTCTTATTTTTGTTGCATGTAATTTACTATTATGTCTTCTCTGTATCACTGTGCAGCTTTGTACGGAGGGGGGTATTGTTTTATCTTAAATAGTTTATGATGACCACATGGGAAGGTATATGTCTTATTACATTATCTGGTTGTTGTTGTAGCAGTAGCCCTTATTTCCTTCTCCATCTTCATGATTTTTTTCTGTATGAGCTGCAGACAAAAGTGTCTGAGTCTGTGGTTTGTTTTTACTCAGCGATACTTTAGTGGCTCACGTCTATACACTCATTTTCTACCATTTGACATGATTCTTGTAGAGGTCTACGGTGTTTGAGTCTTAGGACTGGTCTGCGAGATAATTTACAAAGTAACACCATTGTTCTCTGGTCCATTCGGACTTCTCCTTGTCCTGTTCTGAATTACCCCATTCTGTCACTTCCACTGTCCTCCATAAACAAGAGAGCTGCTATGTGGAACCAGCATGTTTCTACAATAGCCCACAACACAACAAGAGTGTTTTTGTGCATCTCACAGTCACTGTAGATTCTCGTCAGCTAGGAAGGAGAAGGTGAGGCAAGGGGCTTCCAATCAGCATCTACACCACTAGATGCCACTGAATCCTACACATTGGATTTAAGTGTGAGCAAACAGGAAGCTCTGAGCTGGAAAGACATGGGCATTTACCAGCTAATTATGAAAAATGCCATTTGCATTATGTGAAATGTTTGATGTCTGTTTAGGACACTAATGTTGTGCTTCTCACTGTTCCTTTGGGTTTTCATGATGTGTGAATCACACCCTGACAACATGAGATACATGTGGCCAGTCCGATCTCTAAAGCTGTCTGAAAGTGCTGTAGGAGAAGGTGGTGGAGGCTTTTCTTAGTTCTGTGGCATTGTCACTAAAATAACTGCAAGCAAGTCTATTTTAGAGTGCAGCCATGCAAGTGTGAGTGTTCTAACCCTGATGCTACACTCCATTAGCCCTTGAATCTGCCAATGAATTTGAATAAAGAACAGGTCAGCCCTCAATTTATCAGTAACACTGAGTGTATGTAAAGAGTCGTGGGTTCTCTAGATTTTCTGTAGTTAAGATATAACTGAGCATATGCAGCTTCTTTCAAAGTAAAAACATATTTCTAGCTTCTCAAAGATAGACGTAGCATCAGTGACCTCACTTTTAGGTTTTAAAATTGGTCTTTTGAAACCTGAAGTTTAAGTTTGTATTTTGATGTCAAGAGCCAGAAATGATCCAATCTGAGCAAACAGGGTGAGGGTTGGGTTTAAAGAGGGATGAACAAGCAGCAACAACCAGAACTTAGTGTGATGGGCTGAGACACTTGTCAATCAAACAGATATTCATGTAAAAAGATAGCTTGCTCTTTAACTACTTTTCAATTCAAATAGTTTTGGTCACTCAGGGGCATCAGAACATACTCTCAACACAAAAATCAACTCATAATTGCCTCATTGCCTATTTACACATCCATCATACACACAGCAACATTTATTTGGAGTTGTGTGTGTCCACCTGATGAATGTAAGTAAGTATATATGTTTCAAGCACTTCGGTGTCAAACTGATTTCTATATTTGAAGGACATGATGACATGAACATGGGGATGATTAAGAACAGTCTTACCCTATTATTATTTTTTTTTTTTTCAAAGATGGTCGTGATTGCTTATCTTGACCACTCATGTCCATATGTCATATATCACTGGCCATGCAACTGCTAAATTTAACCTCGCATTTCTGGTATTTCTCAAGTTTGGGAAGACAAATGCATTTGGAATGAGGTTAAAAAGGACCAACCGATTAGATTCCAGTGATCTAGAGAGATCAACATGTTTTAGGCACAACAAACTGGGATCCAGAGCTGGTGAGAGAGTCTGGCATTTGAGAATTCTACATTGGCATTAAGCAGAAATGCAGTCAGCCACTATTTTGTTGGAAAATCTCTTGTCATGAAATCAAATCCAAAAGCAACTTGAAAAGATGCAGCCTCCATAACTATTTGATTTACTGAAAAACAGACACTGCTGGAGAATTGTCCAGTGCTGCTGGAGGTTTCTTCCTCTCTTACTGTGCTCTTGTTTATGTTGCATTTTTATCCATGCATATGGATGCCTTCTCTTACATCCCACTCACTTTTATTCTCTCACTGAAAAACCATGGATATCAGTCCAAGTGCACAGTGTCCATAAATATGTATGGATGACGAGAATCGAATGCCTAGATTGCCAGAGATCTTAATGGCTGTGTGCATACTGTTTTTTTATGAAACCTTAACCCTTTTTGGATGAACAGGATGTGGTGCGATGAAACACACAGCAATCCAAAACCACCAATCACTGAGGGCAAAAGAGGTAAATGCTAAACAGGAAGAGCACTGAGAGGTGAGCTATATAGAAATATACAGTGAGATGGAAAGAAGGGTGGATGGAGTCAATGCCATGGAAACAGTGACAGAAAACATTTTTCTATATATGTGAAAGTAAGTCTCATGCATACGTGGGTGCATGTGTATCTTTGGTCGAGCTGATTAACCTAAAACACCCTGTACCTGTAACTGCCAGCTGCAAGATATGCATCTATTACAATTACACCATAAAGAAAAATATTCAGTCAAGACAAATTGTAGTTTGTCATTATATACAGTGAAAACAACTTGGGTGTTTACAAATCATGCTTTTATTACATAGTATGTCTTCGACATGAACAACCGTGAATCCTGATTTTAGTTTTTATTTTGAAGCGAACGTTTAGCCTTTATTCACCTCGACTGAAGAGCCAGGCCTTTATTTGTGACCGACCTTTTATCTCTAATTCTTTAATGACTTATGATTATATGTCTTCATATCTCAATAAGAAGCCTTCCTGTTTACTAATCTGCTTTCATTTACTATGTCCATTTGCTGTTGTTACAAACGCAACGCTTCCTGCACTTATTTGACACTAAAATGCTTCCAGTGGTTCAGAGAGCATTATCCCTTCAGCACAATGCTGACAAGTGACAAGCTATTGAGTTAAAAAAAAAAAAAAACACTGTCGCGTCAGAATCAATTAAACTGACCATTATTGCTGTAATGATGGAAATACACTTCAACACTGTGGACAAAGAATATGCTTGATACTAGTTCATCACATTCTATAGGATGATCACATGTTTTATATGTAATATGTAATAAAAAATTTTAAGAATATTTGCCTCTGTTGAAGCACATTTATCTCTAAGTTGTACAAGTACTTACTTATAGTGATAAAAGCATCTTATGCAGTACATGGTACATATTTATTTTCCACCTCTGTTATTTGAGAGTTTAGAAACTGATTGGCAATAAGCTTGTGATGATAGAATGCACACTTTGAATTTGAGCCACATATTAGTGACACCTTGTTCTTTTTTATACTGTAGCTCCGTTTCAAAACAAGCTCCAAATTATGACTTTTATACTGCATGGGTAAAAAAACGCTGCGAAATCATTCACTGCTATTGCATCTATAACACATTCATTGTGTGCACCACAGACTCCTTTCAGTTTTTTTTTCTTTTCAATCATGCTTCAGGTTATAATAAGTACTTTCATAACCTTTCAGTTAGAAAATACATTCAAGTTGATTTTCATTGAGTGTTAAACTAATGAAAAGATCTGCAGAAAAAAAAAACAATAAACATTAAAAGCATTGAGCTGTAGTCAGCTCAACAGCTAACAGCAGTCAGAACTATTTCTTTCCTTTAATCTGAAGTCAAACATTTCTATATAAACACAAGGTGTTATGGGAACATGTGGAGTACATCACTTTGGCTGTTGGACTATGATAACAGTGGTTAAACCGAGGGTGGTGCAGGGGTGGGGGTGTTCTCTCAGAAGCTCTGAACTTAAACTCAGTCTGTCTGTCAGCTACATTCATTCTGTGACGACAACTCCAGCACAGCTTAAGAAAGAGGTTTTAAGATCATGCTGTACGTGAAATTCCTACCCTACCTACATCATGTAACTTAAATAGTAACATCAGACAATGTTTGCCCCTTTTCAAGCAGTAGGAGTGGAAGCTAGTCATCCTCAACATTTGTTGTGTTCTGGTTTCAGAATGATGAAGACAGTTTTAGAACAACTATGATTTGTTTTTTTTCCCAAACGATGAAGCATTCTATTGTCTCAATTAGGGTAAAATAGGAAAAAAATTGAGGGGGAGGAGTGTGACCCTGGACCCGTTGCTAAGGCCTGAGAACATCTGGCTCACTTTCATGACAGTCACCTTTCATAAGTTTGATAAACTTTTTTTTTCTCGTTCTCTGTCAGTATTGAGCAGCACTGTTGCCAGTTTGGATTCAACTTACATTTTTTGTTGTTTTTGTTTTTTATCCACTTCATCAGCAGCAGCCAGTAATGTACTCATATTCCATTAGTTAGAAAACAACAACAGTCAGCCTCTTGTGGATGGATCATTGTCTGCATTTCACAGTGAACTGGTTAGTCAAGCATTACACCAGCTACTGCTGCTGCACTAAATGCCTGAAGAAGACCTCAGCTACAAATTGGCAATGTCAACAAAAAGTGATCCGAGCTCTGTCTGAATCTCCTCTTCTCTGTGTCTCCTTCTTTCTCCTGCCCACTCACACATCCTCCTGCTATATGCACCCCACTCGCTCTAAACTCTGCCCTTAATTGAAAGCAATACTGGGCTCCTGGGCTCTAAAATGAATTTGTCTATGATTACTCATGCCCTGGCGCGTTGCGAGCAGCGGGTAATGTCTATTTCATTGAATTAGGCGGCATCCTGTTCTCCTTCCCCTCCCCTTCACGTCCGTCCTTGCCCGGGGGTGGCTATTGATTGAGATGGTCTGGCTTTCGTATAAGGCTAGCATTACCTATGGATCCAGACAGCCGTGGCCCAGCCGGCAAATGCAGCTGAAGGGAAAACGTGAAGCGATTAGTCACTGCCTTAATATAGCTAATTTCTGCTGAAAGTAGCAGTACGGGGCAGTGCAAAGGTAAAGGGGGGGGGGAAAGAGGAGACTGGCAAGACTGCTAGAGTGCTAACCTCAATCATACACCTGTCTAATGGCTAAGAAGCTGTGTGCTGAATAGGCGGACTCACAAAAGGGCGCTGAACCTAGAAATCTACTTCCTTCTTTTTATGTTCCGGCTGCATGTGTTAGGAGACTGCTGAGGCTGATCGAGTACAATGCCAAAAGAACTTTTACTATATGACTTTTTATGATAGTTACACAATGTTCAATCATTTTTATTGATACGGTACCTGATACCTTTAGTCTAGCAATCAAAGTTTGTCAATGAGCTGCTCTTTGTGGTTTATCTTTGGCACAACACAAACCGCACAGTGCTTTGAGTATTCTAGTTTGCAAGGCCATGAGTGATCAAATTCTGCTTTGGGCCCCAAAAGACTTACATTTTCCTATTGTGCTGTCTGCTATGGAACACTCTGACATCTAAAATATGGTTGTCTTACCAAGAATCAGATGAGAAGATTGATATTGTTTTCATTTCTGTGTATCCAGTACAGAAATAGGTCTTTAGATGTGTTTAGCTGCCCTTAGCATAAAGACTGAAAGCAAGGGGAAACTGAGCTTACTGCAGCTCAATCAGAGGTAGTAAGCAGGTCATCAAGAATCAGCTGGGTCATCTTAAACGTTTAATCATCCTATGTCCAGACAGGAATGTTTATATTGGTTGATCCTGTAAAACCATGACCAATGCAATTTGCCGTTTTTGTTTAATTCTTGCTTCCTACAATATCAGTAAAAGGCAACTAAGTCAGTGTCAGGGTTAGGGATAATGGTTATGTCCAGTGATGCTTCAGGTTAGGTAACTAAAATACTTCGATAAGAGAAGAGAAATATGGAAAGGAAAGAACTATGCAGCATCTGGAAGCCAAAGCAATAAAGCCTAAAAAAATCAAGGTCCATTTATATAACAGCAACATCAAGTACATCCCACTCTACCATTCTGAATGCCAAAGGAGACTGAAGCTGACATGAAAAGGATTTCATCCCACAATGGATTCCTGACTATGTGGCATCTTCTTGTGTAACAACATGACAACCTTGGATTTGTACAGAAAAACCAAAAGCAAGAACAGGATCAGTGAAATGAGGTAAAAAAAAGAGAAAAAAACAAAACTGAGACTGCAATGGAGAAACTTATGTGTTCATTTTGTAGGTTTTCACAGAACTGTGATGGAAGAGTCAGCCAAGATAAGTCAAACCTGGTTTGAGACTCAAAATATTGTCTTATTGTATTAATATATACAAAAAAATGGAGGGAGCTCATTGTGCACTTTTCTGTCCTGCGGAAGATGAAGACAGGAGTAAGAGGTAAGTAAGTACATAAAGACAAGTGGTGTGGTGGTGAAATGTGAAGTTGCTGAATAATGATCATAACTCTGGTGCACATTTGAGTCATTTTTTTTTTTTCCCAGCGGGATCAAATAGAGGATATTCAACCTTCATTTGATTAGAATACTTTTGTTGTCCCAACAACTTCAAAAAAAAAGTGTTCTTTCTCTGCATTAAGGACTTCTGTGGCAGCCATGTTTTGAGTTTGGCGTTTCCATCACTTGACCAACAGACAGCACAATGAGCGTAAACTCTTCTGTATGTGGATCTCGCGCAAACACAAACAAAGGCTTAAAGTCTCCTGAGGATGTAAATCAGGACTGTTCATGCACATTCATTTCGAAAGAGCAGAGGCCAACAGCAAACTCAAACACTTGACCATCCAATAACTTCCCTCAGTAAGTCACAGACAGACTTTCACACTGAAAGGGCTGGCCCCGTTTTGCTGCAGTCCAGCCAAGAAGAAAGCAGTAATAGCATGAGTAGAGAAAGGTTTGAAAGTCCCCCATGAAGTCAGAATGTATGTTAAAGTCAAATGTGTCACCTATGAACCAGTATCGGACCCAACAATGACAAAACAGACATTTTCGAGGTATTTAAAGGTATTCTCAACTGTAGAGTTTATATTCCTGATAAAGCATAACAAGTCAACTCATCCTGAGGTCGGGGGTGGACAGGCCGCACTGACTGCTACAGAAATCTTTCTAACTTAATTCAGTGATTTTAGTGAACCTGGATCAGATTTTGTACAGAATATATTTCCTGCTTTTCCCTCTGATGTCCTGCAGCTGCTCAGCTTCAGCGCTCTGTGATTTACACAGTTTCCTGATGGACAGATAGCTTTAGGCTAACCACTTGCTAATGTACCTAACTGCTAACTAGGTAGGAGCCAAATCAAGCAAAAAAAACAAACAAACAAAAAACACATTACTAACAAACTACTACCTCCCTACTGTATTCCCTGCCAGACTGGCCACTGCTGGTTTCAGAGGTGTTTGGTCAAGAGACCAGCTGTATTCATTGGAAGGAAAATGCCAACATTAGCTCATATAAGCTGTAATATACTATCAGGGCTCTCAAGTCCCACGCATTGAGCGTGAGACTCACGCATTTCAACCATTTCACACGCTTACACGCCACACCTTGTATTTCTCACGCAGAGAAATTAGCAGGATAACGTCCACCAAGGTGCGCCGCTATTTTTTTAATAACAGTGGGACAGGCCACGCACCAGCCAATCAAATAGAATATAACTACTGAACAGCCAATCAAAAATAACCTAGCTGTATCCGGGTAACATTTAGGTATTCCTGCTACAACAACGTTACAGCCAGTGACATTGATCTTGCTACACTCATCGACATGGAAGAGGTCCATATCCTATGAGTACAGTAAGTCATCTCATCTTTTTATTTCCGTTGTTGGGGAATATTGTCTGGAACCATGCTGAAGGCCTCAAAACATGCCACCAACACCTACAACAAACAACACTAACATTGATTCTTTCTCTCTCTTCCCCTCTCTCTCTCTCTCTCTCACACACACACACACACACACACACACACACACACACACACACACACACACGCACACACACACAAACACACACACCTACACTTAAAAATGATGTATTGAATAAATATTTTTATTTGTATGAATTTGTGTGTAATTTATCAGATCAGACCCCCGTCTTCACCCCAACTAAACCCCCACCACCGCCGCCACCAAAATCTCACTCTGAACTCAAAACTTGAGAGCCCTGTACTATAGTGGTGTGGGTGTAAGACACACTTGCTATTGGCAATTGGCCTAAATGGTGACCAGTCCCTCCCTATCTGACCACGGGTACAGATGAGCAGGTAATTCATTACTAACATGTCTCACATCCTACACATAGACATCATGTATGAATAACTCTACTCTCTATGTGTGGGCGACACTCTGGGTGAGGATCTGAAAACAGAGACAAGTTAGAGGAGAGGCTGGTGCTGACTGCATCCAGAGTACAACTAATACACCTCACTGGACTGGTTCTTCTCCTCTGAATCCAGGTGTCCTCGACACCCAGGCCAACTCATTTTGATTTCTGCACTGATTTCTGCCATTTCTGCACTAATCCTGATGGACTCAGTGCAGGGAGAGAGGATCTCTTAGTGCCTGCTGAGAGGATGCTTCCTGCCAAATGGAGAAGAGAAACACATCACACAGCACTCCATGTCTCTCTCTCATTATTTTCACGCTTGAGGAGACCTTTTCTGATGTGAGCGGTTAATTGTGGGAGATGGACATATGGCAAGAACATGTCTAATTCTCCTGGACAGAACAGGAATCACAGTGAAAGATCGCTCCCTCTTTTCTTCTCTATCCCTGTCCGTCTCATTAGACACACCTTGATTTCATTGTTATTTTCGGCTTTTTTAAATTACTTCTGACAGCAAATTTTTCTCAAAGGTTTGTGCGCCTTAGTGTAAAAAAATGTCTTTTGTCTTTAGAGGCATGCAGTCCATAATTGTGATCTTTAGGAAGCTTTTTACCATACAGTCTCAGGCTTGTTTATGCTGCAAATTGGAATCTTGGCAGGCTTTTCAGTGAGAAGTGAGTGAGGTCACCAGCGCAGCATCTGCTTCAAAAATGGCTCTTAATTGACTGAAAAGCCTCAAACTCTCTCAAAGGTCAGAAGCAGCAGCCAGGTGTATTTACAAAGTAAATAATTGACGGAGATGAAGAGTGGGCTCTCTCTCCTGAGAGTTGCTGACAATCTCTGATGGAAGTTGCACAAAAGAAACAGGAATCTCTGATGAGAGGACAATGTCTACCCCTTCCCTCGTCTCTCTCTGTCTGTTTACCTGAATGGACAGTTAATCTTGGCTAATGTTAGCTCTCCACTCTCCAGCACTTCCTTTATCGCCTGCTTCTCATTATGTTCAGCCTGACTGCCATCTCTCTGTTATTTGGACTGGTCAGTGGTCGAGAGCAATCAGTCCTGTCAGCGGTGAATTCAACCTCTTTTCAACTGTTTTTTTTTTTTTTTTGGCATTTCTGCTTTCTTTAGATAGTGACAGGCGGAGAGAGACAGGAAAGGCAGTGGAGGAGAGGGAGGAGAGGGAGGAGAGGGGATGACATGTGGCAAAGAAGCCTGGGCTGGAATTGAGGCCATCTCAGCTGTGATACAAGATTACAAGCTTGTGGCTGTTTTTAAATGAGACATATTCAAATGCATCTTATTACTACTATGTATGCTTATCATAAAGTCTATAGGATGCAAAGGCCCTTTGATACAGTTTCTTTTCTTCCTCTGACACATGTTTATCAAAACCTTTTGTATGATTCACACATAACAGCCAATATGAAACTGTGCAGCTTCATTATTAATGCTTCATTACAATATTTTCTATCTAACATATGTTTTTTGCACAGATTGTGTAAAAATTGTTTTTCTTTCATTTAAAGAAAAACAGCAATTTTGTCAGAAAGTTCCCTGACTCCTTTCAGTCCAGGGAACTTTAACTGACATTAGCCTAGAATCATGAGTAGATTAAATTAATAAGTCAATACTTATTAAACGATTTTTGGCTCAAGTTCACCTTTTTTATACTGTCTGAGAATCATCATTTCATTTATTTTTTAAGATGATTTTTGGAACATGGGGAGAGAGAGGGGAGGACGTGATTATAGTCTGAAAAACATGTTCCCTGTAAACTGTGATGAACTCTGTCTTATCACAGCAGGAAACATTGAAAGTGTTTGACCCCAGCTCAAAATGAAATGGACTCTGCGTCTAAGCCTGGGTGTGTTGTAGTAAAATCAGGAAATCAAAAAGAAGGAGGCTTGACTGTATCACACACACCCTTATTCAGCTGGGCTGTTTGTGTGTCACACTCTGTAGAACTGATAGTTTCCTGAAGTGAAACAAGATGGATATTGATCACTGAGGCCTACAGGGTCAGGATGTTGATGTGTCACCCAGGGGTGCTGCAGGCTTCATGTCCCTATCAACACTGCCTCTGAAATACAAATGACAGAGCAGATATTTGGCTGGTGTTTAACATTAACGCAAAGCAACAAAGATGTTCCTTTAACTGCTCTGTCACTGACTGATTTCATACAAGCAATTCAACCTGTTCATTCCAGCTTCTCCATTTTGTTTTTGCTTGTTATCACTTTGCTGCTGATGCAGTTTTACCTGCCTGGTTGGTGCTAAAGTGGATAAAAGAAGAACTGGATAAGAAGGTAGATGTCAGAGTGCAGGGCACAGTTTTACAGCAAAGGCTCTGTCAGGCTCGGTTGAAAGTAGCTACACTATTAAATGGGCTTTAACATTATTATGTATCTGTACAGTGGACATCTGCAGTGTACCGGCTCTGTAGGAGCCAGACTCTTTTAGTTTTGAGATTTGCATCACCTCTCTGTGTGAATGTTCTATTCTTATTATATATTGTTTGAATGCAGTGCGTTACTTTGCCCCCTGGTTACACCAGTCTGCTTCAGGTTCCAGAGAAAAATCCTCAAACTTGCTCAGAGGGAGAATGGCGGTGTCACTGGTTATCACATTAACAGATTGACAGCATTCTGATTTTTTTTAGTGAAAATTAGAATCAATCTGTAGTCCACACATTAGCTCCACTGAGTCTCACTTTTTTTCACAGAGATGTAAAGATGTTACTTTTTGGGTGAATGAACACAAATTTCCTCTGAGATCTGGCTTACATGAAAACATTACAACTGTTAAAGTAATGATGCTAAACAGAAAGAGTTGGGTGAGAAGAATACAACAAATTAGAAAACTGTTGTGTTCATACAGGAGAATAACTGTTTATACTTTCATTTAATACATGGTTTATTAATGATTATCAACAAACACTATTATGTACTAAATTATTCATTGCTATAGTTCTTAAGGCTACATGAACAATGGGTCAAATTATGATGTTTAATATAAAAGTGTAGCTCTTTGTGATGAACCATTGAGTGAGATTTCTGCCAGCCAAGCCGGCTAACTCGTCCTCTTCTAACTTGAATGGGGGCTTGACTGTTTGCTGACAAGTTCACCATAACTTTATGAAGTGATTTTGTATCAGTGTTGTGCTTATTGTTTGTTCCGTTGCCCCCAAGTAGTCAAAACCAAACTAAAATAATGAATGCAGATTATCGTGCCATATCATTCCTGAGTATTTGTTCACTTTCAGGAGAAAACCTTGTACCCCCGGTGTTGGTGTAATTCATGCTTCTATAGTGAAGTAAGTGAAGTACATTCTCCTCCACACAAAAACTAAACATATGAATAACGTTAGATATACACTAACAAACCAGCTAAAATATAACTTCATTCAAGGTTCATCACCTCACAGCAGTGATAGGCGATTTCTGCATTATATGCAGTTAAACCAGGCGGTGCTTACACTTGACAATAGCAGTGGATGCTTATCGTGTGGTAACCAGTGCTGCAATGGGAAGGGAGTGGTGCACACTCTGCAATAATCAAAAATGATGTATCTGCACGAGACTCAAATCATTCACTTAAAAATCACCATTAAAGCTCCTCCAGTTACACTGAGGACTGAAGATAGGTATAATAGAGGAGGGGGGAAGACAGAGACAGCTCTGCTGCCAAATGGAGAGTGGAACAGCAGAGGATGTACTGTGCTGTGTGGATGTGCAGGTGCATTAAGTTCTCTGAACAAGGTTACCCAGAGTCATCCCATTACCTTACATCATTACAGGACATATGTCTGAATGCTTTGTTCCTGAATCCATTAAGCACCAGCATTGCAGTCTGACACACGTAAAAAAAAAAAAAGGATTAGTTTTCTTCTACATCTCGTTATCTTTCTGATGCCTCAGTATTCAGATGTGGAACACCAACCAAATCCACAAAAACTGGATCAGTAAATAGACCCAAAATTAAACAAAATTCATTCCATGTTTTTTCTTCATTTAATCAGCAATCAAACAGTGATTAGTATTCATGAACATGTAATCTGGAATCAGTCTGTTAATAAATGTATCCAGTGATCTGCCCGGTGCAGCAGTTAATTGTGCTAACTGCTCAAAGTGTCTGTCAGCATTTCTCTCAAAATGGCTGCCTCATTATCTCCTCCGAGACGTCGGTTGTCACTCAGCGTGGCCAATTACTGCGCTCCATCATCAACACATGAGAGGGGAGCTGAGGAAATGTGCCCCCAGGCCATAATAAGGCATGATCAGTGCCACACGAGCGTCAGAAGAATAACAACACACAGCCTGAAAGCTAAAAAAAAAAAAATCACAGGTCTGGTAACATTCAGCACGTGATCAGAAATTATTCATAAACTTCTAATGAACCAATCAGAACCGCACTATTTTCACACTCAAAGTGGCATTAAATCACAGAACAACAAAAACACAGCGTGGAGGCGTTTTCTCTCTTTTTTCTTCACTGGGATTTCAATTTTAACTTTGTGAGTCTGTGTGTGAGTCATTGGAGGACCTACTGTAACAGGAACTACCACTGAGGCCATTTTCAGTACTTGGCAGTGTGCGTGTGTGTGTGTGTGTGTCTGTGTGTGTCTGTGTGTGTGTGTCTGCCTGTCTGTTCACAAATTTTGTCAACACAATGGCGTCACACTCCGAGAGCGAGATTTATGCACAAAACTTTTCAGACTGACCGGAGTGTGAAGATGTGTGGTGTGGTCCGACCCATGAGTACTCAGTACTCATGTAATAATGTTGTAATAACTACTGAATAACCTACTGAACGTCACCATGTTGATGTTGAGATGTTCTCCCAGGGAGAAACTGTTGTTTTAAAACCTGAATAAGTAAGGCATAACTGACAGTTGTAATAATTCTAACCATCTAAGGCATAAATAAATGAATCACGTGAAAATAATATGAATTCAGGCTACAAGAAAAACAATATTAACAATAACAAACATTACCAAATTCCTGAAGCTAGAAATTATTTATTGGCTTCAGGGGAACATAACCTCCAGTGGTCCACAGGAGGCTATGTTTGCTCCCTGAGTGCTGGATATACTGTAAGCTCCCATGGGTGCTGACTCCTGTCACCTTAAACACAAGAGCCATCCATTCCGCTTTGTGACCGATGGGAAGAAGCTGGCCAGAGTAAGGGCACACGTGGGTGGAAAAATACAGTCTGTAGAAGCTGAAATGGCACTCAGCCTTAATTAAATAAAGTAAAACTGTGTGTGTGTGTGTGTGTGTGTGTGTGTGTAGACTGAGAGAGACAACTTGACAGAGACAGATAGGGAGGAAGAGAGAGTGTGTTGACAGAAGGCCACTGGGGCTCCTGGCTTGCCATGGGCAGTCAGTAAGTCTGGTTGAAGCCACTGTCACAGTCCATTTCACAGCTGTCCAATGTCAAACACACATACACACACACCTACACACGTACATACACAAACACACACAATAACACACAATATACACATGCTTTTACATGCCCAAGCAAAAAATGTGGCTTGATCTCAAAACAAGCTGCACACAGTGAGAGCAAAACATGAAAATCTGAAATCATCATCATCAATCAGGCTTTAATATTAACAACACTATTATATTAACAATAGGTGAAATGCCTGTTGAACAGTATAGGGCTCAAACCCAGAGCTTTTTAGTATTTCATAGCTCAATGTTTTAATTTTTTTAGCACCCAACTCTGTTCTCTCATCCTGTGTGCAGCTCCAAACAGCAGACGGACGGAGTTATTAGACAGAAATTCATCAGGTGGACAAAAATAGCGCTCTGATTGGATGGTAATGTTCCTCTGTATCTGTAACTGTTTGTTCACAGTCTTGGTAGGTGATCATATATGTCTATACAAACCAAAAACAGACGGGTTTGGCTGTTCAATCCAAAGACGGAGACTATTCATTATTATCTGCTGATCAGTATCAGACTACATGAGTCTCATGTTTTACCTGCAAGATTAACATTTAATGCATTTCTTCATCATTGGTGATGTGAAAACATCTGATTTTCACAATTACACTCTCACAGACAGCGCTGTCAGCTGAACAGTCGATCACAGTGGATGGTAGTAGAGGAGGTTGTTCCTCCATCTGCTCCAAAAGTGGTTCAGCTGACTTCACTGACAGTCATCACCGGTGCAGTGTCGGAGGACTGGAGTCAGCCTGCCCTGTGTTTCTATCACCGTTCTCCTCCTCCATCACAGTTAATTTTGTGGTTTGTGGACATTTAGAGACTCGGTTTGTAAAGTTTACAGCCTGCCATGATGTCACTCCTGCGTCACTCTGTGTCCAATGATGCAACGAGCGAACAAAAGTGCAGAGACTAACTGACAAAATGTGACTAGTGGCAGAAAACTTAAGTGTAGGTAGGTGCTGGATACAAAAAATAAAAAAGAATACATTAGAAAGGTAATGGAATTAAAGTTCCATAAGTTGTATCAATTATTATTTAATAGTTTATTTATCATTATTTATAGTTCGGGTAATCCTTCTACGCTTTAGTTAATGGCTGACAGAGAGACATGGATTTAGCAGGTGATGTAAACCGGAGCTTTGTGGTTCATCGTTGGCACCTTGACCTGTAACCACCAGCATGGCTTTCCCTGCAGCTCCAATTCCAGCGTGTAGGTACACTTCTATTGTGAGAACATTGTTTTTCCCATTTCTGTTCATTCTATGCTAATGTGCTTTTTACACTGCATCCTGATTGGAAACGTCACACGCTTGCATGGCGTTTGCACGGCGCAGGACTGGAGTACTCTGTAGCAGTTTATCAAAACCATCCAGAATATCATTGGTATCCATATATTGAGAATCACTGATCACTGAGGTGCCTGTGTATAGCCCAAAGGATTCTGAAAGAGAATACTCACCACAACAAATGCCTGTCCACCCTGCTGCCATCTGGCAAGCAATACACAAGTATCCACTGCCATATCACAAGACTACAGAACAGCTTCTTTCCTCAGAATCTTCATTCATCCTCTATACTCCATATATATATTATATATATTTATACATATATATATATTTTTTTTTTCATAATTGTTGTTGTTGTTTTTAGTTTGTATGTTTTTCATTTTGCTGAACTTTCCCAATTCAAACACTCCATTAAAGCTTTCCAGGTCTTCCAAGTTCCAACCCTCTGATCCCTCTCAGCTCTGTGTCACTGGACAACACAGAAGTGAATTCACACCTCAGGCGTGTCCCACTGACCCCATCACTCTGCATGCTGCAAACCATTAATCCCATCTGACTGTCCAACTGAGCGTGAAGAGATTGAAAAACAAAATGCTCCTTCCACACATGACAGCAGCCTTCACCACCCGCCCACCACCATCACACACAGACAAGCAAAAACAAGTAAAGAAAGAAACTCATCCTTCCACTAATGTCATTTCCACCACATCCCCGTCACCTCCCACCTCTGTCATCTCTCCACATGACATGTTGTGAAGGGCGGAGAAGACAAACAAACTAACTTTGTGTCTTTTACTCTTTGAAGGTAAAATCAAGTTATCTCTCCCCTTACTGGGGATTTCCACCGGGGATGTAAGCGCTGTGGAACGGCGTATTCACGCAAGATCACAAGATCACGCAATAATCCTGAACGTACGCGAGACCGCGAGATCCCACGATAAACTGTGTGTATTAAGGAAACAACAAACAGCTTACTTTGCTTCTCCGACGTGGAAGAGATTATAAAAAGGATCTGTTGTGTCATAAATTATTTTGTGTTGTTCCACTTCAACAATTAGTCTCTCATCGTCCATGTTGAGACCCTTTGATCGATTGACTGCTGACCTGGTACCACCGGTCATGACCTAATGTTGATGTGAAGTTGTTCTATGCAAATTCTATGCAAATGTTTAATTTTGCTACATATGTTTAATTTCTTTGATTTCTCTGTACACATTTAAATCTACATTTATCTCAGGTCAATTTCAGTGTATGGTTACTGCGTTATAAGTTAACTCTAATGTATGTTCAATGTATGTTACTGCTACTGGATGCTTGAATTTCCTTCGGGATCAATAAAGTATCTATCTATCTATCTATCTATCTATCTATCTATCTATCTATCTATCTATCTATCTATCTATCTATCTATCTATCTATCTGCATAGCATACTTCATACAGGTGTACAGGTTTGAGGTTATTTGAGTATAAATGTATTGCTCCACCTCTTTGCCCAGTTTTGGACAGCCTGTGGGTGATGTCATGGAGATTACGTCCATTTTTTATACAGTCTATGGTTGTGGTCTGTGTGATTGTGACCACCCAGCTGTGATGTTGTGTTGCAACATTCATCTGGATGCAGATAAATGTTAAATCTTCTTTCAGCAGATAATGAACTTTGTGTCCTCACAGATCTTATTCTTTTAGGTAAATAATTCAAATTTTAATAATGAGTAAAGTAATGCACACACTTTAACTCCCTGAGGACTTCTGGATTCTGTTGTCATTTCTCAAAACTCCATTGTTTGACTGCATAGAATGATGAGGATTGTTTCCTCTTCATGTAAAACTGGCATTTTTGGAGACGGAAGGTTTTCTCCTGATAGCAGCAGTATGTTGCCTCCATCTGTAAATCTGACATTTGAATAGCTTACACTGCATAACTGCACATCTGGACGTGTTTGTGGATGTGTTTTCCCATCTGTACACCTGGTACTGATGCTCACTCACTCACAAAACTGCTACAAACCCATAAATGTGTCAGTAATTATGTTTTGTTGATCTAATCACTGTGTAATTTTCAGTAGTTTGCAATGGCCAGTCACACTTTTTGGAATGTACCACTGGAGAATGTCTTGCCTACGTGATCCTTTTCTTCCTGCATGAACGGATTCTCAACATCTGGTAAAAAGCTCAGGAGCAGTTTGAATGTTCATTCAGATTTGTGGTTTGTCTTGTAAGCCATGGAAATGACTGAGAATGAGACACAAGTTCATGAATCAACTGAAATCTGACTGCTGCCGTTCATCTGCAATTCCTGAACTCATCACATCCCTGCTGTGCAGGAAAGGTTTAATGCAGGGGTGTCCAAACTTCTTCTAAAGAGGGCCAGATTTGACAATGTGAAGATGCCCGGGGGCCAATACTAAGATTTAAAAAATGAACCATAAGAGTTACATACAAATGCACTGTTCTAACAATTTTATTTTCATTGTCACAATTTCATAAAATCATTTTTTAATGGCAATATAACCAAATCTAAACCAATCAGGCATAAACAAATCTAAAAAACAAGCATCTGAAGTCAGATAACAAAGAATAAATTGTATGGAATACGTTAAACTTGCCTGAAGTTGATACAAATCTTAAGATCATGTTCATTCTAAATGCAAAGTCTGTTAACATTTAAGTTTAAAACGTATCCCTCTTGCTCTTGTCTTTTGTGTCACATCTACAGATATATAACAGCAGCAGTTATGTCCTTAAAGGTTCAAATACTTCGTTATGTCAACCAAAAAAGACAAATCTGGCAGCTACATCTGACAATCCTAGCAGCCCATAAAATATTTTATTATAAAAATGAAGCTTCGGGCCACATGAAATCAGACCGCGGGTCGTGATTGGCTCCCGGGCCGGACTTTGGACATCCCTGGTTTAATGCATTTAAAACAATATCTGCACTTTGATCTTCATCAACGGTATTATAGTGTTCATTTTTAGAATAAATTTAGCATATCAACTATCAAATTATGATTATAATTGCTTTCCCTAATAATGTTAAAATGCCTAAAATGTATTTCATAGAGACCTGACATGTTGTGATAAATATTGTGACTATATTATATCAAAAATGTTTGACAAAAGATTCAAACTGCCATCCAATGTCAACATTGAACCTTTAAACTCAATAGACAATGTTTAATTTTTTCCTTACTACACAGAGCTCTGTCCATTTTTGATCGATCAGCACCTTTTTAGAAGAATCAAGAGTAAATAAAAACTGTTAAATGTTCTTGCTAAGGACTTTTCTGGCCCTGATTTGTGTCTTCAGGGTTCCCCAAAAGCTGCATACAGCCCTGATAACCTTCATGAAGACTGAAGGCAGCTCTGTTGTTTTGCTTGTAAAGCTTGAATGCTGTGAAAGTAAGGGAATAACTGGAGGTGACTGAGATGAGCATTTCCGTCTACTCAGAGCTTCTCCCATCAGGACTTTGGCAGGTGGACAGTCAGAGGACATGTTTAGTGAATTAACCAAACTGAAACTGTAAAAATGGAGAAATTTGTTGTATTAATAATTATTTGTATCTCACTCTCAACAAAATTTAAAACCTGATTTCTAAATGGCCACAAATACTAATAATTAAACAGTAATAATAATTCTTACCGCTCATAATCCTGGAAGTTTTAAATGAAGGGAAAGATGCTGAACAAAACCAGAATAACAATAGTTTCTTAAACTGGTCCACACTTTGTGGTATTTAAATGTTGGGGATGAACTGAGGAAATAAGGAGCCTGCTCAACACTTTCAACTAACTGCATGTTTAAAGGGGAAAAAACACACCAATATTTCCTGTGGGGTTTCATTTGCTCTTTGAGTGCACTGTTGACGATCACTGATCTGACCTAATATGTCATGAAATCCACACACAATAATTACACACAGATCAACAAACCAAACCAGTACATTCAGCCCCTAACATGATAAATAAAGTTGTCTAACAGAGCAGCACACACATTTGAAACTCTCAAACTGACAAATCATTGGATCTTTATTTAATAAAACTCAAACCTTTGTTACCTGCAGGGGAGCTCGGGTCTCTTTTAGGGGAGCTGAAGCTCCCGGCTGTCCAATGATGTTCATCATGACTGAGGTTGTTCATCTCACACCACTCTGCCAACAATCTGAATCTAAATCGATACTGAGGGACTCTCCAAAGAGTGGAGCTGGAACAGTTCACAGTTTAAAAACAAAGAATGTTCTGGTTCTGTAATATTACATCTGAATATGAAACCTCTTTGAATAAAAGACAAACTGCAGCAGATATCTTCAGTCCCCAGCAGTCAGGTTATTATGAACACACGCTGCTTTCCACACTCGATGAATTCATGGCTGCTGAGGAGCTGCTGAGGAGCTGCACCCACGCTGCCGTACGCTTCCCTCTCACCTCGACACAACACACAGCAAATGAGTGTGGGATGAGTTTTGTTGGAAAAGTTTGTGATAAACGGCTGCGTGGGAAGAGTTGGAGGCGCTTTAAGTTGAACAATCATCCTCGGAGTAGATGTGCTGCTCTGACTGACAGAAGCCAGCCTGTTTCTGGCTTTAGGCTCTCCACTCCAAACTGTTTGTCCAGAGTTCCTCTTTAAGGTGAAAAAGCAAACTTGCGATAAAGGCAGCACAGTGTCAGAGCTTGTCAAGTGATGTAATTCACACCAAGACAGATCTTAAGCTGCTCTTCTGCTTCAAATCACAACCACACAGAGAAGAGCATGAATCTACTGTTTAGCCCGTTCAAGTGCAATTTTATAGCCTGCTTCGTCTTTTCACATTTATCTTTTCATGCAGTTTCTTTCTGCTGCATTTTGGTCAAGTTTTTCTCATTGACTAAAACTCATTCCCTTGAATCGTCAGATAATAAACAAAACAATAAAACACATTATTCTCAGAATCATAATGTAATGTAGTCAGTCTGAGAATAAATGTCCATAATTGACGCTTTTCACAGCAGACATCTGGACAAACTACAGATGGAATTAATAACATGAATGATGACTCCATTACATTTAGGTGAGACACTTCCAGTGCTTGTTAGTGTGCATACTCACTCACTGTCATGAGTGACTCATTGTAAAAGTCATTAGTTACACCTGTGTTGCTCCGGCTTTGACAAGTCAAAATGTCTGCTGTGAAAAGGGTCAAGGGATTGAGTGCTCTGCTCAAGGCAGTGTCCAGGTGTCCTAGGACCTATACAGCTACCAGTCCATGCTCCATACTGTGGTCCAGGTTCTTACACTGTTGCTGAGCTACTGCTGCCTCAAGAAATACGTAAAGAAATAGCCAAAAGCCCCACATCCAGAACTTACAATACATTCTAACAATTCTACAATGTAGCCCACTGTTTATATGTAACTCTACAGCTGTCACTGATTAAGCCATTAAGTCTTTAAAGGAGATCCACATATCTCCATAATAATCAATGAAACCAAACAGGCATTCAACCAAAACTGGCCTGCAACATGCAAAGAGTGCTAAAAGAACATCATTGTAGCATCATCAGTGTAGACAAAGAGATTGTCAAGGAGACAAATGAAATGAATGCAATAATGATATTCATTTGAAGAAATGAATTCAGCAATTTAAGGCCATGATTTAGTAATTCCACGTCATGAATTATTAATGAGGGAAGCATTAAGTAGCTTGTGCACAGGATTGATTATACCCAAGGTAAAAACTGCTAATTTGTGCTTGAGAATTACCAAACATTCTACTCTTGACACCTGCCAGGCTCTGTAGGTTTTATTCCACTGAAGTTTATTTAAAAATGGTGCCAATATGAATATTAAAGGCCCAGCAGTCCTGTGACCTACAGGCCTGACAGGACCACTTGAAAAACATGAATGCTGAACAGACTCTCAGTGGGTCATAAACAAGAGACTAGTTTTACATTTGGCCCTCAGTACCTTGTATGCACAAGCCTTCTTCTTTCTCTTGGTATATTTCACCAATTGTTGCTGAAGATATCATTTCTTGAAGGTAGCAGTGATGGTAAATGGACTTATATAGTCCTATATACTACAAACAAACTGGAGATATCTGCTGTAGTTTGTCTTTTTTCTAGTCTTCTGACCACTTAAGGTGCTTTTACACTACATATCTCCTTCACTTCCTTTTTACTCAACCTTGTCTCCTTTTTACTCAACCTTGCCTTCTTTTTACTCAACCTTGTCTCCTTTTTACTCAACCTTGTCTCCTTTTTACTCAACCATGTCTCCTTTTTACTCAACCTTGTCTCCTTTTTACTCAACCTTGCCTTCTTTTTACTCAACCTTGCCTTCTTTTTACTCAACCTTGTCTCCTTTTTACTCAACCTTGTCTCCTTTTTACTCAACCATGTCTCCTTTTTACTCAACCTTGTCTCCTTTTTACTCAACCTTGCCTTCTTTTTACTCAACCCTGTCTCTGTCTCAAAGAAAGAAAACTCTGGATTTATTTCAAGTCTGTTCAAGACCACAACTGCATCACTAAATTGCCTGTGCATTGTCTGATCTATTTGCTTTAGTCATTAAAACTTCAAACTTGACTCATCCTCCTCCCCACCCCTGATCACTCCAGAAAGAAATGTTGAAGACAGGAGAAGAAACTTTGGCTGTCTGGGAGGAGATGTCTGCCAAGTCTCCTCTAAAAAACCTAAAATAGATCCGATATCAGATCTAAAAATCAGTAAGGACATGTGGGTTCATCTGCAAAACAGTGTCCAATAAAACACACACCGCAGTCTGTCATGGAATTGACTGCTGTCCCTTTGACCTTGCTTTGTTCTGAGGCAGCCTCAAAAAGATTTGGCAAATATCAGATGAATATGCTATCTAATGCTGACCAAACATCTTTTCAAACAATATCACTAGAAATCCTGAAAGTTTTGCTTGAGTTGCAGTGTATCATCTTGGACGTTTGTAAGATGGTTGTAAAACTCCCGTCTGCTGTCTTAAGTCATTATTTTTCTTGAAGTTCTGATAAAATGAAACATGTTTCATATTATCAGAACTTTTTAGTCTTTAAAAACCCTTTTCAAAGTACTATATGTCTAGCGTATGGTAGGCATAGGCTATATACTGTCTGGTCCTGCTTTCAGTTTCATCATACCTTCATCTTGGTCTTGTCTCAGTCTTGATACACTCTTGGTCATGTCTTGATCTCAATTTAGGTGGTCTTGACTATAGCAGTACTACTACTACTAACAAGTTGCATCAAAGAGTTAACCACACCTGCATTGGACACAAATAGTTATTAAATAGCCATCCGTGATGTGGTTGTTATGACGTTGAAAAGAACAGAACAAGGTAAAAAGAACAGTGCAGCAACAAAAACAAGTCAGGGTCAGGGGGAGCACTGACCACAGATACATGACCTCAACCTGTACTGGTTTTTCAGAGGTCTGCTCTATTCCTCTACCACATGTTCTCTCTACCCAGGATGTAGCTCAAACATTTACCTCAACTCACAGAACATTTCAACTCTGGCTTCAACCTAACCTTACTGTACATACTGAACTTACAGGACAGCAGGGTATTTCATTACCTTACAAAACAACATAACCTGCCAAGGTGAACAGTAGTAAACCTTGTGTGTGCAGCCAGGACGCTGGTCTGAGTAACTGCATCCCTTTGTTTGCACCCAACTGAAGGAAATGACTGTAATGTGCTGTCTGTGGGAGGGTTAAGGCTGGATCAGGAGAAATTCCAGTGTCACAGCAGCATGAGGACAGAGTGAGTAAAGAGAAAAAGAGGACAGATACCCGTAATTAAATGTGTATAAAATAAAAAGAGGATAAAATAGAAACTATACAAGAGCAAAACACAAAATTACAGGCAGTACTCATGACTAGTGGGTACCTAATAGTGCAGTGACATGGTGGTGTGATTAGTAGAAGCAAGTTGATAGGTTTGTTGATTAATAGGTCTAACTCAGAAGAGATTCTGACATTCTTCTACTACAAAACTCTTCTTTTCTCCTTTTGAATTAAGCTGTTCGTGGCGACGCCTCAGGAAGGCAGCATCAGCTGGGGATTGATGTCATTTCAAGGTTCAAGGTTCAAGGTTCAAGGTTTTTTTATTTGCCATTTGTGTACAGACCACAGTCCAGACACATAGGAATTCTTGTGCAGGGCTCTCTTGTGGTCCAGCAGAACAAATAAAAAAACAAATATAAAGAAAAATAAAATATAAAAAAAGAAATATAGAAAGGTATCGGCTCAGATGTGGAAACCCTATACACATATACAACATTAAGAGATAAGGCACTATAATAAGACAAAATATAAATGTCTGTACAGAAGGTGGTGATATGTGCAGAGTAATAAGTATGACTTCAGGACTGTCATTTGAGGTAAAAACAGGCTGATTTGAGAAAGACAGACTTTCCTCCTTAGTGATATCATATAAACTGAGTCCATCAATGACCAGTATGAGATGTATAGTAGCTGCTGTCGGAATCAGCTAACAAGCTGTGCTGCAGGTGATATCTTGATCTACGTGGCACCAGGACTATCAACC
This sequence comes from Argyrosomus regius, assembly GCA_946959425.1. NCBI lineage: Eukaryota > Metazoa > Chordata > Actinopteri > Sciaenidae > Argyrosomus > Argyrosomus regius. Next base: position 2,085,828 of record OX336885.1, read on the forward strand.
CAGAGACACAAGTCACATGATTCTGCCAATTTTCACATCATTTGAGAAATGATATTCTTATTTTGTTTGTCCTTGGTCATTCATAACACGCATGCAGTAGATCACACGTGTGAATTAGACAAATATAGTCTAGTCTAGTCTCTCTGTGTCCTTAAACTGTACCTTGGTTTTGTGAGCAAAACCTCCCTTTAGAAAACCAGTGAAATACAGCTGTTGTCTTTTTACAGAGGTCAAATCACATGACACATTCTGTGTGTTCATTCAGTCTCATTTTATAAATGTATGAAAACCGGCTTTAAAGAAATCATGAAACCATTAAACAGCAACACCAACTTCAGACAGCTGGGAAAACCTACTTAATCGCCAGACGGCTCAGTGGGATGCAGTTTTATTTTTATTGCTGAAGATTCATGTTGGAAAACATTTCATCAAAGCAAGCATTAATTTAAGCAGGTGAGGGAAGTTTCATGGTGTTACTGCTGATGAATCACCCAGAACAGAACATGTAATGCTCCTCCCTCGAAATCTAAACAAAACCAGTGAATTAAACATCAGCACTGATGTCCATAATGATACCACCCTGCTAATATTGGCAGAACTAATCATGTTGTACCCTTTGTGCCATTATATGTGACACATATTAGCATTTCTTGACCTGCCACTTAGATTAGGTTTGGTCTCAATAACTGCTTGGAGTTAGGGAATGATGGTGGTCATGTTTGCATGCTAACACTGACTGAAACAAACAGTATTACAGTAGTAGTAGTACAAATTATAGATAGAAATACTATGTACATATTATGCATTTCCTTTGGATTTCAAATACAGCCATAGAATATCTAAACAAAAGGAGCTGTGGAACAAAATGTTGAATTAGTCTATTTTAACACACTTAAGCTGCTTAGAAATCCAACAGAGAGTTTTAGTGTGCCACGACTTAGAAAACAAAAGTGACATTATGTTGGATTTACATGTCGGTAATAGTTAGTTATAGATTTGGCATGGCGACTGTCAAATACTGTCTTTGAATATTATTGAATTTTTGTACAAAAGCTCCACTGCAAAAACATCATCCATAACAAAGCTCTAATCTGCAGGCCCTGTTTCGCCATTGTGTGCCTGAATGCATTGCAGGGTGCATGTTGGTGAATATATGCACGTGTGTGTGTGTGTGTAGTGTGTAAGTGTGATGGGGGGTTTTACAAACGGAAACAAACAGCACTGATCCGGATTGTGGAAATAAAAACATTTCATTTTCATGACCCTAAATCCCTTTGACCTTGCTTTGTTCAAATCCTCCCCGGTCGCACTGTTCCTGGATTGTTGCACTGTTATTATTGTTGTTGTTGTTCTTTGCTTCTCTTTCTCTGCTTATAAATAAAAGATAATGAAAGTCCCTTGGGCAAAAGAGGGTAGCATTTAATTCTAACAGAGATTTAACTGAGATGTACTTTGTGTGTACTTTTGTGTGTGTGTCTGTGTGTGTGTGTCAGAGAGAGAGAGTCTGTGTGGTGAAGCTGCAGAAAAAAAGCAGAAAGAATTAATGGCCCCATAAACAAAATGAAAATCAATTATCTGACCGTATTGTTTTTCGGAGACTAAAGTGACACAGGAGTGAATTTCTGAGATGATCAGAGGCGTTCTCTGTGCGCTGATGGAGAGCAGGCAGGCGCTGGGAGAAGTTTTGGAAATGGGTCATAACAATCTAGTCAATTTGTGAAAGGCCAAATCTAATGAAAGGGTTCCACATATAGAATTTCAATATTATTCCATCATCCGGCTCATAAGGATGCTTCGACTGAAATCCAAAATTACACAGAATGTCCTTTATTAGGTTTCACAGGCAATATGTGGAAATAGCCTTGAAGGGCTAATTTCAGCAGGCAGCTCTCTCTCACTACACAAGACCAGTTGAGGCTGCTGACGTTTAACCCTTTATTACACACACTGAGATCAAACGGACTGCAGTTCATTTAAAGGATTACTCTGTTTTATTAAGACTGACTTTATTGACGCTCCTCACAGCTCAAATATATTCAGCTCTTTAACTTCTGCTGACATTTTTAACTGAACAACCATCTCCAGCACTTATCTGTTAGACATATTAAAATGTATGTATGAAGATAAACCCCCATGAGATGCACCATATCGTTTTGAAAGGGTCCTAACATACACTTTAAGTGATGTTTTTCAAGTGACAAGTGACACTCTCAAGTGACTTCATCCACCTTAACCTCTTCATCTGGTGTCATTACCTAAAACAGCTGCAGATATTTCAGTTACTTTCATACTTTGTTGTATGTTCCAGCTCCATTCTTTCTTATTCATAACACGTCTGTACAAATAAATGGTAAATGGACTGTACTTATATATCTCCTTTCTAGTCTTCTCACCACTCAAAGCACTTTTACACTACATATCTCATTCACCCGTTCACACACATTCATATACTGATGGCATTAGCTGCCATGCAAGGTGCCAACTGCTCATCAGTTTTCCATTGATATGCATTCACACACCGATGGCGCAGCTGATGGCGAGGTTCAGTATCTTACCCAAGAACACTTCGACATGCAGACTGGAGGAGCCAGGGATTGATCATCAGATTGGTGGACGACCCGCTCCACCTCCTGAGCCACAGCTGCCCCATAACTTCTTACATACAACTTGATCATTCATTACCTGCTATAAACTAGAAAACCAAAGTTTCAGATGCTTTCAGCATTCCCACCTTCACTCATTTTAGCAGCTTTAACACTTCACTCTCAGTGACTTTCAGTACAGTAGCTGAACTCTCAATTTAACCCATTTCCATGCTGCTTAAACTTAAACTACAACTCCCATACAAATTTTCACTGCAATTGCATTTTGACATTTGCACTGATCATTGATCATCACAGCATGGGTTTTAAACACTAACAACCAGGGGGGAAAATATAAAAAAAGACTGAAAAGCTGATTTCAGTGGGTGACCTCAGATGAAAAGATCTCTCAGTAGACTTGAGGTTTATCAGAATAAGCATTCTCTGTAGCAGCGACAGACCACAGTAACTGTGTTCCTTTTCAGACTTTTCACACTGTTCTCGTCACCTCATCTTAATTTGCTCTTCACAGTTCTCGAGGTTTGTTGGGAAAGCAAACATGAACATTTTTGTATTCTGTTCTTAAAATGCCTTCTAAAGCAGTAACATCTTGTTTGATGGCTGCTCCTGCAGCTTAACTTAACCAACACGTGCATGAATAATGGAAAACCTTTAGCAGCAACCACCTACCAACACTGCAACCAGGTGTGCACCAATGTCACAGCAGATTGCATTCCATGTTTTGTGGTGAAGAACTGTGTATCTGTCAATGTCAGTGATGTCACCGCTGACATTATATCAATGTTGTACATTAAAAACAGCTTAGAAAGCTGTGCAGTAAATCCTGCAATCACTGCACTCATAAACATTTCACCGTCACCCCACATCTCTACATATACCCTCAGCATGAATATCATAATATCATTTCTAAGCACATCTTTGAAATCCCAGACTCAAAAAAGCTTCCACAGCATTTTCATTAAATCGCATGAGATTGTTTTACAGATCTGTTACCCAACAACACAAAGACGCCTCCAATTACAGCGCTGTCAAAGATTCACAGAAATACATTCACAGAGGTTTTGTTGATGGAACTTTTTTTTTTTTTTTTTTACAATTTTAAGTCTCAAAAACACCAGACATGAATATCTGAGCAAATTATTATTATGGAGTGTGACCTATCTGAACAAATTGCATTAAGCCTAATCTCTACATTTAAGATCTTATCAGGAATCATAAGCAATGAGAACTTTTAGTCATTTGAAAAAAATCTGGTTTTCTCATTACTATGCAAATATATGCAACAAGGTGCATCCAATCTAATCAGATCATCTGGAACCTGTGGAGTAATGTAACGCTTCTGTCATATACTGTTTGCATTCTAATGACAAGAGAGGGACTATACACACACACGGACACACACACACCTAAACAACAAAATGATCGCATCATTTTCCAAAATACCCTGTTAATATTGTCAAGGAACATAATCAACACAATCACTGTCATAATTCATCAACACAAACAATTTGGGCACAGCCTGTACCTGCACTATAATATGCTAATGTGTTATGAATACTTACATAATACATCATAAATTATGCGCAATGATTTATAGGAATTGCTGTAAGCTGTCAGAGTGTATTATGACAACAGGCAGAAGCCAACACGCTCTCTCAGATACAATGTGAACAGTCTGAATGGCTGTCATCATCAGCTCAACAAGTGAACCCAAATCATTTCCACAGCAATGCAGTTTAGTCGAAACCGGGGGTCTTCAACTCGGGGTGTGCGACCCATAGGGCGTCCGCAGAGATACTGCAGGGGGTCCGCTGATTTTTGTCATAATAATTGACAATTTTCACCAAAAGAATTAAAAAATTAAAAAAATTATATTGAGTAAACTGCAAGCATTAATATGTAGTAACAAGTTACTTTAGACAAAAACTATTTACAAAATGAATGATTCCCATGATGCAGTCTAACATAACGTGACCAAAAAGGTGAGGAAAGGTGTTGGCTAAAACAACTAAATAACGCTAGCTACTAGTTTGATAATAAGTGAAGCAGAATGGATAAATTTGTCACAGCAACAAGGCCTCGAGCTCGAGATCCTGCAGTTACTCCTTCCACCTCTGCAGAGGCCACAGGTGCAGGTGCTGCGGCTGTGGCTGCGGCTGCCTCCCCAGCAGCGCCTGCCCCAGGGGCAGAGGATAAACACGAAAGAGAGAAGACACGTGAATATTCAGACTACTCAGGATTTACTTTCAAAGAAAGGAGTGGAATTGATGATGTGCGTTGTTTGTGTGGTGACACTGTCAAATGAAAGCATGAAGCCATCAAAGCTGCAACGACACTTGGAGAAGAATCATGGCCGGGCAAACCACTGGACTACTTTCCGGCTCGTCTGCACTCTCAACAGACAATGATGAGAAAATCAGCCAAAGTCGGAGAGCTTGCTTTGAAAGCCTCATATCATATCAATGAAGTACCTGACATCCTGAAGCTTAATGTTTTTGTTTTTAATCAATCAAATCAATCAAACATTTACAGGCTAATACCCAGTATATATATAATCTAATAACCCAGCATATAAATAGGTGACTAAAGTAATATAAAAGTTATTATAGGCCAGGCTTAAAATATGACACATTTTTTAAAAAATGATTACATGTGGGGGTCCCTGTTCTGTTTGTCTCTCGTCCATAGACCCCTGGTCTTAACACGAACAATGAGACTCCCTTAATATTACAGATTATATTTACAAGTGAAAGCTTCCATTTTTATAATTACAACACATTCTATCAGTTAGACCAGATAGTTTTCTCATAAGATGCAGAACTGAGTCATAATTATGTGATAGTTTTGTCATTATTACGAGATGCTAAAACATAATTATGAGATGTGGATTAAGAATGTTGATGTGCTCGTTAGAAAATATTTCCAACACTTCTTAAGCTTATTGCTGTGTTGCATTATTAAATGCAGCAGTCACACAATAAGACTTAGGAGGGAAAGTAAACAAAATGAAATCTGAACCAAAAGTGTGATTATTTTTTGACTGAAACTGTTGTAATCCCATTTTTTAGACAATCTCTGTGCACATTTAGCTAGTGCAAAACACTTTTTGTATGCATAGTATAATTAATTTTTGTTTTACCTTGATAAAATATTCTTGTGGTTAGATGAGGATAAAATACACAAAGACAAAGGCAAAACAAATGTGTCATTTCTTTGTTTGTTGTTTAATCTGACCTGTCCGCTTCACTCATTCACGTTGTTTTATTTAGTTAAGTCCATTCCCACTGTGAATTGCATTGTGGGACAATAGAGTACACGGTACACTGATACCTGATTTGATAAATGTCAGAGCTTGGACCACCATTATCGTCCCACTACAAGTGCTAGAAGAAAAAGACAAGAAGAAGAAGACAAAGAATTTGTGTTCATGTTCAAATTTAGACTCACTTAGATTCACTGATCCACAGTGAACATTTTGTGTGTATATACAGTGCTTAACAAATGTATTAGACCACGTGTCAGGGACCATCCAGCCTCATGAAGTGCTTTAATGTGGACTCTCTCTGAGAACTCAGAAATGAATCCAGCATAATATTCAACCACTAAAAGTAATTCTTCTGTTCAGGAATGCAGGTAAATAACTATAATTTGACATCTTAATCAAGGAATAATAATGGGCTTTACTATTTTACTATTTTTTTTTTCACTTTTTTTTGTAAAACTAAAAAATAATAATCATATTTTAGCATTAAAAATATCATTTTGTTTACAGAGCTTCTACATACTGCTGTATAATATATATATATTTATATATGTTTTTATTTATGTTTTTTTTTTCAAAATGGCTGCTGTTGGTCTGAAATAAGAGTGAACAATAAGAGTGTAGGCGTTATCTTGGACAGAGCCTTGTTTATTGTCCATTGTTTATTTAATGTCTACAACAATCACAGCGTGCTCAAATGTGTGGGCTTTCTATTGTCATATATTTTCATGAAGCCACAGCAGGTGTGGGCATCTTCTACACAAGGCCTGGTATGTGTGTGTGACCCCCTCCCCACCCTCATGCTACAATATTCTTGGGCTGCTGCACCAGTGTCACCAGAGTCCTTATGAGCTTGACCCAGTCCATGATTACTCAACCTTTTATCGCTGTTCTCCATTTTTATCTGAACCACTGTAGCCGTGATACTGTGAAGTAACTAAGCATGCAAAGGCTTCACTTCCGAATCTAGTTACACACATGCACACGCACACGCACACACTCACACTCACACGCACACACACACACACACATAGCCTATCCCAGCTTGAGCTGAGCAGCATATCAGCCACTGAAGCAGATCCACTGACCCCCTGCTTGTACTCTGTGTGACTGCTAAGGCCCAGGATAAGAGATCCTTAAGCCTTCCTGCCTATTATCACTGTGCCTCCCCCTCAGCCGCCATTCTCAGCTACCATATCCCCTGTGACAAGTTTTCAACTTTCTGAAGAAACACCATCATCCCTTGTTGTGTTTTCAACCTTGAAAAGAATACGCTGAGATTGTGAAGGATTGTCTCGTCAGTCAGCTTAGCTGGAAAGTGATGAGAGCGCAGACTGCTAAAGTGGTCCAGGAAAGTTCATTATCATTAAATAAAGTGAAACTACAAGTCAAAGTCAATCCATTCATTAGGATTAGAAATGACACTGAACTCATTTTCATTTTGAAAAATTAAATAAAAATCTGGTTACACAATGATGGACAGAGATGATCAACCTTGGAAAAGTGTCAGTGTCAGGTACTGTATGCTGTAGGACCACGAGCGTGCACCGACAGCACAGCGTGGTAAACAAAAAATACATTGACAGATGATGGCAGGGGATCAGAGCACTGCTCGAGGCTCCAAAGATGTGATACAGGGTTCTTAAATTCAAAGTTTAAGCTTTAGCTGCCTGTGGGATGACTGAAACATTGTTTATGATTGGAAAACTTTGATTTATGAAGAGGTGTTTCTTCAAGTAATGGAATCAAATTGATGACTTGAGTGGTAAGGCTTGCTAAGCCACCCAAACAAAGCCCTGTGTTTGAATTAAAGGTGAAAAACTACCCATAATACAAACTGTGTTCATATGTTCATATATAATGTTAATCTGGTAATCTGTCAGTGTTTTGAACATATTGAATGTGCTGCAGAGGCGTAGAGCATGCTGCAGCAGTGGTTGGTGGTTGGAGAAGTTTGTATAGATGTTTTGATTCTGCAGACTTACTAACGTGGAAAATGATTCCAGGTGCTGTCAGCAGAAATAGCTGGAGATGGATCATTTTCATTGACTTTTATCATATAGGTATTTAGCCTTCAAACTCATAGTAACACTGAGACATGTTCTACTATCTTTATTACTTGACTTAACTTTTATCAGCTATTTTTCAAAGTACAGGGAAATAAAAAAAAAAAAAAAAAAAAAACATGAGCAATGAACAACCTCCTAAAATAATCTAAACTTTTTTTGGCTATTTGAATCAGAAAGGGTTATGAACCGGTGACTTGTCCAGCGTGCACCCCACCTGGGATTGGCTCCCTGATACGGATAAGCAGTTATGGGAAACGGATGGATGAATCAGGAATATAGAAACAAAACACCCACTGAGATGTGACTCAAGCAAAACTGAAACAGACAAAAAAAGGAGAATAAATAAGATGAATATAAGGAACTACATGACCTGATTTCCCTGTGAATCAGCAGTTATGGTGCGGCATGCTAACACTTTATGCTCTATTGTGTGGTACAGAGAGAGAAAAGTATGTTAGGACTGATTTGGCTTACTCACACACACTGACAGACTAAAAGGAGTTGGGAGTTATGGAGCAGTGAGATCGACCAATAAAAGCCACATGTCTACCACACACACACACACACACACACACACACACACATATAGGACACCATAGCTGTTCTGAGAGGTCCCTGTGAGGATTTGTTCTCGAGTAAGGTGGCAGATTGTTAGGTGATGAATGTGAGCAGGGAGTCAGGCCCTTCAAATGGCCCGTAAGCTGCCGGCATTGATTTTTGGTTCCTCGCGAACAGTCTCTGGGGAAAACACAGCTATCGCCTACAGCGCCTGATGTACCTCCATCCAAAACACACGCCCTCAAAAACAAACTCGCCCTACACTGCACATAGAGTGGGCTACATGTGTGAGCTGACTGATATTAGCTGGTAATGTAACAGTCAACCTATTGTGCAGGAACAAAAACACTTAAAGAGTCCCTGGTTAGAGGGAAGAAGATGACCGCCTGAGCTGAAAAAGACAGAAATATGAAATATTTTCCAGATTTTATACCTCAGTGTGCTTGATATTATGGATAAGAAAAACATCTACATAATATCTATGGCAGGGCTTTTTATGGCTTGATGGAGCCGCTGTGGTGACCCCAGGGAGCACTCCAGTGCCCTGAAATCACCAAATGTTCAATATCTAGACAAAATATCATCATTGAAAACATTCCTGTTGCTGTATCAGAAAATGTTTAAATATTTATGAATATGATTGCACGTGTTTAGCAGAAGTTGTACATTTTGATGTCAGGCCTGCACCAGTAGCTGAGATGCAGCCTGACATATTGCCGTTTGGAAATTGCCAATTTGTCCAGATGGAGATGCTATTCAGCATGTCCAACAGTGGTGTGATGTACTCCAGAGCCACTTTGCAAACAGTTCATGGGAGGTTTGGATTGACTAACAGTGAGTGTTTAGGAAAAATTGCCTTCTTTCTTTCACAGCCAAATGCTTTCAAGTGGCATCGTTCTGTGGGAAGTTTAAATATATTGTGTGTAAAGTTTGTTCTGGACTAATTAGGGTGCCTCAGAGAAATATGAAAATGATCTGCTTTGTGGTCTGCAGTACTGGGCTAGTTACTCAAAAATGTAATTTGTTACTAATTACTCTGAACTCTAGTCATACGTAATACGATTACTTGACTTGATTACTGCCTGCCAGCAGTAATTTGTTAGACTATTCTTTTGTTAGACTCTTCATTACATTCTGTTTTACCCAGGGACCCTCTGTTGCTTGTGACAGTTATTTTCTCAAACCTCGCCACATATTCAGCTCTGACTTCATTAGTTCTTTGTCTCCTGTAACCCGCTGTTCACAACTAAAATCCAGTTTTGGTTGTTAAGCTACCACCGTCCTCTGCGACTGTAGAGTGCTCATCTTTGGTGAGGTGTATTTCCATGTCCTGTTGCATTAGGTCTTTCAGGGGGAGTCTTACTACAGCTTACAACTCCCCCAAACACATTCTCATTCTCAAAACACATTCTGCACTCTAATGCACGTCATCCAAATTTGTAAATACAAATAGAGCAGACACGTCATTGATTAAACACAACCACTCAAAATTGATTTCACTTGTTTCAAATGATGTTTCAAATGATTGTCAAATGATTCTGATCGCTTTGTTTATGATTTGAGAGCAGTGTTTGGTTTTGAGCACAGGTAAAACTGTTCTGAGGCGAAAGTTTGATTTTGCAAGAGGAGTCAGAGGTTTTGTAAATAGTGCTTGAAGAGGAGGTTTTGTGTTTAATGTTTTCAGAAAATGGAGCAAGGTTTCAGAAAATGTGTTTTAGCAATTGAGAAAAACTGTAACTTACTACACCTGCAGTGACACTGAAAACAAAGCGATCAAAATGATATGCACTATCAAGCAGTCAGTAAACAATACACCAAAAAATAGAAAACACATTGTTCAAAACATATAGTTCTCAGGGAGAAGTACATTTTTAATCTCAAAACAAATTTCATATTTTTCCGTCATTGTCTTTTGATGAATGAAAACATGTTCTATCATAGTAGCTCAAAATTGATCAGAAATTACTACTCTGCTTTGCTCTTTGCAATTTTTTTTGTTCTTCCTCCTCCTTGTATTTTTACAGTACTGTACCCTGCATCTCACAAACTTGTCCTTTGTCTCTGTGATACTGTAATTCTTGTTCTTTGTTGATATGAACCTGCAACCAGTCAAAATCTATTGAGCAGTCAGTACTGTAAACAAATGGAAAGCACAATGTTCAGGGCCAGACAATTTGTTTATTGCAATTCTACAAAAAGTAGATGTGCAGTTACAAAAAATATTCATGCAGTACAATACATACAGTGATGAACTTTACAAATGTCTATTGAAACAGCTGCATGTAGTGTTGTACAGTAAATTTGCAACTACAAAAATACAGCAGTATACTGTACCTGTTCTCTTCTCTGATGGGTTGCACTCTAAGTCCTGCTTCCCTCATTGTCAGTCCATGGACAAGAACATGGTCTATGATTGTTGCTTGAATTTCATCGGATATTTCCACTCTTTGTCCTCCTCTTCTTCTTTCTTGTCCTCCACATCTTCCTCCTCTTCCTCTCACATAGTTTCTTCTATCCATTCTCAGACTTTCTCTTTCCCACCTTCAACAGCCTGTTTGCTCTCTGATCTGGCTTATATTGGTTGTGTCACATCATTTGAAACAAGTGAAATCAATTTTGAGTGGTTGTGTTTAGTCAGTGACATGTCTGCTCTATTTGTATTTACAAATTTGGATGATGTGCATTAGAGTGCAGAATGTGTTTAGAGTTTTGCTGAAAAGTGTAAGTGAGATCTGCAGATTGTGTTTTACCATGTGAAATGGTTTAAGGTAACAACAGACTGAACAATTAGCTAAATGAGTTCAGGCAACTGAGAACTTTGTTCTGCCAATGGGTTTTAGTGTTTTAGCAATTGAGAAAAACTGTAATATATGGAAGTCTGTTCTGATGTGTTCTGTCTGGATATTTAAGTGTTCCTGTGTTCATGTTCATATTTACCTTTTTTCACCATGACCATGACTTCTTTCCCTAACTTGAACTTTGAAGTGTTTTGGTTGTCTATAGAGTATAGTTTACCTTCACCACAGTCTAGTAGGATATTGTAGAGGGGGAAAATCTCTGTTTTGTTGCCCCCCCCCCTCCCTCGAATGTTTGTATAGTGAGTAGTGAATGAATAAATGGTTTATTACACAGCCCTTGTATCTTTAATTTTGGTGATGTTCATGTTTTCAAATATGTTGAAGAGAGAATAGGCTGAGGGAATTCTATTCAACTCTTATGCTGATACAACAGTTTGCTAATCTGTGTTATTTCCCATTCCAGAAGATGTGTGCCTTTTCTGCCAAACTTGATAGGACTCAGCCTCAGAGATGATGAATGAAATGAAGAAGCTAAAAAACACTATGAGGTTTTTGCCAAAATGGGCACATTTAAAACCAATTCAAATAAAATCTGATTAAATAGTGCTGTGTAGGAAGGTAACAAAAAAAAGAGGATTGGAATATGAAATATAAAAATGATAAAATATATATAAAAAAAATAAATTAAAAGTGAGATAAAGCCACAGTAAATGCATAAATGTCTTTTAAGGAGTGATTTAAAAGACAGTAGTGAATATCGGCTTTGTTTCCTCAGGCAGATTGTTCGGGTTTGGGAATTCTGCTGGTGCTCAATCACAAAACATAAATTAAAAGAAAAAAAAATTGACACACTTGTGCCTCAGAGACTAAACTTCCTTGAGTCGTAGGAAGCGTCTCTCTGGAGGGGTGTCTGCATGTATGTGATGAAAATGGAACATATTACAGTCTAGACAATCTGGCTAACTCTTTCCCAATGTGCCTCCCCTCTGCAGACTGAATATTTTATCACCAGCAGATGGCGGATCCTCGGAGAGGAAATGACTTACACGATGGCTAACCTGAGATGGGTTAAGATGCAAAGACAATAGGATCCACCAGCTGGTTAACACACCAGAGATTCCAATAACAAAGTTTGTGTGCTAGCAGAGATTTCTAATTGATTTGTTTTTCCCCCGGCACACCAGCTGCTGGTGCCAGATTAGCTAAACTGAGTGTCAGCCTCCGAGGAAGACTCTCAGGATAACACGGTTAGCTGCTCTCCTGGAGCTACACAAGAGGATACGTAAGGTCAGCCATGAACATTACTCTGAAGACATCTTTGGGGAAGCAGGAAATGTTCAAAACCTGGAAAACTGAACAACATTTTTAAAGTTTTAAAGCTGTTGAAAAGAAATCTGCTTGTGTCCTTATTGTGCAGAAGTGTGTCCATAACAGTTTATTGATGGGCTAAGGTGTGGCATTCATGGGAGGTATTTGAAATCTTACAGGGTGTTCAGACCGAATGCAGCACTGCACTGGTGTGGGCGTGTTCTTTCAGGTTCCACTGAGATGAAAAACTAACCAAGCAAACAGCTTGAGTAATAAATTTGAGTTTGAAGCTTCACCTGACACCAAAACGTTGTTCATACTATTATGAGACACGATTTTATTAATATTTTATTCTCAGTCTGCAAAGCACAGTAATCTTCCAGAAATATGTGCTTATTTGACTGGCCATGGCAGTACATTATGGGGCTGCTGCATTGTTGAGCTTTGATCACTTTTTTTGTTGGATGACCTGTGAATTTTCGCTGCATCACATCGCATTAGTCTCCTTGAAATGAATGAGGAGATTGCATTTTTTTTTTTTTTGCCATTGTGAAAGTGTCTGTCTTAACACAGACTTATGACTCTTTATTAACCTTTAAAACATTAACCTTTTCTGTTTGGGCCTCAGCTTTGGAACACGCTGTAGGATCTGAGGCTAAATGAATTAGTTTCTTCTCAATAACGTCTAACTACTTTTAAAAAACATTACCTAGTTTTATTAAGTACTCTTCTACTCTTCTGACTTTTCCTTTCTCCGTTTAGTGTTTTATTATTTGTTCTCCTCCCTGCTTTTCTTGTCTTATCATTCTTTTAACATACTTTATTTTTGGGGTATTTTTGTGCCATATAAATGAAGTTGCTTTACAAGTTATTTGTCTTGCAGACCTACACTATTTTAGTTGCAATCATTTCAAATAAAAAAAAATGTCCAAAGATTAAAGCCACTATATGCTTATCACTATGTGATAATTCACGTTTTGCGATGAGCTCATGACCTGAAAATTGATGCAGTCAACATACAAGTGCTGAAAATGCTATGCAGTTGTCTGCACTGAGGCATTAAAACCTAAAATGAATTAGCATTGCATTCAAATTGATGTTGCTGTACATTTATTGGCCAATATACCACAAGTTCCTCTACAGCTACCTGTTTTTACTTACAGTCTCATAAGCAATCACCTGCCAGATTCAGTTGGGGGAGCATCCAATCAAATTACTCCGGGACCTGGTGCCAAACGAGCTCAAGATGATGTAATGAGAGAAACAGTTTTCAGTTGTTCCTTCCACTGTAACTACATTTGACCCAGGTCTGTATCCTTCAGACTCAAACAGCTACTTCCTGTTCCCTTCAAAAAGAGGTGAATAAACAGCTAATATGGTCTTGAACTTCCTCTCTTCTCTCCACTGTGCCGTAGTTAAAACCCCATCAACACACCACGCAGCTTCCTTCCCCAACGTGCCCACCTTTGGCCCTCCGCACTATACGTACCATAAATCAACACTGGCAACAAATAACATTACAATCATTCAGTAATGGATTGCACCTTTCACTGGGGGTATGCGCGATCCATTAAAATTCAATTTAGCCCCCACACTTATTTCTCCAAACAAGTAAAAGTGCCAGTCATCATTTTGTGATGCAGGGAGAGACTCGGGCACTTCTGGGCTGGAGAGATTGATGAGAAGAGAGATTAACACTTCATTTTCAACGCCACTGGAGATAGCCAGACCTTAATGAGATAAATGGACTGAAAAGAGAGTTAGAAGGAAAGAGAAAGAGAGAAAGAGCACAGACAGAGTGAGAAAATATAAAGATCCAGTTAAAGAGTGAAGCATGTTTGAGCACCGAGCAAGTCTGACAGGGTTTCATGCCCAGGACAGGAGGTGTTCGAAGAGGGCGGGTGGGAATGGATGAGGCAGTTCATAGATGCTACATCTATTACAAGACAAGCAGGCAAACAGTCAGTTGACCACTTACAAGGCCGACATTCACGCTGTCTACCTCATGACCCCACAAAGCCAGTTCAACTCTGACAAGCCTGGTTGAAACTCTTTTATACGCTTTTGAGATTTCACTGTGAAAAAAATCTGACAGCAGCTCAGCTTGGCAGATACACAACACACCAATAGGTGAACTATGAGCAGTAACTCCCTGCTTCTCTAATGTCATAAAAATTATGAACAACTATTTAAAGTCGGTGTTGCAGACATTAAATTAAGAGGCCTATAGCTGAAACTGAATTTGCACTGTATGTCTATGTAGACAGCTTAAAGCTGCAAAGATTGAATTTCTTGATCACCTTATATCACCTTATAAAGTGGTTATGATGAACAACTTTAGCAAACAGTTGCCTATAGCAACATAAGCATTCATTTGGAGTCATGTTTGTGTCCATCTGGTTTGTTTAAGTTCAATATTTGCTGACTTCTTTAGCTCTACCCCCTTTAACTGCTAAATACTAGATACTAATGGTAGAAGTGGAGAATAATATATTAATACAGTGTAAAATGAATATGTCAAGATACAATATACTGTATACATAAAGAAAGGTGTGCAGTGTAGGTACAAGTAAAATAATGGCAGTAGTGTCAAATACAGAATAAACAGCAGGAGGTATGGTATGAATACAGTACATAGACTATATGTTAGATATATAGAGAGGTTTATATGTGAAAGCATATGTAGTGCAGGCAAGTGTGCAGTGAAGGAGAGACAGTCATAGTCCAAATATTCACTGGAGGAGTGTGGACTCAGAGACACAGAGATCAACAATGTGACATATGAAGAACCGCTGGTGAACCTTTTTGACCAGGGTCAAAGAGTTGAGGATCCAAGAGAAGTCCTCAAAGATGTGGACACCCAGAAACCTAAAGCTAGCAATAGGCCTTACCTCTGTCCTGTTTATATGGGTGAGGGATAGATCTTTGACACTTGAGGACCAGGTTGTTGTTGCTTTTGTACCACCCCAGGTGCTCAATAAAGCACTTACATTGGTGTTGGGGGGTTTGTAGTCTGTGTTGATCTGGATACCTTACCACATGCATCAGGGGCTGTTGTTGCTGTCCCTCTTAATGTACCCCTTTCAGGTAAGCTCTGAATGATCTGTTAGCATGCGTATCACGTGATTTGCAAGCAGTGTTGCATATCAGCAGTGGGTCGACCTCTCTGTTTTTCCACAGCTTCGAAATTTTGGAACACTGTGATTTAAGGTGGATTTGGTTCACAGTGGACCAGGCATAAGTGTCAATGTCCATGTGGGAGTCCAGGGTGACTTGAGTGACAAACCAATGCTGTAGTACAGAGTCTGCTCCCTCTGACCGCACTTTAACTGTTGTCACTGAGGGTTTCACACATTAAGTGGTGTGTACGTAGAGAGAAGGAACAGAGGCGGTCAGACTGCCCTAAGAGGGGAAGTTGATGGCTTTGTATGCCAGCTCAGCTATGTCAGTGTAAATATGTCTCCTTTAGTCAGACTGGAGACATGTTGGTGACTCTTTGGGAGTACAGTCTTCAGGTTGGAATAGTTCATCTGCCTTCATCTGAACTCCTCTGCAACAGCATGCAGTACTGTAGATGTAAACTGAGAAAGGTCTACACAGTGACATAGCAGTGTTCATGAACCAAGCATGCTACATACAAGCATATCCTTTTACCCTGATAGATGGCCATGAGAAATGAGTCTGACAGTCCGAACAATTCAAATGTATGTTTGTATGTTTAACACATCTAATAATCACTGAGTTTGTATTGCTGAAATAATTTTCCTATTGTATGCACTTAAAGCAGTCATCCAGCAGAGCGCTTTAAAACATACTCGTGTTTCAGTGATGTACACAGAGCCGCATGCTCAGTTCACATCTCAAATTGCAAAGCTATTAGCCACAGCGTGCCCAATGTCTATAGCCTCAGCTCGTTAGAGCCCTGCTTCCCTTATGCTCCTTTATGTATTTTGTACAGCTTTTATCATCTGAAGTTATTAATCTGTGTGTTGTTCTTTACTGTTTAATGTGTAACCTTTCGCTGTCATCTTGGCTTGAAAAAAAAGAGATGTTAATCTCAGTGTGGTTTAAGTAAAGGTCAAATGAAAATAAAATAAAAATCTAAATACAGCCAGCAGGTCACAAGTTCAAATTAAGCCTTTAAAGTGCCGTGATTTAGTAAGCTGGAAGTAGCAGGGGTAGCAGTGCACAGCGGGGGGTTAAGTAGGGGTGTCACCGCTCATACACCCCTCTTTCATCTAACTGCAGCCAGTTTCCCACCTCCCCCAGCTGAGGAGGCTGCATGTTGTTTCTTCAAGATCAATATTCACCACTGGATGGAACAGAGCACCTTGTTATTACACTATTTTAATTAAAATACACTGTACATGGGGAGTCCCAGAAGCTCACACACAGCACAGTGTGCCATTACCACAGTGCCTGGGCCTTTTGCTGCATGCCATCCCCCCTCTTGCTCTCACTGCCTATTTTTCGTACATGTGTCTTAATGTTCCCTACCAGAGTCGATGTAAAATAATATGTACACAACTTTTTTCATTCATTTTCCATAACCACTTATCCGCATGAAGGTTGCAGGGGGTTGAGTCAGTCCCAGCTGACATTGGGCGAGGATACACCTTGGACAGGGACACATAGACTGACAGCCATTCACACTCACATTCACACCTATGGGCAATTTACAGTCTCCAATTGACCTGCATGTATTTGGACTGTGGGAGGAAGCCGGAGTACGTGTACCTTTTTAATTTAACATGAATAAACATTGACGTGTGACATGTGAAATATGAATACATGATAGATTTTTTTTTCTTTTTTACAATCTTGGCCATCTGTTATGATAATTCCTCACCAGTTTCTAACATATGGAGATATACAGTGATATCACTCTTGAATGAGTTGATAAGGGCACAGTCAGACAGATTTAAAATTAAAACTGCACCTGACATGTGCCTCAAAATTAAATCAACTGTATTGTAAAACGTTGTGTGCACGAATGCAGGAGGTCAAATACAACACATGTTTACAACAGCTGCTGTACCTCTCTGCTACTTCGTTTTAATTCCCCATCAAAGAAAACACCCTGGAACAATAGTGAGGCACCCCTCATTCCATTTATATGTGTGCACTATCTGATGTATTTCATAAATATAACAACATGCTCCTCTTGTCTGACAGATTAACAGTGGGCTAAATCTTTAGCAGTAATGAGGCTATATGAAGATTAAGAGTGATTATACGTTCATGAGGCATGGGGTGACATTCAGTGAGTGGCGGTATAGAAAGTGTGGTGTTGCATGTTAAATAGTCCTTCCCACTAATTAACTGTTCTACTGTCTTTGTCAACCATGGTCATTTTCTTTGCCGAGAGCAAACTCAGATTCGCTAACATTAGCATCCAGCCTTTGAGGACTTCCTGCTAATTCATGCACGCGTCCATAACATCAGGGAACACTTTGGCTTTTAGCACATACAGTCCTATGAATGTCACGTTTTGTCTTTACACATGGGCACAACATAAACCTAACCCTAGCACACAATCATACACAGCCTGCTATACAACACATTATATATGTGATGTACTGCAAAACATGACGACTAGATGTAATTCTTATTGTGAATATTGTGAATCAACAATAATAACATTTTTTTTTTTAAATCATTGCATTAATGCAGATCCAAACAGTCTTAAATCAAATACTTTATATAATTTGATTCTGTTCATACGGTTTGTATTGATGTTAATGATATTGTTGATGTGGTTTGTACTGATGAATAATATGCAGCATTCCATAAGCAGATATAGAAAAGTGTGTCTTCTGAATTGAACACTGGGCATCAAAAATGAGGACAAACTCAAAGTGAAAAAGCCGAGCGTGAGGATTACTCTTTAAATCCTTGTCCTTGACCGTTCTTGAGGCTTAACTGCAAGCCTTCAACTTCTCCTAGCCGTCTTCTTTCCAACACACTTTGCAGGTCTTGCATGTGCTTTGAGAGGCAATAACACAGTCAATTGTGGAGATCCTTTCTATACTTGAAGTACAGGTTGTTGTGAGGCAGAAGGTTTCCACAGTAAGCTCACATGATATTCTGACAGTTCATATGCAGCCCAGATTGTTGAGATGAAATGTGTTTTCTTTCCCTTCCTGTTAATCACATTGAAACCCGATGAGATGTGATTTAACACTTAGACTGAAAAAAACAAAACAAATGTTGCTCGTGGACACAATCCAGACAGCTATTACACTCTCTCTAAAATGCATTTGGTAGTGTATATAAATCAATTTCTTAAATCTAAATAATGTTTGTTCTAGCATGAAACGTTTTTTTCTGTATTTAACAGACTCCTGTGACGCACTGTGAGTTTTATTAAACCTGAACAAAGCACTTTGGTTGAATGTTTTAGAGGAACGTTCTATAATGTTTTGTTTGGTGAACAAAAGTAGAATCTAAGTCAGAGGAGCCAAACTTCATTTAGCCCATGAGTCACATACAGCCCAGTTTGATCCCAATAAGGCTGGACCAGTGAAACCATTACACAATAAGCTATAAATAACACCTCCACATCAAGTATACTCAAACATTTACAATTAATAATAAATACATTTGAATGATTGGATTCAATTAGAGATCTTTTTTTTAATTAATTTTTTTTTTTACTGTACATCACTGTACATGCATGGCGTGTCTTCTTTAACATGTTATTAGGCTGCACTCATTTTTGAGTTTCCTCCTGCTTCCACACTCTGTGCTAAGCTAGGCTAAATACTATAGTGGACCCAACTGATATTGATCTCCTCTTGGAGTTCAGACAGAAAACAAGTATTTCCCAAAATGTTGGAGTGTTCTTTTAACATGCCCTCTCTGACTCTGACTCAACCACTTGGTGGCCCATAACCTCCTCTCTGCTGGAGTCGGAGTGCTGTTAAATGGACTGCTCGCTGTGTCTGTGCGACCCTGGCTGGAGATCCCATAGAAAGAGTCCGACTCAGCTAACTGAACAGCAGACACCTTCATTATGCTGCTGCCTATACACTACAGAAGCTCTGCCTTAATGTTCTTGGTATTTCTCAAGCAGTGATGACATGAACACCATGAATACATGCATACTCAGCACACACTTATTAACACTCACACACACACACACACACACACACATGCACACACACATGCACGCACTATGGGGGGCATTTTATGCCAGCGCACTATACTAAAAACGCATGTACAGCGCCTATGCGATGACATTAAACCTCTAACGTGCGCGTGTAAATTCCATTCACTTTCAATGGACAGACGGGCGTCACGTAGGCGTCACACAGACGCTGCACACGCGTTGTTGCGAATACGCCTACGGGTGAACTACGCCTCAAATACGTGACATGAAGACCATGCCTGACTGTTAAGTACAATTCTACATGAGCGTACAGACACACACTGTGTAGTGTTTGTGGAAATCAAATAGCGAGGGGTCATTCATGCCGTGCCATGTGCGAACGCAGCGGACGCCTGTGCGCACGCTCGTCTCAATGTACAAATAATTATTTACTTTATGATGACGAATTTTGAGTTTAACAGCTGCTTCGCTTCACAATTCAAGCAGTCCATGTATTACCAAGAGAGACCGATGTGACAGTTTAGACTATTTCAGTTTTTCGATTTTGATTCAGACAACAAAAAAACGGAAAAACCGGTCTGTTTATTGTTTTTGTTCGAAACGTAAAAAAGGCAAGGGTGAAAGGGAGAACTAAAATAATTTCAGCTACTTAAAAATAAAAATATCCTGACAGCTCTGATGGGGCTTGGGATTCATCTATAAGTTATGCTTTCTTCTGAACAATCCCGCATGAACCTGAGACAATGTGTAACAGCTGATCTGCTGCAGAACACAGAAAATGAATAACTGTCAGGTCCTGATGATCCAGTGTACCTCGTGCGTAAATGTGCACAGCCTCTTCCTCAGTTTCGCGCCTGAGCAATGGTACAGTCCCTGATATACCTCAACATCCCGTTATACGCTATAGGCGTTAACGCGTGTCGCTATTGTACTAAAGCCAACGCTTCAGTCCATGTATCTCTATGCATGCATAGAGATACATGGACTGCTTGAATTGTGAAGCGAAGCAGCTGTTAAACTCAAAATTCGTCATCATAAAGTAAATAATTATTTGTACATTGAGACGAGCATGCGCACAGGCGTCCGCTGCGTTCGCACGTGGCATGACACTTATCACCCGTCACCCTTCATTATTTGGTGTACTCGCAACTCGAACTCCGATACGCACGCGTATCGGACGCGTATGTTTCAGTCTTTATGCTGGCGTAGGCGACGCGCTTAAGGCGTTTCAGTATAGTGTGCTGGCATAAAATGCCCCCCATGCACGCACGCACACACACACACACACACACACACACACAAAGGCAGCTCAGTAGTAACATAAATATGTGCACACACACAGAAGAGTAAATGGACTGTACTTATATAGCGCCTTTCTAGTCTTCCGACCACTCAAAGCGCTTTACAGTACGTATCTCATTCACCCATTCACACACATTCATACACTGATGGCATTGGCTGCCATGCAAGGTGCCAAGTGCTCATCAGTTTGAGGAGCTAACCATTCATACACATTCACACACTGATGGCACAGCCTTCAGGAGCAATTTGGGGTTCAGTATCTTGCCCAAGGACACTTTGACATGCAGACTGGAGGGGATCGAACCGGGGATCAAACCGATCATCTGATTAGTGGACGACCCGCTCTACCTCGGAGCCAGAGCCGCCCCAAAATAGAGAGAACAGATTACTGAGAGAAATCAGGTAGTCATTACATACTGTATATGTCATAATTTTCATCATATTCAACAGGTCAGAGATCAGATTTTAGCCAGGGAAACTAATCTGTTTATACTTATTATTATTATTAGACTTACTGATTTGTGTCAATTTCAGTTTCAAATTGAATCATTTTGAACACATCACTACATGAACAAATCTTTACTTCTATCGCACTGCATGCTGTCACAGAGATACAGTTCTTGTCTGTCTCTGTCAAATTAATTAATTTACTTAAGGGAGCGGAGGGACAGTAAATGTAGCACACGGTAACCTGCTGAACTCCACAACATAATCACACTGTCAAGAAGGAGAGATGGCTGAAAAACAGCCAGAGGTGGTCAGAAGAACAAAAACTGAAAACGAAGCGCTGCTATCAAGAAAGAGATCACAGTGCTTACCTCGGTTTAAAAGGCACGAAGGCAGATGCAAATATTTCTCTGTTTCTGCTAACATGAGTGTTGCTGTGTTTCACAGGTCAGTTATTGTCTTGTCTGTTGTTGTGATGTTAGTTATAGAAGCAGGAGAGTATCATTGTTTGGAGCTGGTGTAGGATCACATTTTCCTGATTGGTGAGTTTACATCTGACAATATTCTGATCATGATTTAATATAATAATAATAATAATAAAATATGTTCATTTGTGTTGGAAACCTTTAAAGACCTCACCACACTGCAAGATCCTTTGTTGCTTTTGAGAAATTGAATTTGACATTTCAGGACTCAGTATTGTATCCTCAAACTGTACACACTGTCTGTGCATATTTTCTATTACATTTAAGTCTTGCAAATGAATGTGTTGAATTGTCAGGTGACACATTGGCAGACTGTAGGTCTATGAACAGTGAAATGCAGAGCCTCATAAATGCAGGCTCACACACCACATGGTGTGACTGTCTCATTAGCATTTTCGAGCTGTAACCATGTTAACCATAAAAAAGACTCCTTTCTGGCATTTATGGTCTTTTTAATTACAATTTAAAACGTCTCAAGAGCGGGAGGGGAAAAAGTGGCATTTAAAATAACAATGTGGAAGACAGAGCAGGTGAGCAGGCTGATGAAGGGTTAACCTCCATTCCTGGGGCCTTCACCTGGAAAGCCAGAGGAAGTGACAAGAACATTTGAGCTATATAATTCCCACGAACGGTGACAGTCAGAGCTTGTCTCGTCAACGTCATGCTGTGTGAGAGAGCTGTCATGATCTGTGTGTGTGTGTGTGGAAATGTGTGTTGTGTGGAAATTAAAGGGTGGAGGGAGTTGCAGTGGCAGCAGAGGTGAGTCTGATGAGAATTGGCAGGCAGATTATGGATGTGGCATTTGGGGTCTCTGCACCAATGGCGGGCAGCTCATCTACCCCCGAGGCTCGCCATGGTTTGGCCCAATACTCAAGGGTGGTTAGATGTGCCGAGTGACATCACCAATGACAGGAAAACCTTCTGGACATGATTCTTTTACACCTTTACAATCAACCTGAACGTTTGTGTTGATTCTGATTTTTCCTTTTTGTTTCTCTTCCACATTTTTCTCTGGGTTCTCCACACAGATAAGGTCTTCAAAGATTTCTGACAATTGTGGAGTCTTATTTGATAGAATGAAAGCTGTTAAACAATTGTCATCATATAGTCATTAAGAAAATTTAATCTTAAATCTTTGACTCCTTAGATCTTAAAAAAAAACCAAAGTATGTACAGGATGAGTTGAGATATTTAAAAGAAATTCAACTGCAAATCAAATTGTGATATTACTTTTCTTGTTAAAGGCACTTAAATATTGTAATTTTCTGGAGTTCGGAAAATATTATATTTTTTTGCACTTAGAGGAAAGATAACTATTTTTGTTTTCCAGTGTGCTTGTACAGATTATCCCAAACACTACAATGGACCATAAGAGCATTGCTCATGATGCTACAGACAGCCCATCTAAAGGGTTCTTCATAGCACTGTTTTCAATGTTGGTGACTACAAGTAGCAATGCAGCAAGTTTAAATACATTTAAACACATTTTTTTTTTTTTTTTTTTTTTTTTTCTAACCTAGCTTTCAGTAGCTTACTGATTAACCATTATTATGGTCATGAGTGGTATGCATTTGTGAGTGAAGTGTATGAAACCACTGTACACTGCACAGAAACAGGCTAATTTGTTGAATTACGCCTCAAAGAAAAGAGTGCATTAGTTTATAATCAGTGGAGAAATAAAAGTGTAAGTACATTTATACATACTTAAATAAATATATATTGTATATGGTGATTTTGAATGTTTCTGATAAACTAAGTGTTCCTTAATAGTCTGAGAAGACTCTCCTGCTTCTAAAGCTAAATGAATTGTTTCTTTATAATTTAATTAACAGGATGTGTCTAGAGGTGAAAATATTTTCTTCAATATTTAGCTACATTTTCAGAGTAGTTTGCAGAGTTACCTCATACTGTAAACAACAGTGTAACTGTTGGTAACTACTTCCGGTGAAGAGTGGTACTGTAGCTTCATGACTTCCCAAACAATGTCACTTTGTTTCCATTTCAATTCCAAGTAATGTGTACGACTGAGCAGGAGCACACAATCAGCAACAGTGTTGCAAATTGTATCAATTTATGAACTATAGAACTGAGCACGCAAAAGAGCTGAAATGAGTAACCAACATGCACAAATGACCAACGCTACGAGTCAAGTCTGTAAAATTCAATATTCAAACAATTAATGATAGATGATGTATGTATTTTCAAATATTATTTCATTGAAGTCTAATTTTGGTACTCAGATTTGAATATTTCTCTCTCGGTCCAAAAGAACATTTCACCTTGACACCACAGATACAACTACAGACCCAGTTTTGTTAGGAGTGTACTTTCCTTTCCGCCTATTCAATTCATTCTGTAATTCTCTTCCTTTCTGTTTTTTTTTCTTTCTTTTTTTTTTTTTTTCTTACTCATCATTTCCTGTCTCTTACTCTACATTCACTTCAGGGACTCCTAACCTGCTTTTGGCAGGTAACCCAGTTTAGTGGTCTTGAATCTCTGATGACTACTACATTTAAAACACACAAGAAAGGCTGGGATTGTCTTTATGGTACAATCTGCTGCATAACTCTTGTGACTCTTGTGTTGGCATGACTGGAAGCTGGGGGGAAACTGCTAGCAGTTGACTGACTGATACTCAGTCAACTGCTGATACTCATGGCTGCCATGATCCACTCACCTTCACCCTGCGAGGACGATGTACTGCTGATGAAAGCAAACAGAAAAATCGCTGACCTTAAGGATGACATCCGACGGCTCTCTGATGAACTGCAAAAAAAGAACTCACTACTGTCCAGTTTCATGGACGTGGCGATCGGGCAGTCCAAAAAGTTGGCCTTGCTCAACACAACCCTCCATGACACGGTTGCGTGGGATCCAGCCACCTGTCCACGGCCCTCCTCCTGCTCGACACCTAACAATCAGTCGTCCTGGGCCGACGTGGTTGTCCGAAATCACAAGAGGGACTCGAGCGGGGCCACCTCTCCCCCTCGCCTGAGCCTCTCCAACCGCTACGCGGCCCTGTCCGATGACACTCCGGCCCATCCATCTGATGCTCCCGCTGCCCCATCTCCTTCAGAGCTGGACCCGCAAACAGCACCTGCAGGCACCGCCACTTTCCCTCCACTGGTGGCTGGCAGTGCTCGGATGACTTGTCACTCCACCACGAGGCCCAATGGATTGCCCTCATCCCGGCCTTCAACCTCCTTGTCCCGGCGCAGGATCCTGAAGGAGGCCGTGCTCCGCCGCTCGGGTAGGCCCCCCCGCCAAGTGTCGGCGGTGGGTCCTTCTCCCGGGTCCGATGCCGCTGCCTCTGCCTCGCCACAGCGCTCGCCTGCCCGGACGCACAGTGTTGACTGTGCACTCTCCTGTCGCGGTAATCCTCTGCCTTCATCTCCTCGTCCCCTCTTCTCCCCAACCACACTGATAGTAGGTGATTCCATAATTAGGGGCATCCGCTTTTTCAATGCAGCCACTCACTGCTTCCCAGGGGCCACGGTCCCGGTTATCCTGGATAAGCTCCCCGGTCTGCTGCACTCACTCCCTCCTACTATAAACCGGGTGTTAGTTCATGTGGGGTCTAATGACACAGCCCGTCAGCAATCTGAGCTGACAAAAAAGGATTTCAACGACCTCTTTAGCCTCTTAATTAACTGTGGGAAGTCTGTTTTTATCAGTGGTCCCCTCCCAACACTCGCCCGTGGACCAGGGCGTTTTAGCAGGATCCTCAGCCTCAACACCTGGCTCCAGTCCACCTGCAGAGCTCATAACATAGGTTTTATCGACAATTTTAATCTTTTTTGGAACCGTTCCTCCCTGTTCAGGACCGACGGAGTCCATCCCAATTGGTTGGGTAGCCAAATGCTAGCGGCTAACATGCAGCACGCCGTCCAGTCTGCCCCACGTGCATGACTGTTTACATCTCACACTCACTCTCAGGTGTCTTCTTCTCCTCCTATAGTGACGGCTTACGGTACTCCCCCCCTACCAGCTCCCCCCACAGGCCTCATCTGTCACTACCTCTTTCACCGGTTTCTTTCCCCATACAGACCATCATCTCCCATCATAGACACACTGCAGGTCACTCATCCCAGCATGGCTCTCCCTATCCTGGTGGAGTAAACTCCTCAAATCTCCGTCCACTTAGCCGTGCCACCAATACGGCTGAGAAATCACCTCCTATTAGGATGGCCCTAGTTAATGCTAGATCTGTTACAAATAAAACATTCATTTTAAATGATTTCTTTTGTTCTCGTTGGTTAGATTTCCTCTGTATAACTGAGACGTGGCTAAATGATGAACCTAGTCCCTTCTCTGAACTTGTTCCGTCCAGCTGTGGATTCTTCAACTCTCCTCGGATAACTGGTAAAGGAGGAGGTCTGGCAACTGTTTTCAAAAATAAATTCTATTGCCGTCAACTGAAAATTGACCCATTCTCCAGCTTCGAATTACAACTGCTTGAACTTGTACAGTCAAACAAAATACTATGTGCATTGCTCTATCGGCCTCCTAAACCAAATAACAGTTTTATTCTAGAGTTCTCTGAGTTCTTAGCTGAAATTGTGCCACAATATGACAACATTTTAATTCTCGGTGATTTTAATATACATGTCTGTTGTCCCTCTAAGCCAATGGTCAATGACTTCTTAAATCTTATTAACTCTTTTAACTTTGAACAGCTGGTTACTGGTCCTACTCACGAACTGGGTCACACTCTTGACCTAGTTCTATCAATTGGAATAACTGTGAAGTTATGTGAAATCTGTGATGCAACGTTCTCAGATCACATGCCCGTTACCTTTCAAGTTAACATCCCTGATTTGGTGGTCAATACCACGGCCCCGGCCCGACGTGCTCGATTAATCACCTCAAGCACCACCGAACAGTTCATTACTGCTTTTAGAGACTCCTCCCTGTTCTATGAGATACACTCCCCCGCACTTCATTTAAGTGCTGCAAATATCTTGGCCTCTTTTAATGCTACCTGCTCTGCCATCCTTGACACTGTTGCCCCATTGACGTCATACTGCCCTAAATATAAACCCCAACCATGGCTGAATGAGACCACCCGAGCACTCAGACAGCAATGCAGGAGAGCTGAGCGGAAGTGGAAAAAAGACAAGCTTCGCGTGTCCCTTGGAATCTTAAGAGATTGTCTGACAAACTACCAAAGCGCTGTTAAGGCTGCAAGGAACACATATTATTCGAACCTTATTGAAAATCACTGCCATAGACCAAGAATCCTATTCAAAGTTATAAATTCTGTCATTAACCCACCTGTTCCTATATGTCCAAATTTGTCTTCTGGTATGTGTGACACTTTTCTGGATTTCTTCCAAAATAAGATCACTCAACTCAGATCGCGTCTCACAACATATAATTACGATCCAGTTAGTTCGTGCTCCCCACCGTTTATCTTGGATCAGTTCGAACCTGTCTCTCTTTCAGCCTTAACAAAAATTGTTGCTAAATTGAAACCCACGAACTGCAACTCAGATATTATTCCTTCCAGGCTCTTCAAAGAGATCTTTGGTGTTATTGGACCTTTGATTTTAACAATTTTAAATGCTTGTCTGGAGACAGGCTCAGTCCCAGGGTATCTTAAACATGCAACAGTACGTCCCCTCATAAAGAAAACAAATCTGGATCCCACAGACCCGTCAAATTTTAGACCGATCTCCACTCTACCTTTTTTGTCTAAGGTATTAGAAAAAGTGGTCTTACAACAACTTCAGTCTTTTCTAGCCCAGAATGGAATTTGTGAGGTCTTTCAATCTGGTTTTAAATCACATCACAGCACTGAAACTGCCCTTTTAAGAGTTTTTAATGATCTTTTACTTATTGCTGATGCTGGTGACCCCCGCTTTACTTGACCTCACTGCTGCATTTGATACAGTTGACCATGAGATTTTGATCTCCCGTCTCGAGCAGTATGTTGGCATCTGTGGCACCGCTCTAAATTGGTTTAGGTCCTGGTTTAGGTGACAGATAGAACCTTCTGTGTCAGCACTGGCGACTACTCTTCCCAGTCAGCCCCTCTGACCAGCGGTGTACCTCAAGGGTCCATACTGGGGCCAATTCTATTTTCAATATATATGCTGCCTTTGGGGCTTATTTTCAAAAATCACAATGTTGCCTATCACTTTTATGCTGACGATACTCAGATATACCTGCCGCTAAATCCTACTACTGACTCCATAAATACACTAACAAGTTGTTTGGCCGATGTTAAAACATGGCTTTCGCAAAACTTTCTCTGCCTCAATGAAAATAAAACTGAGATTCTTGTACTTAACCCCTCTCGCCATTCACCTGTGTCACCTGACAACACTTCCTCTCTCCTTGGTTCTATGGCACCTTACTTGAAACCTCATGTTAAGAATATTGGTTTTATTTTTGATTCTTCTTTTAAATTAGACCTGCAGATAAACTCAGTCGTCAAAACCAGTTTTTATCAATTAAGACTTTTAGCCAAGGTCAAATCCTTCCTTTCCCCTAGAGACCTTGAGAAGGTCACTCATGCTTTCATTTCCTCCAGGCTTGATTATTGCAATTCCTTGTATGTCGGAATGGGCCAAGCACAAATATCTAGGCTGCAGCTGGTTCAAAATGCTGCAGCTAGGCTCCTGACTGGCACACGCAAACGTGAGCATATCTCACCTGTCCTGGCATCCTTACATTGGTTACCAGTTCCTTACAGAATTCACTATAAACTGTTACTGATTGCATATAAATGCCTAAATGGTCTAGCCCCGCCCTATCTCACAGATCTCATCAATACATATGTCCCACATCGCTTACTCAGGTCAGTCGACCAACAACTACTAATAGTGCCAAGGTCTCGACTAGCGCTCAGGGCCGACAGGGCTTTCTCAATCGCAGCTCCTAAACTGTGGAATAGCCTCCCCCTCCAGATCAGGTTGGCAACCTCGCTACCAGCCTTCAAATCTGCACTAAAAACACATTTATTCACGATGGCGTTTTAAGACTTGACCAATTTTTCTTATTGTTCTACAATATTTTATTTATTATTCCTTATTTTATGTAATTGCTTATTTTGTGGTTTACTTTTATTTATCTACTTTTTTTTCTTCCTTTCCTTCTAATGTATTTTATTTTGTTGTTGTTTTTGATGTTGTACAGCACTTTGGGCAATGTCTCGTTGTATGTAAATGTGCTATATAAATAAACTGACTTATGACTTATAAAAACAGCAAGAGAGCATGGTTCACACTGTCAATATGTATGTATACACATTTTTATACATTCTATTATTTCCATTCTTCCCACCTGGGTCTGTCATCCTTCTGCTCTCTCTCCCTGAATTTCCTAAGAAGGTTAAAAAAAAACAACAAAAAAAACACTGCCTGTATCTTCTTAGAAAAGATTACTCAGAAAAGTAGTACAAGGGCATTTCTGTGTTTCTGCAAGAACACAAATTGAGACTTGACTGATAATAACAGGCGCATTGTGCTGTCATCTTTATAACACAGTCATCTTCATTTCTCAAGGGCCTTAAACCAGTGCTTCTGTAAAATGCACAGCGCTTGTGCAGCATACAAGCTCTGGCACACTAGATCAAAGGGCAAAGCAGGAATTGATTTGGATGCGTCTTTGCCGCCTGAAAATAAAAGACCTTGTAATGAAGCGTGTTTACTGCCAGAGCCCTGCACAAATGTCCCCTAGGAACCATGTAATGTATAGAGAAGGCGGGAGGGGCTGGTGTTTATTGTGACGTGCTGCCCACCCATAACAGCTGCTTGAATCTGACAATGTAGCAGTGTTTCCACATAGCCTACTTCAGATTCAACTCGCAAAGGGGAAGCATCGACTGAAGACAGAACTGTCATGTGCGTCCCAGAGCAAGTGCAATACAACTTTCTGAAGATCTGTAGAGATGTCCTCGTGTTAGGGATGAGGAGACAAGGAAAGCGATCCATTGTGGGAATATGATGGCACTGACAAGGGGCCCAACACATGGACACTGATCTGTTTTAGCTCTGCAAGTCTCATGACTGTCAGCCGATCTGTTTGCCTGTCGTCCATGACCTTGATCATGACCGTGACAATGTTTGTAAAAAAAATAATTGCCAGATTCCCAAGATATCAGGCGAACTTTCATGTGGGACACCACAGTGTGTTTCCCATCTGAATCCAACAATTAAATTTATATTTATGTAATTTGTTTACTTTTCTTCACCATCTTCTCAGGTGAGGGTGTTGTCCTGTAGCACATAGTAAGGAGAAGGCAAGTGACAATGGATACCACCATTGACCTCAGACTCAGCAGATGGATGGTATCTGCAAACACTGCAGTTAAAGTTTAAGGACACTGAATGAACTGCATCTTGTTTTCAAAATTATGTATATTTTGCAGTGAATTCTGAGCAATGATAAACAGTCTGGAATAATTTTTAGAGAGAAGGCTGGGAGTCTGACATACTGCACAGCCATGTACTCAACATATAGTAGTAGTAACATATGATATTTGTCAAACAGAATATTGCGAAAACCTTAACCGTTAAAAACATTGTTCAAAAACTCGCACTGAACATGAATCAATATTTGAAGTTACACATTACTTTAAATTCACAATATTCTAAAAAAAAAAAAAAAGAAAAGGTTGCTGACTACAATTAAGTTTGCCGAACTTCATAGCCAACTAAATTTCCTTTCTTGTCACAATGTTCAAATGTTTTGCTGTCACAAATGCAAATGGTGATAGCACACAGCTACAAGAATTGTTGCCCATTGTGTGCTATGAAAGAAGTAGTGATCACTGTTATGGAATTTTCTATCCTTAGGTTACACAAGGTCACGTGTGGGCCTTGAGGTCCTCAGCAGTATTAATTGTTTGGCTTTGATTGGGAACAGTAGGTGTCAGTCTATCTCAACACTGTGGTGGCCAGGGTTGAAGAGACTCTTGCTGCCTTCCTAGACATAATAGATAGCTGGCCGTTGATGTTCCAATCTGCGTAAACAGACAACAGTATCTCCAGACTAGAATGTGCTGACAGTAACACCTGCATGGGTAAAAACATTCTCTTTGGCTAATTCTGGGCGTATAGTATTTGTGGTGTTATCTTGAGGTTTAAAGTCTATCCACCAGCATGAGTTGGGCAGAATGTGAGACCGACTCAGGCACTTCTGATGCACTATGAGAGTGTCTCTAATTCTCCTTGGCCAAGTGTCAATAAATATTACAGCATAAGACATCAGAGGCTCCTGAACACTTTCTTCCCTCCTGACCTCACCATTGACTCCACCATTTCTCTACAACAATCACTTTCTGACCACCTGGATTAAATGTTACCACCGAGTGTCTTCTTGCTTGCCTGCTCACCTGAGAAAAAGTACAAACTGGGGAATTTAGCAGAGGATGTATGCCTCAGCCCGGACAGTATCATGGCCAATTAGGCCAGCTGATAATGTGACTTAATTAACCATGCTTTGGTGCTCTAAGGAGCTCTGCTGGACTCTGGAGAGCAGAAGGAGCAGAGGAGGACAGAGAAAATGATTATTGTTATTTACTGCCAGAACTAATAAAGCCAATCTACTGTATGTTTCCTACATGTTATAATTAAATTACAATTAAAATGTCTTAATGGTGACATAGGGACAGACCTTACAGCAGACATACAGAGGAATCCTGGTAGATGTAAAAGGCTGTAGTAGCAACAGCCTTCAACATCTAATCAATCGTTTTTATCTGGAAGGTAACCCTCTGCTGGGAATCAACATTAGCTCCCTAAATAGCTAAACTCAAGTCAAGCTAATCCCCATAAGCATTTGCAAAGACTGGCATTATCTGAAACCCCACACACTGCATTTATTCAAGCTGTTAGCTCCGGTCCCCTGGAGCCTGCTTCCGATCGGTAGATGCACACTCTCACTGAGGATAGGGTATTGACTGAAATCAATTATAGGCCCATTTACTTAATGAGCTTGGTCAACATCTGTGTCGGTGAGGCCACTGCGTGCCACGCTTGATCGGCTGGCTTCTGACGATGGCTGAGGCCAGCACTGATGGTGATGGGACACAAAAGCATCCAAACTGCCATCTATTGTGCTCTATTTGGAGAGCAAAGTCTGTTCTCAGTTTTCACTTTATTAAGACCAGTGACACCCTGAGCAACAGAAACCTGGCTACCACACTACAGCTATAGTACCTGATGGGCATTTTATCTGGTTGGGTTGTACACTTAAGGCAACATAAACCTGGCAACAGTGACAAGAATCCCACACCGACTGATGTAATTTGGGCCAGACATCCAAACATTTGGCCTCGCCTAAAACAAGCTCAGTGTATTTTTGTATTACTTTATTACAAGGCTGTGATTATGGAAATGAAAGATGTCCTACTAAACTAATGAAATACTGAATACTCGTGTGAACGTGTGAAATAATGATGCTCAGGCGACATCTTTAAGTCCCTCACACCATAACTAAACATCTATTTATTCATAAGACAGAAGGGTTGTTGACCAAAGCATGAATTAAGACTGACAACAGTGCTATGGCAGACTACTGCACTGACACATTTTTGGTCCTGTTGCAAAGGACTCAGCAGTTAGAGGGACCAAAAGATCCGACTTTAGGTACTCAATCATTGATTACAAGTGAGCACAAGTGATGAAAAGAAAGAAAAGTAAACAGTGTTGTTTGTCTCCATTTTGTCCAATGACACATCACCCAGATTTTAGATATAGCCTGTAGCAGTGTGCTGATTTGAAGTTCATATAACCAGAATCCAGAGGGGGGCTAAGTTGATATGATCACATTTCCAGCGACATATTTTCACCTGAGATTCTCAAATAAGTGGAAGCACAAACCTGGACTTGCTTTTTTGTCTTTCATGTTTTTACCTGTACCCTACAGGCAACATGCCTGCCCCAACACAGGACCTTGCGTTATTTTGCTGTAGTGTTATTGATGGTGTGAAAGATCCCTTGGGCTTGTACAATAAACCAGAAAGGAGTTACAAACACAGAGCACAAGAACGGCAAGGTCACTGCAGGCCACATTCTGAAGGTACAGTCAAGGATTACTGGGAAATACTTATGAGAGCTAATGACATGAGAACAAGAACAAGATGTTCTTTCTGATTTACTCAGCTGTAAGTGGAATAACTGTTTGAAATAACTTCTAGTGCGACTTAAATGACAACTGAAAATTAGTACAAAAGGGAGGTAAAAATAAAGAGCAAGGAAAGGAAAGGTGAGAAAGAAAGAGAGAGAGAGAGAGAGAGAGAGAGAGAGAGAGAGAGAGAGAGAATGGAGGACTGACTAAGTGCTAAATGGTGTGAATAATTGAGTTGGAGGTGGCAACTTAATGAGGTGAGCAAGAGAGTGATCACGAAGAAGGCCAAGACTCCCAGTGTGGCCCTCCCAGCAGGACTGGCTAACACTGCCTGGCACATGCTAATAATGAGAGAACTCACACGTGCATAAGCACGGAGCAAGTGTTACAAACACTGGAAGGAGAAGGCTTTTCTCAAACTGATACTTTGAAAAAAAAAAAGAAAAAAAAAAAAAGGCACAGCCGGTACAGGTTTGGTCATGCCTGAGGTACAGCTTTCACATTCAAGTAATATACATAGGTGTATTCACACATTATGTAGAGATCCTATGTGTCTGTGGCGTAGCAGTGCCCTGCAAGTAGTTCGGTTTAGTGCCTTGCTTAAGTCCCAAGGGGTGAACTGACACTGTCTCTAGCTCGTCCACACTCCATACTGTGGAGTGTGGACTTGAACCAGCCACCCTCCATTTCTCAAGCCGAGTCCCTAGAGAATGAGCTACTGCCTGCGCATAACATATATGTCTGTGTGTCTATAAATGAAGAGTACTGACTCTCTCCCAGTGAACTAACATCTACAGTGTAAAACCAAGATCAACATGATTGGGTAAAAAAAATAAAAAAGATGGAGACAACAGGCCTAAGGTACGTTACGCCCTTTACATGGAGACTTCAGGCTGTCCAAGTATATGTGCGTTTGTTTTCATATTTGGTCCACCAGCTTCGATCATAAGACTTGTCTTTAAGGTGGACTCATGCTGTTGTCTGTGTCTGTCATAACGGCCTATGGTGTAGTAGATTGATGTATCGTTGGCAGGATTTGTTGTGGTGTAATGACTGGTGTAACACCTACGCAACACTAGCCTGATGTGTCATGGAGTATCATGCTGGTTTATGTCACCAAATGCACAAGTGCTACACTGCACACAGTAAGACAATGATTTTCAATAGAGAGTCTGCCTGGATGAGTTGTATTTATATACCTGATGTTCAAAGGATATTGAACTTTGACCACATTACATTGACCTCAGGTCCAATAGCATTCAAGCTATGCAAAAGGGTGCCAGTTTCACTGAAAAGAATGTAGTTGTAGAATGTAATGTTGTGTTTTACATATTCCACAGGCTGATCTCCATGTAGTCCACAGCATTGCAATTGCCATGGGTTGTGCTTTATGAAACGTTCTTCATCTTGTGTTTTCCATTGCATTAATTGTGGGTTCTAGCACATTTGAAGATGATAACTGTGTTGCAGAGATGACAGCACAACGTAACATTGTGCATTCTGTTATACCTTCAGCAGTTATTTATTTATTTTACATTTTCTTGTTGAAATTGTGACAGTACTAGTCATGACAGGGATGTTTATGTGGTTCAGAAAATGGCATTGCTACATCACAACATACCACTACAAAAAGGAAATCAGTTTTCCTTTAATGTTCATTGTTGCCTTAATTATGAAAGAAGAAAAGTCTATTTCTTTATTTATTCATGCACACCTTTGAGATCAAGATCTATTTTTCAAGTAACACAAATTGGCCAATGGCCAATCACAATCAGCAAGTAATCAACGGACAAGATATACATGAACGTAATCTTCCAAAAGCTTCAGCAGTAGTAAGGTCAGAGAAAATATGATGCAGGCCAAGATGACCAATCACAGTTCCTGAGCTCTCCACTAATTTGGTGCATGTAGAACTCAAGACTGTTGCTGTTCGTTGTCTTGGCAAGTTGCATTTCATACTAAAATGAGTTTTATTCTAAAATGAAAAAAAAAAACAAACAAATGCTGCCGTCCAGGTCCATTTTCCACCTCTGAATCATTCAAGGTTGCACCTGATCGTTGTAGTAATATGGTCTTTTAACTTTATCAGCAGACTCAAGATGAGGAGTGGTGCTATATTCAGTGGAAATCCAAGTTAAATATCACTCAGGCTGACAATGGCACTTAGTTGACATTAAAGGCTAATTGGCTGCTCAGGCGGTGTAGCTACGAATGTTTAAGTCTAGAAACGGTGAGGTCCAGAGAGGCATACCAGCACCGAGAGTCAAGATAATGAGGCGCTGAAATAGAAACATATTCTTTTTAATTAAAACATACATGAAAAAATAAAAATAAAAAAATAACCAGCAGACAGCAACTTGGTGTGTATTTGTGTGTGTATGCAAGTCAAGAGTCAAGTGCTTCATTGAAATATACTGACAAAAAAAAAAAAAAAAAAAAAACAAGAGCAAAGAGTAACTAGTATGTGTGTGTGTGTGTGTGTGTGTGTCTGTGTGTCTGTGTGTGTCTGGTTGTGGCCTATAATATCATTCCTTCTGCCTCGGAATGGTGGCACAAACTGAGATCCAACCTTGGGAAACTGATGTGAGGGCAAAGTAAAACTTATGACATCAGGATCCTTTCAGAGAAGAGCTAAAAGTCTCGTCAAGTTCTGTCAGCCTTGTCATTGTCAATTGGCTTTTAGGAAACACTAAGCAGAGGTGGCATGTGAGTGTGTACAGGATCCAATGAGACACTGTTTATCAATGGAGACTGCTGCTTAACAGATGCCAGACACTTGTTCATCATGCCATGGGACATGAACACCTCTTGAATCAAAACATTTCATTTTGAAGATTTTACTTTCACTAATCAAGTCTCATTTTAACCCATTAAGACTTCTGGATGAGACAATCACAAATGAGACACACTTAAAACCCAAAAGTCTGTGGATCAAGCCCAATCAGAACACTTGTCTCCAGAGGTAAAGGTAGATCAGTATTAGTATTAGATAAGTATTATTTCAGTCTTATCCTAAACAATAGATACATAGTACATGTATATACAATGTTTGTATGTACAAATTATGACACAATGCCCTAGCACTGACACTTTCATTGTCAACCTGGACATTCAGGTTTATGTCTCTTGGACTAATGGACCAAACCCGTTGGAATGTGAATATAAAACTGCAGTAATTTAAGTTTAGCTTCATATCAATACCAATCCATACTGACACTGACACTATATAATATGATTAGAGACTTTCAGATTATTTGCTATTAAATATTTTTCAACCCTTCCATTGAAGAAGTTCCCTGCTCAAACTCCAAAGGCAGACTACTTTGAACTTAAGTCAGTACAGTTTCATATTATATTTCCATAAAGCCCCAACTTCTGCATACAGAACACATTATTAAATAAAATAAATAAATCTTTTCTTCTTGTCAATAAATCACATTCTTTCCTCTGGCTAAAAGATCAGGTTATGCAACTTTAAAGCTTAAAGATGTACAGTTAAAAAAAAAAAAACAATAAAAAATCTGGGAATTGAGGTTTCACAAAAATTACTTAACGGAAAATAATGTGTTTGTTGGGAACTATTTTTGTCAGCGGATCAAACCATGTTTGGTGATGCAGTGAGTATTTTCAGGAGCAGGTATATCAGGTATATGTGGGATTTGTGTGTGTGTTTTT
The DNA here is from genome assembly GCA_946959425.1 of Argyrosomus regius. Taxonomy (NCBI): domain Eukaryota; kingdom Metazoa; phylum Chordata; class Actinopteri; family Sciaenidae; genus Argyrosomus; species Argyrosomus regius. The sequence continues at coordinate 2,122,522 of OX336885.1, forward strand.
AATAGTTTTTCGATAACAATGGAACTCCATTTGTTTACTCTTCGGCTCAACACATTCAGTTATACACAAATATATGAAAAGCTCATTACCTGTTGTGGAAACAGCGTCACAGCACATGCAAGAGGAAAAAAAAAACAGAAAATGAATTAGAAGATTATCAGAATTTACGTTTGCACTTCAACACACATGAATTCTGCAACAACATTGTGTTGAAATGCTGAATGAGTTTGCTGTTTGTTAATGTACAGAGCAGAAGAGAACAATTGATTTGCACTCAATCATCATTTCAGGTAATTGGCAACAACATATCTGACAAGAGAATTGATCGGCTCCTTTTAGAGGCAAGTGTCTGAAAATGATTCGCTAGTACACGCGACCCGTAAATGTAAATCTAAAATAGGCAAAAGAATGAAGCGAGTTCAAGTAATTAGTTTAGTGAAAGAATCCAGGAAAAAGTCAGTTATTTTTCTGATCAGATGTGTGCTTGTAACAGGAGCATCCAAAGAACTGCTGTACTCTTTAAAGAACAATCTGCAGCTTAAATTTCTTACTAAATTTCCACATTTGGGTTCCAGGAAATGATCATTTGAGAAAAATAGATATGTATTTGTTATACAAGTCACAAGGACAGAGATGTGATGCAAAATCACTGATACTCTGAGCCATGCCTCCCAAAATATATTTGCTAATGAAACAAGGACTAAATTTTGAAATTGATATAGAAATAGCAGACATTTATCAGCCTGTTTTGATGCAAAGTCATCTTAAAATATTGTTTAGAAAATGATTTTATTACATCACTGGCAAATCACAAGACAAATAAGATAACAAGGACTGATATTTCAATTTCTTATTGAACTTTTTATCTAAATGACAACCTTGGTCAGACAGTTGGTCGTTTGGTCCAGTCTTAAGTATTTTTGCCAAATATTGGATGGATTGGTAATTTGGTGCAGACAATCAAAGAAAAAATTAAATCCCAAAGACACTGCTGATCTCCAGACTTTCTGATTAATTTCATCTCTATCTCTTCATCTCATCTATATTGTTTTATGCAAACCTGATTCGCGTTCCCATCTGCCTCAGCTGCATTTTGTGATTCATGCTAATTAGCAAATGTTAGAAAGCTAAAACCCTAAAGAGACCATGGTAAACGTTATACTTGTTACACATTAGCATGGTAACATTATCAGTGTGAGCATGTTAAAGGTATATTTGTGCATAATCTCAAAGGGTGCACAGGGTTAAACACAAAACGTCTCCCTTTTTTTTAAAGGAATTGCTGTCATGTTTGTTTCTGTTTGTCGTTTTGTTGCTGTTGATCTTTATGGATGTGTTTGTTGATAAAACAATTGTGGACATTGCAATAACACAGCCTGTCTGTCTGCCCTTGTCTTTGTCTACTTGTATCAAAGCTTCATATAATAATAATATCTTCATGTGATTATCAGTATTTTGTTATATACAAGCAGCCAATATCTACCTTTCATTTTCCTGTAACTTTCCTTCAGGGTGCATGTGAACACTGTTTACCCGCCTGTCTGTTCTGAAATAGTGTTTACACAGCTCCCTTTGAGCGTTTGCACATTAACACCTTTAGTGCACACGAACCGGGTTCGTTCTGATCCTTTATCTATCATTATCACTTAAGAATTCATGTTAAACATGGGATCAGTAATAACTCTGCTAGTACTTTTAAAAACTGTTCCATCATCCACCACCAAAAAAGCAGATAATTTTAAAGACTGGCATGTTTCAGAAGATAATACTCTGTGGCAACAGGAAGATTGGCAGTCCTGCTGGCCTCAACACTGCGTTTTATATTTTACATTGCCACTGGCAAGAAATCTACTGGATGGTACAAAACAGGAGAATAATGATCTCCACATACACTAACTGCACCATAAGTTGAACCCACAGTGGGCCCTTTTTCTATTAGAGAAATAAGTAAATGTTAGCATATGGGCTTTGACTGGCACAGAGCTGGAGCAGAAGTGGTTTACCGAGGTGCATCAAAACTCCTGCTGAGAAGAGGACATGCACTCTGTGATAGGCAGCCCCCGGCCCACAGCTCGCTCTCTGCAGTCCTGAAATATGCAGGCGATGTGGAAGCCTTTCTCTGACTTCAGATGAGCTTGTCTTTTTTCCTCTCATCAGTGATTATTCAGAGGTGAGCATAAGCTACAATATTCAGGAGGACTGGGAGGCAAGAGCTGCCCTGTAAAACAAGTCTTTAAGAATGAGAAAGGTGTGGTATTGACAGCAAGATAACACATAGATGGAAAAATCTAAGCCACTGCTGGGATTCTGCTACAATGTTCATTACATATCAAAATACAAATGTCTTGGACATTTTGAACATGATGATTTTGCTTTTTGAGTCTTGCCAGTAGTGAGGCTAAAATAGTTTCCCCCAGCTGGCACTTAAAGAAAGGGAAAAGAGCCATCCAATCATAAAGTCCACGCTGTTAAGTGTATGAATGTGCTCAGAAAATTACCATGGCAACTTTAAAATCTATTATTTATCTATTTATTATAAAACACAGTTTCTTATGTGCAAAGGTAGCATTTTCACATGAAATAATGGAAAGTTTATGAGATGTCCGAAATAGAAAGGGTCCATCCTACACTATAGCACCAGTTGGGACTTCCTTGTGGAGAGGAGGAGAAATACAGCTGCAGTTTCTAACAACAACCATAACAACAGTGGTGGCAGGTCAGAGAAGGCTTTGGTAACAGTGGCATGTGCCATTTTGATCAGCTTATGTGTGATTGTGACTGGCTAACCAACTGACCACCATTGTTCGTCCTCCTGATAGCTGGTTCAAAATCCAAACAAACGATTGAAGTCAAACATTATCAGTGAGAATCCAAAGCCTCACTGAAGCAAATGAGCTTAGATAAGTGTAGGGTAGAGGAAGGACGGTGTGATAGTGGTGGTTGTGGTGTTGGGGAGGAGGGGGTGGAAAAGAAAAAAAAAAAAAAATCACTTCCATTCAGAGTCGGGAGGAGAGGCCTCTACAGAGAGACACAGACTGAGCCGAGCTGGCACAGGGAACAGGTAATTAATGGTATTCAGGCCAGCCTAGGTGGGAGATAAGCCGAGTCCCTCTTATTGCACACTTTCCCCAGGCCTTCCCATTACCTGGACCAACATAATGACTTTCTGAGCACCTCAACACGCAGCTTAGCCTCAACTACAGCACTCATCCTCTCTCTCTTCCTGCCTCTCTCTCTCTCTCTCTCTCTCTCTCTCTCTCTCTCTCTCTCTCTCTCTCGGGTGTAAGGGAAATGGATGGGAAACAAGAAAAACAAAATGGCCACCATCACCACTGTTGAGCATTTCAATGCTCTGTGGTAGTGTTAATTATGTCCATGTCATGTTTGTCCCCTCTCATAATGGATGTCATAATTATTTTTAAATTGGGTAATAACAGGAGGGAACAGCAGGGAGGTGAAAAAGAGGAAAAAGAAAATCTATATAGAGGAAATCTTTTGTAGGTCAGTTTTCACGTTGCACTACAAAAAATACAGAGATTATTTGTGGCCCGCTTCTCTCCTGACCAGGTGGAGTGCAGGTTTTTGGCATATATTTGCAACATGAGCAACATTGCTGGGTAAGCCTGTTGGAAATCCCCAAATAGCATGGAGGACTATGACCTATTAAAGCAGCTGAAGTCGACTCTGCAGACACAACTGAAGGGAGAGAGAGCTTTTGGAAGGCTAGCAGTAAATATCTCACCAGATGAGGCTGGGGAAAAGGAAAAGTGTGGTTCTGTTTGTGTGGGCCTGAGGATGCTCTGAGTGTCCCTGTATGGAGATTTTTTGGTCTGAAAGACTCGTGGATACAGGTTTTTATTCTGTTTGTCATTTTGTTTCAAGGTCTTTATGGATGTGTTTGTTGATAAAATGATGGTGGAAATGAGAGAAATGTCTGCTGAAGGCCATTGTAATGTAATATTATGGCCTGTCTGTCTGCCCTTGTCTTTGTCTACTTGTATCAACGCTTCATATGATCATATCTTCATGTGATTATCAGTATTTTGTTATATGCAAGCAGCCAATATCTACCTTTCATTTTCCTGTAACTTTCCTTCAGGGTGCATGTGAACACTGTTTACCCGCCTGTCTGTTCTGAAATTGTGTTTACACAGCTCCCTCTGAGCGTTTGCACATTAACACCTTTAGTGCACACGAACCGGGTTCATTCTCACCCTTTCTCTTATAAGGACTAGGCTCACTCATTTTGTTCTGTATTGAAACACTGTATCCTCAGGTGAGCACTGAAACCATTAGTATCCCGTGAACCTTAAACCACCACCCATTGTGCCATCGCTGGGCTGAGCCAGTTCCATGGTGGACAAATGAAACAGAGGATGGAAAACATGTGAAACGTGATGCATCAATGATGCAGCTCATTTTTTATTTTATTTTATTTTTTATTTTTTGATTATTTTAACTGTCCAGTTCAGCCTGCTGTTGCTTGACTGCAGCCTGGTTTAAGCTTTAATGTGGAAACAACACAATGCTGTAATAAAGACAATGTGACATTTTGCATATATAGATACTGAGGGAGGATTTCTGCTGCTGATGTTCACTTCAAGGGTGTTCAATTCAAGTCAGTTTAATCACACAGATACATTCTGATAGCTCCTACAGTTTAATTACAAACAGTGTATTAGGTAAGTAATAAGTAATAAGAATAGAAAACGTAATAACTAATAATGTTTTTATGGATGTAGTTTTTACTGAAGCCAGTGTAGACAAGCTGCACGTACTGCTACAGTGTATGCAGTTGGAATATGTTTTAGTCACAAATGTAAAGAACAGAACAATCATCAAACATTCAAAACGTGCAGGATTGGAACCTGATGCATCTCTCAAAGTGACTGACAAACTGACAGTACAGACACTACTGACATAAACAGCTGAGCTACATGAGACATGGACACGATGCATCATGTTTTAACTGCTGCACAGACTCTGTCTTTGTAGCATGTGGCTGTGTGCTGCCTCAGTGATAATGTAGTTGGTTATGCAGGGTTTGGAAGCGTAGGCAATATTAACTGGTACTGAATTAATGAATTAACTGGATCATTTTAACTACACAATCATGGATACACGTTGATCTGATTGATTATTTTAATGTGAAATGTGAAAATTCCCACAAGGTTGCTCTGCTGCATCGTTCAGCATCGTTCTTAAACAGATTGTACTTGTTTGTTTGTTTGTTTGTTTGCTTGTTTTGGACCTGTTGGAGGGCCACAAACCAGCATGTATAGAAAAAATAGAGAAGAGATGCACAGGTGCGTGAAGACGCCTGAGGCTTTCACCTCTGTGGCGGGCGTGTCGTGTCCATTTTTTAGCTGAAACAACAAAAGAGCTAATGTTTTGTGATGCTGTTAAAGTGTTGTTTCAGTAATCAGTCTGATCAGCTGAAAAAACAAATATATTTTGAATTTGTCATGTGAATTTATTTTAAACAAAGGCTTCAAAGTGAGACAATGTATGATTTGGATGTGAGACAGTTTGCTGAGGAGCAGCCACTGTGACCAAAAGAGGTTATTACAGAACAGAGGCGTGCTGAATTACACTTCAATTCCCATGATTCTCTTGAACCAAACGCTTTAAACAAACCTTTATCAGACAACCTGTCTCTGTTTGCTTTTTGTTTTACTTCTGTGGTAAAAAAGTGTTACCTGTGACATGTTAAACTTTAGTGGAACAATACAAGTGCAAACTGACTCAGTTATATATATATGTATATATATATATATATATATATATATATATATATATATATATATATAAAAAAAACAAAGACTCTACGAATCATGTTTGACTTGAGATTGATTTTTGAGATCGACATGTTGAGGGAGATGTTGAGGTTTATCTATCCATTCGTTGTGGTGCATGATTAGCAGCTTACAGCAGTTGTATGCAGGATTATGTAAAAAGATTCCCGCTCTGTCTGTTTGCATTAATGCTACATGTTGTCATGTGATAATATCATTACTAAATCATTTACATGTGCTCCATACTGTGCTTTAATTTATCTGCATCATCTCTTTGACATCTCTCCTCCTTCATTTGACTGCTGACTACTCTCTCTGCGTCCTCCTTAAAATGAAAGAGGAGCTTTTTCTTGCTACTTGACACGTGTTTCTTGTACAAAAGACTTCAATAAGTCAAGTGTCTAAAAAAAGACAGTGTTTTTTTCCCCTGCTGTGTTTGTATGTCACACATTCCTGCTCATGTGAGTGTGGGTGTGCCAGCATATGACTGCAGCTCTGGGTTTTTGGTCTCACAATGAATGTGCTCCCATCCCCTGTGATGTGTGTATTTCAGAGGGGTTTTTTTTTCCTGTGTGCGCGTGTGTGTGTGTGCATATACGTGTGTGTAGGTGTGTGTGGGGGGGTGGCTGGCTGAAAGAAAATAGGTCATGGGTGGAACAATAACAATTTAGAGAAGAAAACAATGAATGTGACTGTGACAGTTGAGGAAAATACATGGCTTTGCTTTTAACAAACTCCACTGGAAAAAAAAATGGACTGAAAAAAACAATGAAAAGCAAACAGCAGCACAGAGGTGGGATTCTTGATGACTCACTGCAGGGGGCAGAGCTGCTTTATACCACCTGAACAGAGGTTCAGAACTTTACTAATATAACATTTGCAGTAGTGAATAACTGAAAATGTGTTAACATAGACTGATAGACTGGGTGGAAACTGTGACCCTGTACTGATACAAAGGCCTGTAACCTCAATGTTCTGTTCAGCTCACAAACAAAAACATTGTTTTATCACATCATGACGCCTACTTTGACCACATAACTAAATTTATAAGAACTGATTATGAACATGACTTTGAGCTGATGTTTCAGACGTTTGCCACAGAAAAGAACACAGTACTTCTGTTTGTGTGCCCAGCTGTAGAACCTGCTTGAATACAATATGAATGAATGAGTATCTGTTCATACATAGCTTATATATAACATGAAACATTTCATTATGTGCTGGGATAATGCGTCATGGTCATTTCTGTGTTTTGACACCTCTTTAAAATAAAACAAATATAAATATGTTCAAAGAAAAAAGATGAAAGTATCAAACTGGACTAATGTCATAACAAGGTCATGCTATGCATTTCTGCAGACTTGATGAGATGAGCTTCACTGCAGGAATTCTGTTTATCAAAGCATTAGGCGTCACGCTGGTCCGTCAGCTTGAAAACACATTTCTGATAAACATCTGACAATTTCATCTTGATCCTTACTCGTCATTATTCTGATAAAACACACAGTGTATTAAATCAGAGCGGTGTGAGGCAGTTATCTGAAAGAGCTCTCTTCTTCTTTTGATATTATTTCACCTGAATTTGTTTTATGCTTTTATTATTGCTGGTTTTCATCTTGTGTCTTGCATGGAGCCCTCTGTAACCTGTTTTTTTCAAAGTGCTCTACAAGTTCATTATATTATTATGACACAAACTGCATGCATATGTGAGCATACGATAACCTCCATGGTCTCCTCCTCTCACCCTCAGTCTGACCTGTCTGAATTTAAACCTGAAGGTTTTCTGAACATGTGCTGCTTCTCATTCACTCTCACACACACTCACACACTGAGCTGGGATATGATGCACCTATTGGGAAAGTGTCTTGCTCAAGGGCAGCTGAACATGAGGATAGGAGGAGCCAATGCTGTGATGAAGTGACAAGCCAGACTACTTCCTGAACCAGCGAAGTGAAATGTCAAGTCAGAAAAACAGTTCATGTCGTCTTTATCGCCACAAACTGCTGAGGTTGGGCTTTAAACAGATCAAACATTTTGACAGATAGAACTGGTAACTCCACTGGTCTCAGCAGGATGTTCTGTCTCCTCTGACTGTCTGTTGTGTAACACGCATGTTGTCACTGACACTTTATTGTGTCTCTGGTGTCACATGACTGCACCGGCAGAAAACATCAGTTCTGTTCACATCGATGAAAAAGACACGTAGAGGCAACAGATGGTCGCTCCATGCTGAAGTGCTCAGACCCGCAGTCTGTGGACGGCTGACAGTCATACATCTGGAATCTTCAAAAAGTGGAGTTTTCTAATTCATTTATTAAAGAGAACATTTAAAAAAAGGCTGAGAGAGACAGAAAATACCTGTTTTTATCCAGATTTGCTGTTACTGTACATTAAAACATAAAGCAGTAACAAAACAACTTTATTCATAACTGATGACTTAATTCCTCCTGCAATCATTAGGAACCCTGACACAAGAAGTAGTTTATTGTTGAAACACATGAGCTAACTGGTTTAAGTCATGAATATTAAACTTTCTGCCCCTCAAAGACTCTGAAGATGCCGCAGCGGCGTTTACTGCATCTCTAATGTTCAATATCAGATTAAACATGTCCAGTGTGACAGAGCTGTGCTGCTTCTCATGTTACTGTCACAGTCACAGAGGGATATTGCTTTCTATGAAACTCCGACATGCATGATACCAAAGACAGCAATCGTGGGTTAGATACTGAGGGAGGATTCAAACTGGCCTTTAAAAAATGATTCTTGTCTTTGGTTTGTTGTTTTCTCATTGAGCTGCAGCTTCACTGTGAACCCAAATCAGCAAAGAAGAAAAAACATTGGTGTCTCTGTCTCTAATAATTATGGAACTGAATGTCAAAGAAAGTTTCTTTTTCCTGTATTTCCTCTGAAGAGATATTTCTCTTCTTCACTATTATCAAAAAACAAAAACAAATGTTCCTCGAGTGAAACACTTACAGCTCACATTGTGAACGCTTCTGTGCAGTCAGTCAGTGATCAGAAACCTGGATCACACGTTTACATGACACAGTATCCTGCTTCCTTCCTTCCTAAGCAGCTAGCACGCCCGGTTTCACACAACCAGGAAACACATTTATCTTATTCTACAACCAGGATGTTTTCTGTGCAAACCTTTTATCAGAATATGGTGAAGACAATCTGAACTCACTCTCTTATGATTTAGAGCTTCCAACCTCTTTTTACCGTCTCCATGTACAGAATCAAGTACACACAGACAAGAACAGAACGCTCCAAAATCCAGCTATAATTAGCTTGTTATTTGGCCACAATCTGACTTTTACTGGGTTACAATTGGCAGGCTAACCAAAAAACAGGGCTAGACAGCTGGTAAAATGTCGCACCATCCCTGTTCTAACAGGTATTCTGGCTGTGTGGTGCATGTGCTGTTTTTTTTCCACAGATCAGTGTCAGAGAACAACACTTCTGACCTATAATATACTGCAATTATTGGAGTTTCAATAAAACATTAAAATGTGTGTGGCCAGGTGGTTTTGTTTTATTTTTTAAGGGAGATTCTGGACCAAATTTAGCATTTGTTCTGCTGGTTGAGGTTTATACTGCACATCTTTCTCAGTTAAGTGCAGAGAGAGTAAGTTACGGGTCCTCCCAGTTTTACCAGTTCATCTACTGCAGTGTTGAATGGTCAGCACCTGAATGTAACTCAAAATTTGAAGTGCAACTCAGTCCAGAGACTGCAGATGTTCATCTGGATAAATCTGTTAAATGTTCATCACATTTATGAGAGTTAATATCACGATCCGGCGTGCGAATGAACATACTGACTCTGATTTTTTTTCTATTCATTAAGTTGAAATTATTGTTTAAGGTTTTCATGAACAGATTCTCCAAATGTGATTTACATGAAATAGAAAATGATGAGTTATTCTCTGAAACTTCAAAGTTCAAAATAACATTTTAATACTCTGCACTGACACATTCCTCACAGTAACCACACACAGGACAGCCGCTCCGTCATGATTTCTAAACTCTAATACTGTTACTTTCTCTCCTCCTCTGTCGTCCTTCATGACTCTGAGAAGAGTGCAAAGGCGGAGCTCTGCCTCAACTGTCTTATTGCCTCGAAGAAGTGTGCTGGCAACTGCACCTCATTGATTCCTTTATTATTGCTCTTCTCATGATGACATTTCCCATTTTGTCAGTTCAGCTTTTTTCCTCCCTCTGATTTCAATTGCTGATTATTCCGCATCAGTCGGCTCTGATTTGATGAGGGAGCCAACAGAGTTATTGCTTCCCTCATTCGCAGTTATTGCTCTCTGCTCTCCCCCGGTTTGCCCCGCTCAGGCTGCACGCAGAGCGGCAAATAATATCGACAGAGGAGGCGACCGTCATTTTGACACATCAGCAAAAGGCGGTGACTGACAGAGGGCAATACAACCACGCCTGGATCCATGCAGACACACACATACACACAAACATGACATAATATACAACACATATGTACATTAACTATGTTTCTATACTGAATACACTCCAATTTTGATCCTGTGGGTTTCTAAGAATTAGCAACACTTTTTGAAGTGCTTCAGTCATGATTTCAGGACTATCTGATGTTTGTTGCTTGCACAAAGTGTTGTGACATCTCATCCTGTGTTTTTGAAATATCTGTGCTGAACTTCATGCTTTCTATCTGAACTCGGTTGATTTGACTCTTGATCATGACCTCCTCCCATCACTTGAAGACACAGCAAATAGGGCCCAGATGAGATCTATTAAATAAACATCAAAATGTGGTGCATTGCCAATGAAAACACACTCAGAACACAGGGGCTGTTAAATGTTGACACATATAGCAGAACACATAAAGTATGCAGTATTGAACCTACAGGCTCAACCCATATCACCAAATCTGTACCAAAACTCCCTCCAGTAAATGGGTTACTTTCACTTTATGTTACTTGTTTATGAGCTCTGCTTTTCTTGTAACTGAACAGAGTGACCTTCAGCTGACTAAATAAAAAGAAGCAGCACGGTAAACACAAAGTTTCAAAAGGAACCAGTTGCAGTGAGATTGGACAGTAAATGATGACAGGTTAGCTCAGATTAGATCCATCTGTTCACTAAATCTGCTCAGACCACACACTGCCCTGTATTATGATCCTCTATGCATTTCTGTGCATTCTCACGGTGGATTATACACAGCATCATTATGCATTGTTATGTTAAAACAAGGAATTTCTGCACGCAAATCTGTTTTCCTCTGAAGACATAAGACTGTTTGTTTTGTACATTTGCAAAGAAATATGTGTGAGAAACTTCTCCCGGCCTCAAACCCAAAATGACCCAACCACACAGCGTAACATTTCTACTCAAGGAAGTAAATAAATAAATAAAAACACCAAGGTGAACCGTCTCTAAATAAGAGCACATTTCATAGCTCAGACTGAATATGACTTGCAATTAAATGGAGCTTCTCCGGGTGCAAAAATGCCTGCAAATGAGTCCACAAAGATGGCTCCATTTATTATTCATTATTGGAGCAGATCCACACTGCTCACCACAGTGGTACTACAGAGTGGAAGTTTGCCTTTCATCATTTGTGGGAGAGAGTTGTTACCTTTCACAAATAAAGATTTAACCATCCCAGCCAGAAGAATAACAAAGATGTCTGGAAATTAAGCGGTGCGCCCCTTAAAGGGTCAGTCACACACTGCAGAGTGTCAGGAATAGAAAACACACTGAACTGAAATGAAATTTTGCTCTTCCCCAAAGTTTCTAATGTGTGCTATAAACTCTAACACCTCTTGACCACCAAAAACTATCTGAGGCACTTCTCGGGTACACTGGAAAAGTTTGTTGTACCCAATAAAAACTCATTTGCATCAGGAAGTTTGTGTGTGTCATGAGAGAAACATCCACACACAAAACTGGGTGCATGAGAAAACTCTATTTTCTCATTAGAAATTGTTCTGTGTGCAACAAAAAGATTATGGTGGGCACAAAACTTTCAAATGCACATGTCATGTGAACACAGAGCACTACAGTCTGTGAACTCAATGTGTGACGCTCAAGTTTTTGTAATTTTACAAATGACCAATGCTTTTCTATATTACATACAATATGCACAAGGGTTTAGGGCTATTCACAGCCCTAGGATTCTGTGTAGAGATGGTATTTACCTGCTTGCCATTCATCATCATCACAGTATGTTATATCACAATACATCCCCTCAAAATCTTACTCCATAAATAACTTCTGCTGTGGGTTCTCTCTTAAAGGGCTCCAGTGCACACGAGATCAGAGATCAAGGATCAGGATCAAATCGATGTGTTGTTCCTATGTCGTTTAACAAGTCACTGCTCTACGGAGCGAGTATATCTTATATATATATATATATATAAGATTTCATTCTTAAGATAAATTCCACCCTCTGGCGTCAGTCTGTGATTATCAGTATATGTAAAGTTATAAAGTGATGAAGAGGTACAGCTTCACCTGCTTTTCTGTTCCTCATTGATGTTTAGGATCAATGGACCCTGGGCCGCTGGGACAGCGCCTTTGTACATGGGGCGGATGCTCTACCAACTGAGCTAACCAACACCCCGGATCAATGGACACTTGACAAACTTAGCTGTGTATGCACAGGACACACTGTATATGAACATGATGTGATATAATGATGTAGTGAAGAAAAACACAAGATACAACAGCAGGCCTCACAATAGAACCAGTAATCCAAGGCACACTCCTGAAAGATGCTTTTAACAGCACTGAGGTGTTTTAGGGAATGTTCTTTCATGGCTGCACACACGAGACACAAACATGCATACACTTAAGTCAGCTCCTTTTGCAATTCAGGTGCCAAGTCTGCAGGGTGTAGAACAGACGGGGTAGAGTGTATTGTGTACCAAATCAGTGTAGCCGCATCCTCGCTATAATCCATTTAGTGTGCTTCTACCCCGGCTCTGCTGGGAAGAGCTGAGACTCAGCAGAGTGAAGCGACAGGCCAGACTGTGTGCAGTATACCTCAGAAACTCTGGGCTAAAAATACCATTTGGAACTTTTGTCTCTCCAACACTACCGCTTTGTTGACACGCCTTTCACATCCTCTGATCCCTCAAAGTCACGTCTCATATTACGACGCAGAATGAATTCTCTCCCTCCTGTCATGTTTTACACACTGACTTCAAAAAGTAGCAGCTATAGCAAATGGTTATTTTCCAGCTGATTAATACCACTGGTTATTTTATAGCTAAATATCTGTAATTACAGTCATTTCCCTGATTGTATCTCCTTTAAAGGGCTGGAGTAAATACCATTTTAAAAAATGAATAAATAGAACGATTTGAGAAAAGCTGCATTTCCCAGAGAACATCATTTGTCCAAGTGAGCTCCTGCTTTTACAACCATATTTAACTAAATTATAGTTGTTAAAAGTGTGACTGTATGTTGAAGCCTGATGATTTTGTTCCACTTTAGCCTAAAATAAACAGCAGTTTGATCCATCTGCCAACATTAAATTTTGTTTTTTCATCCAGTTTTATCCTCTCATATGCTTGGATATTTCTGAAATTCATTCATTAATACAGATGGATACATGGATAAATGGATAAATACATCCTGACAAACAAAAAAAAAAAGGTATTTTTTTAAGTTTCATGTGCAAACAAAATTCTGAATGTTACATGTTCAATATCTGAAGCGTCTTCTAAACAACAACAAGCAATTTTGTGCAGAGGGATAAGAATTGTTTAATATTACTTCAGAATAAGAAGATAGACATGATGCCCAGCTGTGCAAAGCAAATGATGTAATGAGAGCAGGCACATCTTTTTTCGCACATAAAGGACGATGATTTTGCATGTTCCATCATTTATTAAAAAACCATGTCGTCTTCTCTCATATTATCATCATGTGTAACACAGATAATCTAATACTCTGGAATTATATGCTTTAGGTTTTTTGAGAGTCAGAATCAAATTTGTAATCATTTTGATCAGCTTTGTCAGAAACATGAAGCACAAATGAACTAAAATAATACAGTTCATAAAACTAGGTTTTGACACAGGCCACAAGAACAGATACTATAACAGTACCTGCATGTTTTAGTTGATTTTGTACTGTTGTGGTACAAATTTATATATATATATATATATATACTGTATATTAAGTATGTTTTTAGATTTATTTAGTTAGCATTTGTATTTACTTCCACTCATTGATTTCCATTTATTTTAACTTGCTGGGGTTGCAATGGAAAGCAGGAAAACTAATTCAACAGTCTCAGCCATGATTTTCTTTACTCAGCAGTGAACAGTAAAATATGTAACATACATGAACACAGGAAAGGTCCTTTAAGCTGTCCTGCTTTATAAACCTGCATGTATTTTAAATATACTCATAACAACATAAGAACATAAGCATCTGGCCAGCACTGTGATCTGATCTGAAGAATGGGTGTGGTAATTATTGACATTAAGTGGAAAAATAAAACCTCAGGTGACTGTATGTTACACCCTCCTGGGAGAGGGATCCCTCCTCTGTGGCTCTTCCTGAGGTTTCTTCCACTTTTTTCCCTGTTAAAAGGGTTTTTTGTGGGCAAGTTTTTCCTCACTCGAACCGAGGGTCTAAGGACAGAGGGTGTCACTCCCTGTACAGATTGTGAAGCCCTCCGAGGCAAAATGTATTTTGCGACTTTGGGCTATACAAATAAAATTTGATTGATTGATTGATTGACACTGATGCCCTTCATGGGCTTACATTTTCAGATTTTATGAGTTCCTGTGAATGCCCAGTTGTTTGCTGTAGTTCCTGAATGGCGTCCTGTTAGCTGATGCAGCTGCCTGCCTGGTGCTCTCTCATCAGCCCGGATAATAAACAACTCGGCTCCACGCCTCATTTCACATTAGGCTCGGCAAATCGTCAGAGGGACAGATTAACGGGACAGGGGATGCCGGCACCCCGGGTGTAAACACTGTATTAATCACATCGGGATCGGGTCTTTCTGTTGGACTGCCTCGCCCCCCCATCTCCTTCCTGTCCCTTCACCTCTGACCATGCAGACAGCACGTATAACCCAGTACACTAACACTAACACAGACATTCACACACGTACATGCCGTGCAGTGTTCTGGCTTTTGCCCCCCTCCTGTTATTTCACGCTGTGTGCACCTGCCAATTGAAGGCCTGTGCTTTAGGGAGTGAGCCTGTGTATATATATATGTGTGTGTGTGTGTGTGTGTGTGTGTGTGTGTGTGTGTCAACAGGGAAAGTAGGGCAGCATCAGGACCTGAGGGCATGGAGGGCAGCCTCAGGGATACACAGCACAGACAGCAGGGTGTCTGAGGAGGAACAAAGTGTGTGTTAAAATATTTGTGTGTGTTGGTGTGTGTCTGTGCATGCCCTTTTACTTTAATATGTGTTTATATTTTCCTCTGTGTATTTATAGAGGAAAAAAACAGATCATCTCTCTGTGAACTGTCATACTGCACTGATGTACTGAGGACTTAACTGAGGTCTGTTTAAAGTGCAGTAAATCCATCTGATCGTCATCACATCGAGATCATCACAATCAATAATGATTGTTTTTAATTAGATTTTTAGATTGCATGAACATTTAGGAAGACTTCTAGGCCACTAAATTATCAGTATGTTTTTCAGAGTAATGTCAGTATTAAAACACGTGTATATATTGTTAAATTGCTACCATGTAGTTCCTACTCTTAAAGTTCCTATGAAACAAGAAGCAGAGTGCTGTTTCCTGTAAAAACATAGGGAGGGACTTGCATAGATTGATTGGCTTTTACAATAGCCAGTAGTGAGCGTCATTTACACAACCGCTGCTATGCATTGCAGCTAGTGCTATGAGTCAGGGTCGGCATCTACCTCCCAGTGAACACAGCCTCTGAAACCAGTGGTGGCCAGTCTGGCAGGGAATGCAGTAGCCTACTGAGGCGTTTATTTGCTGAGCTACATGACTGACCAACCTATCGACAGTTAGCAGTTAGCTATTTAGCAAACTTCCACTGTTGGTCTCAGAGACTGTTTTCAGACCTGGTCCAGTTAGGGTGCTGAACCCAGTTCTGTCAAGAGAGAAAGTGTTTGATTGGATGTAAAATTAGTGCAGGATGAGTCATCAAGAAATGACAAACTCTAAAACACCTCGAACAAAAAACTTTTTTCTCACTGTTGGTCCAGATACTGGAGGAGAGGCGACAGGTGTGATAAAAACACTTCAACATCAATTTGACTTCTTAGGGACTTTCTGAACATCAACAGTTAATTACAGTAATATAACTTGCTGGTATTAAAGATTTCACCAAAGCGATTCATGAAAACTAAGCAGCAAAAACAGTGAAGCCACTGCTGCAGTGTTTTATTCTGCATATCCTCTGAAGGCCTTTGGATGTTTAAGATGCCGCTCTGTTTATTCTTAGTTTTTGTCCTCTAGAAAAGAAAAAAATGTTTTCTTTAATCATATCTGCAATGCTCCTCAGCAAAGAAAACATAGAAGTCTATGTAACAACACATACTTTATGGCCGGGCTATTCAATTTGCGGCCTCCGGGCCGGGTCCAGCCCCTGAGGAATTTTGTACCAGTCCTTAGAGTGTACTGTAATTATTACATATGGATAGTCTCATATAGTGCATGACTATGACTAATTGTACATTCTCTCGTGCAGTAGGAGGCGGTATGCGCACAGTTAAGTCATGGTGGAAAAACAGGTAGAATATACCTGTTTTAGCACATGACCAATCAAAAATCGCCATTCGCGGCGCGCTCTAGTGCAACGCTCTGACTTGTTTCTTTCAAGCATGAAGGTTGGCTAACGACAAAATGTCTCTCTCTACCTTAAAAAAAAGAAAAGTTGACTAAGAGAACAGGCAGTTCAACAATGAAGAGACAATGAAGATATCGGGGCTTACATTTTGTTATGAGCAAAGACGCTCTATAGACGCTGTATATTGTTCCGGGCTTGTACGGATCAAGAGAGAGCAATTATTGGGAATTGGGAAAAAAGAAAAATCCGTTTACAGACTCAGAGATAGTCAAGGAGTGTATGCTGGCATCCATTGATGAGGTGGTAACAGATGAGAAAACCCAAAAAAGTGTTATTGATTCGATCAAGCAAATTCCAATATCTATAGAATATATTGACTCCTTCAGTATGTTGTTGTAATTTCTTTATTTGTTACCGTGATTACTCATATTCTCCGGCCCCTTATTTTGCCTCAGATTCATGAACTGGTCCCAATTCCAAATTAAGTGAATAGCCCTGCTTTATGGTATGGCTTTCCATTTGAATTATTTCAATGTTGTTCCAGAAATAGAACCACACTTTTCTCTCATTCTGTTATTGGCAGATGGCTCCAAATACAAAGGCACCCATAAGCCAGGAGGTGTGAATCAGAGCTGGAGCTCCATCACTGCAATTGTGAACAGAACACAGCGTCATACTACCATAATTATAGAAAAGTGACTCAGATGCTGATGGTGAACTGTTTTTAAACTGCTGAATGTTTGATGGGTGACATCTGCTCGCTGTCATGCTTTCTTCATATTGTACAGAATGAATGATAGAGATGAGAAAGACTCCCATGTCCCATGTAGTTGCCATTGTAGCAAGAGCAATTTACACGCCTCATGGGACTCTAATGACCATTATCCACACCAGAGCTCAGGTGACCTCAAAGACTCTGACGGCAGTCGTCAGTGGAACAATAAGCTGGTCAACAATCCTGCCTAGGATAAATATTCAGACTCCCCACCAGTCAGTTACAACTGAAGAAGCTTCTTGGATGAGAGTCTTCACTGATCTACAAACTAGTCCAGTTGCCCCAGACTTAACCTTTTTTGAAAAAAATATCACTCTAGCCATGAAATGTGGGTTTAAATACAGTAAATAACAAACTTGGACTGACGTGAAGGATTCATGCACTGTCATATTCATCAGATTACGTCTTGGGTACATTCTACAGAGAGATGCGGGACTTGTTCCAACACTTTGTTTGAAGAAAAAAATCCTTGCTTTGATAAAGAGAAAGAGCTTTCGTTCTCTCGCCTCACTGATCATTGTCATTTATCCTGATACAGTAAATCTGATTTGATCTCACCCTGTAAAGTACAGACAGCTCTATAATTAAAGTGAGTACAGTTAAAATCTCCCCATATAGGTCCCGAGACTCTTATCAATCAAGTGAAATGAGAATCTTGAATGCAGACAGCAGTCATTTCTACGAGGGCAGATGTTGCCTATGTGTGCTGCACATTACACCATCTTGCAGCTGCTGCTCTAAGGACAGGATATTGGATGCTAAATCATGTAAATGTTTCTGTGAATGTGGACTGGGCAAAGAAAAAAAATCAGAAGTGATTTAACTCACACTTATTATGTCACTGATTATGACACCAACCATTTTCCTGTCTGAGTCTCCCTTTTGTTCTTCTCCTCTCCAACAGATACCATCCCAAACAAAGATGGCATAGAGAGCTAAACTAATATTTGTAGTTTAACCTACCATTATTTTTCTTAATGGAAAATAATGTTAAAATGATGATGTCATTAATGACCTAATGTAAGGACATGAACAAAGATGATGAAAGGTGTATTTTTATTTGACACACTGAGACTAGCAGTCTTCCTCCGTGTCTTACTGTCAAGGGCTAGCAAGTTCCCACTGCATCCACTTCATGTCCTGGATACACACAAATGAAACTGATATCTATGTAAGTCTGGGGGGTGGTTGAAAAATATTTATTATATATTTCCCAAAATGTTGAACTGTGAGAGCATGTGAGAGACTGATTAACAGTCTCCTCTTTCTCTTTCACCCTACACAGTGATTTACACTGGAGTTAGTGTTGCGTAAGGTGCTAGGCTGAAGTGTGTAGGTGTGTTTAAGTTGAGCTGGAAAAAGGGAAAAAAAAAAATCAACCACATTAGTTTGTGAAGTTATAACAAAAAAATCAAACTTCTCTTAGCCTGCATGTTTAAAGTTTACAACTTTCTGATGCATCAAGAAGCATGGCAGTGGGCCGCTAGTGTGTGTATATAATGTGTGTGTATGTGTGAGTAAATGTGTGGATGTGTGTCGAGGAGGAACTGATGATTGTTCAGCTGTGAAATTCATGCAGTCCCCTTCAGACCCTTAAGGAGAAGCTGTAATTTATTCTCTGAAGCACTACTGTTGCTGAAATACACACACACACACACACACACACACACACACACACACACACGTAGATCTGACTAGCTGAAACGTGATTGTGCTTGATGGAGGAGAGCTTTTCTTTAACCAGGCCCTACATTAATTAGCAGCACAGGGTTCCCCGCCTCTCATCTCCAGGGGCCTCAGGGCTCTATCCCAGGGACCCCCCAGCTCCCTTCTCCCAGCTGCCACCCACCCACAATGCATCTATCCAAATCTTCTATAGTGTCTTGCAAAAAGACCATGCACTGAAACCAAGATGATCACTGTAACAACCACATTTTAAGAAAATCTGTAAACATAGAGCACACACACACACACACACACACACACACACACACACACACCATGGGTAATTAAAAGAGAAAAACATAACACTGCATTATCTACATACATCAATGTAACCTCCTCCTACCCTACAAAGCACTGTTACACAACTGACAGTTCTCTTATGCAACAACAACCAAAGG
Organism: Argyrosomus regius; assembly: GCA_946959425.1. Lineage (NCBI taxonomy): Eukaryota > Metazoa > Chordata > Actinopteri > Sciaenidae > Argyrosomus > Argyrosomus regius. Next base: position 2,141,993 of record OX336885.1, read on the forward strand.
GGTATTCTAAGGTGGGAGGTGGTGGGCGGGTGGAGGCTAAGATCAGATATGGAGTGTGTCCTTTCTCCTGCTAATTGGAGGAAACTGGTTTGAGAAAATAAGAAAAGAAAAAAGAACTGTAGGCTGAGGAAGGTGAAGAGGAAGATGCTCATCAGAAGACATTTATAGCACAAAGAAAAGGAAAGAGGCCACTGCATCCAAATAATAAGTGAACTTCATTTAATTAGAGGTGATAGTAATCAAATTTGAAGTGAGTGTAATTAAATCACAGGTTAGTTTAATCTAATCACAGCTACGGTCCACTGGAGGTGTTCATTGATAGGAAATCAGAGCGACATCGATGCTTCGATTGGCATGACTGAGCAGTGAATCACTGCCTTTTCTACTGAACATGGAATTCATATTTGATAACATCAAGGTCTCATCCACAAGGATTGCATTTACAGATTTGCTGGTATGAATTCAGTTTGTCTCATGGTAATACTAACACACTAAAACATACTCAATAAAGCCGAATAAGCTTAAGTGCCCTGAGCCAAAGTCACATTTACAGTATGTGCTCTTGATCCCAATCCAGCTGTTGGTTGGTGCTGGGTAGGTAGTGCTTTGTTACTGCTGCAGCTGCTAGTTTTGCTGCCAGTGGTTAGTCTCAACCAAGATGGTAAAGCTGTGAACTGTAAAACCAAAACAATGAGCTAAAAGAAGCTAAAATGTCCCCTCAAGCCAAAGAGAACTACAGTGTCTACAGTATCACCAATCTCTATGGGTGTGTCACAACTAGTAACACCTTCAAGTTGATCCATTTTCACTGTAATATTGGGTAGTACAGCTTCAAAAAGTGAGTATGTCTAAGTCCAATACTTACTGATGGTTTAGTATAGTATTTTGTGTAATATTTCTGGAAATGATTATCAATGTGGATTTTTCGTCACATGTTTTCTTATTCATCGTCAAATAAAGAAGTTCTTTGACAGTTTTCATGGTTCAGTACTCAGAGGCTCATTGTCTCCTAACCCACTCATGTAGCCACATTTTATGGTCTCAGACCTCTCACAGATATGATTTGTATGACAGGATGTTCAATCTGATGCTCACTGAAAATGAGAGTTCAGTCAGAAGCATTTACAGTTTTTCTCAATTGCTAAAACACTAAAACCCATTGGCAGAACAAAGTTCTCAGTTGCCTGAACTCATTTAGCTAATTGTGCAGTCTGTTGTCACCTTAAACCATTTCACATGGTAAAACACAATCTGCAGATCTCACTTACACTTTTCAGCAAAACTCTAAACACATTCTGCACTCTAATGCACATCATCCAAATTTGTAAATACAAATAGAGCAGACATGTCACTGACTAAACACAACCACTCAAAATTGATTTCACTTGTTTCAAATGATGTGACACAACCAATATAAGCCAGATCAGAGAGCAAACAGGCTGTTGAAGGTGGGAAAGAGAAAGTCTGAGAATGGATAGAAGAAACTATGTGAGAGGACGAGTGCGTATGCAAGGTGGAGAACGAGGAGGAAGAAGAGGAGGACAAGAAAGAAGAAGAGGAGGAGGAAGAGGAAGAGGAAGACAAAGAGTGGAAATATCCAATGAAATTCGAGCAACAATCATAGACCATGTTCTTGTCCATGGACTGACAATGTGTACTGTAATTGTATGGCCCTGAACATTGTGCTTTCCATTTGTTTACAGTACTGACTGCTCAATAGATTTTGACTGGTTGCAGGTTCATATCAACAAAGAACAAGAATTACAGTATCACAGAGACAAAGGACAAGTTTGTGAGATGCAGGGTACAGTACTGTAAAAATACAAGGAGGAGGAAGAACAAAAAAAATTGCAAAGAGCAAAGCAGAGTAGTAATTTCTGATCAATTTTGAGCTACTATGATAGAACATGTTTTCATTCATCAAAAGACAATGACGGAAAAATATGAAATTTGTTTTGAGATAAAAAATGTACTTCTCCCTGAGAACTATATGTTTTGAACAATGTGTTTTCTATTTTTTGGTGTATTGTTTACTGACTGCTTGATAGTGTATATCATTTTGATCGCTTTGTTTATGATTTGAGAGCAGTGTTTGGTTTTGAGCACAGGTAAAACTGTTCTGAGTCTGATTTTGCAAGAGGAGTCAGAGGTTTTGTAAATAGTGCTTGAAGAGGAGGTTTTGTGTTTAATGTTTTCAGAAAATGGAGCAAGGTTTCAGAAATTGTGTTTTAGCAATTGAGAAAAATTGTAATCAAGCCACAGCTAAATCTCTACATCATTTTCTCTAAATTTTACAAGCTGGTCATATCCACTCAGTGTCCGGAGACGTACACAAGTTGAGCAATAACAGAGGATTAAAATCGCATGGACAAAGTAATAGTAAAAACATTGGATGGACAGTGGGTCACCAAACAACCAGTTTAGAGTCCTGAACACTTTATAATGTGACTTTTCTGTGTTAGATAAGGCTTCAAAGCACACACACACACACACACACACACACACAGAGAGTTGGATTGGAGGAGTGCTTGTCTTGTCTACGTGTACAGCACCAGTGGAAAATTTGGACACAACTTCTTGAAATAAAATATAATAAATCTCAATCAGCTTCATGAGGTAGTAAAAACTAGATGGGATTAGTGTTGTTTTTGGCGGCCTGTTTTAATTTTAGTCTTAGTCTAGTCTTTGTGTCAAGCTGTCATTTTAGTTTTTCATACTCTTTTTAGTCTAGTCAAGTTTCAGTCGACTAAAAGTCTGAGCATTTTAGTCTTATTTTAGTCAGAATTATCCGTGACTATTTTCATGTAGTTTTAGTCGATAAAAACTGATGACATTTTAGTCTAGTTTTAGTCAATAAAAACTGTATTTTAGTCTTTAACCCAGTCAATATAGTATAAGTACCCAGTAGTATAGATGAAACCAAAATTTTCTTTTAGCCAAACCCATTTCACAATTCAAACAAGGATGTCTTCTTATTATATTATTGTTACCTTATAGACTCAAGAATACATCCATTCCAGACACGGAAGACGCTCTGATTTGAATTTACAACATATTTGTTTTAGAAGTACACACACATACATTTAAATAAAATAAATAAATAAAATAGCATCGCGTGACAATGCCAGAAAAAATTTCATTCATTCATCCATTTCCGTTTTCTTTTCCACTTCTATGTAATGAAAGTGTGTCCAGATGTCGTTTCTTCTTTTTCTCCCAATGACGAACCCCGGCTGGCCGGCCATCGCTCCCTTTCTCTGTGTCAGTTGTCTGTTGTTAACGCGAACCCACCGCTGCTGCATCTTCTAAATAATGCCGCGAGTGAGGATTGAGAAAGTGACGTCGCCTGCGACTGCGCAGTGCGACTTGATGCAGCCCCTGAAGTGAGACACAGGAAACAGAAATACTGCAAAATAATAATAACAACGAGACGAAATAACGTTAGAACATTTCGTCTCGTCTCGTTTTAGTCAACGAAAATGAAGAGACATTTTAGCAGAGTTTTTATTTTGTAAACCACATTTAGTCTTGTTTTTATTCATCAACAATATTGCATTATATATTTAATTATAATTATCACATGTCACATGACCAGCATTTACGTTGCATCTCGTCTCGTTTTCGTCACGTGATAAAGGTTCGTTGACAACAATATTTAGTCATAGTTTTCGTTGACGAAAGCAACACTAGATGGGATGATATGTCACTGCAGAACACTGTGGTAGCCGTGTTAGTTAAGTGTGCCTTGAATTTTAAATACATTTCCAACAGCGTCACCACTAAAGCGCCCCAAGGTCATCACACCTCCACCTCTGCCTCCACGCTTCAGGATAGGAAGCACACGTGCAGATACCATCCGTTCAACTTCACTGTATCTCACAAAGACACCTCTAGCCCAGAACAACACATTAAGGAGGCAAGAATTTGCACTAATTAACTTTTGACAGGGCACATATGTTAACTGAAAATGATTTCAGGTGACGACCTCATGAAGCTGATCGAAAGAATGCCAAAAATGTGCAAAGCTTTTCATCTAGGCAGAAGAATCTAAAATACGAATCTGATTTTTCTTTGACTGTATGCACATTATTATCTGACACATAGTTCCATGAGTGTTATTTCATAGTTTGATGTCTGTGTTCATTTACAATGTAAAAAGTAAGACAAATAAAGGAAATCCCATGAATGTGAAGGTGTGTCCAAACTTTTGACAGCTGTGACTCATTTCAACCTGCTCAGCCTTTCTTCCACTTGAGCTTCTCTTTAGTGAGGTCATCTCCACACGTGCTGTGTGTAATTAGCGTAAGGCTGGCCAAAGAATTGTTGCACGTACGCCACGATGAGCATCTCGCTCGGACACTTGGGCTCAGATAATAAGACATGAAGACAGGCAGATTATTTAGTCAGTTGGAGTTGAAGAGGTCTCTCAACCAGAGATCTCAGGTTCAACACCCACCCTGCTTAAGCATTCTTGAGAAAACCACAAAGAGCCTTTTTGAAAACAATGAATCAGTGGTGCATGATGAAAACAAGCAATCATTCTCGAAGTGTGTGTAAATGTATGCATGAAAGAGCTTTACGTAACTCAGTAGGGTATGTGTGGGTGCTCCTGCAACAGCCAAACCCAGAAAAAATGGCAGTGATCACCATCACACCTGACGATGATTCAGTCTACCTGATTTGATGCACAGGTTGAATTTGTGCATGAAAAACACTGATTGCATCTATTTTTACACCATAAAAAATCATTATTTTTACAGTTTGATGCATTTTAATGAGATATTTAATCAGTTAGCATATAAATGTTCTTAGAACAACATTTCTTCTGAGTCTGGTAACAGTAATTTGAAAAAGAAGATGGATACGAAGAGCAGCAGTAAGAATGTTATGAACTGAACGCGGGGTCTAAATGTCTCCAGTTGTTGCTGAGAAAAACACATTTGACCTTTTCAAAGCGATTTTATTTTCCGTGTTTCAAGTTCACTTTGTTTTACGTTCACTCTGCTGTCTATTTTTCCTCTGATGTAATTAAATTCTGTCTCTTCGTTTACCGTTTTTCTCTTTACCTTTCTGTTTCATCTGGTCCTGTAGTCACACCTCATTCTTTTGTTTCACATTTCTTTGGCTTTCACAAAGTAACACATCTATAATGATGGATGATGGTCTTTGGCTAAAATGTTTGATTGCCCATCAGCTCATCTTCATGTCAATACTTTTCTCTGTGTTTCCAATGTTGGGATAAACATATGAACATTCAAATCTAATTTCATTTCATAAAAATGTGATTACATTTTTCTGTGGACTTGGCAAATGGAACTTTAACAATATTATAGGTCACTGCATCACACTGCCCGTTAGCCACATTGAACAATCCCAAGCAGTGGATTTATATAAAAAAAAAAATCTTCAGATCAATTCAGGAGATTGAATTATTAGACTGATTTATTGATCTAATATAAACTTCTTTATAGCGAGAGCAGCATGCACAAATCTTCTTTCAGACATTTTTCATGAAACATACTTAAATGGGCCTCTTTTGAAGAAACACATTTAGAGATTTTTAAAGGTTTTTACAGGAATTTGATGACCAAAAAGTCATTTAGCTATTTTTCTTTGTTGTTAGTACAGCTTCATGTGTTTGTTATTGTTTTGGTTATGATGAAGTAATTGTTGAGGCAAATTTGAAATGTGCATAACAATTACCCATTGAACTGGAGAACTGTGTGTGCACGACTAATCTGGGACAGGATTTACAACCTGTCTGCACTGTTCCCACATTCCCATATTATAGAATATCATAGATACCAGTAGTACTGCAGGCAGAAATACTCCTTCTGATGGTTTAGGGTTTGGAAAAAGTTGAAATGGTTCTGTTCACATTAGGTTTGAGATGAGAATTTGATCTGTCTGACTGAAAATATGATGGCACCCATTATATACAAAAAGCATTTATGTGAATTCAAAATGAAATAATTGGTTCACAAAATCTGGTTTAGATGAACAAAAATCTATTTTTATCATTGTTGTCTGTGAGGCTGGACTTAGCACAGTGGATGTTTGAGCTAAATGCTAACAACAACAACAAACTAACATGATCACAATGTTAAATCATTTTATGCTAACATGCTAACATTTGCCTACTAGCACTAAACACAAAGTACAGCTGGGGCTGATGTCATTCATCTTAAAGGTATCTTTAGTGTTTGACCTGATGACGGCTGATAATGCTGACATGTTGCTTTTGGATCAGTGTACACAGTGTCAGGGAAAGAAGGGTTTCATGAAGAAGCCAACACTGACAGTTGGTTAATGTCATGCGCTTTGTTGACCGCACGTGTCCTTCACACCTGACACAAAGAGGTCTGTGTCGGGCATGTAAACATCGGTTATTTGACTTGTTTGAACAAACAACCAGTGCAGTCAGATTTCTTACGAGGACAGTCTCATTGAAGCTGTTTGGTATTTGACACTTCAGCAGTGAGCCCCTGCATGCTATCCGAGTCACATGGAGAGCTGCTTACATTCCTCCTTCTGTCCTCCTGCTCCACGTCTCCTGGAAAGGCCAGTGGGATAATTAGGGCCGTCTGAGGCTGGCTCATCCCTCCCCATGTCTGTCTGTCCTGGATGTCAGCTGCATTTTCCAGTTGGCCCTGCTCTGTCCTTCAGCTACTACCCATCACTTAGGCTGGATGAAGCGCTACTGGACTCACAGGAAGGAGAGGGGGGGTTGTTGGGTTGGAGATACCGTAAGTAGCATCAGCATTAAGACATTTCATTTTAGCAGGACGCTAACCTAATTAGCCCTGCTACCCATCCACACACACACACACACACACACACACACACACACACACACACACACACATCTGCAATCTAATAAGTAATTAGCATCCAGCACTGCTTCTGCTCGGCATGTGAAGAGAGAGAGAATAAGAGAGGGAAGAGAGCCCCTGGCTATTTCTCCTGCCTTCTATGCCTTCTTTTCTTCACCACCTCATTTCTGCCACGGCTTCTCTCTCTCTCTCTCTCTCTCTCTCTCTCTCTCTCACCATACCTAGTCTATACACCAAGCACCCCCTTCCTCACTACATGTTTCTAACTCTCTCTGTCTCTCTCTGTCTCTCTCTGTCTCTCTCTCTCTCTCTCTCTCTCTTTCAGTCCCAGAAGAAGAAAAAAAGCGAAGGCGAGGAGGAGGAGGTGGGGGAGGTTGTGTTCATTTTTCTTTCATGTACCAGAGGGTTGTGTGAAGACAAAAGGGAGGCAAAAGTTCCAAGAAATGAGGAGCAACAGAGCCGATTGGGAGACAGAAAGAAAGCGAGAGAAAGAGACTGCTCATCTACTTGTATCCTTGTGAGATCTACTCAGTTTCAGACCTTCACGGTGGTAGTATTCTCTTCTACGAGCAGCTGGTTTCAAGCCTCAAGGGTAAAGTTTTAACCAATGGCATTCCATTTTGGAGAAACATGCTTGTTTGCCATCTTACCAACAGTCATGTGATGATAAACTCTGCACGTCCGGTACATGGACAGGTCCTGACTGGACGCAGCCGGGAAACTGAAGCTTTGACATGATTTGTGTCATAAAGCATAATGCACAGATATCACACACACACCAGAGGAATCTGGGTGAACTCCTTTGTTAATCAAAGTAAACCAGCCAGAAATTTGTCACAGAGCATGGTAGATGGACTTTTTGTCTCATAATCATAAAATACAAAATGTTCCTTCTGTGTCAACAGTAATCCAGTGATTGTTATCCGTACAATATGGTAACAAACAGGCACACCAGTGCACAAACAGTGTACTATCAACACTAAGGATGAGTCCTTGCTGCAGCTGTCTAGGTTCGGTTCCTCTCTCTCCCCAATTTCCTGTCTATCTTCAGCTGTCACAACTAATAAAGGCATGAAAACCCCCAAAATAAGAAGAAAACCAAAAGAAATAAGCGGATAATAGAAATTGCTGACAGAGTGCAATAGCCAAGAATGTTTTCCAGCTTCCATGTGTACTTCTGCGGTGTGCGGCCTGCTGCACAGCCACATTTTTGTTTGATTTTTTGCAGCCAATGAGCCAAATTGGCAACATTGTACCCCCACTTTAAATCACCCAAAGAATGATGGGAAATCACAGAATGTCTCATCAGCATGGCTCCTACACTAACATGCTCCTCTCTCCATTCACATACAGATGTTTAGACATAAAAACAGTATGTACAGTGTCATACTGGGCTAAGACATCGAGTGAGACGTCTCTCTGGAAACTGAGAAGATCAGACATGGAAAGAAATGTGCTGCTCTGTAGTGGACACAAAGAGATGATACTGATCTCATTTGACTGAAAAAAGTGCTGGACTGGTCCTTTTTGTGGAAGTCAGTGGAAGGTCCTCACAAATATAGCAGAAGCATACTTGTGTGTGAGGTGGGCGGTGTGACTGAGTGACTGAGTGAGAGAGTGAGCGAGAGAGAAACAGACTCAATGGGGGCTGAACAAATAAATTCAATTCACATTGATACAGCGAGATGAAAGAATGCAATTTCTGTCTTGCAAAGGCTGCAGCGTGGCTGTTTTGTTATGAATCATTTTTGAAATCCACCACAATTACTGACTCAAATGGAGAGACTGGAAAGGCACCTGGCAGCTGAACCTCGCCGCATCCTAATAATAACCGTGTACACACACATTCTTCAGGTTTGTTTTCAATCCATTCGGAGTAAAAGAGTAGGCCTATCATCTCAATTATCACGACCTGCTCTCTGCCCATGCAACTCACAAACACAGCAACACTTAAACTGTGTCCCCAGATGCTCTTATTCACTTTAGCACACAAAAGGGATATGAAGCACAGCAAGGTCTCGCTGGGTTTATATTGTGTAGTGTGGTGCAACACTGCAGAGGGCAGGAGGATGATAATAGAAAATATTTGCCTTGTATAGCCTGACTCCATCTGATGACCTCACTTTTCCCACAAGAGTTAGTCTGGAAATGACCAATCAATATTGGATTTCAGCCTGGTCAGATGTCTACTACAACTATTATTGGGCAAATTCTTGTTAGAAGTAATTTGGGTTTTATTTTCTTACATTTTTGGCAATCATGTCCACCTGATGTGACATTGTTCTCAATGAAGTAATTGCTGAGATGCAGGAAAAGAATTAAAAGCAGTCAGACGATGAGAAAGAAATAAACCAACAGTTTATCCAGATAAGCTAAACCACTTTATTTAGAGGTGAAGTTGAAAGTGAGTGCACCTGTAATGTGTGTAATAATCCCTGACTGCATAGGAGAACTACTTGAAGTACAACAGGTCACAGTTTTTCCACAGGAGGAGTTTTTAGTGCACTAGCCATGTTTCCACATCTCAGCTATTTAGATTAGAGTCCTTCAAACTTCAGTCCTGGTTGATTTGGTGACCTCTGTGGTGACAGTGAGAGCATTTGAATAACACAGGCCACACATTTATCGAAATAACACGTTTCCACCACAGAAAAAAAGAACCTGCTCCGCTCAACATAAAGAACAGAACATTAATTATAATTTTTCAGTAAAAATGCATCAAAAACAGGCTTTTAAAATATATGATAATACACACTCCTGCAAATTTATTTAGATGATTTTGGGAGACGATGCTCAAATCTCTGGCTTCCTTAATTTCCTGGTAATTTCGTAGAAAGTTAATGTGTGTGTGTGTGTGTGTGTGTGTGTGTGTGTGTGTGTGTGTGTGTGTCATTTCTTCTTTCTGTGTGATATTTATGGCTGATTTTTTAAATTTATTTTTATTTTTCACTTTGACTTTAATTGTTCCTGACCTTTTCCAGGATACTTTTTGGAAAGACATTTTCACAGCTGTCTGAGATACTCTTAAGCAACAGACAACAAAGACGTATGAACTGAGCTTATTGTTGTGACGTATGACATTGCAGGTCGGCATTGTTACGTCAAGATACTGTATGTCATTATCCTATTTCCTAGTGTTGGAATGTGTCAACGCTCCAGACAAGCAGCCATTTTATCACATTGGTGTTTGATGTATGTTACAGGCAAAAAGTAGCAACTGAACTGTTCAAATTATTCAGGCCAGCAGTGTTTTACTTAGAAATGACAGGTGGGACACAGCAACGGTAAGGCTCTGCACGTGATGAATGCATCTATCCGAGAACAGCGTTGAAGATCTGAACTTAAAGAGCATTCATATAACAAGAAAATGGAATAGGTTTACAAGACAACGTCACAGAGAGACAGGAAGAGAAGACTTTAAATGGAGCTTTCCAATGACTCGGCCCACATGTACTTTAATGCACTCTGCTTACACAAGCAGTGAACGAGCCTGATTAGAGCTTCTACTTCCACTTGCTTACACAATATAGTTTCAAGAGCCTTGTGCAAACACAACTTTAGAGTCATTCGAGACCAAACGTCCTCTCCTCAACACAGACAGAGAGATCCACATCAGCACATCCTTTCACTCAACCTCCTGTCCTCACAGCAACACCCCATGAATCAGCCATCACCCATGTGGCCCACTTCACATTTCACATCATTTAAATCAGTTCTACAGTGTTTCTGTTTTTTTTTCTGAAATTTTCTGTGATGTGAAATCCGAAATGACAAAATGCTTTGCTCATAGTCAAAGTGCCTAAAGAGACAGGACTGTGTGATCAGAGATTCAGGCCTCCTGTCTATCTGCCCCTGTCCCGATGAATCCACTTCACTTCGTCAGGCCCTTTGATTGTCCAACTTCAGGGAGATCTTATGTTTTCTACCCATCGACAAAAGGCTTCAAAAAGTGCACGCCCGGTCGTTGTTTCCGCTGACTATCTCTGCTCTGATCAAACAGACGCCCAAGTGTGTTGGGCTTTGGGTTGAATCTTGTGAGAGAGAGTAAAAAATGAGGTGATAGCAGCAAGTGTGAAACTTGACGTGACTGTTGGAGGCTGATGTTTAGAGGACATGAAAATCATTCAGCTGAAGTAGCAGCCTGCTATAATATCAGAGAATGGAAATGTGATAAAAGCAGAACAGTATTCAGGTGTTGAAGGAAAGCTTTTTTCTCTGACAAAAACAGACATGACATCATACTTTAACAAGTCAAATATTTCTACGTGGCCGCTGCCTTTAATGCATCCATGAGTAAAAAACAAGATCGTAAACAGAAGTTGTCTTGCATCAGATGATTGCAAATGCAGTCGTACAGTTGCCCCTGAAAAAAACTCACATCACACAGCATCAGAGCGTCACAGGACAGTGATACCAACACAATTTATGCTCTGGAAGCAATGTTGTCAAGCAGCACTATCTCTCACACTCAGCTGTGACAGCCCATCATCTGTGATACACAAACCGCTACTTTTTGGGGGCTGGGAAGGATATCAAGGCAATCCTCATCCAGCCAGTCAGCTTATCTAGCTAGGATGGCAGGGTGGGAGACTGCAGCAGCACAACCTGGTGCCGGGAGATTGCCTGGAAAAAGGATGGACAACCTGCTCCATTTTTTAATCAGTGATACAATGTCATATGACGAATATACTGTATAAGGGATTATATCACCATGATCAATGTCTTCTATTTCAGTCTGTTATATACTAAACCACTTACCAGTGTATGTAGGTAGTTAATACTGATAGATATATTTGTTGTAATTTTAATAGTTCTAGCCTGAGAAACAGTAATACAAACATATTTTACTAAGTAGTGATTACTTTGACTGAATACCACTACTGTTAACACTGCTATTACTGTCACAACTAAAACAAACATAGGGCAACCATTCCCCTATGTTTGAAATTATTATTTCATTGTTTATATTTTGTATTTCATGTATGTGTAGATTAAAGCATCATGAAAAAGAAAACAAATTGAAATGCAGCTCAGATCAATGACCTGTGTACATCTGAATCATATGAGACCAAAGCCTTCGTATCATATCAGCATTCAAAAGCAAAATGTCATTAGGTATTAAATGACAGCTCGCTCTGAATCATAAAATCAGAGAACAGAATGTGTGTTATGGTGATGTAAGACAATTGTATCATGAAAGTCACTAAATGATATTACTTAGCAGTGCTAGTTCAATCATCGCTGCTACTGCTTTAACTACTGTTGTCACTAACACTGCTACTGTGTGAATGTACACGTCTCACACATTATTCAATCAAATCTGTTTACATCCTCCCTCAGCTATTACTAAACCAGTTGTTCATTTTCATCTTGTTTACTCCAAAAATACTTTTCTAAGCAGCAAAGGAATCTCTTGATTTGTTCTTGTTGCCCTCCTAGCTGGGTGATCTGTTATGTGGAAATTCATATCCATACAAAATCAATAAACAAGTATGTTCCTTTTTTTTTTCTCTTTTCCCGAGGTCACCTATAAACCAGTCCTGTCCTCCTTGTTAAATATTGCAGACTGTATATGTACACCATTTATCCTCATCATCACCTCATCATCTTTCAGTATGCACCAACACTCCTCATTACAACCAGCAGCATGCAGGAGTCACAGCCTGTTCTGTTCTATAACTCCATCAGCTCACGCACAGAAACCCTTCTACACCATGAACATGTTACTTGTCACCCTGTCACGGCCTCACATGGTTAAACTACTGCGTTTAATGCCAGATACTGTATGAACTACCACTGCTCCTACTGCCATTAACATTAACACTACCACTGCTCCTACTGTCATTAACATTAACACTACCACTGCTCCTACTGTCATTAACATTAACACTACCACTGCTGGCCATACCATTTACACTGCTACACTCCATACATATTGCATACTTTATCATAGATCCTGGTTTAAGCTAGTCCTCTATCCTCCAAACTACCCAACTCACAGCCGCCTCATTTATTGATAGCTGAACATCTTTTTTTCTTCTTCTTCTTTATTTAGTGAATCCTGCAAGGCAGCACGGCCACATTAAGCATCAGTGACTTTCAGTGAATAATTCAGTGCAGTTGAGGCGGCTCAGCATGCAGTGCAAGCTGTCATAGTAAACACACAAACACCTCACAGGGGCTTGACAGAATATCAAACACATTACTCTTTCCAATATGTAGCTACAGTATGATGTTCAGAATTCAAAAATCTTTTGAACCAACGCAGCGGTCCATGTGTGATATAATGCAGCCCACACCGTGTGTCCAATAAAAAAGATGGCATTAGAAATGGGTGTAGTGGGTGTAATGGGATCCCTCACAGCATCACTGTGCAGACCTGCTAACCGTATTAGAGTCAATGGAGAGATGCTGGTACGGATCTATAGAATGCACGCACGCACGCACGCACACACACACACACACACACACACACACACACACTAATGCATTTCTATGCTTGTGAGGACTAGTGGAGACTTAAAGATTATATTTATTTGAACCCAGTCCCTGAGTTAACCCAACTTCAAAGTCCTGACCATGTCTGAGACTGACATATTCATATTTTGTTATTATTTGAGATCAAGGTAGTAGACATGTTGGAAATCATTTAGAGTTCCTTGAAAATAGCATATATCATACCCAAAACAACAACCATTAACAGCACAGTGAAAAAAAACAACATTTTTTATGTCCCATGACATTTACAAATTCACCATCAGATTAGTCTCAAATTCACATTCATGCAACCTTGGCTGGAAAATGTTAGAAAACATTAACCATATGTATGTGTCGTCTCTTGCCCTAACTGTCACATAATCCTAATTATTACTCTCCAAAGTACCACTTGACTCTCTGCTCTAACTGCTGGTTCTCACAGAGATGGACATATACAAACGCAGACACACACACACACCTCACGCGCACGATGATCACTGCACACTCTGTCGTCTGTGAGGTTATAAACCCATCAGCTCCTAATGGAGCAGAGAAAGAGGGAGAGATGGGAAGAGATGTGGGGGTGAGAGATTTTACAGCAGAGTGACTCTCTGCTCCTGCTAGGGTTGTATGACTTGTGGTGTCGAGGCGTCAGTCGGTTGAATGGGGGTGTAAGTGTTTACATCTCTGTCCATTTTGTGTTGGATTTGTGAGAGCAGTGGCACTAGTGATAGTACAGTCACTGTGGTCAAAGAAAATGAGTAATAAATGTCGAGTAAAGTCAAGCATTAAGGCATGTACTACCTGCAGTCAACTTTTTTATCCGTTACAGCGATGTAAAGACCAGTCAATACCGCCAACGTTCAACACTAAAACCATGTAGGGCATCAAAATTATTACTATACCTATTACTATTTTCTCTAATTTCCAGCATACCAGAGTGGAAATATTATACCTGTTCTCACAGGGTTCCACTAGCATGCTGATCTGGGAAGAAATTGGCCGTCACCTGTGGAAGGTTTTAAGCAGTTTCAGAAATGCAGTGAGTGCAGCCTGAAAGTGTGCCTCCACCTTAAGCTTGGGCCAACTATTTGAATGCATTACAATAATCCAAGCATTTCACTATTCCAAGCAACCTGCATGCCTGCAGGCGTCAGATTAGCGAGGTGCTACTGTATTTTTAATGCTGTAAAAAACTCCACATAGAGCAGTTTGGATTACAGCCCAGGTGTGGCATGTGTAATTACAACAGGCAGTCCTGGTATGGTGGGGCAGCAGTTCACAGCAATAATTAACAAAAAACAAACAACAACAAAAACTCTCAAGGCTAATAATGATAATGAGAGCAAATAAGCAGATGAGGTTGAATTTGTTTACGACTTGTGTGAATTTTATACGACGTAGCATTTATGACCGTACCCAACTGCCAGCACATTGGTCAATTAAACTTTCACACACTCTGCCTTTCAGCAGCACATTTTCCACTTCTTGGTCACTTGGCACACGTGTATCTTTCTGCTTCAGTTTACTCAAGCACATAAGCGCATATACAAACAGACTGAAGGGTTTATGAAAGATGCATTAACGCACACGAGGGGAGAAAGGTGTGGAGAGCCTCTGTGATTTGTCCCCGTGCACATAAAGCCCAGAGGCTGAGCGAGGAAAAACAAACACAAGGCTGCATCACATAAAAGAGCAAATATAATATTGTTCTCATTCAGTGTCTGCTGAGACACATGTGACCTTTTCTTGTTTTAAGGGAGGAGCTGCAAGCAAGTCTTCCTCGTTAGTCTACAATAATAAGCAGAAGGTCACTGTTCCAGAGCGAGAAAGTTTACCGCCAGCGACTGGATCCAAGCATTTCAGGAATCCCATTTCAAGGGTAAAAGCTCGGTGTCGGGATTCCTTTCCTCCGTGCGTGGAATGAGATGCTAGAGGCAAAGTTCACCAAGGAAATCCATCATGCTCTGTTTAAGGACCCAGTTTCACCTCCTTAGTCCTTAAGCCTACAGGGTTATGTGTGGTGTATACTTAGGGAAATGAAGCCATGCTATCTAGTAAAAGAGATTTTTTTATAAAGTTATGACAAATATTTTTTTTGTTTCTAAATGTGTCTTATCTCTGCATTTCTGCTGCTAAAGCTATGAAAGACAGAACTCATACAAAAAGTATGTTGCTTTTATTTCAGGTTGACAGTTATTGTTTATTCTATCCAAGAAGCAATTAGTGTTATTGTGCAGCAGACAAAGAGAGACTTCCTGTGCTGAAAGCAGATTTTTCTGCATGCTCTGTAAAGCCCTGACACATCAATATCTCTGTAGTTTACAGCATGTAACATAAAACAGCCCGTTAGTTCCATTTTTCAGGTCAAGCAGAGTAATTTGCCTCTCAGGGAGACCAATGAGAGCAGTTTCTGCACTGCTTACTTTATCTTTTTCTACATTAACTCACATTCAAGTGCAACCACAATTAGTCGCTTCCCACTGAGACAATGATGTCAGTCTTCAGGCTGTTTTTCAAGGTGTGATCTTTTTTTAAAAAAAATCTCTAGTTAAGCGAAAGCTTAATTCTCTGATGGAGAGGTTTCTCACAGAGCTGCTTTGTTTCTTAATTGACACTTTTGGATCACCACCAATTTCTGAGATGTAACACGATCGTGGAGAAAAAGGAGCGACACACTGCTTTCTTCAGAGAATTCAATGAAAGAGAGACAAGAATTGATTTTTCCCAGGCTGAAATGATTTTAACAGTAAATAAGTCAAACACAATAGTTGTGATACATTCAGCTGGATTGACTGCATCCACAGTGTTGATAAAAAAACCCACAAAGGACACCGAAAAGAGATTATTTTGCATTGTAGTCTAACTTGTTCTTTAGAAACACATGCTGTTAGCTCCCTGGGCCGTTATTCATGAAAAAAGGTTCTCATTTCACCAAGTATAATTTTTCCCAATTTTCACAAATCTGGTACAATAAGTCTCACTAAGGCTTAAGGGGCACTCTGGCAGTTTGATATTGGACTCATGAAGTTGGAAAAGACATAGTTGAGTCAATAATGAGTGGCAAAGATGTCCTGACTTTGAGTAGCTAGCATGGCTAAATCTTCAAAACTTCTGGACTCTTTATTTCCAACTCCATAATGTTTATTGTTTGAGCCTCCAAACCTCTTTCAAAATCGACACCCACAGTTTTTGTTAAAAAACTGCAGTCTGCATTGACCCTGATGACATTGTTATGGCTATTTTCTGAGACTTCTTGGAAGCAGAGCCACGGATGACATTATTCAGCTCTTTTTTTAGCACTCTTCATGATGCATACATTAATCTTGATCAGGGGCAACAATGGCAAATGGAAATCAGTAAAATGTCCGTAAAACATGTGTGAACACTTTCATTGTTGTCAGTTTATGTAGCATTTATTTTGAATTGCCTCTCTCTTCATTACACAAAACATTAGTGATGTGTCGCAACATTAGTGATGTGTGATCCGACTCCCTAAAAAGAACTGAACTTCCCATCACTACAAAACATGCTGTAAATACACATGGTAAGAACTGAGGTCTCTACATCACTTTTGGGCCACTAGGTGGCAGAAGAACTGTACAATAAGCTGACAAACATGCAGAGCTGATATACAGTATTGTCAGCTTACAAAGTTCTTATGACTAACATATTAACAAATATATTTTGCATTTTGTTGATAATCTAAACTGCACAAAGAAAATCTTTTCAGATAAAATCAAAATCCAGTGATGGTCAAACCTGCATTTGTTATACTCATTATAATGGCCTCTGTCCTCAGCAGAAAGAAAAGCAATGTTGTGCCTGGCGCACACAGGCAGACACACACACACACACACACACACTTCAATAAAAAAAAAGCATTGCCTCTCCAGGCTTTAACAGAGTGCTCTTGATGAGACCCATGTGGTAAAGAGAGAAACCGTAGAATAGGATACGGTCCAGAGCACCTCACAGCCACAGGCTGAGACTCCCTGCAGGAACAAAGACTTTGACCTTGCAGCCTCATCTGAAGGATAAGAGTCAAAGGCTTGTTAGTCTGAGCCAGCTGGAAGAGTCTTCCAAGAACACGACACAATAAAAAATCCAGGGAATAACAAAACTTAAAAGTCCCTTCTAATCTTCACATAAAAGCGTGTCTCTTCAAAATGATTTAATTGATACATTAAGTGAATACATTTTTACATTTTGAAGGAAGCACAATTGCTGCATGGCTTCTATTTACTAGCAAAGATGCTTCCAGATGAAGTGTTTTGTTTGGTGCAGTAAGTTTTGACACTGGAGACTGTGGGTCATCTCTATTTTCTGTAATCATGATCTTGTAATTAAAAACATGTCACCATTACACCATCCATAATTATGAATGAATAAAATTCAAATGATTTCATTTAGTCCTAAATATGACTCCATGTATGCAGATCAAGATTTTAAGATGACTTAAAATCATAACTGTTAGACACAAGAGTAGAACTACTTCCGGGCAGAACGGACTTCCATTCCCATCAGTCTTTGCTGGTAGTAGACAATAGGTTAGGAGACATTAGAAGTAAGTTACAACATATCAAGAGTAATCATCGCTGCTGAAATGCATCCAGAACAAATAACATAAAGATGAGCTGCATAGGCAGAAATATCTACAGAGACACTTAGACTAATTTAGATTTACAGCACTGCATTATGAATGCTCTCGAACATTGTTACAGTAAATGTTTATGTGGGTCTTAAAGTGTTCTGTTAAGACCACTCACGATCAATAAAATCCATATGGCCTGCCTTGTAAAAGACAAACGCTGGCACCTAATGGCTTGGCAAAAACCACCAGAGTTAATACGCATAATTGACACATTGCTGAATTCAAGAGGTACAAAAAGTGTTGCATACACACAAAGGAAGCAACGTTTCTAACTGTGGAGATAACACCTTTTACATCAAGTGAAATATTAGCCATTTACAGGATGTCTTGAAGGAGCTTTGGAGTTTCTAATTCCTTCCTTTTTTGGTGGATCATTGTGACCTTTACAAAACTACTTGAATAAAAGACATACAATGAGGTCAATTCTGCCAAATTGAGCATCCATCAACAACCAAGTGGAATCCGAAGTCTGTTTATTCATAGTACCTAATAGGTTTTTATTTTCTTGTAGCATTTGGCAGTTCCATGTTCTTGTGTTTGCCCTGGAGACAGAGATCATGCTGATCCAGGCCACTGTCTCTGCTTCAAAGTCGAGTTGGAGATTTTTCAGCCGTCTTGAAGGCAAAATGCAATCCAAGCCCTGAGGGTGTTGCATCAAAGGAACTGTAATATCAAAGCAATATATGTGAACAGCTGCAGTGATTTTGCAGGAATCCTCAGTAACCATGATTTGCAGCTTCATCGCTCAGGTACACATCCTCCAGGCACGGCACTGAAACCTTGGAGCTCAGGGACTTGTCTCCCTGAGGGCAACACATGTGCAAGCATGCATGTGTGTGTGTGATGATTGGAGGGTAACACCTTGAAGGTGAGCGTTAGCCTCGCATGCTAATAGACTTGGAAAAAAAATGACAGTAAGCACATAGCCCACAAGTAGTATCATGACTATAGCCATATGCAAGCTGTGACTGGGTTGGAAAGTTACTGTGATCGCTCTGTGCTCAGTACAGTCAGAGGTCTGAATGAGGAATGAACAAAGCATGGAAGTAGATGGCTGCTTCTTTATTCCTCTTTTGAAAGGATAACAAAATAACAAGACTCTAATAACTTTTGGAAGAAACACAAATGATACAAACTCTGACAGTGTTAATGTCGATGTAAGCAACATAAAGCAACCTGAACTATCATATCACTATACATATTCAATCAAAATCGCTCAGTTCATCTTTGTGCATTTTAAATTTAAACCTTCACACTTTCAAATGATCTGCCCTCTTGGCTCTATCATAATAAAACTGTGCTGTGTTCACCTAATAGCAGTTAATTTAAAATAATCACCCTGAAACTGCTATATTACTCATTCACTTCTTCTAATAGAATATATGAATGAAGGCAGGGGCCCATGTAATTAACACCAGATAAAAGCAATGTTTAATACTGAACTGACCTTGAAGAAAGCACGGCCAGAATTCATTTCAACTAAACTAAATAATTTAGACGGTTAAATTATAAAACTTCAAAACAGGAAGTTAAGAAAAATCAAATGTATAATAAACGGAATAAGTGGAAGCAACGGTGCATATTCTATTTTAACAGCTAAAGGCTGAAAGATCTATTTAACAAGTTAAACTGCATGTAACCCCCAATATGAACACAACTGATCCAAGACACACCAATGCTGTAGCCATTTGTTTGTTTGTTTTAATCGTTCTATCAGTGTGTGTTGTCCACACAAATATTCATGCATGAAACTAAATAGCTTGTTTTGACAGAAGATAAAGATTTCTCATTTCCATGTTCTAAAAAAAAGTATTTGACAGAGTCATTTTCACATATTAAAGACTTCCTGTACTCTTAGATTTGCTTCAACTCTTCGTCCTCATTGCCTAGTTGATTTTTATCTTTGGAGGTGCACAAAATTAGGCACAATATTTGAAGGACTAACACAGAGAAATATATCATACCAGCAAAGCTACTGATTATCAATAATAAGAATCATAATAAAAATAAAATCTGAATATATTAAAATCAGTATCAGGTCTCTCTGTCCTCACTGGGCCCTTGGCCTTATTCATAGAAGAGGAAGAAGATTGATTGGGATGCACTGCCAACTTCAAGCCCGAGCATCTGCTGTCATTGACTTCTCTTTGAATCCAAAAACAAACACATGTTGTTCCAAACTTTGTTCAACCTCCTTCACTCGCATTGCTCCTTGTACTATAAAATAGAACCATGCCATATTTTTCATTCTCCTGCATTGCTCTGATGCAGGCAGCTAATCACAGCCCTAAACAAGATGAAATTTTGTAATTCCGGTGGAACTCACTGAGGTTGAATACTTTTTCTTGTCACATGTCACATGTGACTGCAGACGGTTGAAGTCATTCCACAAAGAGCCTCTCCCCCTCCATGCAGCCACCTGCCTACCTAGTTCCCACTTTTTCAGCTTTTATCACATCTCTTTGTTTCTAGTCCTCATAAACTCTAGAGACTATAAAGTCTAGGGCCAGTCAGGCTAGAAAGAAAGAGACAGAGAAAATGAGACAAAGACTGTCATAACACTACGTGTCAGATTCCAGCCCGATCTGATCGCATTTTAATTGTCTAATCACACAAGCTGCTGTTCATGACAATGACTTCTCCTAAAACAGGCAAGGTGTGAAACTCAACTTGTCTTCAAAGCGTGAAAGTGAGCTAATATCAGCTGATTGCTGCTCCTGGCAGGTCGGCAGGCTGAGAGAAGGTGGCAGCGACATGCCAGCATTGTTCAGAATGAACAAAGGACGAGGAAGACAAAAAGAGGGGAGAAAAAAGGAAACGGTGGACTTGTGAAATGGAATTCCAGTCAAGCCTGACTCTTCCTGATCTCCGGTACGTCTATTTACAGCTTTCGCTTTCCTGTTGCACCCCATGCTCAGCTCCATGAATATTGCAACGTCCAATAGTTTACTGTATGCAGAAGACATCTTTGTCTGCTCTGTATCGACGGAAATCACAATGGGGCTTTAATAGGCTGAAAGAAAAGGGAGCAAACGGTTAGCTGTTTCCTCAATGACCCCCATGGAGAGCACCACACACAGTGAAACAGAGTTACAAAAGGAAGGAAAAGGAAACAAGACAGGAAACCAGAATCCCTGGCAGTAAGAGGTGAGATGAATCATGAATAAAGGCTTCAACAACACAGTCACCACCCTGGGACGTCCTGGAGTCCACAGCTGCTGGCTAACACCTAAACCTTTCATCATTTCAACAGTCCAGCACAAAGCATGGGCTGTCAAGCCTCCAAATACAGGGTATCAGCTTCTGTGACAGTTTGGTAAAAGGACAAGAGGGGAGACAGAATCAAGAGTCTTTTACCCTTACGGAGAGTTCTCGTCCAGAGTGCAAAAATTTTCCTGGTAAGAGTTTCCCCTAATACATACACTGCTGAGAGCAATGTGACAAATGTATGTTTGAAGAATGTGCACAACAACACAAAGAACAATGTGAGGGGTATCCTTTCAAGGCCTTGTATAGCAAATGTGTAATCCAAAATGTGTAACACTGCTGCAGTGAAAAAAAAGAAACTACTGTTACCACTGAAGGAGTCAGTTCCAGTGTAGACAAATGAACAAGTGCATTGGTGAAATGAGAGAAAATTATTCATCTTGCAATCTTGACCTATTTAAAAGGTTATTATCTTCTTTCAAAGCTCCCTTTTTGCAGCAGCAGAGAGTGCTGAAGGACTTTGGACTCACATTTTCAACAGTGGCCATTCTTACGCTAAAATAAGATAAATTCTACGCTAAAAGTCAGGGTCAAACTTTCTGTAGCAGACGACATTGTACATGAGAGCTAACAGTGTCTAACTGAAAACAACATTGAGTGAGCTCATACTAAACTATGTTGAAAAATACTACTAAGTTCAAGGTTTATTTGAGCGTAAAGCCTGAGGAGCCATGAGCTGAGGCTGGTCACAGAACAACAGTATCAGGTATACTGTTCCTTTTATCAAAATATACCACCAAAAGCGACCTTGTCCAATGAAATTCTACAGTATCAAACAAATGCTCAAAGAACTGCAGAAACAAACACAAGTTGACTTGACTTATTAGTAGTCAGAGGAAATGTGTTTATCAGTTCATCTATCAATCATCTATCTATCGTTCATCAAGAATGCGTCTATAAAATAAGACAACAGTCATTTTCATCAGTTTGAAATATTGCAGGAAGGAAAGCAGCAGTCACAGTGAGCTGCTGGTGACGCTGCACACTTCTTAACCATCACTTCTTAGTGAAATGCCTCCTTCGCAGACATCTGAGAGCATTTCTTAGTAACATATCTGTTTAAATGCTTCTGGACCTATGGACATATGTAGTTGGCCTTTATAGCTAATTTCCCCGTTCACCTGTTGACATCAAATTAAGGCTTAAAGTTATACAGAATTAAGAGTGTGGCTGCTTTGTTTGACAGGTGGGTGCTGTTACAGGTGGCTTGTTTGAGCACCTATACCCATTCAGCCTGCCTCAGCTTCAACCACTTCTCTGGGAGGCAGCAGAGGCGGGACTGATAGCAACACCCAGAGTCACCACACTGAGCTTCACAATGGCTCTTCAGAAACGTGGGTGGGAGAATACGTCCATGTTTTATACAGTCTATTGTCAGGACTAGTTACACTTTTTCTCATTGGTGACATGGATCAACGCTCCAGGAAAACAGTCATTTTATCACATTCGGTCCTCTGAGTTTCCTGATGGCACATTTGAAGGGCATCTAATAACGGGTACGAAATTCCACAATGTTACATGATGTGGAGGGTGTGTGCTGCCTTTTAGACGTCCTCTGGTCTGGCCTGTAACCTTTCACAGTTTTGGAAGCCTGTTTTTATTACTAAAATCCACTGGACACTTAGAGCTCTTAGAACATTAGGACTGACACATCCATCATTGGATTTATGTGTTTCTCTAGAATAGGCCAGTTGTGAGCAGCTCTTAGGAAATGTATTGCGAGGAAGAAGATACTGATGATTCAAATGTACTGATGAATACTCTCAGGGAAAAGAATCCGAGCACCAGCAGCATGATTTTAACAAAAAAAAGTTTGCTACTTTATCATCCACAATTGAATTGAGAGAGAGAGAAATGAAAAATGTCTCTGCCTCAACAACATGGTGTTGGTGCTAAAATGGAGCTGAATGGACTCCCTGCATAAATGAAAGTTAGGTATATGTGGAAAATGCATGACATGGGGTTTGGGGATTTTGGATCAGGTTCTGCTATTTCTATCATAACACCTGGGGACCTAAGCTGAGTAAAGTCAGTGATGTCCAGGGACACAAGCCCATTAAATCATGCGAGCATTTCTTTTGGTTCAGAAACCACCAGAAACTCATCTCAAATGTATTCGGAAAGGTTTTTCTTGGTTAAGGATTTGTCTTTGGAGGTGTTTAATGATCAATACTTCAAGGTCAGATAGGTTAAAATCAATATTTGATGCTGTAGGTCATTACAGCTTCCTTTTACAGTAAATATACAGGAGAAGAATACTTCATGCATTCTGTTCTGGATTTGGTGCATGTAAACATGTTGTCCGTCTGACATCCTAGAAAACCATCTACACTGTTTATTAAAATAATAATAATAATAATAATAATAATAAAATAATGATAATAATAAAATAATAATAATATTATGATACAGTAGCTGGAATCTGGTGATATTACTCAAACACTGAAACATGTATACACTTTATTATGTTTACTCTTATTTTCATGGTCTGTTTCCATGGTAGCACCTTCAATACAGGGGTACAGAGATACATATTAAGTGCATTCCAAATAAGACCATAACCAGGATTATAAATCATCCACAACACAAGATGTAAATATATTCAGTGAGTAGAAGCCCAGCACTAGCTCCTGATTTTGGACTGAAATTTATTGTCTAGCTTGTTGATCTATTGTCTAAGCTTTTATTTATGTTCAGTTCTCGTGTCTTTTTAGGACTAAATTACTGTGTCTGGCTGCAAAGCTTCCTGGCAGACTACAGCCCCCAATAAGCTATCAAATTGCTCTCTTTCAGCCTCGGCAGAAAACAATGAATGCAGTGAGAAAGGTGGAGCAAATTCATTTTCAATGAGGAGTGATAAATCACTCTCACAAGACAGGATTATAGGCAGCCTGTGACAGGCAAGTGTTACAGAGGGCAGAGTTCAAATCAGTGAACTGTGACCAGGAGGAAGGTGTGAAGGCACCATGCTTTTATTCTTAATACATGTATATTGAACCCTTGTTGCAGTCACTGCATTTGGATTTCATTAGACTGAACTGGCTGTGTGACATCACGGCTGCAGTACTGTTTTGGTCCGTTCTACGCCATTTCTGTGTCTAACTTCTGACCAGTTTGATCTGCTCGGTGCCATTTGATGCAGCTGGTCACAGCATCCAGTTCAGCACCCTAGATCAGATATGTATTTGTAGCATTCAGCAAAAACATTGTAGCTGTAAAGTGTCGCAGCCATGTCTGGTAGGATTTAGGGGTGAGAGGAAATAAAATCAAACACACAATTTTGAGCATTGTTTTTTGAGCAACTTACTTTTGAATAGAAGTGATCAGAGTTAATCTGTGCTAATCAGCTAATCTGTGTTTTGTTCATTTAGAGCATTCTCATCCACACTGTGATGGCTGTGGTATAACACATTCATTTGATTTCACCTACTGTGGAAATCAGATGCATTTAGGTACTGTGGAAACTACCCTCAGGTGAAGGATTCATTGGCTGTTAACTCAGCTAATGTAATGCTCGATCAGTCAGGCTAAATTTAACATGGAGTGGGCACGAGGGTTAATGATTTTAGTCAGGCCACTGAAATACCTCACGATGTGGTGATACAGGTTCCCGGGCCGGGTCAGAGTAAGTGGATGGTGAAAAATAGCAGGCGGAGACATGGCCCTTGGCAGTGAAAGGGAAAAGGTCTGGACATGGTGTGACATCCCAGTCATCCATCATGTAGCAGGACAGAGGGGAAGCCCTAACTACTCATAGATCATCTTCCTGCAACGCAGAGGGCTGAGGGTGACACAGCACTTTTCTCTTACATACATAAATACGCAGGTACATTAAAACATAGAAACAGCACAACATAGCCACAGAAATAAACATTCAATACAGCACATTTCTTCTCCCCTACCCCATACCCATAGCTCCCACACATGGTGGTTACCATGGTGGTTTGTTGAGAGATGCTATGGCAGAAGGGACAAAACTCCTGCCATAGCGTGCTCACTTACAGGCCAGGGACCTGTATCAGTGACCAGATGGGAGCAGTGTGAAGAATGAGTTGAAGGGATGGTGTGCTATACCGCATGCTCTGTGTGTAATGGCTTTACTGTTGAGGATTTTGAATGCGTGATGTGTGATGCGTGTTTGTTCTTACTGGAGGCAGTTAGCATGTTAAAGAAGCAGGTTACACAGTACAGGAGAATGGGTTGGACTACACCTTTGTACAGCAGCAACAGAAGGTGGGGGGCAACAGAAAGTGCTTTAAGTTTGCGGGTGGCAGAGAGTCTTTGTTGGCAGTGTTTGTGGATGTCAGTGTTGTGTTGATCAAAGTTCAGTTTATTGTCCAGGGTGAGTTGGAGGTATTTAATGCACTCCACAATCTCAACGGATCATTATTGATCTTTATGAGGTTATGGATGGGCCTGCAAGTGCTGGAAGTGTTGATAATCAGTTCTTTTGTTTTCTTGACATTCAGTTCCAGGTGACTGTTTGTGCACCATCGTGTGATGGAGGAGATGGAGTCCTGACAACTTAAAACAGAGTTATTGTCCATGAGGAGTGCAAGTATGCAAGTATGGTAATGTCATCAGAGTATTTGATATATGCAGTGACTTGAATTTGCACAGTTGGAATGATAATTAATAAATGAGTTTTCAGACTATATTTACATTTCTCATTCATTCTCATCATTACACTGCTCATTCACAGCCACCCAGTTTCACTCCAGGGGCATGGGAGGCTCTATCATATACCAGCTCCCACTGGGTAAGAGCCAGGTTACACCTCTGACACAGAAATGAAATACATCACCAGAAAAAAATTAAACAGGAGAAAGAAAAAAACCTATGACTGTGAACTCTTGTGGTCATACCAATAAATGCTCTATAAGTGGTAGAAGGCAAAGGTAGCCTGCCAAAGTTTTAGTTTTTAGTGCCATAAAACCTCACAAGGGACGATCAGGATAGATAGACACCCCTGTTCTCGCCCTGTGTCCTGCCCACAACGTCCAACATTAGTTTCTTTTAACCTTTCCCTGAGCCAAGTCACACACCAGATCTCAAGAACAGATCAGAAACTCTAATGGGTCATGACCACTTGTTCCAGCACTCGGGAGGGAGAGTGTCACAAAGGTCACGGAGGGATGACTACGTCATTTCAATCCCCCCACCATTACGGAATCCTCATGGAACACACTGTTTCTTGAGTTAATATCAGAATGCAGCAGAATGTGTCTATTTGAAGACATGCCCTGCGCTATAAATAAGGCTTGAATGAATGCACCAAGTCAGTGTAATAGCAGATATGTGTGAAGCCTCAACAAAGCCACAACACTGATTCCACTGTCATCCATGTGAATGAAAGCCGGAATGCCTTCTGTTGGTGCGATCAGCCATGAAGCAGTCCCAGTTCCTGATACACACACTCTCACAATGGCAGTAATATAGGTGGCAATGAGCACCCACATTAACAAATATGGGTCAGCAACGCTCCGATATTATGATTTATTTTGCTTTTGTGAGCCTGAGGTCCTAATTTATCTGCCGCTGGCAGTTCCAGAGGGAATGCTACGCTGGCTAACTCAAATCTCCCCCAACACAATGCCCCTCTGAATGTGCTCTTGCAAACACAGACATAACCGCATGCTGAGCCATAATTGGCCTGCGTTATTTGCATTTGAATGGAGAGAAGCCATGCATGGGAGGCCTCGGCAAGAGAAATATATCTACACGTCTCACTGTAGCAAAGAACGCAAAGGGAGAAAGAAGACTGGGGAAAGGGAGGAAAATGAAAGAGGGGGAGGAAGCAGAGTTAAGTGACAGAAAAGGAGGAAGTCGTGGGAGAGTCTAGAGAAAACAGGGAATCAGGAAAAACTGGTAGCCAACAACAACTGATAGAAAATAAGATGGAGGGGGAGTAGAGCAGAAAAGACATGAAACAAGAAATAGAAGTCTGAAAGAGACGAAAACAAAAAAGACAGTTATCTTACAGCTGCATGACACTGATGATGATTGAAATTATCAGTGGGACAAAAGCAGAGAGGGAAACATTGATGTTTTTGCCATATAAATGCTTGTGATTATAGCCCAACTAAAACAGAGCCTTTCTGCTGTCAAGGATTTTGTCAGAAGTGATTTTTTTTATCTTTTTTTTTTCATTACTGAAAAGAAGAACAAAAAAGTCCCTGAAGACCCTTTTAAAATGTACCTGTAGTCTCCAAGCCTCTGAGTGGACAGCCTGCTGTGCATTAGTGATTGACAGCTGAACTTATGGGAGCACAAAGGCACAATGCACACAGTTGTTCTGGTAAGTGTAGTTTACAAGCCTTGGATAGAGAGCATTTTGCCGGCTGTGGTATGCAAGAATAAAACCACTTAGCATCTAAACGGACTGATGTTGACACGAGAAGGTAAGTTTCTAGCAGTTCAATGAGCTACAGCTGAGAAGCTAATTAGCTACCAAGTCTGGAAACTAGCATTAGAGTGCAGCTTTCCTCCAGTTGCATGTGTGCTTGATAGCTCAATCAACAAGAGAAGTTTAAATAAAAGAATAAAAATAAAATAAAATAACAGTCAGTGCTTTCTAGGTAAAAAGGACACATGAGCCAGGAAGCTAATGTAGACAGCTGTTCAAAGTATGTGGTTCTTTTTGTGATGTGCTGTTACACAGTGTCACCATCATCAGTGACAAATGGTGACATAACTGTCTCTATACAAATACTGGTTCAAATATTACGTTTTGATCGGCTATATGACAAATTAATATATATATATATATATATATATATATATATATATGGGGATTTTTTTCATCAAAAAGGCTCTTGCAGTAGAGCTAGAGAGTGTGTGTCAGTGGCTGTGGCTGGAAAAGAGGCCAGTGTCGCAAGACGGGAAAAAAAGACATAACAGTGCCCGATGCAACTCAGCACAATTACTCACTCACACTGACACACATACAAGTAACTCCCATGATGCCATTGGCCAGCTGTTTAAAAGGTGTCCTCAGAGAGCACGTCCTAACCCCCACCACCCTACCAGCGTCACCTGGCCCTGTCGCAGCCAATCAGAATAGCCATTAATCACGCCTCACGCAAACACTGTCACCCCTGCTGCAGCTCCAGCTCCATCCCTCTCTCCTCCTGCCTGGCTCTCTCGCCTTAAACCCCCCCCACCCCCCCCCACCCCCTGACTCCCCAAGCGTACCCTGGATTCAGGAAATGTCTTTTCCTCACCTTTCGCTGCTGACATTCTTCTCCTTGCCACCGCTAATGGCCCCCGACCGACCGCACCCAGATGAAAACATTAGCCCTGCTTCAAGCTGCTTCAGCAGAGAGCTCCTCTGAATGAGGTTCACACAAGCTTTCAAACCGGGCAAAGAGCTTTTAGAGAAGGTAAGGCAGTGATGATGTGGATTGATGCTACAGCTGACATTGGAAACATTTTGGGTTACACTACATGATCAAAAATATGTGGATACTTGCTGATCATCCAATTCCAAAAACATGGACATTACTAAGATGCAGCCATCACAGCCTTCACTCTTTAGAGGAGACTTTTCCTGCATCTCTATTTGTTTATATTCAGCCACAAGCTCATTGGTGGGGTCAGCTATTGATGGTGGATCAGGCCCAGCTCACAGTCTGTGTTCCAGTTCATCCCACAGGTGTTAAATAGGTTGGAAACACACTAATTGTCTCAAATATCATTGTACGCTGTAGCATTAAGATTTCCCAGAGCCCAGTAATGAGACAAAACTCCAGACCAAAAGCACACAAAAGGATATGTCCACGTTCTTCACAGCATCAGAATTTTAAGAGCCTCTGAAAAAGCAGCACGATGGATTGAGCCACACTAAGCTGGAAGCTCAGCTCTTTGTGCTTCTTCTGCCTGTTGTAACAGGAAATATAGAACTCTGCTGCTGACTTATTTTTGGAAGTCATATTATAATTATATTTATTATATACACTGCCTGCATAATTACTACTTACAGTAGAAAGCACTACAACACAACACAGATAGCACATACTTAGAATATTTTGAATAAAAAAAAAGCTTTTTATACTTTTTAAATCTCAAGATTTTGCTCCAGGTTTGGGTTTCCTCAGTATAGCATTGCTATATATTTACAGTGTTTTTGGCCCTCACCCCCATATCTTAAACATGAAGTCATTTTGTGCAATTTTTAAACCTGCCAAAAGCTTTTGATTTTATAATTCATTGTTTTCTGATTTTATAAAGTTTTGTTGCTGTTCCATGTGCACTGTTGCTTAAATATCTCTTGAAGACATTGCTTTCCATTTGCTTCATGATAGTATGAAAAGCAGCTTTTTAAGGCCTTGAAACCTGCTTCAGTGAGGTAATCCATCACAGTCAACATCATGTCACCTTTTATTCTTGTCAGTGTTGAATTATTGTGGCATGGTAATGCGGCAGAAAGTGCTGATTGATTCGAAAAGTCTGCACTGTATTACCACGCAGCACTAACTTTAACAAAAATAAAATCAAACCTGGTGTTCATCGTGATGGATTACTGGAGTTAAACAAGTTTCAGGTCTTGACTTTGACACTCAAGTGAAATGAGTGGAAACTATTTGCTGCCTGGCAAGTTGGAACAAAACAATTATCTTCATCAAACACTGTTCTAGCAGTCATGTAACATACAGTACACTATATTTTTCAGAAATATTGTATCATATGCACTCTGGAAGCTTCTCCCCGCCTACTAGAAAGCCAGTCAGTCAGTCAGTCAGGTGGATTTTTTTTTACTGGCTAATTATCAATCAAGGGAAACTCAAGTCAACAGTTCCAAGGTGTGTGATGAGTTCAGGAAGCTCCTAAACATCAACAGCAACTTTGTACTCCAATTAAAACAATTATATGAGCTAATTTATTTGTACGATCATAAGCCAAACTGTTATGAGACTGAAAAATACATTCACCCTCAAATATGATAAAAGCCTAATTATGGTGACTGCTCATCAGATTATTGTAAACAAATTAGATCTCACCTTTCAACTCTGCTGCTATAATTTATTCCCTAATCTACTTTCTATTCCTCCTCTCACATTGTCTGTGGTTTTCTTTTAGTGTTGGATATCTAAGTAATAATTTATTGACTATAATTGACTTGGAAAATGTGTATTTCCTCCATGAGTTATTGTTGTTGTAAGTTCATTATAATGCACCCCAGAGTGTGTTACCACTTATATACCATGAAGACTTACAAAATAAAAAATAAATAATAAGGTGGTCAGTGAGGATCATGTGCGTGTTGTATGATGCGTACCTGTTACCATGGATACCTGTGATGATTTGGAATTATTGTGCAGAACTCCCTGCATGTTAAATTCAACAGACTTTATCCATCAGACATGTGGACTTGAGTCATTGCGACTTGGAGTTGGGTCACCTCGATTCACTGTTTTCATGAATTGCAGCTTAACCGAAAAGAATGACTCGATGAATCATATGTATGTGCTCATTTTGTATATCAAATATTAAAAATGTTCAGCATTGTCAATGTTGACATTGCAAGTGTCTGTGTCATGTTATCCAGTACGAGAGTGCAGTCATGACTGGATGACCACAGTGCACAGTCAAGCTCCTCGCAACACGAACAGATCAGATCCACAGAACAAGCGGGAACAAGAAATTTGAATCTGTTCATAAGTGACATACTCTGCAGACAGGCAAATAGACAGACAGAGATAAAGCACCCAAAATTTTACCCAAAACCTAAAAATTAAAGCAATGTCAATTTATTTCAGAGTTTTGTACTTCCGTTTCTCCTTGACCACTCATCACATCATCTTTCATGGCATGTAAGATGTCAGTGAGAAGTGGGAGATTCTAGAGACAAACTTCTGGGAACAACAAACAGTGGTTGTGTGTATGATACTGGCTGCCTCTTGTTCAGAAAAGCAGAAAAAAAGAAAGAAAAGAGGAAGGCGACTGTTCTTCCTTGTAGCACCAATAGCATCATTTCTCTTTAATTGCACAGAAGAGTGTACTTTGCTTCTACAGGATCACACCATGGAAGTGTCAGACATGGCGTCGGTTCTCATCTGCTGGGACTTCAATCAATTGACGCTAAAGCCCAGTGTTGTTCCCAAACAGACTCTTAACCCTAGGTCTCCAAGATTGGGCTATAATCGGGCTGATAGGGTGTGTGGTCTGACCACTGCAGTACTGACATGCAGTCTTGTTTTTACATAATCTAGCACAGCTGTTAGTCTTCATGTCAATCAAAGCCTTTGAACGGTGCCAGCTGTCATGTTACATTGCATGTGTGGAAAATTAACTGTACATCAACCTGTACATCTGCACACTGCTAGTATATCACTCCAATGTGACATCGACCACCTTATATATATATATATACTGTATATATACACAAATGCCAAATGCATCCTCACAGACAAAACCTCCAAAACCCAAGGCTGCTGCACATAAGGTCACACAACATGCCTCCTCTCACCACCTAGAACTGTTTTCATTGTTCACTACACAAGGTTTAGACCAATTATTCTGACAAGAGAACAATAGAACAACTTTGTCCTGGTAATGGGGTTTAATTCACTACGATTAAGTAGTCAATATTAGATGACATTCATTATTAAGGTGGTGTTTTATTCTCAGGTTTGCCCACCCACACGTACACACACACACACACACACAGATAAAGAAAGGCTGCCTGGACAAACACTAAATTCGGTTGCCTCTGGGGTTACATTACTTCTTTTCCCATAGGACAGACGTGGTGAGGAGAAATGTGTGATTGTAATAAATAACACAGAGGTTCTTACCTGGATGTGAGGAGATGTCCGGCAGGATCAGGGCACATGGAAAACAAGAGAACAGAGAGGGGACAGAACAAAGCAAAGAGACCATTAGAAAATGCTCAAGCATGAGTCAGAACATCTCTGTGGAAAGAGACAAACACAAAACATGAATGTGAAGAAAGAGCGATGTGCAGCAGCACCCCTGCATTGTCATTATAATTTATCAACACCTCAGAACTGCAGCACACAAACACCTTCAGGCTGATGAAACTCTTTCAAAACCTCAGTGAACTAACTACAAAAATGTAATCATGGAGTGAAAAACAGGGCTGTTTGTTCCAGTTGCATTTTGCAGATGTGACTGTTTCATTCAGCTGAAGCAAAATGAACACACAAAAACAAATGAGAGTGATGAAGGTAAAGGTGCATTCACACTTTTCTACCAAAACATAATTTAAAAAAGTGCTACCACAGCAACACTTTGTGCTGTTATCAAGATTGTTCTGTTCCTCAATGTGAAAATTACTGACAGGAGTTTGGTAAAAAAAAAAAAAAAAGTTCAAATCCAACTTTTTATGAAGTTTTATTGATTTTTATCCCCATTTCCTTTAAGAACATGTTTCCACTTAATGCAGCAAAGTGACACCTTATAGGACGAAAATCTCCTTCTGCATGGCTGCATGAGGATAACAATAGTGTAGAAACAACTCGACAGATATTTTATCAAACAATTTAAGGCAGTTCACAGGTTTTTCACTCAAAGGTTATTTTATTAGTGATGAGGAGAATTTATTAGCCAGTGGACAGAGTTCTGGAATGTCTTTGTCACGTCTGAAAAAATAACCTTCATGATGTCATCATCAATAAACTCCAAACAAAAATGATTGTATCACTTTTAATGAAGTAAAGAATCTCAGCATCACTGTACTATTCTGTACTGTTTCTGTCTTTCTCTTTTTCAGTCCTCAATTCAATAGATCAGTGAATTGATCAATGAAATCTCATGACTTCATTCTTGACTTTTGGGAACAGTATATGATGGTTGTTTTGTTTTGCATGGTGAGTCAGGATCTCACAGCTTCTGTAAGATTGTAACCCATGGGTGCTTTGTCAGCTGAGATATTTTTAGATTTATAGTAGAAACCAGGAGGAAACCCACCAAAAATAATCAAAAATCAAACATCAACTACAACTTAAATCTACAATACAAAGCTCCGGATGTTATTTGCTGTGTTTTGATATGATATGATTTTTAAAAGGTGTGTTCTTGGGCGCTATAGGAAAATATAGAACAAGCACTCTGGGGGGCTCTGGCTACTAGAGGGTTAAATGAAATAAATAAAAAGTATTCTTAATAGTAATGATGGGCCTACATGCACTGTAGTCTGCAGGGTGATGGTTCTGGACTTTCAGCAGCTCTCAGGAAACAGAACTGATGTCTGATGTCTGATGTCCACCATATAGATATATGGTTGTGGAAAAAGCCGAACCCTAAGTTGCTGAATTTTTGAAATTGCATTTCAAAGAACTGTCAAATGCCTACAAAACAGTTTCTCCATTCACTTTCTATCTACCTTGAAGTCAATGTTAAACAAAGGCACAGTGAATAAAAATGTAACCTACCCCTCCAGTCAAAATATGGCCGACAGGTTACTATACTGTGACAGGCCGAGCTGCCCTCAGCTGACATCTCTTATTACCTTCCCAGCACCTAGGTGTCTGGCCACTACCCTGTTAACCCCTGCTGCTCAGGGACACTCTGACACAGAACCATCATAAAGCAGAATCACTTCCCACACCTTGATGCTGACTGGCTCTCTCAGGGAAAGAGAGAGAACACAGCAGCTCACCTCAGTGACCACAGACTGTCTTCCTGCCTGCCGAGTGCAGCTTCACCCCAAAGAGTGAACAGAGGTGAGGAAAACACAGCAGAAGAACAAACTGCACTTGTTTTCAAGCTTTTGTTCAAATCTATTTAGCTTAAGTTCTCTACACACACACACACACACACCATGTATTAAGTTTTACTTATGTTGATTACTTTGGTATGACAGTGGCAACATTTTAGTTCTGTTTTACATTATTTCTCTCCAAAAGAAACCAGACATGGATAACTACATACATAAATCACTGTACTGACTGTGGAAAAACAATCAATAAAAAATGGAGGATTAAATGTAGTGCAGAGCCACAGTAGTGACCACACAGCAAAAAAAAACAAACAAAAAAACTAAAACAAAAAACTAAACAGTGAAGAATATTCTGCGTCGACCTCAGGCTTTCTATGGCCAGTCATCATTGTCCAACTTTCCATTTGAGAAAAAGAATGCTCTTCTCAGATACTAATGAGCAGCAGATACAGACTGTCCATGTCAGGAACTACCATCACTCATATGAATAGTTTCCTTTGAGTAGAACAGAGCAAGAGAAAAAGTCCAAAGTCGTGTCAAGAAGCTAAAAAGTCTCTGACACAATGATCAACATACGGTGGATTTTTCTGTTCTTGGAAATGTACAAGCAGTCTTGGAATTTGAAATCATTGTCTAATTAAAATAATAAATCCAGTGGGAAGCATGAGTTTGCTCAACACATTTCATGGAAACCTGCCGATTATTAAGTATATTGAGTGCAAAGTTGACAGTTTTTCCTGACAAAAATCAATCAATTCATTATGTGTCCAAAATATATAATTCAGGTATGTGGAAATTATTTTTTTATTTTGACTTTATAGTTGCTTTGAGGTTACAATTTCCATTTTTGAACGACAGATCGTGTTTTATTCAATCACACATTGATAAATGAAAGAATGGTACATTTGGAGGACTAAAACTTGAGAATAAAAAAAAAATAAAAAAAAATAAGTAATGGAGGTCTAAGAACATTACATCAAATGAATATGCTAAATAGACAAACCAAGTGTTTGTTAAAGGGATGTCATCATATGTCTATACAGGTGTAATATACTTTATGTATGGATGTATACTGTACTGTGAGAGACCAAGCTCCCCTTCAAGAAGGGTTTTCAGAAGCAAAGGCCACATCCTGATGCATGATGTCATTTCCCTTGACAGGGCCTGACCCCTGACACCCCCATCCCAGTGCAATCACAGTGTTTATTTAGAGCGCAGACCATTTAACGGCCGAGTAGGTCTCCCTCAGCATCTGCTCAATTATTCAGCAGCGTGTGTATGTGTGTGTGTGTGTGTGTGTGGGCATGTTAACCTCAGTGCAAGAGGCAGAAGAGAAGAGGAAGTGAATGTATGTGTGTTTGCATGTGTGTGTAATCATTTGAGTGTAAGGGATATGTGGAGTGTATCTGCATAACAAAGAGAGCTCACTCTTTCCTGTCAGTTTGTTTTCATATGAAGGACTCACACAATATATATACTGTGTGTGTGTGTGTGTGTGTGTGTGTGTCATTGCAGAAGGCCACCCAGGGAGCACAAGAGAACAGATTTGTTAGTTTCCAGACAGAAAACACCAATTAAGTCCACAGGCAGGGGTAACTGACCTTTAGTGGATCCACACTGGACCACTGTGGCCTTGTTACACCATTGTTGCATATATATATATATATATATATATGTGTATATATATGCATGTGTGGAAAATTAACTGTACATCGACCTGTACATCTGCACACTGCCAGTATGATATCACTCCAATGTGACATCGACCACCACATATACAGTACAGACCAAAAGTTTGGACACACTTTCCCATTCTCTTAAATGAGAAAGTGTGTCCAAACTTTTGGTCTGTATATATATATATATATATATATATATATATATATATATATATATATATATATATATATATATATATATATATATATATATATTATAGGTGACAATAAGTTTCAATACCAAAACAGAAATATATGTAAAGTAAAGCATTAAAGGTACGCTTTTATTCAAGTTTGAAGGAAACTTTAAAATGTTTATAAAACCAAAACTATAAACATAAAATGGAGTCTTATTTTCTTTGGCATTGTATGAATTATGATGATTGAAGAATGTCAGCTGTACATACATTGGCTCAAAAAATCCCTGACGCACTCCGAACAGTGGTTTAATTTCGAAAAATTGTAAACTTTGAATTTAAACGCTTGGAGAATAAGATGAGAGAGAGACTGATTAATTAGTATTCACATTCTCCAGTGTTATAATTAGAGCACATATGTTTTTATGTTTGTTGAAGGTGTGAAAATCTGATATCTGATTATAAAAATGCTCTATTTATTAATTAAAAATAAATTTTGGACGTGTATCTATACACAGCCATCTGGCTTATATTCATATCATTTTGTGGTGTTTTTAAAGACAATGTGGCTTTGTCATTGTTGTACATGTCACATTGATAAAAACCTCATTCATTCATAGAACAAGCATCGAGCGCCAAACTTCAGTACTTGGCAGATTTCTATACTCACTGCTGTTAAATGGCTAAAACACATCTAGACAATAGATGCTGAAAACAAACAGGTGATTTTATCAATAGAGTAGCTCATTGTCAATTAACTAGGATGCCTACAATCAAATGGGACTGTAGTGTGACAACTGATATCTGTGACACGCCGGTGTTAATGCTAGAAATATGTGCACACATCACTGTGTGACTGTTTAAAAAGAATCAACCAAGCTCATAAAAAGATTTGATGTTTCACAGGTCAGTCACATGGAGAGAGCAAAGCGATATGATCACAAGTGCTATAAAAACACCAGGACTGTTCTTTCATCAGAAATGAACTGGAAGTCTCTGAAATGGAATATCTTCATTTACATGAGTGAATGTTTTTTTCTTTTTTTATATATCATCATGCAGTCTGTATTGCAGAGACAGAGGCTGCTCACACAGCAACATCACTCTTGCCCCATCAGTGCAGTCATCGACCATCTAATAGCGATGTGAGTGAATTAGAGGCCATTTTGTTCATGCAGGAGATAATGCACAATGAAAACATCCAAATCCCTCTTCAAAGAACCACAGCATCACTTCACAAAAACAGAACACTGCACACCATCATGAACCATGTGACACTCAATTATTTTAATAACAGCACTTGGTGTTGGCCAGATTTAGGACTTGTGTTTATGGACATGAAAACATAAATGTGCATGATCATGAAACTCAACAATCTGTAAGACTGAAATTGACCCCATTCCTCACACCAGGAAGAAGACTACTCATTTATATTTAGCTACATACATGCAACAATTCTCAATCATCTCAAGGATCACTTAATGTGTGTGTGTGTATGTGTGTGTGTCACCGAGCTGTTTCAGTAATGAAAAGTGGCCCATTTTTTCCCACGTGAAGAAAGCAGTGTGCGCTCGCAGAGAGAAAGCTGACAGTGTGACTTTCTGCAGAGGTCCTTCCTGCCCAGGGGCACAAACCAGAGTAAATGTCACAGTTTTCATCTCCCCCTGCATTGATCTCACACTCGGCTGTTCAAACGGCCACCGGACCCCTTTATGCCCTTTATGAAATCAATGCATTCCTCTGCCCACCTCATAAAAGCCCTACAAATGGAAAGAGGGCTGGTTTCAAACACACACATGTGTGTATGCACACATGCACACACACCGGGGTCACAGCTGACTTTGCCAGACTTTTTTTATATGGATCATTATCTTAATTAATTTGTCAGGCTATTTGCTGACCCATGAGCTGGAAGCTGAAATGGACTTCTCTCCCTCCTCTCCTCACCTGACCTTTATCTTCTCCCCTCCTCTGTCTCTGTTGACTTTCTATTATTTTCTTTTACGGCACCTCTCCTCCTCTGTACTGTTCTTCTCATTTTCTCCATCACCTTTAGCCATCCTTTTTTCCCCATACCTCTCCCCTCATTAATACTTTACTTGCTTTCTTCACCACCTTTCTATCCATTCAGACACCTCGAGGACAATTTAAGGCTTTTTATTGACACATGGAAGTTCATTTAAGACCTATTTAACAACTAAAGGACAAATAGCTGACAAAAGCAGCTGCCTCTCTTTGCAAATGAACACAACCAATGAAAGCTGAGTATAAACAGTCAGCACAAGAACTTCAGACTTGTTAAGGAACATTTAGAGCAATTACAGTGTGCTTAGAGAGGCAGGCAGAATGCCTTTTGTACAAATAGACCCGTTGTGTATTAAACAGCAGCACAAACACATCTGTTATTACATGCTGGAAGAAAAAGTATTGCTGGTGTTTAATTATTTTAAAAGCTTGTGGAATTAATTTTACGACCATCATTCCAGAAAAGTTGTACACTGTATAAACGTAAAATGAAAACATAACACATTGGATTAAGAATGATTGCATATTTACAAAATAAATTAAGTGTATCAATTTAAACATTAAATATTGTCTTTGTACTGTATTTAATTGAATACATGTGGTCTGAAGAGCAACCCGTGCCATGGCTGTCCCTACCATCCGTCTGTCCTGTTCAGTTATGATCTTGTTTTGCCTCTTCGCCCTCTCACCTTCCTTCAACTCCTCCTCATCACATATCTCGTCCTCTCAGAACTCCTTCCCCCTCACAACCTCTCCTCTTTCCTCCCTCTTTTCCTTCCCTCGAGTTTCACCAGCCTCTGTTCCACCCATCCACACAAATTCATACACAGTGCAAAACCACAAACTTGACTTCCAGACTTACACTCTACATCCAATGGGAGAGAAGTTGCACTGAAGCTAAAAACCTCCAATGTTTTGCTGCATTATTCTTAACTCTGTATCAAAAGATTAGTAAGGCTGTTGTGGTTTTGGGCTTAAGCTGTTACATAGTTGAGCACATTTTGTTCATAGAAACTTGTCGATCAGTAACAATAACACTGTAGGTAAGTATTGAGATCCAGGAGCATTGTCATATTTACAATAACTTCTCTTTAGCAATCTCACCAGATTCCAGGATCTTAGCTTTAATTACCTTTGTGAGTGTGACATCATCATAAATATTGACCACAACTATGAAAAAATGGTAATATTAAATATTGAACCCTTGAGGAAAGTATGCTACCTTGCTTTTTTGTCAACACTTTTCTGTTTGTTACATGCTTCTTTTGTATTAAATAGTAAAAGTTAATTCATGATCACAATGACATCACAAAAGTACTCTGTGTCTAACCCTAAACTCTAATCTAAGTCTAATTGATTTATCAGACTTTTATTTTGAAATGTTGACTCTTTCTTTTTTGTCCTTTTTAAGCTTTATTTTTGACAGAGACAGCTGAAGAGTGACAGGAATGTGGGGAGAGAGAGATGGGGGACTGACATGCAGCAAAGGGCCGCAGGTCGGATTCAAACCCAAGGACTGAGTCTTCGTTCATGGGGCAGATGCACTACCAACTGAGCTAACCGACACCCTATTTGACACTTTTTAATATTTTGTAAAATTCAAATGTCCTCATTTTATCTTAGCCTCATTCATTTCCAGAGCTGTCATGTCAGTTGATACAAGAACAGCCTCCCATCTGTCTTGTGCTCTTGTTCTGCTCCTGTATGAGACATTTTATGAAGAAGGCTGATCAGGACTTTGTCACACATAAGGTTTTCCAGAGAAATGTAAGGTTTTCCAGGACATTTCCATGATCGGCCAGATTTCAGAGAAAACACTGACCTGGCTTTGTGATGTCTAAACCAATATCACTAGCTTAAAGAAGACTGAATAAAATATGCCAAGTGTCTCCATTGCATAATGCTCCATTCAAAATGAATAAGTGCAAAAATGCATGAATGACACATTGACTTCAATTCATGTCTTAAATTGTGTGAGTAATAGTGAAGTCCTGTGGCTGTTGCTGTGTGACTGAGGCTATGAAAGTGATACCCAGGCTCCCACACAGCCTGTGTCGCTGTGTGTGTGTGTGTGTGTGTGTGTGTGTGTGTGTGTGTGCGTGTGTGTGTGTGTTTGAAAATGTGTGCAACTCTGGGGTCACCTCTAGGTCACGGCAAGGAGGAGGATTGCTCTTGTGGTGATTTATGGCTCTTGCAGCACTGTCAGGCAGGCCCTATTTTCCCAGAGGTCTTTGCAACAGGAGCCAAAATAACACTGCTTTTCCTATACAGCTCTGCCTCTTTCCTGCCAGCCAGCCAACACCCTCCCCACCCTGCACCCCCCATCTCCCTCTGCAGCTTCTTATTATTTTCTTCCAGTCACTCATTTCCTGCTTTACATTCAGGGATGTAGTGGAGGGTAAACCTGCCTAAACTCAGTTCACTCACCTTTCTATTCGTGGAAAAGAGTTTGTCTGGACTGAAATAAATCTTTATTGCCTCAATTCTTACAGTACATCATATTAAGTTATCTAAAAGTGATGCAAGTCTTTTGAGGATTAGATCATTTCAGATCTGATTTGGTGTTATTATAATCTGTCAAACTCAATCTCTCAGTATGACTTGCACACATTTATCTCGCGTCTCTTTTTGTATATTCTGTACATCACATTTGAAAAATGGATTCATGCATGTCGAGCCTGTGTAGGTTTTCCAAAGCTCAGATGAGATCCACAAGGACCTCTCATTCATCATCTTTAGAGCAAGTCCAAAGATGATCAGAGAAAGGCTAACCTTCCCTAGCCCCACGATAACATTCTGGTGCTTTGGGGTAGAATAAACAAGGTAGCCTTTACAGGCCACTAGCCAAGCTTTAGACTCTTGGTCTTGGTAGGTGATGATGGCTCAGTTAAAAACAGATCTTGCTCCAAGGAGGACAATGATCAATCTATGCACCTGCCTGTCTATGACAGACAGATGAAACACTATTTATGTTTGATAATACTGTTGGCTCTTTGCCTTGAAGTCATCATCAGTTCAGGTTTATGTACCTAACTACAGTATAAATCTGTTTGAGTTCAATTATCAAATCATTTAATTTCTCTGCTCTGTCTTTCTCCACCTCGCTTCTCTTTTGTAGTCTAGTCCTGCCATCCTCTTCTTTCTGAGAGCATGTCACTCATCAGGTTGCTAACACTCATCAAGGATCCTTCATATCAGGAGACTATTAAAAAGCCCTTGACTCTGCACCCTGGCATTACCTGTTGCAATCTTCTCATTTAATTTCAGCGGCAGATTCCTCTCTCACAAATCAATATGGGAGGAGGACTGCAGGCCGCATGAAGGAAATGAGTGGCAGAGGTAATAATCACGATCTATCTTCTGGAGATAGATGTTGAAAATATAATAAAAACATGAGAGAAAGATTATCTGGGCAGACCATCTCACCATGCCCATTCAAAAACCAAATAATCACCCAAACAAACAAACAAAATCATTTATTTTCCATTTTGGCTTCCATGACTGATGTGTTGCATTGACCCCGGCTACTGTGGCCCCCGTTCCGCACTACTTGGCTAACTCCAGCCTTATTAATTACCTCATTAGCAAATGAGAGGAAGGATAATGGAAGGCTGTGTTTGCCAGGCACGGTGACCAAGTGAGGCGGATGGAAAGCATGACGGTCAGTGTCGGAAAGCACAGGCAGCATTAACCTTTGCATTCGTTCAGAGGAAGGGCCTGTCAGAGGGAGGAGAATTTGGAGTCTGATGATATACTCCCACAAATCACTGAGTATCGGTAGTTATAATTAATGAAATGACATCAGGAAATGCTATCAATTCGCTACGTAGAATTTCATAAAACGTCATTACTTTATTTGTCCTTTCCTCGATTAATTAAGAGCATAATTAACCACTGGATAAAAGCTATTTTGCTCTATTCACACACTGAGGACTGACTGAATAATATATAAATGTTACATTTGTAGATTGCATGAATATGTAATCAGTTTTCATATCTGATTTGGTGGTTGCATGACTGGATATTATCAACAGAAATCAAAAGAAATTAATCTTTACTTTGATGATTTTATCATGTGTGACAAGGAAGGAATGCACATTTCAAACCACCTAATGTTTTCAAAAAACACCAATCAACACTCTTATTACATTGAGATACATTGAAATACTTTTTCAAGACAAAAAGAGACAAAATTCAGTCCACAGAGTCAAGCTCACCTTTTTACATAGATACATACATTATTATCTTGTATGTGACGTTTACTTCAATTATGGGCTACTATTGTGCCATACGGAGATAGAGAAACTGTGTCTTCTTCCACTGGCTTAAAGAAGAACTTGAGCCACTGTCAACCTGGATCCTATTTTCCAATAATACCAAATATCAGTTGTGAGCAAAATGTTATCATGTCCTCCACCAGGTTGCTTGTCTTGTCATTCTGCAATGGGAGACTTCAAATCAACCTCATAAGCACTCAAGGCTAGTCCTGATCACTTACAGTATGTCTATGTTAAATTCACACAGGCCACAGAATCAGGAAAAGATTACTATGAAACATGTATTTTTTGGAATATCAAAGGTTACATTCAATCAAGTTATATTGACCAGCAGTGTCTCTGTCATGACACTATTTCTGCTTGTTTTTAGTGGTAAAAGCTGCTCTACATTAATTTGTGATAGCCTTAAAAAAAAGAAAATGGTGGAAAAGTATTCCAGTTTCAAAATCAATGGATTCTAGGGTTGGAACAGATAAGTTTGAGGGTAATCAAATCAAATCAATTTTATTTGTATAGCCCAAATTCACAAAACACATTTTGCCTCTGAGGGCTTTAAATGGTAAATGGACTGTACTTATATATCTCCTTTCTAGTCTTCCGACCACTCAAAGCGCTTTACAGTACGTATCTCATTCACCCATTCACACACATTCATACACTGATGGCATTAGCTGCCATGAAAGGTGCCAACTGCTCATCAGTTTGAGGAGCTAACCATTCATACACATTCACACACCGATGGCACAGCCTTCAGGAGCAATTTGGAGTTCAGTATCTTGCCCAAGGACACTTCGACATGTAGACTGGAGGGGATCGAACAGGGGATCGAACCCGCTCTACCTCCAAGCCACAGCCGCCGCTTTACAATCTGTACAGGGAGTGACACCCTCTGTCCTTAGACCCTCAGTTAGCATCCAGGCTCACTAGTTCTAAAAATGTAAGCCATAGTTGAAGCAAGAAAATGGGCAATTAAATGATTCCAGTTTAAACTGACAGCAATTTCCATGGCCTGTCCCATATTACTGAGATGGCACTGTGGAAGCATATAAAATGACCAGAGGACTTTACACTTCTCTGAAGCCCATTAGGTAATTGGGGCTGGTGGTTGGGGAATTCCAGTGACATTGCTGTTCCGGATGGGATCAAACTCATGGAGGTGTTCAGGTAATAATTACAATCATTCAACCTCCCCCGGTGGTAGTAAAGTTATCCGGAGATGGCTCATTGTGCGAAGGCCAACTGAGTGTTACGGCAGAATTAAAATGATTCAATCTAATACTTCTGTGACCCTGGAGGATAAGTACCTCAGAGGATAGAGGACACACCACTTTAAAGCCCTTGTGGAGATAGCCCCTTTTTCACCACTTTTATTTGTTAAGTTACATAAGCATATACGGCAGCTAGAACAGGACTAATTGAAAACATAGAAGATCGGTGTTTGGCTTCACATATATTCATCCATAGACTGTAACAAGACCACAATAAACCAGGTCTTTTTTCTAATGGTAATTAAAGTTTCCTGGCAGCATGGAGGTGGTCCAACCATAGCACTGGTGCTTTCTAAGTTCAGAAGTGAACAAAGGATCAAGTGTTGGTTAAAATTTGATTAAACAGGGGACTGTTACGGGATTATGAAGGGTCACCTGTCTCCACTTAATAGCCATCTTGGGGAGGCTTTAATCTTCCGTACCAGTGGAAGTCAATGAGAAAAGGAGCAACCCTAGAACAACGTGGGGCTAATTTCACTGCCAGAAGAAGTGATGAGTTCCCTCAATGGACAGTCAGGGGCCTTATTACCTTAACACTCTTCAGTAATGAAGCATGAAACTATTCAGCACACACACACACACCTACCTGATGCAGAGCAGTAATTACTGTCCCCTGTCCATGCTTTCCTCTGCTATTTGAATGTGTTAGCAGTCACCACAAATATTCAGCAGATGCAGATGAGACGCATGGCATATTTCTGAGGCCGTGGCCCTGACAGTACACTTTAATAGACACACTTAAGGCTCAGTTAGACAATGAGAACATCTTTTCACTCCCTCCGCCCCTTCCTGCATCAT
Source organism: Argyrosomus regius (assembly GCA_946959425.1). Taxonomy (NCBI): domain Eukaryota; kingdom Metazoa; phylum Chordata; class Actinopteri; family Sciaenidae; genus Argyrosomus; species Argyrosomus regius. The sequence goes on from OX336885.1 coordinate 2,186,129, forward strand.
TCCTTTTTTGATTTCTTTCTCTCTATCTCTTCCTTTCCTTTCTTCCTGCAGACATGAAGCTGCTGAGCCCAGACAGCCAAGGTGATCTTGACTGAGGCCAATTAGCCCCCCCTCTGCCTATACTGAGCTTCACAGAGGAAACGCTTGGGGAGAAAAGCAATAGGTTTACTCTCTAAACATGCCTGGCATAAGGACAGAAATCAATAGGCACTCGTGTAATTCACTTTGCGGCAGATAACTAGGAGGTGGGAGGGGGGATTAATGAGTCTCTGACCAATGAGACGAGGAGAATAGACACTTACGGGCCAAGCCTCATCAGGGCTTTGCCAGTGCTCCATGGCAAACAGATAAAGGGCTAAAAGGTAGAGCATACTGGAATGGAACTGAACTGGACTGTTGCTACTTGATTGGAATTATTCTAAGTTGAGTTGCATTTGTTTAAATGTAACTATTTCTACACAGCAAATTCAGAAGAGTTACATTTTTGGTGTTTGAGCAATTTGAGCAAGAGTAGAGTTGATTACACTCTCATAGAGTCAAATGCATCATATTTTACTCTATCTTTAAAAGTAGTTGGTGTCAAAATCGAGTGTTATTACAAAGTGTCATTAAATCAAACCTGTAAGTGTGATTGTATAAACCAGGGGTCCCCAAACTTTTTTCGGTGGGGGCCACATCAACTTTCCTTTCTGTGATGGGGGGCCGGGGTCAGTTTATAACAGGAAATTATATGGACCAAAGTGACAACCAGTATTATTGTGGAGATTATAATGATCATTTGTTGCAGCTGCCCTTTGCTTGGCCTTGGCGTGGCGAGTTTCATAGTGTCAGCGAATGTTAAATTCTTTGAGCCCCGCCACCGTATCTTCAGATTAGACAAACTGCCTTTTCCTTGCACTGTCACTCTCTCTATTGTCCCTCCCCCAAAGACCACAGACTCCTTTGATTGGCTAGAATACGTCATAGGAACCGTCCACTGATTGGCTGAAAAAGAAAGTATTCTGCCTATTAACGTTTTTCCATTCGTCGACTGCATATGGAGTCTGTCGAACATCTATTTTTCGATTGGTCTTTTACGCGGTGGCATAGAACAACAAGGAAGTGTCGCACAGACACAAACCACACATCTCTGTTCTCAGCGGAATCTCAGGAAAACAGTGAAACAAACCACATCTCATTATCATAAACCGTTTCAGAGATATTCACAGATATGTAAAACTTAAGACTTTTAGGCGGATCCGCCCAATCCATCCCCAGAGGGTTAAAAACTCTGCACTCTGAATCTATGTTCCGTTTCCTCAACAGTTTCGTCACTTTGTTGTCTGGCTTTCTTCCGTTAGCTCGCCTCGCCTGCGCGCACTTGATCACGAGCAAAGTCACGTCGGAATATACCATTGTGTGATGGGGTGAAAATTAGCTGCTACTGTAAATAGTTCGTAAATAAGGTAAATTTTAATTAGAATGCCAACCTTAATCATTAAGTGCTGATATCGTATAATAGGCCAATGCAATTTTAAAAAATAGGCCATGTTAAGAGGGATTGTTTGGGATCGTTAAGTGGGCCACTCCAATTGTTTAGGCGGGCCGGATGTGGCCCGGGGGCTGTAGTTTGGGGACCCCTGGTATAAACATTAACTTTGAAGTTCTTACTCTTAACTCTGATACTCGCTTTTACACTTTAAGTGTTCATGTCAGCAGAAGATTTCCCAACATGCCATGAGACACTGTGTTACAGACAAAGTAAATTGTTCCAAATTACTACTAAACTTGTTTACAGTTATGAGTGTCACTGTTCTAATTCTATAATGTTCATGTAGCTTAAAGGTACAGTATGTAAGATTGAATTCCAAGCTCGAAATCCAAACAGTGGAGTGAGTCGCCCCCCCCTCCCCAGACAACGCTCACGCAGGGTGCCAGGCAGGCACGGCACCAGGATTTTTTCTCTCCTGGTGCTTAACGGGGAGCTTGACCGATACATGGGGGTGCTATGAAAATAATTGGTTTTCATGACTTCAGTTACTTTATAAGGAGGTTCTCATTTTTTCAATAAAAGCCGCTATGATTGGAACAGAATGGCTACTTGTAAACTTTTTTAATGTCTTTTAACTTAAAAAAATAAATACAAATATTTTAAAATATAAAATAAAATGCATGAGGGGCTTAACTGGGGCTACACAGATTTTTGACAGGGCTATAGCACCCCCTAGCCCCGGTGTAGCGCTGTCCCGGGTGCCAGGTTGATGCCTCTGAACCTTCACTAGCGCAGGACGAGCGTAACGTAAACGTAACTATCTAAACTCTGATACTCTACCTGTTGTGTTCTGGCTTTGTTTATTTCATGAATCAGCTTCGAAATCGGAGTCTGACTCGCAATTTACGCTGTAAAATAGTGACACGAAGAAGTTTAGTTTGGTTTGTAATGAGACAGAGAGAGCACTGGTCGAGATACATACACGGTAAATCAGAGTGAGGGAGATTGTTTCATAGCGGTTACGTCCAGCACACATAAACACAGAGAAAGGGCTGGCTCGATTCGTGGCAGCGGCAGCTAGTAGTGGCACTTCCCCACTGACCTGCCGGTGTCTGAGGGCATTTGTTTTTATTTTATAAAACAGTCGTCAGTGCTGCATTAGACTCACTGGCAGTAGCACTTCCATTACGTGATTTCTGCATTAATTTGGTGTTAGGTTTTCTTAATTAATCTCTCAACTGCTGCCGCTGTGTGATCCAGCTGAACTAAACACACTGTCAGCACCTTCCACAAACCCCCGTCTCCTCCCGTGACTGATAGCCATCAAATACCACTCAAACTGAGCACTATCAAGACGGAGTTCGTGCACTATAAACTATGAAACTCTCCCAGCTGCTGTAACGTTGCTTTTTTGTGTGTGTGTACCTAACCTCTACGCCTGTTTCTGTCTCTCAGAGATAAAGCGTTTTTTTTTCATTGTTTCACAGTGGCCAAACGTCCGAACACACCTGGTTGGTCTGAATACAGTTGTGTTAGCATGCCAGCTAGCTCTACTCCCGTCGATGCTTACCTCTTCAGGAGAAAATTAGCCAACTCGGCATCAGTCTTAAAATCCTTTTGGGTCCTAAGCGGTCTCCATCTTTCAAATACGTCTCAAGTATTTATCCGTGTTTTTGAATGTTTCAGGTCGCTAAGCTTCTTTGAAAAAGGACGAGGCTTCTTAGGTCTGGTAGAGTCCAACTCTGTCAAACTGCTGCGCTCGCTTGCTTCCATTGTTGTAGTGCGCTGTGTTTGCCGCAAATTTTATTTCATATCTGGCAACCCCGATATCGAACACAGAACTAATTGATCAGAATAACAAAGGCCAAAACATAAACAAAGAGACGGGCCGGGCGGGAAATTTGAAAATAAAAACATTTTGGCTGTCGGGTTTTTGTCAACAAGCAAGTATTTCAACTTAGCATGTTTCTGATGACATAACATATTAATTTTATGATTTAATATAGTAAATTTCTTACTGTACCTTTAAAGTTGCTGTTATGAAACAAGGCATTTTGCACCATGAGTAAAGTTACGTGCACAGTTAATAACCCCCCTCAGAAGCGCAGTGTCACATGTATTCCATGGCATAGGAGTTATGATTTAAACAGAACTCATCTCATTGCTTGAGTAATTGTTGCAATTTCCAGCCTTTTATGAGACACTGTCCTGTGCTATTACTCTTTGTAAAGTAACGTCAAAGTCTTTACATTGCAAATGTGAAAATAAATGTATAATACCAAACATAACCACCTTTATTTTAACAGTCCTTATTACTATTATTATTGTTTAATGTTAAAGGTCTAACACTTGTGTAGTTAACACATGATCCTCTGAGAGAGTTAATGTCCAACACTACATAGAAGTGTTGAGAAAAACTAACACTGGTTGTTGTTAATAAGTATTAAATTTTAACTCCAAAAAGAGTGAAAAATGACACCAAATTAGTGTTAAGGTACCAACACTCCAAAAAGAGTTAAATTAACACTCGTGGCGTGGACTCATATACACTTTTAAAGTGTTGAAATCAACTCTGGCCGTGTTCATTTGAGTATGCTGATTTTACTGTGTAAACTATGGCTGAGTATGGAATCTCACAACATTTTAACGCAATTTCATTATTGGAAACTGTCAAGTCCTAAAAGTGACACTGCATACACTAGGGCCACTGACCAAACCTGCCATGTTTGACGTCTTGAGAGTGAGAATGGGCTGGAACCATCAGGTTGGGAGTAAATGTATTTAATGCCTTGAGCACAACAAATTAAGTTCCACTGACCTCCATAGCAGATAGCTGCAGAAGTCTCATAAATGGATATATCATAGCCACTGATGTACTCTAGAACAAATGGTTGACAATGAGAATGAATCCCAACATAAAGTGTGTTAGTAAAGTGTCGATCCAAGGTAAGCCTGCAAAGCAGCTTCAGAGCTTGATGAACAATATTATTTCCCCATTTGGTGTGGTAATGTGGTGACTGAGATGTGGTGACCATGAAGGCAGATCATTCACATTACTCTCATACTCATCAAACCATTCAATGAGCCCTCCTGTGCTGTATGAAAGTATCTGCATGCATTATGTTTTCAGTGTCCTTTAACACAGCACCATGTTACTATTATGTGAAGTGCACACAATTACAGTGCACATTTCAGACTCGCTCAGTCCAGGGTTACGCAAGAACTCAGATTTAACCTTTCTGTCTGTATTTCAAAGGCAGATGATGCCCTTCCACTTAGAGCCGAGCAGAAGAGCCAAACTGAATCAATTGCTGTATATCCTCAGCAATTCTGTTGGATCTTCAGAGGAAGCCGCTCAACGCGTATCTTCAGAGAACAAGAGAAAGATTGCAACACTTTCTTCTTCCGTTTTTTCTGCGCAGCTTCACACCACTGTTCTAGGACAATCAATGCCTCCACTGCCTGGACATTTTTACCTGCATGGTGATCAATCGCCTCGTATTCCACTGACCAATAATCTGATCCGAAACCCCTCCCGTTACCCACCAACCCCTCATTTTCAATTATACACTGTTGAACGTGCAGCAGCAAAGGAGCTCCAAGCAGCAGCATTCATCACAGGCCAGCATGGAGATAAGGCTGATAACACAGCTGCAGCTGATAGCCCACCAGCTGACTCTCTCTCTCTCTCACACACACACAGATATACAGTCTAGATATCCAGGCATGCATGTGCTCTATCTCTTTCTCACACATGTGGACCCAATCATCCACACACAGTCTTGCGTCTATCAATACATCTGAGAAAATCATTTTGTCTTTTAGTGAGTCCTACAAATCCTTTCTTAACAAGAGTTTAACTCTTCTGACAGCGGAGCCGTGATTATATTTAACTTTCTAAAAAAACAAAAACAAATCAAAAAGTACTTAGTTTATTTAGGTTGATTTTCTAGAATCAAAAGTCATCTCTCTTTCTTTGCAATGATGTCACTGTTTCCCAGATAACAAATCTTGCACTGCAAATAATCTCAAGCTTATTAGTTAAACAATATTACAAAAATATGAATATTATTATATTGTATTATTATACTACAATAACTATTACTACCATTGTTATATTACTGTACTGGCAGATTTTTATAGATATTTTACAGCTGTTTTCTAACATGGGTGTTTGTTTCCAGACGTCTTCTTCCTAATGTCATCATGTTTCTAGATCTCAGTCGTTTAATTGTAATGAAGTGGAATCAAGCAATGCGTCCCTTTAAAACTTCATTTCATGTTTCCATCTCCTGCTCTTTAGAGACATCACTCTTTTTTCCCTGTGCTCTCCATCTGCCACGTTCACTCTCTTCCTCTCATCATGATCCACTCGGTTCATTCACTATGTAAACACACACTGCCTCTTGATGTCTCTTACTTCCAACCCACCTCTAACCTACTGCACCTCTGCTGTGTGTCCTCAGGCGCTGTTTGTCCATGTCAGTGTTAAGCTGCTTGTCTCAGGGTATACACTCCATGCCGTCACATGGAAGCTGTGTCGGGCATATTAAACAGGCAGCAAGCCAATAAAGCCGGCCGCTGTGCATTTTAGAAACCACAATAATCTGCTTTTAGTCTTTGTAAGAGATTTACTGTGTGTTTTGATTTGTCTGCCTATTTGTGTTTGTGTCTGTGTTTATTCCCTTTCCTGTGAAATTGATGTTGTGGAGTGTCTCAAGCTAATCCGCCATTTAATTTGTAATGTTTGCAGGTATGAGGTGATGAGTGATGGTTTCAGGTCTCTGCAGGTTTAATCAAGCTTCATTTACAGACACAGCGGGCATGATTTAAAAAGACAAAAAACAAAAACAAACTCCAGCTATCCGACTAAACTAAATCACTAAAAAAAGACTGCTCTTGCAACTGGCCTTGGATTTATCTAACTTTACCAAGTTTTGACACTCAGTGGTGGCAATTCTTGTCCTCATAGAAAGTGAAGATAGATTAAATCAAATGTTACATTTGATTTAAACCTCTGTCGTGGCAGTACACACAACGCAGATAACTGTGCTGTATTCAAAGCTTAACAAGATACATAGGGCTGATAAACAGTAACACTATCCACAGTAAACAGCAGGGCACACACACACACAGATACCCTGACCTTCAGACCCTAGAATGGGTCAATCTTCAAAACAGCTGGATCCTATTTCGTATAATGCAACCATATGCCATTAGACCCTCGTAAACGCCCACATCCTCCACACCCTCAGTTCCAATGCAGACTTTGAGCTACTGGCAGGGTTAGTGAAACAACTGGAGCTGGCAAGCTAATGACTAACATCCATCCAGCAGTTCTAAGTAACAATAGCTCCCCAGTGCTAAATAGATTGCCGACTAATAGGACAGAGTAACACGGTTTATTCAAGAGACTCATATTTATCATTGACTCAGGTCTAATAACTGTCTACAAACCAGATCTCATTTATGTGTATTTTATTTAAGGAGCAGGGCTTAAAGTATTCCGGCGTGTGGCGTTTGACTGCGATTCGTAAAAAAAAAAAAAAAAAAAAGCAAACATTAAAAAAAAACCTGTTGATGCGGGATATTGTCAAGCCCCTCCCTCAAACCGCTACTGTCCAATCCTACGTTAGCAATCGTAACTATGCACACGCAAGGACGTGTATAGTTACGATTGTTGTGACCATGGATGTACTCAGAAGGTTGTGACAGACATAGCAACAGTAACCACGGGGGGCCCGCAGCAGTTGATGCTGCGTTCCGGACAACTCGGAAAAAACGGGCTGTGAATTGTGGAAAATGAATTGAACAGCGTCAAACACGTATATTCATCTTCTTCCAAAATAAGTATAAATTGCTGCTGCATAGGTTTTCAGTGTTCAGCGGATAGTGACAATATGCCACACTTCGTTTTTCTCCTCCGACTTAACCTGTAGCGTGTACACTATGACCTCTCGGTTACCTCCGAGTGGTCCTGAACGCAGCATCCAGGCCGGTGTTTGTTTGACCGAAATCCAAAGATGGAGGAGAAATTCATGAAGCCAGGGGAAGACGTCCTAACTGAAAAAGGACTTCAAAATAAATGGCGCTGGGCGTGGATAGAAGAAAGGGACGGAGACGGCAAGCCTTTTGGTAGCTGGTGCCAAAAATTAATAGAGCCAGGTGCTTGTTTCTGTGTGTTGTGCGCGAAGAAGCTAATATATGCAACTAGCGGCAAAAAAGTTCTTCGACGTCACGAAAGTGACCCCGGCCGCACACAAGTCGTTTGCCGGGAGCAACAGCCACAGCTGACGTACCGGCGCCAATGACAGATCGTGTTTGTGAGTTGAAAATACGCGTGTGCGCGTTCATTGCTGAACACGATTTATCATTCACAATCGCTCGACCGCTGGTAGATCTCTGTAAAAAGGTAGCGGTTGATAAAACTGCTTTGACGAAACTCTCTGTTTCCAATCAGCATGCCGGTTATATGAACATGGCATAGCACCAGAGTTCAAGAAACGACTGTCTGATAAGCTCAAAGGTGTATGTTTTCTTTAATGTTGATGAACATGCACTGTAACTGTTTACACTGTACATATTTTATATAAATTGTTCTTTACTGAATTAAGTGGTTGCTAATTGAATTCCTGAAGTTAATTAGAGTTTCACACGCCCTTATAACATTATAAAATTCATATTTAAATCGCCTAGCATATGCGTCGGATCCACTACAAAAAAAAACTCTACTTTCTCATACAGATCATCGTTTATGAAATATCTAAAACCTGTGTGTGACACAATTCATGAAAATCATGAAAAAAATTCATTTCTTCAACAGAATCAATATCAAACCAGAAAAAAACACATTTTGTAGTCTTCATGACATTATTTATTATTTTATTTTCTTTATGATTTATTCATCAGCTAATTCTTGTAATTAAGTTGGCACTGAGGGGGCGCTATAGACAAAATGTTAACGAGCCACCAAAATGATGAGAGACCTCTGGAGACTGGAATTAGACTAGTTGTTATCTTTATATATTTTTGAGTTTGCATCAGATAATCTGTGTACCAGTCATCATTAGCTCTGCAGTCACACAAAGCCTCTTCTTCCAGTTCACTTTTAGATATTTTACTTTGTCGACAGAAAATTAATCTTGAAAGGTTTGTCCCAAACTGTAAAAAATCAGTTTTGTCTGACTGAACTTCTTGTTGCAGGATAGTATTGGATATTTTTCAGGGTATGAGTGCATGTTCAGGAAAATCAAAAGCAAAATCTTTTCACTTTGGTCTCACCTCTGCTATGACCACTTGCTAAGGTGCTCTGAATTGACTCAAACACATCTGATTCTCATCAGCACCAAGCCCAATCCTTCATCAAATGAAAATGGCTCAGCGGTGTATCCGCTCCGCGAGCAGCAGTGGCATGTGTGGTGTTTTTATGATGTTTCGATTTAACTGATCCCATTGTGGCAGGCAGGATCAATTGAAGGCAGACACCAGCAAAGAGCTTTAGATTGACTTTGATCATAAGAAACCATGAGCCCTGAGCAAAACCAATCCACTCCATCTGCTGATGCAATGAAATCAAATGTACTGGAGTGGAGTGCGCATAAAGCACACCACAGCATGACTGGTCACTGGTCATATTGGTTTCTTTACTCTGAGTTGAAGCAGGCTGATGGTTCATGCATAATAAAGTCCAAGTTTAACATGAGACAATTTAACCAAATAACTTTTGAAATGTTTTTTTTTTTCTTCTCACACAATTAACTATTAGTCACACCCTTGTTCTATTCAATACACTGAGGGGTTGCTGCTACAGCCTGTTTTGGTATGACTAGAGGCTTATACTGCTAATGTTAGCTACTGTTAGGTAATGTTAGCTAAGCCTGTTCAGCCTCACTGATTTAATCATTAGCTAATTGAATACTAACTGACTCACAACATCCAACCATATTCTGTTTTTGGTATAGTTGACTTCACTGAGAACTGATGTTCACTTCTTTATTGATAATAAATATGTGATATTGGGTAATTATGTTGATTCTTGTACTGACTGTATGTCTATTCATTTTCTTGTAAATAGCACCGACACCTGTGTGTGTTGTAGAATGACTGTATGAACATGATATGAATGATATACGTAGTATCTGAACCAATACACTGAACATTTCTTTTGCACAAACAATCAGGCATGTACTTGTTGAGATATATTTGACTGAAGTGTTAATTGACCAACATCCTAACTGACATCATCTTCAGGCGCCCCCAGTGGGCACTGACTCGACATGCATGCAGTGTAGCTTGGTGTTAGCCAATAGCAGCACCACAGGGATTCCCCTTTGGCATCTCCACTGAATCCTGTTCAGTAGAGATGAGAAGGCTAAAATCCTAATTCCATGGCGGATTAGCTATGTAGGGATGAAGTTAATTTGCTCTGCATGCAGAAGAGCTTGTGTGAGCTCAGGGGGGATGATCCAGGATCCCATTCACTCTCCTATTACAACATATGGCCACTACGGTTGGGTCATCTGTAAATGGGCTCTGTCGATAGACCCAGTCAAAAACACATGCACGCACACTAACACACATCCACTCTGTGTTTGAAGAAGTGTATGTGTATGACAGCGACCCCCCTGTCCTTGCGTCGCTCCCAAGTGTAATTACAGCCCTTAAAGATGAAGGATCACTCACTATTAATTAATCAATAGACAACACACAGGGGGAAGAGATGGAAAGCAAACGCAAGCAGTTGGTACATTTCCAGAATGCAATACATCCATTTTCAAGAGGTAAAAATCATTATCTGATGTTCAGCACATCTAAAACGAACACGAATCAGTCTGTAAAATGTGGTATCATTCTGTCAGCCAAGGACATATGTTACCTTCTGTGGGAGGTAACATAGGAGAATAGTGGATTTCAAGTAGAGTTGAGCCGGATACTCGGCTGAAACGAGTCCAGTACGGATAAAGCGCTTTTGCCGAGTACGAGTATTATTTGAGTAATAGAGTCAATATCTGTGCGTGGATTGAATGAAAATCCTCATTGGGTAGCTGACTGTGTCTGCGTTCTGTGACAGGCTAGTCACAGCGCCCCTCCCCTACACACATACAGATGTATTGTGTTGCTGTGTCCCGCTCTGCTCACTCACACACAGAACAGCTCTCTGTCTCTTCCTCAGTCACTCAGGTTCGCGGGTCTTTTCCGTTAACGTTTAGGGTTTCTTCAGCTTCAGGTTTGTTTTTACTTTGGTTTGTACTTACTTATTAACCAGTAGAGTTCTGGTAAACGTGGGTTCGTTCAGACGTGGTGCTATAGGTAGAATGCGACTCGCGTTGCGTCTCTCTCTCACACACTCTCTCCCCCTCTCTCTCTCTCTGCTGGTCTTTTTTTTTTTTTAAACCGTCAGCTGGCTCTAACCAGTTTTTTTGACTTGTGTCTGACACAAGTCTCTCTCTCTCTGTCTCTGTCTCTCTCTTATTTACTCACACACACACACCTGGTGTGTAAAAAAAAAAATCACACTGATCATAAAAAAATTTTAAAGTTAAAAAAAGTAAGTTATGTTGAGTATGAAAACTCTTGTTCATTACATTTTACTTCATAATTGCACCTGCATGTGTTGTATTCATTGTTGCAAAACTTGTTCTGTAAATAGTTCGTTTGCTATCGTGATCAAAACCATTGATCTGAAGCTCAATGCTGATGCTGTCCTGTAAATACTTTTCTAATCAGCAATAAACATAACAATTTCTTATCAAACCATATCAATTACATGCTTAGAATAACATACAGGTTAAAGCCCCGTCCATTTCAAGACAACCAGACCCACTTCCGGGTTGAACCCTGCCCACTTCCGGGTTAGGCCCCGCCCACTCCGAGTACAGATACGGATACAGATAATTCATATGGTTAACAGATACAGATACAGATAATGCTGTACTCGCTCATCCCTAGTTTCAAGCTAGAGAGAGAAAGAGAGAGAGAGAGAGAGACTAGGTGTATTACAGAATTTACTTTATTAAATTCTACTAAAACCTGCATGTGTTGGATGGAAGATGAAAACCAGTCAGTTACATGTTTAATCAGTTATGATATATATAAATGTATGCATTTAAGTACATGATAAAAAGACACGCTTGGACGAGAACTAGCTGCACTTGTAAAATACACATGATATTAACAATGACTAGACGTATCAGGTAAGACCATTACAAGCAATACTGCACTCAGCACTACATTCCTTGAACAACAGCTGCCAAATAAATGTGGTAAAGTAAAAAGTACAATATTTACTATTTAAAAAGAAGCCTCATCACTTCCTAAAACAGATGGCCGCTGTAGTATGTATCAAAAGTTACTCAGGAGTAAACATTTGTGGTTTGGAACTATTTCCAGCTGTGGATTATTACACATTTGGTAGTTAGTAGTGTTGTGGAGAAATTGCTGAAGTCAAAGGTCAATGGTGAGGTCAGGAGGGAAGAAAGTGTTCAGGAGCCTCTGATGTCTTATGCTGTAATATTTATTGACACTTGGCCAAGGAGAATTAGAGACACTCTCAAAGTACATCAGAAGTGCCTGAGTCGGTCTCACATTCTGCCCAACTCGTGCTGGTGGATAGACTTTAAACCCCAAGATAACACCACAAATACTATACGCCCAGAATTAGCCAAAGAGAATGTTTTTACCAAGAACGGTGTTATCGTCAACATGTTCTAGTCTGGAGACACAGATGTCTGTTTACGCAGATTGGAACGTCAACGGCAAGCTATCTATTATGTCTAGGAAGGCAAGAGTCTCTTCGACCCTGGCCACCACAGTGTTTGAGATAGACTGGCACCTACTGCTCCCAATCAAAGCCAAACAATTAATACTGCCGAGGACCTCAAGGCCCACACGTGACCTCGTGTAACCTAAGGATAGAAAATTCCATAACAAGTAGTAATGAATGTGTGATTATGTTCATCACCAGCCTTATCCTATCAGTAGAGCACAGAGTAAATGTACTTAATGTTTCTTTGTTGTTAATGTGTTTGAAGAATAATCGTGGATAGAATTTTTGAACCAAAGGCTCTGCTACATGTCAGAGTTAAGGCCTTTTAAAGCTCAGCTGTTCTCTTTCAATGAAAGAGGATCACCCAGTGCACACATGTACAATACACACACACACACACACACACACGCACACACACTATGAGTCAATAGCCCTTCAGTTACACTCATTAGACCCTCAATTAGCACAGACTCCTTTGATTCCTGACATGATGTAGCAAAAGAAGGCACAGTCATGCACACACTCATATGTAGGCTTCGCTGTGTTTCTAGCAAGCAAAGTCTACTGAAGTTCATTAACAACAAAGCTATTGAGGGAGCACAAAACAAATTCAAACCAAAAAAAAAAAATAATGTGCAAGTTGATATTTGACAGCGTGCGGGGACAGATTCATGGGAGCAGAACGAGTTTAGAGAGCGAGGAGGATGGAGTGCTGAGTGTGATCGATGATTTAAGCCTCCAGAGGAACCGGGTCTCTTGATTTGAGTGAGCAGAAGGGCTTAATTTGCTTTCTAGCTTCAAAGCAGCTCGATCTCCGTTTTGGCAGTTTGTATCGCTCGCATGCAAACTCCAACTGAGAGAAACTCCATTGGATTTAACCTAGAAGTGAAGCATCACCCTATGAGACTGCACCTTCAAAATAGCATCCTGGTATTTCCAGTGAGCTCAGCTTTGGCTTTCATTGAGTAAAAGTAAACGAACCATGTTGGTAAATTTTTCACATTTTTATCATCTTAATTAAACATGCCAACATAATTTTAAACATGCAAAAATAAAATTATAAAATAGTTCCATAATCTTTCTCTCTTTTCTTCTGCATTGTCCTCAATTACACCCCGTTTACCACATGAACCACATATCAATGCCTCGCACACAAAAGCAGATAATTAGGCAAATTAAATTCTCAAAGTCAGAATTCATGTGTGAGATAGTCCACGAAAACAAGCAGCTGGTAAAATGCCTTTATTTTTTAGCAAAGACATAATTTTAAGTTGCTTTGTTTCTTCCAAATTTTTGCAGTCCGATATGAGTCTTTGAAGAAATCCGATCCATCTCAAACACACTGCCAGGGTGTGAATTTCACCGTCCTCTTGTGGCCTCACCAACACTGAATTCAATACTTTTTTCAGAAGGATGAAAAGCAAAATATCATCATACCTGCTCGAATTCAGAGACTATTGCTGACCAGATGCAGGAGAAGAAATGGAAACGTACAGTTTGTTCTGGGACTTTGTCTGCATGGTTGCCTTTGTCGATATGTATGCACACAAACTGTGTGCGTTCTGTGACAGATTTTCAGTTTGGCCCTGGTGCGCAGCAGCTTTCAGTCTGGAGAGAAAATCTCAGGTGAGTTGAAATAAGAATTCATCACAGATGCCTTTTTCACATTCCCGACCTTTTCCAGTTTTAGAAAAGACCTGTAGAGATGCTGCAGCCATTGGTGGTTAGGACCCTGGTTAAAGTTTAAGCAGTCTAACTGTTGAGAAGAGAATCAGTTCCAGTTCTCAGAGATCTCAAACATTGTTGGCTCTTAAATAAAGACTTCTGAGGTACGTCTATAGTATATCAAATGTTTCATTTGCAGATTGATTTTGAGATTGTTATGTTTGTGCTGAAGGACTTTTTGCTAATAAACTCCCACAACAACAAAAAGCCTGCCAAGAGAAAAGAAAGTCACCAGTTCTCAAGCCAGCAGTGGTGGTCAACACTAATCACACACTGAAGCAGGACACATCTAAACATAGAAACAAGCAAACTGTAATTAGGAACAGAAATACCCATGAGTAGATGTGTGTGTGTGTGTGTGTGTGTGTGTACCAATTGAACATTGTTCCAGGCAGCTGCCTTTTAAAGGAGAATGTTATTTAATGTGCATGTGTGTCTGTGTGTGTTGGTGTGTGTGTGTGTGTGTGGCGGAGGTAATCTTTGTTCTCATTTCAAGAAATCCTGTTCCAGGATATTATCAGTGACCTAGACTGATGGGTGTACGTGGTACAGGGTGCATTCAAGTGCTTATTATATTCAGACAACTGCAAAAAATAAATGCAATGACAGCTGATGTAATCAAACATTTGATAACACAGCAGTGTGTTGGGAAATGAAATATGATGGAAAACAGAGACTGAGGCTGCCTGAATCCAAATGTTCACCCTCTGGACTTGCAAACTGGGCCCTCGCAGGATTTGACAATACCTGCTCTCATGTGTCTAAAGCACACACCGTCATCATATCAAGAATGTAAGGGTGCTAAGCCTTGAGGGGGTAGAATATGCTATGAGATGGGACTTCAGAACTACATAGTTGTCATGGATACCACCAGTCTAAAGATTTTGAGTCTTTAATCCATCTAAGAGTATATTTCTGACTGGTAATGCAGGAAATTCAAATTCAATTTAGGGGAATTTGTAGTATTCAGCCTTAAAATATCAATATACCAACTACAGAAAAAGAAAAAAAAAAGAGGCAAACCTAATACATATAATATATAATATAATATAATATAATATAATACAATACAATATAATATATACATAACATAACATTTACAGAAAAAAAAGCTTAAAAATGTGTTTATAACTATAACTAAACTAATGATAACTATAGTCCATTGAATCCATTTTTAGTAATGTTGCCGCATTTGGAGATTTGAGGCTGCAATGTTGGAGTTGTCAAAGGTGCCAACTGCTCAACAGATATTAACTAATACCATTCACACACACACACACACACACACACACACACACACACACACCAATGGTACAGCCATCGGGAGTAATTTGAGGTTCAGTATTCTGCCCAAGGATAGTCAGACAAGCCTAGTGGAGGTTCGAACTGCCAACTAGAGTTGTTCCGATTCCGATACCAGTATCAGAAATTGCTCCGATACTGCCGAAAATGCTGGCATCGGTATCGGCAACTACTGGAGTCCAGGCACCGATCTGATACCACGTAATTTATTAAATTAGTAATCTATTTACTGGTTAGCTCCGTTAAGCTCTGGCACAGTTCTTCTTCGCTGCTCTTAAAACAGTTGCGCTGTGCTGCAACCTGCAGCCTGCTGTTTTAGAGGGACGAGTTGACGTGAGGCTTGGAGGTAAGCTAACTAGCAGCTAACTAGCACTAGCATATCATGTCGGCGGTGTGGCAGTATTTCACGCTGGATGCTCCCAACAGTAACGCGCGTGTTCAGACAGGGACAGGCAAACCGGCAACCGGTGGTGGGGGAGTGCGGTGTTGGGGGGGTGAGGGGAGCTGAGGTGGGTTACCGTGGGCGTGTCTATACCTGCTGAATGTAACTGCTGTGAAACAATCAGGAAATAACTTTTTATTTCTCTGATTAATGACAGCTTTATCGAGGCCGGCGCTCGCTCTCTGTTGTTGTTATGTCTCTCTACCAAAGCTCTCTCTCTCTCTCTCTCTCTCTCTCTCTCTCTCTCTCTAATCATCGGACACAAATCAAATTAAACTTCTTCGTGTCATTATATTTTGCGGCGTAAATTGCGAGTCAGACTCAGATTTAGAAGCCGGTACATGAAATAAAAAAAGTGAGAACACACACACAGGTAGATTATCAGAGTTTAGTCTGTGAATCCACCTGGATAGTCTCTGCTAAAAGACTGCAACATATGCAAAGATGTACTTTTTTAAAATAATTATTCCTAGATTTATTTAGTCAAATTGCATTTGCACTACTGTTTTTTATACTCTTCTATTTAAAAATAAATGTTTTAGGGTTTAACCTCAGCCAGGCCTTACCACAATGATAATCATATCACAGTCATGCAGGCGTAGTATGATATTTTTTTTATAACATACTGGTATCGGATCGGTACTCGGTATCGGCCGATACCCCCAACACAAGTATCGGAATCGGTATCGGGAGGGAAAAAATGGTATCGGAACATCTCTACTGCCAACCCTCTGATTAGTGTACAACCCGCTCTACCTCCTAAACCAAAGCCGGCACAGTTGCTAATCCGATTATGTCAGGACATGACACAAAATCTGAACAGCTCGTATCAGATCAACATGTGTGTACTGTTGTTGTATATTAAAAACCTTCATATTTAAAACATTTCACCCCAGTTTATATATATTTTATTTTATTTTATTTTATTTTTTGGATATTAAACCTAAATGGCCAAATTCTGGAAAGCTGCATTTCAAAATTCAAGTTTTGCTCATTTTCAAAGATGTGTTGCAGCCCTGTTGTACTAAAGACTGAAAATCTAAACCTAGTCACACACATAAGGAGAAATAAGCTTCTTAAAAGATGCACACAGGCATGCATGCATTAACACACACACACACACACACACACACACACTTCAAAGCCAGCTGGCAGCAAAAAAGCTTCATGTTTTGGCAGTGACACAGCTGTCATCCATCAATGCTAAAACAAATCCTTCAATCCCTGTCGATACAATATTTATCCTGACCATCGCAGCGTATACTAATTTATTTACATTGCTGATATATTGATGTGGGGCTTTTTTCAGCTGAAGCAGGTTGATAGATGGTTGGATGGGTGAAAGGAGGTGATTTGGTGATTTAAGGTCCAATTCTGGGCACTAAAATTGGTTCCTGCCAGAGTAATACATCAAAGGGAATTAAAAGGTGATTGCAGTGTGTGTGTGTGTGTGTGTGTGTGTGTGTGTGTGTGTGTGTGTGTGTGTGTGTGTGCAAACCTGAGTGTTTGTGTCTGTCACAATGAAAATAGAGGGGAAATGGGTTGGTTTGATGGTGCCATGGTAACACACACACACACACACACACACACACACACACACAGAGCAGATGGATTAGAATGCAGACAGAAGTCGGAATTGCAAGAAAAGAATGGGGAAGAGATGGAGAGGACGGCTTCAAACTGCCATTGACCTTAGCCTGATTCAGGTTGCCCTGACACACTCACACACACCTACACACATGTGCATGTGCACATGCATTCTGCAGCGCTGAATGGTGAGTGATAGGGCACTTGTCTCGTCATCATGGCTGTCATGTCAGACATAGAGGATAAATGATATCCAGGAGAGCAGGCTAGTTTGGCTCAGATGGGGAAGAGAGAGGGCTCACACTGAGCTCCGCTGAAACTCCAAAGCTTGAAATTGTCCATACTCTAAAAACGGAAAAATCCCCTTTTTCTTGACATTGCACTATCCTTCCCATGATATTTCAAGCTCCCCCTGCTCTGAAACATAAAAATGCCTCTATAGAAATTGCAATGATCATTCCAAAACACAATACACAAATTACCTATTGACAGTCTCACCATTCTTCTGCAAGTCTGCAGTCTGAGCTGTGTAATGCAGGTCTGTATTAACAGCCTGTTTGCTGGGAAAATGAATGAACACAACTGAAGACACTGGCAATTATACCTGAAAGGAGGAGAAGATCAAACCACCAAGAGGGGGTTGACCATCATTCAATGCAGAAGCTTTAAAGTTACATCACAGACAGCTGTTCAATGGTTGCAGATTGAAACAAACAAGGTCAAAATTGAACCCCATTCATCAGTAAAAAAAAACAAAAAAAAACAGCCTCTTATGTTTATGCAATGTACTTCAAATAAAAAGACATAATATCACTTGAATTATTATTTTTTCTTGTTTGTTTATTTTTTACACTATGATAAATGTTCAATTTCAATAGATGTTTTTTCAGTTTGTTTTCTACAATATCTGTTTTTGCAATAAGTGTTTTAACAGAATTATTAATCCTCGTTGGCTATGTTTTGGCTCCAACAGCACTTGGTCAAGTTGAGGAAAAGATTGTGGTACATATTAAAAAAGTCAACCGTCAAGCTTTGTACACACAACACTCCCTAAAAACTCTTTTATTAGTTGCCAGTTAACAACATCCAGAGATGTTTTTGAGTTTCAAGGAGGTTGGGTTGTGGTTGTGGGTATGTGAAGGCAGTTATTTTTTTAAATATTGATTACATAAAGAAATCCTGGCATGAAAGACAGGAAAGGCCAGGCCGTCACTTAAATCATTAGAAATCATCTTCTGGGGACCATCAATATCCAGAGTAAAACTCCTAAAATCTGACCAGTTCTGAAATGTTGCTCTGGACCAAAGAATTCAATAGATATATCCTACTGGATAATCTCCAGGGACAAACTTCAGGTCAATCTGCCTGTTACTAGTGTTGCTTTCGTCAACGAAAACTATGACTAAATATCGTCGTCAACAAACCTTTATCACGTGACGAAAACGAGACGAGACGCAACATAAATGCTGGTCATGTGACGATAACTATAATTAAATATATAATGCAATATTGTTGACGAATAAAAACAAGACTAAATGTGGTTTAAAAATAAAAACTCTGCTAAAATGTCTCTTCATTTTCGTTGACTAAAACGAGACGAGACGAAATGTTCTAACGTTATTTCGTCTCGTTATTATTATTTTGCAGTATTTCTGTTTCCTGTGTCTCACTTCAGGGGCTGCATCAAGTCGCACTGCGCAGTCGCAGGCGACGTCACTTTCTCAATCCTCACTCGCGGCATTATTTAGAAGATGCAGCAGCGGTGGGTTCGCGTTAACAACAGACAACTGACACAGAGAAAGGGAGCGATGGCCGGCCAGCCGGGGTTCGTCATTGGTAGAAAAAGAAGAAACGACATCTGGACACACTTTCATTACATAGAAGTGGAAAAGAAAACGGAAATGGATGAATGAATGAAATTTTTTCTGGCATTGTCACGCGATGCTATTTTATTTATTTATGTGTGTGTACTTCTAACATGTTTGGTTGGTAAAACAAATATGCTGTAAATTCAAATCAGAGTCTTCCGTGTCTGGAATGGATGTATTCTTGAGTCTATAAGGTAACAATAATATAATAAGAAGACATCCTTGTTTGAATTGTGAAATGGGTTTGGCTAAAAGAAAATTTTGGTTTCATCTATACTACTGGGTACTTATACTATATTGACTGGGTTAAATAGAATTGCATTACTAAAAAGAGACTAAAATACAGTTTTCATTGACTAAAACTAGACAAAAATGTCATCAGTTTTCATCGACTAAAACTAGATGAAAATAGTCACGGATAATTCTGACTAAAATGCTCAGACTTTTAGTCGACTGAAACTTGACTAGACTAAAAAGAGCATGAACGTGACTAAAACTAATAAAAACTAAAATGACAGCTTGACACAAAGACTAGACAAAGACTAAAATTAAAACAGGCCGCCAAAAACAACACTACCTGTTCCATGATAAGATATCTTGTGTTGAAGCTCAAACGTTGACATCATCAGATGATAGCTGATCCAAGCTATCATCAAGTTCCAAGCTTGCATTTCAGCCAATGAGCTGTGCTCTTGGCATGGGACCAAAGCACGCTCAAATGTGACTGGTTAATACTAGTCAGGCTACAAACTGAAACCAGAACATCTCCAGTACCAAAATCTTGGTCCCTTGCCTACAGATTCTGCATTTTCAACACTGGTGAACTGGATAGTAGTTTAAGATTAATGTCAGTCATGAGCATTAACTCTGATAAGAAATCATTAAAATGAAAAAAAAAAAGACAAAATTCTGCTTTGTGGCTCGTCAAGTTCCTGTGAGGTATGGCCACTTTGCACACTTGGACTGAGTAGAGTAGTAGTAGGAGTCAGTCCACAATATAAATCTAAATGAATGGATGATATATGGACCTGACTTCAATAACTTAATGAGCCACAAAGTATATCGACAGCAAGCGTGTCCAAGTTGTGTTCAGCATGGAATCTTATTATCTTGTTATCTCTGGTATCTTTCTGGAATGTGTTATGTGTATTTGCAGTGTGCTTTCTAAGCTGCTGGTGTTTGAAGATGATTTCTAAATGTTCTTGTGCTTTGTCTGCTTGCATGTGTTTTCTTTAGCTGCACTACTTACTTCAGTCTTTTGAAAAACAATGACAGAGCAATGTGTTTGTGAATAGGTAATTTTAGTGATACTACAGAGGGAAGTTCAGGAGTGACCCATTCTTCCTCTGGGGACCTTGAATATTCACAGCAGATATAATGGCAGTGTCTCCTGCTATCTACAGGGCCAGCGTGATCTATTCCTTGTCACATTTAACTCAAATGACTCCTCTCAAACATACACATAAAACAAAAATGAATTCATTGATCCCCTTGTGGGGAATACATTTCATCTTATCTTAAATCACATATCTATGTTTACCAGCTCAGCAGGCTCACAGTGATATTTCTGAACTGAAGCGAGGCTGCTGCACTGCTTTACAGCGCTGATACCCACTTCACTTTTATTTTCCTAGACTGTGAGAGTGATGTGTTAAGTACTACACGCAGCACTCCTCTTCCTTCAGGGGGCATAGCAGGGAATATGATTTTCACGTCTTTGCTAAAACCCTGGGCAGTTAGGTCGGATCAGTAAAACCATGCAGGGATCAGAGGCTTCACACAGGCTTCAAACTGCTCTTTGTATCTGTCAGGTTTCTGACAAAATAACACCTATTCTGACTAAAAGACAGATTTCCTCAATCAGGTTAAAGCACATTATGGGGTTCAATTTTAAACAAAGGACTGGAAACCACAACAAGCAAGCACCTGACAGGTCTTTACGAGCAGGACACGAATACAAGTTTAAGCTTTGTTTACATCAAGCCCAGACTCACATCAAATCATGTGATAGGAAGTGGGCTTGGTGAATGGATGTGTAGGAGATCAAGTCCTGTGTAAAACAATGAAATCAACATTGACTTGTCAGGTACAATCTTTTCCTAAACCTATTTAAGTACTTTTTTTTGTGTTAACATAATCCAAATGCAACGTCAGCAAGCTGACAATTACTAACACTAAGTCTATATATCATACTTTGGCGTGAAAATGCAATTTTTTCATCTACAACTAAATCTGTGAATATCATATATACAGTGATTGGGCCAGTTTTCTTCTGTCACCGTGCTGTTATAACACCAGAGGACACTGTCAATAGCATCAGGCATTACTTTAACACTTAATATATACTACTTACGACGTTGTCACTGTGAGAGGACAGTCATGTTAACTGTCAACATTAATTTATTTAAACAATTTAACTTATTTAACCGAGTAGTTTTAGTTGGTTAAGACTGGTATTTTTCTATATTTCGTATTTTTAAAGACCACAACAGACAATGCATTAGTCTTGATACTTCAACCCCTCGGTTCCTATGAAGACATAAATCTTGTCTGAAATACATTGATTCATTTTAAAAATAGCAGGTCACTGTATGTTTTCTAGCAAATATCACTCAAACAGGAGAAACCAGTGCATTAGTGAGGGGACTATTTTTCAGCTGTGTTACTGGACTTCATGGTCAGCTATACACCAAAATGTTTTTCTGAATCATTTTGAGAGGAGGAACGGGGCATGAATTTGTAGAACCAGCCATTCTTATCTTGACTTTCTGGAGGTGAAACACACATCTCACAATGAACAAACTGTGTTTTGTGATAAAAACACTGCATTTCTATTCCTGTCAACTCTATGTGAGTCCTACAACTTCAGGTTCAGCCCTGTTCCGTGCAGGAACATTTTCCATTTCCATCGATATAGTACAACCTGTACTCTGTCGTTGAGGTCTTGTAGAGCATGAACAATAGTGACTAAGTGGCTCTGCAACAAGACCATTCATCGTTCGTCTGGGAAATGTAGTTTCACTCTGGCAGGACCTCTTGCGATCTCTGTCATATCTCCAAACTAATAACTATACATGGAGAACGCTCTGCATGGCTGCCTGCAACACATTTCTGCAAGATTCATGTATATGTAAACACAGACACACATACACACGCTGACATCCCTACACTGTCAAAAGATTCCACCAGCTAATGCACACCACCTTCACCACATACAGTAGCTGCTACAGCTACAGTGTGTGTGTATGTGTCTTTTGGTACAATTTGGCTGTGGGAACTGCCAAATCAACACACCTCAGTTGAAAAAAATATCTAGGTGCACATATAGGCATTCATTGTGTGGAGCATGTGCTACATTTAGTGTGCTACAGCAAACACCTTCACGCCTGCACGGCAACACGCTTAACCTAGAAAATGTAAGAAACTTTCCCCTCTGCTTCCAGTTTTTGTGCTACGCTAGGCTCAACACATCCTGGACCTCTCTCTGTGTTGCACACAAAGACAAAATATAAAACAATTTTTTCATCAGACATCAGGTATCATGGAAAATTTGATATTTGTTACCTTGCAGAACATCTATTAGAGGAGTAAGAGGCAGGGTACACCATTTAAAGGTCTGACACAGAGACGGACAGTGCTAACCAGGGCACCAAAATCAAATTACCAGGTTTCCTGGCTCGGTCCTTAATAATATGTTTAAGATCATCAAGTACTTCCTATCAGACATTATCAGATTATCACGGTCGAATTAAAATGTTAATCAAAGAGCCAAGAGTGAATGAAAACGGGGTCTAAAGCAGTCTGTATTATACACACACATACACACACACAGACGCAATTTCTCATTCTGTCAAACCCGCACACACACCTTGTGTTTACATGGATATAACACTGTACCTCTCACTAGTGCAATGTTGTCACGGCTTCGTCAGATGATGTATGACAAGTCTTGGAAATCTTTAGCCGAGATGATCTGGGCCAAATGAATTAATAATTCATGTTTGATGGAGTCTTTTTAATATTTCAGGCATAATTAATAAGCAGGGGCATCGCTTCCCCTCAGCAGAGGAAATCACACTCAACGTCAACAGCAGATAAATGAGACAGAGCGTCCTGCCCCAGCCCCCTATCTCTTTCACACACACACACTCACGCACACACACACACACACGCACACACACACACAAACACACACACACACACACACATTTCTACACATAGACACACACTCGGATGGATGAGACAGGAGGCCTAGGGCGTAGCCTGGCTTACTATTAGTCAAAGAGCGAGGAATGAGCGTACATAGTCACACACGCACAAGTTTGTGAGTGATGTGCAGCAGTATGGATGTGGAATAAAAAGAGACGTGGAGGAGGAGCGTACATCTAAGTCCCTATTAAGTTCAAATCCGACTCTCAGCTCATAGAAAATTAATTCACGATCGGGAGAGAAAGACTCTCATTCCCAATACACAGCAGCACTGGATCTTGTTAGGCCCGACATGCACACACGCAGCGCTGCGGGGGGAGACATTAGATAAAGTACAACTCACACACACACACATGCACACGTGCCGTCCCTCGAGTGTACCGCTGTGTGTGGTGACTGGATATTATCAGCGCGCAGTGATGAAGAATGGTCCCGAAGTAGACGCCGCTTGCTCTAAGTAAACCATAATCAGTTTCAGAAACGCCGGCCTTTTCAGCTAATCCATCTACCTCCGTCGGTGGCAGGGAGGTGCTGCTGTTGAGAGGGACAGGGGGCAGGGGGGGTGGGGGATGACTGGGACAACAGGGGGGTGGGCTAGTTGAGCATCCGACTGGCTTGATTGCATCGTCGTCCCGAGCCACAGGAATGTACGAGGGGTCGGCGATGGAGGTCAACAGAGGTGGAAAAGAGAAAAAAAAAGCACCAAACAACATAATCCATTACCAATGGAGCTGAGCAACAGTTCAATCAGGTCAAAGACCACCTCACTCTCTCTACAGCACATACAGTGCTTTGCTGGTTTGCCCAACTCCACCACCCCCACCAATAAGGTTCCACAATGAAGCTCAGACAATAAAACAGGATACCAGCTGGGGATTACATTTAGGGTTAATGGCCAACTACTGTTCAATTACTGCCACCAACCTAGTCACGATGTGAGATAAACAGAGACCTCGCCTTTCTGAATGTAAGGCAGTCGCTTGAATGGAGGAGACAGAGCTACAATTTTTTTTTTTTCTGAAGATATTTTTTGGCCTTTTTCAAGCTTTGTATTTGACAGAGACAGCAAATAGAAGAGGGTAATGACATGCAGCAAAGGGCTGCAGGTTGGATTCGAACCCTGGGCCGCTGAAGCAAGGACTGAGCCTTTGTACATGGGGTGGATGCTCTACCAACTGAGCTAACCAACACCCCAAAGCTACAATTTTTTAAGGACATTTCTGGTGGCCTTAAGTTACAGCACATGACTTCTGCCTGGCTGGACTGGTTCTGCAATGCAGGTTTTTTAAACCCTGTTTGCACCCAGTTTCAACAACATTAACTGGGAGATTGCCATCAGTGTCAGGGGTCCAACCCTCCATTTGCTGATTAATAACTCATGTAAAAATATTGATAAAATGATTAATGTATCAAGGTCTTACAGGGCAGTTAGTAAGCAGTGTATTGAGGTGTCCTTTTGTATTTTTTGTTTTATCAGAATTTCTTGAAATTAACACCAATGTACACGACTTGTACATGGAGACACTGTGGGAAAAGTTTAATGGAAGTGTGGAATCACAAACTAGCCTTTCCTGATAGGTGCACTCACCTACTTATATATTTTAAACGTGGACAGCTTTTCTGCTCAGCTAACTTACCTAAGTACTATACTTAAAGGTGGCTGAGATGACCTGACGTTGGGTCCCTAGCATGGAGTAACGTGCTAAAACATTTGAGTCTATGTTTCATTAGGTGCTATCTGCCTGGTAAATACTCATGTCTTTCAAACTCCATAGCATCTCTTTGTAACGCAGGCTTTCTGCTATACATTTCTTGCCTCACCCAAGCTGAAATCACTCAAGCAATGTGACTCGTGTCTTCTCAGAGATGACAAAGCATATCCATTTCACAGGCTGAGTGGTACTCAGAGTCCTCCTCCCACTACTGAGGATGGAAATAGCTTCACTTATTTCACACTGTGAAACTGGACAGTGTACAGTGACAACTGGGCATTTGCAGTGAGACGTTCACAACAAGTGAACATTAACTTTTTTCGAGTAAACATGATCTCTGTCCAATTGTTCTTCACAACTTTCATGGCAAATAGAATTTAAACCAAGGAACATGGTGAAGGAATGATTGTCCACATCATCAGCACATCTTTAAGTGAAAAATTAGAAATGATTCTACTTTCAGGAAATCTTGCAGTAAGGCCACAGTACCTGTCTCTGCTGAGTGACCACAGTAACACTATGCTTTATGGAAAAGCAACAAGATTCACTGATTTACTACAGTAATGTGTAATGTGCAGCAGTTACTATTACAATGGTGTTGTTTATTTGGACGGACACTTTGCAATGTAAGATGCTGCAGTATAGAAAGCTGACAGAAGCTGCCACTCTCCACATCAATGACCTCATTTGTTCCCACTAATTATTTTAACGTGTGAAAATGAATGTGCTAATGATTTATTGATGGTATAATTCTAGCACCTCTAGCTGTGAGGATCAAATTAGCAGCTAACATTTTTGCAAAATCACATTTCATGTTCACTTGGACTCCAGTCAGGGCTGACCTTTTTATTGGCCAGAAACACAGAGCAGGAAATGCAACAAACACACACACTAGGATTATTCAACTTTACACAAAAGAACATGATTTCTATGTCCAATGACTTCTGAAATGACAATAAAAAAGAGAAAAAAAGAATGTGAAAATTATTATGAGTTCCATAATTTATCTAAAATAGCCCAGGGCGTTACACCGCTACTTATGTAGTTCATCATAATTTGTGTGTGTGTGTGAGTGTGTGCTGCAAATGCTAGGAAAAAAAGAGAAGAATGCAGGACAAGGGAGGAGCAATCAAGAAAGGAGAAATTCAATTCCCTCTGCCCTCCATGTCCATCTGACCGCCCGTCTTTCTGTCCCAGTCACCAGCAAAGGTCAGTGTCTTCTTGGATAGAGAAGAAATGAGGTTAGAGCAGAACAGGATGACAAGAGGACAAGAGGAGAAAATGATATTTAAAAAAAAACAAAACAAAGGAAAGATGAGATGAAATTCTATTTTAAAGACTCTAATATGTAGGTTACTTTACATAGAGGAGGTGGCGAGAAACAAAGGAGAATGGGACACTCAGAGATGGTAATGTTTCTGTTTGCTAACATGTTTCCCACATCAGCTTTATGTGGTGACGATATGTCGATGTTGTGTTTACACCTTCTTGTTATGTAACTTGATGACTTGAGATGATGTTGTTTTCAATGTATGTGTAACATTTAACTTTGCAAGACTTAATTTCAGCGTTTAGGGACTCATCACTCATCTTTCTTCATCTTCTCTCTCAAATGGTCCATGGCATCAAACAAAAACAGAGCAAAGTCATCTTCCATTTCAGGGGGGGGATAATGTTGAAAAGAAAAGCATGGCTTCTTATTCCTTTGTTTTTATTTTTATTGTTCATTTGTTTTTAAGCTGTAATTATAACTTACATTAAATGATTAAATATCATGTTTGATGCTATTCAAGGCTGCATTTTAGACAGAATGTAGACATTCAGCCTATTTACATTTGAGAATGGGTACTGGGGCTGTTTTTCCCTTTCAAATTGTCCCCAGGAAACAATGCATGGTGAGGATTAAAAATGGAAGAAGAAGCAGGATGAGTCAATGACGTTTGAACTCATTCATCAACACTAAAGACATTTATTAAAGGACAAGCCATGGACGGCAGACACAGGTGGGCAGTTTGTTGGAACTCATCAGAGACCTCACCTTTAACATCAAGGTTTCTGACGAGGTCAGGCAAACCTCAGAGGCTTAATAACATGGTTGAGGAGTTTTTGAATAGAAAGTCCAAAAAGATAACTGCCACATTAGGCAGGTTTCTCTCATATTATCCACATGTTATGGACTAACTAATTTAACATATATATTCTTGTCTCAAAGGTGTTGAGTTCATGCAATGAAAGGCTCTATGCCAGGAAGTGTGATACAGGTCATATATATTATGATTCGTGACAGTGTGTGTTTACCTGTGCAGAGCTGTATGAATCGGTCACTGTGTGTGGATATGTGTATTAGATTGATGGGAGAAACATAGAACTGCATTGGTAGAGGTGGAGCAGTGTGTGCTTGCGAATGCAGGTGAGCTACACGCTGCAGACTAATTTGTTAATATTGCCTAGTAAAGTCTTATGGCAATCAGGTGCTGCAAATCCTGTATGGCAGAAGATATCTACAGGCGTACATGCTGTCCTTCAGGTCATAATCATGGACTGTAAATTCTGTATAAGCTACAGGTGTTTCCAATAGATAGTAGCCTATGCTACAGTAAAACCCTAGACCAGTATAACAGCCTCTGCATTCACAATCAGTGCTTGACTGGAAGTGATGTGGAAGACAAAATATGGTGTCAGGCGTTTGGTAGAGAACTACTTTTCACTCGTTTATTAAAACATGACATGACACAATGAGTCCTGTTAGCCCGCGGTTTGATGGCTGAGTTTCTTCTGCTTAAACAAAAAGAACCTCGAGGACGTGAACAGAAAATGCAGCAGTAACCACAGGTGTCGCTAAATGAGAGGATTGAAGCTGGATCCTTTAAGTGATTTTACGGAGCTTGTGTTGTTTTAGATTTGCGACTCCCTTGATGTAATAAGACGCAAATGAGAACCAAATCTCTCTCTCACTCGCTCTCTCTTTCTCCCTCTCTGATGGTTGAGTAGCCGAGCGATGATGTCAACAGCAAAGATCTTATTGCCAGAAGCCCGGCAGCTCAATGTGACCTACATGCTTTATCTACACAAAACGCCTTTTACTCACCTCTCACTCTCACCCCTCTCTCTCTCTCTCTCTCTCTCTCTAGTAAGGGGTCACAGCATGAAACGAAGAGATTACTCAAACAGGACAAAGTCATATTCAATTACAGCGCAGGAATATTAGCTGTACAGTAAATTGAACAATTATGTGGCAGGGCTACAGTGGCAGATGTGCACAGAGCTCCATTTTAAGTGGAGTGTTCTGTCAGCAGTGCCGGGTCATTCCATTACAGCTGCAGACTGTGAGGGAGGCCATTGCAACATACTTATTATACACACACACACACACACACACACACACACTCAAGAGGCCAAAGACAATGATGAAGAGAGAAAAAGCATCGCATATATTTATCTGACCACCTCTACCAAACACGTTCCATACATATTATGCCCCTTCTAATGAATGCACAACCCTTTTAGAGTGACTTATGAATGGAGGAGGAGAATACATTAGTTTAGCACCATATGTCTGACAGACTGAAAAATTCAGAGCTGCCATCAAAGCTGCCTGCTGTATATAAAACCCTCTTTGTCGATTTAACGGTATAGAAAGACAAAAAGGTAGCAGTGACATTAACTTATTTAGAAGGTGTACAATAGTCTACCTTCACTTGTCAAATTCAATTAAACTGAAGGTCTCCCAAGACCTGAAGTGGATGTCTAATATAGACACCACAGACACCTCCATCAGTAAAAAAGGCCCAGGGAAGGATGTGGGCCTACTTTTTGCTCAGGACATTCAACCTGCCTCAGGAGCTGCTGATCCAGTTCTACACTGCAATCATCCAGTCTGTTCTCTGTTCATCAATCACAGTCTGCCTTAGATGGGCCACCAAACTGAGACAGACTGGAAAGTCTGCATTGGTTGCACAGAGGCTGTACCCTACAGCAGCAAACTCTGTGTCTGCTACTGCTTTGATAGGAACCTTTTAAAGAAAGAGTGTTTAATTAAGACATATTTTTTGATATGACAAGGTGCTTTGTCATTTAAAGATTTTTAAATATAGATAAGAACTTTTTTTAGAAGTTTTCAAGTTTTTCAATCTTCAATTGTAGAAGACAGATTTTCAAAGGAGTGTGGTAAGCTGTGGGCTGAGAGATGGAGACCTTGAAGAACAATCTGAGTTCGCAACAATTTTCTATTGTCAGTGAAAAGGAGGGAGAGATTCTAAGCCAGTAATATACCAGCAAATAAGACATTAAGTGTTTTAGCATAATAGTGAGTAAGAAAATGTACTTCTGCGACAGAATTAAAATGTAGGTCAGAGTCAAAAGTCAGTCACAATTAAACATCACAATCAATTAAAAGATCCTCACTTGTCATCAACACGTTTTCACCCCTTTGATTCTTATTTTCACATTGTCTCATTGGTGTTCACCCCCTGTCAGCCTTCCTTCCCCACGTTCTCACCTAATGCTTCACTGCGGCCCAGTGCCAGTGAATTTATTAGCACACATGGAGGAAACAAAGAAGAGACAGAGGATGGAACCAAGAGAGAGAGAGAGAAGCATGTATGATTTTCATAAGAGAATTTATAAAGACAATAAAAATTGTGTCGATGTACAAATGCGTTTATGGCACAGGTCTAAGTCTAGGTCTACATGAAGGTGGACAATGTGGATTCATTTGCCTACATAAAACTTGCCACTTGGATTGGGACTGGTATTGGCAAGAACGGTTCTCCACAGAGGAAGTGAAAATGAAGTGAAATTAGTGAACAGCAGTGACGGCGGGCTTCACAGAAAGTGATAGTGATGGAGACTAGACAAAGCTGGAGACGCCAAACTCCATGTTTCATTCATATGCAAATATATTCTGTTAAAGCAAAATGCTTTTTTAGAAATATAAAATAACACTGCCTTGACTCTTCTTCATTTTTTGGATCCATGTTGCTTTGAGATGGATGGATTTCCCTCATCTGTATCAAAGATCTGTCACCATATTGTGATGCATCTAATGACGTAAATATCATGAATCACAGTGCAATTCTACAGGCTTCAGTATAATCACATAATGTGCTTGTTGGATCATCTAAAAGCGTCTTAAGCCCCCTGTCCGGAGGCAGATTTGTGGGGGGTTATATCTGACAACTTTCCAAAACAGATCATCCAATTATCACTCCCACTTTAAAATGATGATGCTATGGTGCTTTCAATCATACCACATGGTCTTTATCGGCAGATGGTGTTTGCCCACTTGTCACTGAATTGCAGACGTTCAAATTTCCAAATGGAACTCGAGGTGATGAAGTTTTCTCAGCTGCTGTATCCAAGAATAGACTCTGAAGATGAAGATCATATTACATAATCAAAAGCTCCAGGGCAGCTACTAAATAGTTTGGAAGAGGAAGATTCAACCCCAATATTTGATCATGTAAAGTTATCCAAGAACAAACTATGAAATGAAAAGAAACTGCACTTCTCTTTGCTGCACTGACTTGTTGCTGGAGAATATTTTGTGATGGCTATTTTTAAAGCACCCCACCCCCACCCAGATCCTCTACAATGATGTCTTCAAAAGCCAAACAGTTACATTTGTTCTTCATTCTCTTAGTCACTCATTTGATCACAGCATCAACTCAGGCCTTCTCTACCCACACCTGTGGGAGCAGGTTGCTGTGTCATTTATTTTTCTCATTCCACGCATCTTAATATGCTGGGTTTTCATCTCTGTTCATAAAAGCTCCATTTTCCAGACCTTTGTCATATTTATTAGTTCATCTCCATTTTTTTATCTGCCAACCCACTCCCTCCCCCTCCCTTCTTCCCACCCTCCAAGCCGAAACACATTTTTGCACTTCATTTTCATCCATCTCGCTGGTGTTCCCATCACCGCTGAATTATGTCTCCCATCAAGGAAAACAACGCGAGTCAAAATACTTCACACAGGCTGGAAAGTCAGTCGGCTCTGCTGTTTCAAACAAGATGCCTGGAGGCGCAAAGCAGGCCAACACACTGAAGAGTACATTATGGGACATTACTGTCACAACTGATGTCCCTACACACTTAAAAAATCCCTGTGCTATACTGAAGGAGTGTGTGAGGCAAACGAGAAGTAAGCTGGCAGACAAGCTTAACTTTCAATAAATTTGGGGTATTCCTCTCACGAAAATGCCTTAAAAGCTTTTATTGTAGAAGCTAATGACCTTCCATGAGGCACCACTAAAATTACAGCTTTTTCCAATATTTTATCCATCTCCTTTTTTTATATATTGATTCCCCAATCTCCAATAGCTAAAGCAGCATTTCCCTTCTGTGCCTCTGAGTTAAAGAGATTGCTGTGATTTTATGAGCTGGTACAGTCACCATTGTCCTTGAATGCTTGGGGCTCTGGGCTATGAATTCTTTTCTGTTTGCTTCTTTATTCTGTTTTACCTTTCTTGTGCTTATAAATTAAGCACAGTTTCTGTAACTGCCAGCTGTAGGCCTCTGAAAACATTTAGAAACATTTACAGTATTTTTCCATTTTGTATTTTTTGTTTTATTATAACAACAACTACATGGTAGTAAAGTGAGCTGGGCTACGATAAAGTTCCAGCAACAACTCTCCCATTAGTCGTGTGCCGAGCAATGCCACAAAGTTTGAATTTGATCTGCTATGACCTAGGGCGAGCATCAATGATTTCCACTTTATGTCAGTAGCCGTGGACAGTCGTGGCCAGAGGCAGAGGGGGTCGTCCACTAATCAGAAGATCAGCTAGCTACCTGAAGACCAGAGATGCTGCTCCATTTTGGACCATTTGTAGAGGTTTCACTGTGCATGTTGGCAGCCCTGCCAGAAGGCTGTCATTGGCAAGAGATGACCACCTGTGCAAGAAATCATACAGCATATTCTACTTTCTGATGTTCTAGTACAAAGTGACATGACCAAGTGACAGATGCTACATACACAGTGAGAGTTAGTTAGTCATCAATGCCAGCAAAGCCTGCACTGTTGAAGACAGTGAGGCAGAGCTGAGTTAGATACTGATGTTGTGTTAAACAGTTGAAGATGGACTTCCATCATTCATTTTTAGATATGACTAAGAGGCTGAGATCCACACTGAGGCAGTGAGGGCGTCTGACGGGAAGAACTGATAGATCTGGGTATCAGCGGCAGTGTGTGCAGATAACCGGACCATCTGATATCATGCCATGGAGATGAACTTTAAGGACTTTAATAAGTTGTATGAATAAGTCCATGACAACTGATCAGATTACATTTAGTTTTGTCTAAAGATTGATACAATGCAGAGGAAAGAGCCAGCTTCATTTTTTGTATCAGTCATATTGATGCTGTTGGAGGAAACAAGTATCAGTACTTCAGGTATTAATCCACCCACCCTGATCCCATTGATAATGTTATAATGTAAAGGTGGCTGCTCTAAGCACAGTCTTTTTATCTTTGATTTATCTTTTTATTTATTTATTGATAGCAGAGGTTGAGCTTTTTCGTACGGCTTTCGGATGCAGATATAACTTGATTTCACTGCTGTGGCCAGAGTCCTGGTTAGTGGAGTTTATTCTAACAACTGCATTACAACTGCATTTTCCATCAATAGAAAAAAAGATATGTGTGAGGCAGATATCATACTGAGCAACACAGTTCCCTGTCTATGAAACTACTCAATGTTCATCATTGTAAAGAAATATATAACCAAATGAAGGATTATGGGCTTTCTATTCTACAAAACGTTTTGATTCCCCTAATAAGAGATTCATATTTATGTTCTGCCATCTACTTCACAGAGTTTATATATGGCTGTCCATACAAACTGTGTTTCTGTTTCTGCAGACACATAATTGACATGACAAAATCATGACTAAACTAGCGAGGCAGAAACACCATCATTACTGACACACCATGTAAAGTGATACAGCTGAATCTCTTCTACTGCTTGCTGATTGCATACCATATGTGATGACAATATAATGAAGTGTAATGACCATACATAGGTCTGACAAGACGCTTAGACACAGATGGTTCCAAATTTTTGCCAGTTGGGTATTAAAGTGTGCCGCAATGTTTTGTGTCTCTTTGCAGGCAACTACAAACTACTGTTGACAATGACTTGTTGTTCAAAGGGAGGTTGTTGCAGCGTTGTAGACATGAACTGACCTGAGTAGTGTGTTCAGCTGAATGACAGACCTATTTTTAGGTCCTTCAGGACTGCAGAGCCAGCTTGCCTGATATATACACTTGATGGATATTATCCTCTGAGTCCTCAATAGAGGCCAAGGCTACTCAAGGACTACTTGAGAGGTGGGGAAATATTATGATGGCTGTGAGGGCATCAAATCGATGCATTTTTTCCTAGAGAGCATGTCAGTTTCATCCTGCATTAGACACGCAGTCACTGACGCAATCACAGAGAGTACTCATATAATGCATCACCCCTCACACCTCACACGGACAGCTCAATTGCTTGCTGCCATTCAGTTAATCAACAAGCACACACAAACGTAGGCCGGTGTGCACAAACACATACACAGCCATGGGCATTTATGTGATGACAGCAGCAGTATAGTAGTAACAAGGTTGATTGAAAGCAGCTTTCTTTGTCCTCCGTGTCCTCTGAATGTGTTGAAGTTCATCATCAGATCTGAGCAGAACTGTTGTTCCTTCCTTTCATAGCTGATTGATTCACTGTGATGCTTCGATTGATTGGTGGACTGACTACAGATACAAAGCCAAAGGATATGATTGACGTATACTACTACACAGCCAAAAGGATGTGGATACTCACACATTACACCTATATGTGATGATAGGTTAATGTGCTGCTATAACAACCTCCACTCTTCAGGCTCATTACAGTGTGTGTGTTGCTCCACAGTGTTTTTGCCTTGATTGTGGTTTTGCTATAATTTTTCTTCATTTGAACTAAGTTTGTCAAAAAATTAAAAAAAATATGAATTTCTAGGTACACAAAACAGAATACATATATATATTTTTTCCTTTTTAAATGAACAGCCTGCACACAGTGCTAGTGCGGAAAAAGTCACAGCACATATTGAGGACCCGCTACAGTGTTTGATAGTGTGACTGGGTTTTAAATTTGATTTTTTTATGTTTCTGTTAAGTTATTCCTTGTCACCATTTTAATTCTACACCTTATTCTAAACTACTTAAACCTGCTCACACATACACACACACACACACACACACACACACACACACACACACACACACACACACACCTCTGTCTCTAACTGCACACACACCTGCTCACCCTGCCTCTCTCTGTTTCACTTTCTGTAACAAACAGAACTCACATTTTGGATTTTTTTTTCTACCCATGATTCTGTTATGTAGAGCATTACTGACGTTGCTGATCATGCCAAAGGGGTACCGACCAGATGTGTTCACAGTTTATGCTTTAAAAAAAACCCACTGTTTTCGTGTCTTCGGTGTAATACCAGCTAACATCTCCGTGTCTGCAGCAGAGCTCCGGAAGAGGAGCGCGAGGAGGAGATTGTACGCTAGTCAATCGATCACGGATGGTGTCATTCTGATCGTAGATCTATTTTTAAAAAGTACTTTAATAACTACTTTAGATACTATCAAAGCTGTAAATAAAGTAGATCATATCGTTTTAAACACACAGTATCGGAAAAGTGTCTTGATGCTAAATAAGCAGAGACTACAGTCTACAGTGTGGTTTCATACCCATCTAACTGAATTAAATTATAGAATCTGTTTTTTATTTTTTATTAGCAATTAAAGTTAATACTGACATGTTCTCTATCACTCTTTGGGGGACCTATAAATGATTTTTAAATGTGAATGTAAGTAAGTTAATTTCCTTCCCTAATACCTGATCAACAAAGCCAGGTAAAAGACACCACAAACATCTTTGACTTTAGAAATGAAGTTACCAACAAACTGTTGAATATATTCCTCAGGCAGTGCATACAGGACCATGAGTCCACATGGATTTCCTTTACCTCACCACAGCAGTTCATATTACTGCACCAGTATGGATGTGTATGGTTCAGAATAATCATACAATTCATCTCTACAAATCAGTGCATTTCAGGAATATGAAAATATTATCAAGATTGAATTTATGACACATCAAGAATGTATCATCTATTGTGCCATATACATCAAATACATTTGTATATTACTACCATTTCACAACTTCATCACCATCTTACATGATTCTCTTCTTCGTACTGGCTCTGACTCCAGCTCTACCTTTGTGGATTACAGCATCTCTAAATAGACCGTGACGTGTCCAAAGTGCAGCTCAATGAACATGAAGGAGGTTCTGAAGAGATAGTATTTTCGAATTTCCGGAAATGTTGTATAGACATTACACAGTGGAGTCAGAGGTCAAAGGTCATGTTTAGCTACAGAACAGAGCTGCAGAGCTGATGGGAATTTAGTGGCATTTGAACAGAATTAGCTGAGTCATGCAGTTGTAGGACTGAAATATATTTTCCTTCTCAAACCGTAGTCTTGATGAAAAGCATAGAGCATCACCATAAAACAAAGCTGTAGAACTTTTTTTTTTTGCAAGGTTGAATGTTTTGACAGTAAGAAACCTCTTGAACAAAAGAATGTCTCTCTCACTGAAGTTTCAGACAGTCGTGCTAACAATCAGTCGGAAAATTCAAAACTGTGATGTGAAAAGGTCAAGACAAAAAGTGGAAACTTTTGAGAGAACACTTTTTTTCTTAAATAGCTGCCATACCTCGGATAAAACAGCAAGTTACGTCATCAGGGGAAGCGTGAATCATGACCCTCTTGTCAAAACTGCTTCCCTGTCCTCTTAATCCAAGTCCCTTTAGAAAAAAGTGGCATCCTGCAGCAAAACAAAGCTTCTGTTGCTCCATCTCATTCTCAACCTCTGTTACAGACATCTGCAGCAGTTTTTTTTTTTTACCACTTTCTGTCAGTGAGTGTCAACAGAACAGTACAGGGGTTTGTTGTCTATATATTTGGAGGGATGTTAGAAGCACAGTCCAGCGATTTGGGAAATTCTCTTGTTTACCCTCTTCACCCACAGTAAGAAAATCTAAATTCCTGTCAGACTTGTCTTATTTACATGTTGCAGTTTCTTTATTTCTTCTTTCAAACGGAGAAATTCAAAAACTGTGGTGTTAGCAGGAGTTAGTGGATCTATTTTTGACAGAAAGTTGGCAGATGTGAACTCTGTCCTAACTTAACAAAACCATGATAACTCTTTGATGGATTGGTGACTAGCTTGCCAGCTAAAACAATGAAAAAAATACTATCTTCATTTGCATAGTTATATGAGTCTGTATGGCATGAATTCCATTATCTGCCGAGACACTCATTGTAATATGAATAGAAACACGTGTTTCACTTTTTTAATTAAGCCAGGCCAGCACTTTTTCACTTCTAGTCTCTGTGCTAAACTACTGCAGATTAAAAAAAGTCACTCAAACATTAGTAAATCTAAATAATTCTATATCAACCTGCAGTTTTCAGTGGTTGATTAATCCACATTTGGTGCTGTAGTGACTATTGGGAACAGCAGGACTGGATTGAGACAGAGTCAAAATAAAAACTAAACTGCATTTTGTTCTCTTAGGTCTTATACTTTGTGCAATGACAGGAAAGTTGAATCTAATCAAATCTATAGGGAGAGGGTTGGAGCCAGCTCCCGTGGCTGCAGTTCTTAGCAATCATAGTTGTAGGAGAGGAGGTCAGAGAGCAGCTTGGGGCAGTTTGAGTGATGGCCAAGGTACGTGCACAACTAAATACCATATTTGTGAGCAAATTTAATTTTAGCTGACAATTTAAATCATGATTGGTGGGTAAAAAATGCAGAGCCCATTGGAATATATATATATATATATTTCAATCTAAGAATACTGTCACAAAAAAGGCAAGCCTCAAATATATGAGACATTGACTAGTTCAAAACATGAATATTGACCAAAGTATACTTTGTGTTTTGTTTCTATTTTATCACTGAAATGCTCTTATGTGGAAATTTCAATTTTCAGATGTGAAAAAAGACACAGACTAATAAAATTGCTTTCCTCGTGAGTAAAATGACTGTACAACATATCATCAATTTCCATCTTCATTTACCCACTTCAAGGCTGCAGCACAAAGGCCTGAGAGCTCTCTGAAGGTGGCTGCTGATGAATGGTAAAACAGCTCGACAAGGAGCACGCAAATTAGGTTCGCTTCTCCCGTCGATAGCAAGCCTTGACATTGTGCAGGTCTGAAAATTAATTTCCATTCAAGTGTGTGTGTGTGTGTGTGTGTGTGTGTGTGTGTGCTTCTCAATGGTATAAGACGGGGGGGGGGTTGCTAATACCAACATGTGGGTTATATTGTGAATAGAGAAATGAAAAAAAAAGAAAAAAAGTCTTTCGAAACAGGCACTCTAGTATTTCAATTGTCCAGCAGCCAGGGAGGAAGAGCCAATCAATTTGACCTCAGAGCGTCACAGTCAGCCCACCGCAAAAGACAGCCTCTTAAAACTAAACGACAAAGCACTTGTAATTATGTGGAATAGGGAACATATATCACAGGAAGGGTTGTATAGTATATTATATGGTTTATATTGCATATCTTAAGAAAAGGCTTGGCCAATGAAGCTTGAATGAGGTTAATGTGAGCAGTTAAACTTTGAGACTGAGCCTTGTAATGACTTCCAGTTAATATAATTAAAGCTATATTCTCGTAATAATAATTTTGATTCATCTGATTACAGTGTTACCTGATTGCACCATGACTTCACGTCAATAATTAGTAAATTACAGTATAGGTAGTGCACAGGTTATTAACTATTATATTAACTATTATTAGGTATTTTCATATTACAATTTTCAATTGTAAAATTGTATATACTCGAATATGAATTGGCAGTTTGTATAATTAGCTTTACTCTTTACTTTGTCTAGCTATACCTTCATGGGTTGTTACACATGTCCCTCAACAAAGAGTCTCCAGGATAATTTGACAATATTGTAGTTATACTTACGGAGCCCCCCAGGGGACACGGGGGAAAAAAAATGATGGGTGAAAAAAAAAAGACGGACTTTTGCAAGATCTCACAAAACTTTTCCGTATATACTATAGTTTCAGTAATGGTGATTAGTTTAAATTCTTTCATTGTCGTTTTATGAAAAATCAAATGAAAATGATATTTGTGTCCCTCGGCTGCCTTTGCTATGGAGAAGAGGTCAGTCAGAGTTTGAGGAAATTCAGAAAGTTTCAGGCACTGTGACATATTTGTTGAAATACATTAAAAATTGACCCCAAATCCAGAATGAGTTGATTTAAACTTCTGAATGTTAGATTAGTTGTAAGCTGTGATTGGATGTTTCTCCCTGATATGCTGGAAGTCAGAGCTGACTGACTGTGCAGTGCCTGATTTGTAACCCAGGCAAAAAATAAAATAAAATCAAATAAATAAAAATAAGTCAATCCTGACAGCCCCCAGCACATAAATATAAGGGTTGAATGAGGTCACTGCTTCTCATTTAGACTCTGGCTAGTTGGCATGTGCTCCAACTAAATCGTAATAATCAAAACAGGTTATCTTCAAAATCCTCCTCAGGTACTGCACTAGCCTCGTGGTATCCTGTAATGCAAAACTCCTGTAGAGAAAGTGACAGTTTGAAAAGACTGCCCGGATTCAATACAGTTAATTATGTATGTTTTATTATATTATTTATTAAATCAGTTGGGGACTTTTGATTCTGCTTTTATGTCATTTGTTTTGCTTTGTGTGTGTGTGTGTGTGTGTGTGTGTGTGTGTGTATGTGTGTCAAACAGCGGGTAGTCCGGCTGTGTGTGGGGGTTGGGGGATGAGAGGGGCCACAGTGTGACATCTCTGTAGATCAACCACAGGTCGCTGTGTTTTTTTGGTGGACATCCTGTCTTTGCCATAGTGCCGGATCCTGTCGGGAATCCTAATATTACTTATTTAATTATTAATGAGATTCTTAGGTTTTTGGGAATCAGGAAGTTAGGTTTTTGTTATGTATGAAGTTTCCTGGTCCACCTGGACACTGAAGATGACAAGCTACCTAACCAACCTAACCAACCTTCCACAGAGTGTGAAACTCTTCCCCCTCCTACATTGCAGATTGATTATGTGTGTTTCTTTATTATTATTATTATTATTATTATTATTGCAATAAGAACATGTTAAACCTCACCTGTGTGTCTGTCTGACAGTAAATTCTGGAAATTTTCAAAGTTGGCAACTTTCCATGGGAATTAATGGGAATTTATGGGAATAAACGGGAATAACAAATTTGAATATACAAAATTAGAGGTTGGCCTTTAACAGGGAACTTAAATATAGTTGGTGAAAATATATTTTAGCATAATTTTGACTAAAACAACCAGATTTCATGCAGGTACACTTGAATATCTGCTATTCCTCAATCACATGCACATAGCACACTGCTTACTTCAGGGCTATTGAGGCCACGCCCCCTACCTGCACAGGTGATTTCTGTACCTGGACCACACTTTAGAGCCCAGAGCACATAGAGACTACTGAAGACACACATTTCAGCTTATAGACTACATAATATTGTTCAATAAAATAATTCAAACTTGATGAGAACTTGAAGTTCTACTTACAAATAAATCTGTTGAAATGTTTTTTAATTGTTTTTTTTTTGCATGTCTGCTTATGACAAAACAAAATGTTTAGATTTATGTTTGGATATGATACACTATGTTTAAATGACCCCCAGTTTCCGGTTAATTCCCATACATTTCCATAATTCCCATGGAGTTTCTGATTTGGAGTATTTCCAAAATTCCCCAGCTTAATGTTCCATCAAATCAAATCAAATCAAATTTTATTTGTACAGCCCAAATTCACAAAACACATTTTGCCTCAGAGGGCTTCACAATCTGTACAGGGAGTGACACCCTCTGTCCTTAGACCCTCGGTTCGAGTGAGGAAAAACTTGCCCACAAAAAACCCTTTTAACAGGGAAAAAAGTGGAAGAAACCTCAGGAAGAGCCACAGAGGAGGGATCCCTCTCCCAGGACGGACAGACGTGCAATAGATGTCACGTGTACAGAACAGATCAACACAAACATATTGTACAATTACAATGAATGATAAAATGACAATGAATTACAATGAATGATAAAATGATTACAGTAGCAGTGGAACCTGTGATAGAGATAGAGAGACACAGATGCACAGCAGCAGTAAATCATTAACTAAGTTACTATAAACTGTAATGGAGATCTGGTAACATTAATGACAGTAATAATATATGTAGTGGACGTCATGCAGGACCACAGCAGCAGCCACGATCCACGAGAACCTGCTGGACGAAAGAGCACAGAAACTCCAGGAAAGAAGTTTAGTAGTCCATGGAAAATTTCTGGAAATTTACTGGAAACTTTCCACCCCTTTGTAAGCCTAATTGGGCTCCTAACCAAATGTGCTATTTTCTGATATCTCTGTTTGATGTAGTTCACCTTGAATGAAATTGTTATATTTGCCAAAACACTGAAGTGAAAGCAAAATATTTTAAAATGTTTTCATTTTCTCAAACTGTCAAATCAAAAGTTCCTGAAAAACTAAAAGTGTCAGTTTGTTGATTGGTGTCTGAGGCACACATCCATCACAGATTCATTATGAATCCACAGCGGTCATGAAGCACACGCACAGGATGACTGTGGGTCTTCAG
The DNA here is from genome assembly GCA_946959425.1 of Argyrosomus regius. Taxonomy (NCBI): domain Eukaryota; kingdom Metazoa; phylum Chordata; class Actinopteri; family Sciaenidae; genus Argyrosomus; species Argyrosomus regius. The sequence continues at coordinate 2,226,936 of OX336885.1, forward strand.
TCTTTTTCGGTCTCTTTGTCTCTGTCTCTCATTCTGGAAGTATAGAAATGTCCCCAGATAACTCGTTGATTCGTCAGCATTGTGCCTGGTTTTAATCTCTCATTCCGATCAGGCAGAGGGCAGAACAGCCATGGACTGCAGAGGTCCTGATTGGAGTTTGTCAGACCTCTGGAGGGCACGATTAGAACAAGCTAATTAGGACAGAAGTTTAGGAAACTTTTGGAGAAGTCATCAGAGGGGAGAGAATATCTACAATGGAAGAGAGTGCAGCATTGTAACAATCATACAAGAACTCATTTTTAGTAACAATCAAAACACACTTCCAAAAATTTTTTTAACGTGCGTTTTTGTCCAGTGTCCATGATGACAGTGATGAGTACAGTCCTGTGCTAACCTTACGTAATGCTGACCAGTAAGACCCACAGTGGGAAAAAAAACCCTGGATTTTACAGATCCTTACGGTGACATAAAAATAAAATATCACCACCAGTATGTCAGCCTGCTGTCTCTCTATTGTTTTCCTCTCTTGCCTGGATCCTGCCCGCCATTACATCAGCATCTTATGTAAGAGCTGCGATCAAACATGTGTGGGGGGGACAGCAGGAGAGCATCGGTAGATCTTAGCATCAGCAGCAGCAACACTAAGTGAAACTGTCACTGGCTGGTTTTACCCACAAGCTCCTGCACTATCGCAAGCACGACGGGCTACCAATTAGGGTTAGACGAGCGAGCGGAAATATTGAAATAAATAAACTAAAAGATCATTTGTGGCCCGGGGCTCATGTCGCTTGCATGGTGAAAGATTAATGTTGCCCCTCTGAAAAACTAAAGGCTTTAAAGGGACGACGGAAGTGCCTTTTTTTCTCTCTTCTGAAGCAATGGTAAAATAAAAAAAAAGGGCCCAGAGACGCCCCGAGGCCAGAGGAGCACCGAGGAGAGATGAGGAAGTGAGCGGTTGAGAGAGGAAGAAAAAGAGACAGAGAGAGAGAGAGAGAGAGAGAGAGAGAGAGAGAGAGAGAGAGAGAGGAAGGCAAACATATTGTGTTGACAGTGGCACATAACTGCTCTCACTCTAAAACACACTCACCCACACGCAGCACGCTCGAAACCACAGAACTTTGTCTTACTGTACTTGTGAAGTCCTCCACTTACTCAAGTCTTTAACATCTCACCCTGAGCCTGAACCAGGAGGCTTTAGAGCTGCTGTATTTTCTAAAAGAAGTTGCTATTCAATAATGGCTGAGCCTGCATGGTCGACACAATGAAATAAAAGCTGGTCACTGATTCTTTCAAATGACTTCTACAACTTGTTCCTTCAGTTTCAGTTACGGTGAGCTCCTCTCTTCTTCCTGTAGATGTTTCACATTAAAAGCTTCCAAGGAAAGGAGAAGATAATGTACTCTGAGCTGTACAGAGGTTTTTAATGTGATGCAGGAAGTGTTGAGTTTCACTTACGGTTTCTTAACAGAGATCGAAGAAAGTCCAAGTAGAAGTAACTGCTCGTAATTAGCAGGAAGAGGATTCGTGTTAAAACTCAGAGCAGCAAAGTGGTGATGACATGACTCTGTTGTACTGATGGAATTAGTCCTGTGGAAATGTGCATTATCCTGCATTCATCAAGACAACAGGTAAACATGGAGGGAGTGCTGAGTTTGCATTAACAGCAGACCTCTCTATTATAGGCCTGTTTAAAATAGAGACCTAATTTTCTCTGCAATTGGGACAAGTCATAATTTAACCCCTTATTTCCATATTGTTCTGGTCCTTTTACTCACATTGGATGATGATTTGTGGGCCAATGGTGATTTATTTCCTGTGTGTATCATAGGGTAGGTTGTATAATTACTGGCACTGCATTTGTGTTAATAATACTGATGACAGTCTCTTGACTAAAATGCAATTTGTTTCTGCATGGTTTTTTCACATTGTAGACATTTTCAGCACATCAGTAAACTATTTTGGACTTTTCCATGTTGTTTTTTTGTTGGTATGTTCCTTGCATCTCGTTTTGAGTCTTTGAACCTCCACAATGGAGACATCTCAGGCCCAGAGATTGTCAGCCACATTTCTCAGATAGCTGCTCTACTGCCACCTAACATAATGTGTATGTAACCAGTGGGGCTTTCAGTAGCTCACGACATTCTGGAAAGTCCCAAAAGATTCCCATTCAGAATACTTTACCCATCAACCACCTAATCTGACCGTCAGCTCAGCTGCTTCAGCTGCTAGCTGAAGGTATTTCTGACAGTGTTCTTGTCAAAACACAAAAAATGGAAAATGGAAGAATAATTTCTACAGATACGTAACCTTTCTTGCCATTTTTCGGGCTTTTTTCCACATCAGAAAGCCAACAGGCCTTCCAAATTTTCCGGTGTGTGAAAACCCTGTTTGAACAGTTTAAGGTTCACCACAGTTTCCACTCTGATTCTCAAAGAGAAAGTAGTACAGACACACACCTGAGTAGGCCCAGTAGGTCTCCTCGGTGGCTGCTCTCCGGTGTCGTGTCTCGCCGGCCGTGGCTCGGCGAAGGCCTTGGATAGGGGCTTGGGACTCGGCTTGGCTTCCTGTCAGCGCTGTAGGGGAGGAGAACATGGGGACAGGCGGGTTAGCATAAACAGCAGCAAAGCTTCAGCAGCATTCTGCTACCCTGCCTGGATACCTGCTGGGCAGGATGACAGCCAACTGTGTCCTTAGCTGCCTTACCATGCAAGCTGCCTCATAATAACATTCACAGTAGGAACAAAGGTCAACAACAAAGAATAACTACGCTGTGGAGCTTAGCTGTCTCGAAAACACACCTAGCTACCTCACATACCATTAAGAACCTCAGTCCTGAATCGGTTCATGGAGAACAGCATCAGAACTGAGACTGAAAAGGATTTAGCAGTCTCTGAAAAATACATTCAAATAAGACAGTACAGACAAAAACATCAGAAGGGGAAAAAAACAGATTATGTCAGCTTTGGCTTCTTTATTTAAGATCTGAATATTAGCATGTTTCTGAAGACCGGGCTCACAGTGATTTGAGACAGTAAATGTGCAATAATAATGAAAGATGGAATGCAGTCTCATTCAGATAGTTCTCTGTCTGTCTCGAGACCTTTATTATTTAGAAAACCCAGGGCCAGTTTATTTTATTCCACCATAGCAGTGCTGCTTCCTCTCTGGGTTTGTGGGCATACAACGGAGCTGCCATGTACAGTCTGCTGTGTGAGCTGAGAACCTGAAAGCCAAAGGGAACATACACAATTCACAAAGGGTGGGGGGTGGAAATGGGTGGTCAATAGAGACCCAACAGAAAATTTGTACCCTGTAGCTGCAAAGAGGTGAATCTGGCCATGGTCTGAGAATGTCCTTGTTGCTATTGCAATATTCACTTTCTCCATTTTGAATATTCTATTGCATGTTCATATTTCAATTACAATTACATTATAAGTTTATTAGGTTTACAGGGGTGGAATCATAGTTAAATCTTTCATTGGTATTAAACAGTAATCTTGGCTGGTGCAGTCAGATACCAGTACATGTCGTAAAAACATAAAATCCTTTCTCACAGTCAATGTTAAATGTTAAAGCAAAGCAGCTTCTTCAAATTTAATTTCTCATGCATTTCATTTAGGAGTGGAATGTTGAAAATGTTCAAGAATCCCTCTGCCGATTTCATACGTGTGAAACTTTAAATCGCCTCCTCTCGGGCTGAGAGACCTTCTTGATCCCCGCTAAAGAAAAGGCAGAGATGGAACGCTTGGCTTCTTTAAACTGGAGGACAGGATTTCTGACAGCTTCTCTCCTAATAGTTCCACTGTGCTCTGTGATTTGGCCTTTTAAAAGATCTTTCACAGGACAAAAATCATGCTAAAAGGAAACGATTGGAGTTTCTTTTAGACCTGCTAAAGGCCACCTTTAACTCTCCACTTACAAGTATGTCTTACGAGCCACAATACAGTCCAAGTCCACTTTTTCTTTTCTTTATTTCTTCTTTTGAACATTTTTCTTTGACTGAGGAGGTTAAGGGCATTTTTGGCAGGATCAATCAAGCAAGTTCACATTGATCTTTTTTTTTTTAGTTATATTCAATTTGATTTTTTTCATTGTATATTTGCACTAAGCATTTTGTTGCTGATGGCCACAAACCAGGATTTGAATGTTTGTGAATTTTGCATTATGAATAGCAAATACCTTCATCCACCAAAGTGGACAACTGCCAAGTGTGTCATTCCAACTAACCATTTAAAAAACAAGTTTAATTGGACTGCCATTGTAACATCTTTGGCAACAACCACTGGGTTCGTCTGCTCTCCCAGATTAAATATTCAAGATTAGATTAAAGGGTGCCACTTGGAGCGGAGCGTGTTTAGTGTGTCTGAGCTCTTTCTTTTTTTTTTCTTATCACGTATAAATACACTGTTTCAGCAGCTAGAGGAGGAAGTGTCATTTCACATCTGACCTCACAATGACCAGCTGGTGTGTGTGTGTAGGTGTGTGTGTGTCCGTGTGATATCTGAGGATCAGTAGGGAAAGCCTGAGCTGACTCCAAATGGACACCAGGAAAACCTGAAAAAGTCAATCATGTCGTACTTGAAACTAAAAGTCTCAAGCTTTTTGCAAGGCATTGTGGGGGAGCTTTAAAGGCTCAGGATGAACAAAGGGTGAGTCTTTGTTTAAATGACAGACAGTGCTGCCCCCCTCTTCTCCTCTCCTTCCCCTCCTCACCCCCTTCTTGTTTTAATTCTTTGGGATGTAAGCGTGGCTCATGTCTGTGAATGCCAATGGGAGGCAGCTCTATGGCTTTTCTATGAATTACATTATTGATTCCCAATACTGCTCAGAACAGAAAATGTAATTATGCACAGACCCCGCCCTAACCCCCCTCATCCTCGTCAAACACATCTTCTTCTTTCCCTCCTCTTCCTCTTTCTTGTCTTTGACTCGGTGGCTTTTCATCAATTTGTCTTTCACTCCTGCCTTCAGTAACCTGCCTCCCCCCACCATCACCTGACCTCTCTAAAGCCTCTGAGTGCATTGTCCGTCAGTCACATCATGACAGCCACGGCTCTGCACTTCAGTGCATTATACTGTCCTGCAAATGTGGTTTTTTAATGTTATAATGTTTTGAAGGCAAACAATCAATCAAATTTAAATCTGTAAAAAACTTCCAGTGAGAATCTGGTTACATAAGAACCAAAGCAGTCAGATATTTACATGCTAGACTGATTAAGTAGATAACAAGGATGACTCTAAACCCACCAAGCGTGATTTATATTTATCCATAACCTGATTTTGATTGATAAATTAGGATGTAGTTGATGTTTCAAGAACACCTGACTTTTTTCCAAAATGAACATGGACAGAGAAGACCTGTCATTAATCTGTCCCACCTCTTTTTCCTAGCTGAATTCCTTTTCACTCCTCACACTTTAGTTGAACATATAAAACACACTAGTGCTAGCACAACGCTAGCTATTAAAATCTAAGCAGCTCATCACATCAGGGAAGATTAAAAACAGTTTTTTTTGTTTTTGGTTTGATTTGATTCAAGAACAGCAGCCCCCATGAGGCCTTGAAAGCACCTCTTCATTTAGCACCCAGAAACCAGATTTTCTATTAGTAAGAAGATGTGTTAAGTAACAGTTGGAAGAGAAGCCAGGCTCAAGAAACAGCTGAACATTGACTCAGTATGCAGTCTGCCTCAAGCTGATTGATCCAGCGTTGCTCAAATAAATTTATAAATAAAATATTGACTGATTAATATAAATTAAAAAAAAATCCCTCTGCCCAGTTCATGTCAGTTCAGTACGCCTGCAGAACAACCGCCACACACTAAACTCACATATCAGCCTCCATTAGTCTAATGTTTAAAGCCATGTTCTAAATGGCTTTGTTGATCATCTGTGATGTGAAGACATCAGATCTCCACACAGTCACAGTCAGAGAAGTTCAGTTCTAAAATCCTAGCACACCACACAGCGTTCCTCCTGCCGGGCTGACAGCTCTGTCAACCCAACACTCCGTCACAGTGGACGGTAGTAGAGGAGGTTGTACCGGTGTCTGGTCCAAAACTACTTTAGCCGACGTCACTGACAGTCAGGACTGGAGCTAAGAGTGTCAGAGCAGTTGACAGATACGACTCACACTGAGTTTCCATTAACCTCCTCTACCTCCACCACAGTTACTCTGTAGTCAAGAGTGATTTTGAGACAACACCCAGTCTGTAAAGTTTATCGACTCCTGAATTGTTCTGTGTACAATAACGGCGAAAAACTCAAATCCTCGACTTTTAGGAGCATGCCCTGATCTTTACCTACTACTGTGAGACAGAAAACAAGAGCATTGCTGGATAGAAACACATAAATTACAAGATATTAATCAGTAGATGTTAGTCAATAGGAGGTATTAGATGTTTTTAGTTTAAAAAAGTAAAACTATAAAATGTTAATTGGTTGAACAGGTTGAATGAATTTTAGCCCATAAGCAGAATTTTATTTATTTTTAATTAATTTATTAATTTATTTTTTTCCTGTTGAATTGCCTCCTTCTCTCCTTCCCCCTTGACTTCCTCCTGTGTTTTTATTTCTCTCTGAACCCTGAGGAGCCCCCATCGCCAACTCTCCTCCCATCTCCATCACATCATGGTCATGGCCATTCAGACGTGTCTGGCCATTTAACAGTGTTTATTTATCCAGAGCTGATGCCCCATTAAGGAAAGAGGAGGAGAAGGAGAAGGAGAAGGAGAAAGAGAAGGAGAGAGGACGGGGGGGGGGCTCTCCTATGGGCTTCTACCCTAAGAATAACAATGTTTAAGTCGGCAACAGTGGAAAGAGATGGCGGGCAGATTGAAAACAGAGGTGAAGGACATTGAAGGAGATGAGGAAGGAGAGGAATCACAGATGAGAGCGGCAGGAGGAGGAGGAGGACGACGACGAGGATAAGATGGGGATAAAAGCAGAGAGATGATCTTAAAGAGGGCCAGAGAGGGGGTGAAGGAGAAGCCAGGAAGAAAAGAATATGGAGTGAGAAAAGTGCATAAATAGAAGAGGAATTAAGCACCAACGATAAAATTACACTTCTCTCCTAGCAACAGTTACCAGGTCATTGATGGACGGCCCACTGCATGGCAACCAGTCAGTGGCAGAGGATGAGAGGAGGAGAGATGAACAGAGGCCTACTGTTGGGATGTGGTGGAAGAATGGGAGAGTGGGAAGAGGAAGAGAGGGAGGGAAGGTGTCATGGTGTCATGGGGAACATTTTCAGAAAAATACAATGCAAAAATACACTCTACTGTATACACATCTAAATATTGTAGACATTTAGCTGAATGTGCTCTGGTAAAATGAAGATAACTGAGGAGAATGAAGGAAGTTTGATTTTGGGCCTTCTCACATTGCTGAGTTGGTCTCACTAACGTTTGAGCTCTAAGCAGAGACTTAAAGGACGACACAGCTGCTGTTATGACAGGAAGGTTTGAACATTCTAACCAAGGTCTGTATGTATGTCAAAAGAAGAACGCTTGCTTATGATAAGGACACGCTTTCATTATTGTTCCACAGAGAGTTTATGACGAGACATGGATTGAAAAGAGTATACAGAAAAAGACAAAGACAGAACAATAAGGAACAAAGAGACATCTTGAATGTCACTTTGTCTAACCGAAGCAGAATGTTCTCTGTGACAAAGCTTCAGAGTGGACGCAAATCCTACTTAGTGTCCACACACTAACGTCAAGCCCATCTCTAACGCAGTATAAAGCATCTTTTTAATCCATAAGGACACAAGACGTTTCTGCAGTCCAGCCTTATTTCACTTTTTAATAAGAAAATATTTCTATCATAGCAGGAGGGTTCATTTATTATATATATATGTCATAATATATATCAAGGTGTCCTAATATAAGAACATAACAAACATGGTGGGAGGACTACTACTACTGCTAACCAGTTATTTCTGTGAAATGATCTATCATGCATAGACACACATATAGTTTATATAACTGATTTTTCTATTTGTGAATAGTTTTGTTATCCACATGAATTCAACAAGCGTGGATCAATAGTCCATCTTATCTTAGTTTATCTCATCTTAACACACACAGCCGACCTTCTGATGCGATGCCACCTATTCACAGTTGTTACCATGATTAGGTTAATTTTGGGGGGATGTGGAGGGAAGTAGCAGCATCGTTACTATGGTTACAAGTAGTTTGACGATTTTAATGAACTTCTATCAATAACCCGGTGCAGTTGGCTTACTTTTTTTTCTCTCCATCCCTCCCTGTCCTCCCTCCACTGCCTCTGCCCCTCTTTTGCTCTCACACACTTTTTAACACTCGCTGTTATGGACACTATTCAGTCTATAGTAAAATTATATTGAGGTTCCATAACCAGCCTTAACATCCACACTCACAACCTCACACGCAGCGCACATGTTTTATTTTCCTTCATCAGACATATTAACATGCTCTTCCTCTAACACCACATAGGCTCGTTGAGCTGTGCAGCATCCCAGTGCAGTGCACAGGTTGTGGGGTTATTGCTCCCACTAAGTTCCCTAAGTCACACTCCGCTGTCACCCAGCAGTTTACAGCACTATGGAGGGTTCTCGTTGTACCCACATTAAAGGAAAATGTCCTTATAAAGGCACAGAGAAAGACTTTTCTCCCTCAAGCTATCTGCTCATAGAAAATAAATCAATGATATTTTACAACAAAAATGCTTTGCAGACAGACATATTGTACTTTTCACTCCACTACTTTTTTACAGTTACTGGCAGAGGCCATCGCCTGACATTGAGTTCATAAAAGATGACACATTAAAAATTAAACTACTTCCAAGAATGTAAAGACAGTGTGAATTAACCATCTACAATGTTAAAATGCTCGAGCAATAACAATCCACTTATGTAACATATGATTTTGTAACTGAAAGAGGCAAGTCTGCTGCTCTCCGAGTCCTTTTACTTTGAAAGCTTCAGGATATTCAACCTTTTAAAGTGTTTTTAAATTCAAAGTATTACTGTAGTGTATGTGCCCTATACTCTCCCTTCACTCCATGGAGACAAAATAAACAGACTGGATTTATGAGCAGCCCAGTGCTAAAAAGCAAAACCTTCACATCACTCTGCTAATCATCATTCAAAGTCAGAAACCATCGTGCCAACAAATTTGAAGCAAAATGGCTGCAAAGTAAATTCCAGTATTGACTCTGATTCAAGTTGATCTAGCTGATTAAAAAGGAACAGTTGTCCGGTGGTGATGACAGAGATGCAGAGGTGTTTTAGTCGTGTATAGAAATTAAAATATTCTTAACTTTTCTGCACAAAGCTCGTCAATGTCACACTCGGCCCAGACAGCAAATCAAATTAAAATGTGTTATTAGAATATTAGATGTCTGTTGCATCATATCTTACACATCCTCCAAATTCAGCCTGACAGATTTGGAATCTTTGGAGAGTTTGGACTCTCAACAGTAAGTTTGAAAAAAAAAAAGAAAGTTCTGTCTGTTTGAACAATGGAACGAAAAGTTTGTATAGATGGAGCAGCTGGTGGGTCCAGCAGAGTTTACAACAACACTGCTGAAATGCGAAATCTTGTCTGTGCAGGTGTACAGTGGTGAGTTTTGGTGGACAGATTCTTGTTACTGAGACACAGCGCAAACACACATCTGCACAAACACACACACACACACACACACTGAAAGTACAGAGCAGATGCATTGGAGATGTGTACCAAGGTAACTCATTTTCTCTCTAACACTCTCCATCGGTGTGTAGTGCCAGGAGTCAATAAAGCTTAAAGGAGCCGGGACTTTGGCTGGCCTGGCCTTTTGTGTCAAGACACACTGCCGCTCACACAAAAGTTCCTCTTGAGAAGAAAAATAGACAACACTGGTTCCTGTCATCCATCACAGGGGGCCATTTAGGGGAATTGCAGAGTGTTTGCTCAAGCCTCAATTAAAATGCACAGCCCATCACTGTGTTCCTGTGCTTAACCTTGGCTCGCCCACTTCTCACTTGATCTTTCTTCACTTGACTTCAGAGAGAGCGAACATCGGGATGTTCAAATGCAATGGAAAGCACACACACACACACACACACACACACACACACACACACACACACACAAACAGATACAGTGTATGTATGCCAGGGCTGGGCAAGTCAGTCCTTACTCTAGTGATTCACTTCATTAGCATTCTTTACATCTCCCTCCAATGCTCTTAGTGCTGAAGGACATCTACCAAACACACACACTGATGCAAAGCTAGCCTTAACTCCACCTCCAGCGTGGAGCTGCTCTCAGGACCGGTGCGCTGCTTTATCGTGGCAGCTGTCGTGCTCGAGCAGGCTGGCAGGGAGGAGGGCAGTTATCCTGCAGCCCTGCTGGTGGCAGACCAAATATCCTGGCAATGGAAGCTGAGAGGAGAGGGTGTGTTTCCATATGTGAGGGTGTGGAGATGATGTGGGGAGAGCTGACGTCAGTGAGAGGGTTGGGAATTAAACAAAACTAAAAGTGTAAAGCTGTGTGAGCAGCTCCCTGGAGAGTTCCAGTTTACAGTTGGATGATAGAATTTTTGTGAAACAATAACACAGTGTGCCATTACACAGGAAGTCAGAGGATGATAATATTAAAAGCCCAGAGCACGCACGAGTGTGCAAACAAATTAGTGTCTGTCTGGATGACTTTGAATGCTCTAAAATTATGATCTGTGTTTAGAAATAAGATTATTTTAATAATAATTTAGTAAAGAATGTATAATTGGTATAAGTATATATTATTTAACTTCATGTTATATCAGAACAAAATCAAAAATCAAAATCGATCAAAGTTGTGTTCTGGACTTTTGGATGGAAAAGATGAAGATGACTATCATTAGCTCATGATGCTTGCATGCCAACAAAAGAAAAAAAAAAAACCCAATGGAAACAGAAAAAAGAAGAGGTTATGGCAGGGAGGTTAGGACTGTGGAGCAGGAGAAAGGAAGGTGAAAGTAAGAAAGAAAGACGAGTTATGAGCGAGGGTGGTTAGGGAGGGAGTGAAAGAGGAGGCTGTGGTGAGGAGAACAAGGGGGGGGGTTAGGCAGTGGTGGTGTGGGAGGCAGCGGAAAGGGATGGCAGGCTTTTGTGGCTGGCTGGACGTCGATCAGAGCAAAGCAGAGAGAAATCACTCGCTCATGGAGTCCGCCCAGCATGACTTCATGTTTTCTGGAGCCTCAGCCAAGGGCAGAGAAAGACAGTAGCACACACACACACACACACACACACACACAGAGGAGATATGAAGCCCAACAAGGCACATCATCATCTATGAAGCAGAAACACTGGGAGGCAAAGATGTGCGACGAGGATGGGGTGGAAAGAGGAAGCGTGCCTGCAACATATAGCTCAAAGAGCTCTTTAATGTCATGGAAAACGCCCTCGCAGACATGCCTCACCTCCAAAGCACCATCCGCCCTCTCTGCCCTTCCTCCTCACCTTCCTCCAGCTCATTGATCGTATATAGACAGCCAGCCAGGCTGCGAACCGATGCCACTCACACACTCATCCCCTCCAGCCACCCACCTATTACCCATCAGCCACCCCTCCCCCACCCCAGCACATACGCACACACACGCTTGGCTAATTAATAGCCACTGTTCAGTGAGACAAGGTCACGCTGCCAGGAGGCTAAACACAATGCCACGAAGCTGACACCTCTGCTGGGACACGAGACAGAAGCTGTTAATGCACTCCTCTATTGTCCTGTCCCACTGGAAGATGTCCCCCGTCCCCACCACCCCACCACCCTACCACCCTCCACCCCCAAGTGCCACTTACGCCCACCCACCCAGTTATTTTTTGTTTTGTTTTGTTTTGTTTTTTTCAGTGAATGCCGCTGTGATAGCAGGAAGTGTTTTTCATATGCAGTGAAGGTCATATCAGTCCCACATCAGGTCCAAGTGGGTGTAACCATCTGCTGCCTGCATGTTATACGTTCTGTTTTGTTTCCATTATGGATATTCCTACAGCGAGGTGTCTGCATATACAGTTTGTAAAAACCTTTTCATGTAGGGACGACATTTTAACAACTTACTATGAAACATTAGCATTACATTCTCTTTGGTCAGGACACATGAAAAAAAGACAAATGAGACAAACACTCATGTTATTTCATATTCGCAATTAGATTTTGGGAGAAAACAAAACATATTTTTTGGTTTCATCAGTACACTCTGATGTGTCAGATGCAGTGAGCCTACGCTGTGGAACTTTAAACTAAACAGCAGCCACTGTGACCCGAGGGATGATTACAGGATAAAGGCAAAGAGCATTTTTCTTCATTTTCCAAAATTCTCTTTAAAAACACAATTTTCAACCTGGCTGGCAGCGAGATGAATGAGGCCATGTTAAAATGATGCTAAACTATAAACTAAGCAATAATACTGAACTAAATTAACCAGTGGGCAGAAGATGGGGTCATTTCTTGCACCATGTATACACACATTTAAAGAGAACCTTTGATACAGAGTCCTTTACCGAAATAAATGTAGCCTTTGGCCAAAATAAAAGATCTATTTAGGGAAAAAAAACTGCCATCACCATAAAAGCAGCAAAAAAATCGGTCGGAGCATGTCACAGTGTGAGGAAAAACCAGCAGGACAACACATGAAACTGTACGGGGCTCTTTCAAACTCTCACACTTGATTTCATCTCTTTACTTTAATGGTTCTCAGACCGTTACCATTACTCTGAATTAATAGAGCATATGATATACATTGTTACATTGACAAATATGTGGTAAATAACTGTACACGAGTATTTGCTCTGATTGCGTTACTCAAAAACTAGCGAGTCGACAACTTTGCTAACAGCCAAACATCAACAAGGTCACCAACAGCAGACATAGCAGCCAGCTAATATTACTTACTAGTCCAACAGCAGTCAGCCCAGCTCGGCGTCTGTCTTTCAGCCTTTTGTTTCACCAAGCTATCAAGTCAGTCCCAGATTTACTCGTCCGGCAGCTTCTGGTTATAGCTATAGCAGCTGTAGTTGGCATTAGTTTACTTTACTGTCCATCAGAAACTCTGTAAATCACAAAGAGTTGATGTGGAGCAGCCGGAGGACATCAGAGGGAAAACCAGAAAACATTTTCTCCATGAAATATGATCCAATTTCACCAAAATTGGTCAAATAGTTGGTGGTGTGACTTGGTGCTATAAAGTCTACTTCTCACAAGTGATCGTACCTGGAGCCCAAAGTTCCATGAAGCAACTTATGGGCCGCATAGTGGGAATGAGACACCATTCACCTGATTACACGTCAGTGTAGCATCAATGATTGATTTGAAATCTGTTGGTTTATGGTAGAAGTTACACAACGCTGCTTTAAACTTTTTTTGAAAAGTTGCCATTGCTGAAACAGTCTGCATGTTGTTTGAGAACCTGATGTTAAAACATCTATACTCAACAAACAAATCAGTCAATAGAATCAATCAATCATAGTCTCAGTAAATCATAGCGCAGGAGTGGACTTGCACTGCACTCTTGTAGCAGTAACACAGACGGTAAATGATGTAGCGTGCACTCAGTGAAATGTTTTTCACCCATCTCTGCTTTCTGTACATGATGCTCCACTGAGTGCCACTGAAAAGGATTCCATCTTCAGCTGCAATTTAAATGACAGCCTGATAGAGTGTAGCACGGACCTGCTGAACTTAAACCACGAGGCACCTGTCCTCCCCATAAGTATTCAGAGCAGGGAACTGTGGGTGATCTTTAGTGATGTTCCAGCTGATTGGTGTAGGATGGCAGGGGTGATTTGTTGGCATCACTTTCCCACAAAAAAGGGAAGGGAAAATCTGAGCTCATCTTATTCATTTACCAAGGATGAGGGGTGAGGTAAAAGAGATGAGATATACTCTTCTTTATCTCTTTCCTTCTCTTTCCTAAGTAGGCTTGAAGGTCACCGCGTATGAAACAATTTATAACAGATGCCGCTTTACAGAATCTGAGAAGGGACAAAAGGAATCTGCTGCTCTTGCATGCTCTCTTTGAAATGGCCCTTTCCTCTTAATAACTCCCCATCTTCTTGTGTGACATTTCAATATTCACAGATACATGTGTGTCCTGCAGGCTTTTTTATTGTCCAGCAACAGCCCATGCAAAATGCCAAATGCCGAGGGCTGCACCCTCACACTCAAGTGGCCCATAGCGCTGCTTTGTCCTCTTTTTTAATGCACCATGTGGGCAATTTATGAACCACGCATGATTTTTAGAAGTAGACGAACTAGAACCACCAGTCCCAGAGAAGTCAAAATGGTGTCTGATGTATATTTTAAAGTGCTTTTTTGTGTTATTTTGTGAAGGTGGTGAGGATAGTCAAAATGTGTATGTCGCATAATTAAACCCAGACACCCAAATGCGCCCACCTGACTGTCTACACTGTGACAGAGTATGTGATGTGAGTGAGAGGTAAGTATAAGTATATATGATAAATGCAGTTGACCCAGACAGACAATGTAGGCTGACAATGTGAGAGTAAATGAAGCCTTTAACCTTGAGTCACAAAGACAGTGACATTAATGTGAGTTACACTGAACATTTTAATTAAAAACAGCGTACACATGGCTGTAGTATTTCCTGTAGTTTTTCCAAGCATGAAGAACTGATTTAATGTTGCTTCAAAAGGCTCATCTTCAAGGTTCTATCTAAATTCGGATTTGGCTCTTATTTTATTAATTGGGTCAGAACGCTTTGTAAGAAACCACAAGCCAAAATAATTACTAATGGACAAATGTCCACTGCTTTCCCCCTGAGTAGATCGAGCAGACAAGGGTGTCCCTTATCCCCTGGACTCTTTGTTATAGCTGTCGAACCTCTGGCCGAGACAATCAGACGAGAACTCAGAGATAAAGGGTGTGAAAGTGGGCCAGACGATACATAAAATTAATCTTATGGCAGATGATATAATTTTGTACTTAACAAATCCATTTGACTCCCTTGCTAAATCAAAAACTGTTTTGCATACATTTGGATCTGTTTCTGGATATAAAGTAAATTACGACAAAAGTGAAATTCTCCCACTCTCAAACTTTGACTGTGTTGAACATCAGCAAAGAGGCCCGTTTAAATGGTCTCCAAGTGGGATAAGATACCTTGGAATTATGGTGGATAACAACCTTAAAAATGTGTACAAACTCAATTACTTACCACTAGTTAGTCGAATAATAGAGGATTTACAGAAATGGATAAATGTACCTATTACTTGATTGGCCGAATAAATTGCATCAAAATGAATATATTACCAAGGCTGCAGTTCCTCTTTCAGTCCTTACCGATTCCAGTGCCACTCAGTTTTTTTAAAAACCTTAATAGACATATCAGACAAACAAAGCTTTTGTTTTAGAACATTGAGTCTTCACTTTGTAACGGATCTGCGTGTTGCTCTGTGAATGCTCCTCTTGTACAAGATTAAAAACCTTGTTTGGACTCTGAGCTGACTCCAATCTCCTTCCTCCAGTTCTAAATTATCACAGAATTATTTTTACAATATGGAATGGTAAGACTCCAAGGGTCTTAATAGAAAAAACTTACATGGGACTATAAACTGGGGGGTCTTCGACTGCCTAACCTTGAAAAGCATTATTTGGCTGCCCAAATGCGACTTGTTTCTTTTCTCTTTGAAAGGGAAAATGTCCCACCTTGGGTTTCAGTTGGAATGTATGCTCTCAAAGAAAATATTCCTGCAGACTTTATCTAGAAACGGACACCTACAACTATCTCCAGAAGAACTGACAACCCTGTCTTGATTCATATCATCAAAACGTGGCATGAAGTCCGGAAAAATATTGGACTAAAAAATATATTTTCACCCAAAACACCATTGAAACAGAATGAACTCATACCTATGTCAGTGGATAATAAGACCCTGGAAAGGTGGCACCGGAAAGCGATTCGTCATTTGGAGGACTGCTATGAGGATGGATCCCTGATGTCTTTTGAGGACCTAAGGAGGACGTATGATCTGTCCAGCAGAAACTTTTTTGTTATTACAGTTAAGATCATTTCTTGAATCTGTTTTGGGATCTGAAATGACTACCCATGCTCAATGATCTGGAAGGACTGCTTCATGAGGGTAACGCACCTCGTCTTATCTCAAAAGTGTACTCTCCCTTGATGGATGATGCTCCAAAACCAGGTTTACATAAATCAAGGGAGAAATGGGAGTCCGACTTGTGTGTGACAATGGGTAAAGAGCTCTGGTCTGAATTGTGTCAAAAAAGTCTAACTGCCACTATTAACTCCAGATACAGGCTGACCTATTATAACTTTCTCCATCAATCCTATCTTACGTCACAGAAATTGCATAAATATAAACCTGAGATATCCAGCTTGTGTTTTAGATGTAGTATAGAAGAGGGCTCGTTCCTGCACTGCACTTGGTTATGCACAAAACTTAACACACTCTGGCATGTTTTTTCTGACATCATGACAAAACTTCTAGGAGTGCATCTCCCATTAGATCCTCACACCTGCTTATTAGGAGATACTACAAATACTGATGCACGATTAAGAAAAGCTCAAAAGAAGTTTCTCTCACTGGCCTTGTGTGTTGCCAGGAAGTGCATCGCCATCACGTGGAAGTCTGACTCCCAACTTTCTATAGGAAGATGGCTTTCAGAAATGAATAGCTGTGTTCCACTTGAAAAAATTACATATACACTCAGGAAAGATTATAATACTTTTACAGAGATGTGGCAGCCTTATTTGGCATATACATTGCGACTGTGGCTCGGAGGTAGAGCGGGTTGTGTAGTCAGAAGATCGGCGGTTCAATCCCCGGTTCGATCCCCTCCAAGATACTGAACCCCAAATTGCTCCTGAAGGCTGCACCATCGGTGTGTGAATGTGTATGAATGGTTAGCTCCTCAAACTGATCAGCAGTTGGCACCTTGCATGGCAGCCAATGCCATCAGTGTATGAATGTGTGTGAATGGGTGAATGAGATACGTACTGTAAAGCGCTTTGAGTGGTCGGAAGACTAGAAAGGAGATATATAAGTACAGTCCATTTACCATTGTCGGCTTCTATGGTGAACTGGTTGTAGATTTGCAAGCTCTTTGCTGTCAGTGCTTACTGTTTGTCTACCTTGCCTCTCAATTTTTATTTCTTTATTACTATTATTTTATTTTTTTGAATTTATTTATTTATTTATTTTTTATCCTAATTTTTTTCTCTTCCTCTCTTTCTCTCAGATTCGGTCAGAATAAGCCCTGGCACCAATGTATCCATTGTCTGGTGTACTCTCCAGCCTTGGACAGGTGTCTCTACTTCAGAAAGATCTCCCAAAGGAGCAATTTAGATGCATAAAAGCTGTGCGAGCTAATGTGCACTGGGCTGCATTCAAGGAAGTGACAATATGGCGGATGTTAGACAAAGCCCGGGCTTTTCAGAGGAGTGAATGTGTCCTATTAGGAATAGCAGTTGTGATTTTTTTCAGAGCTCCTGTGGTTAAGTGGCTGCTTTAATTAGGCAAACATTATTGTGCAGTCATTCAGTAGACACTGTTAAGTCAAACAACTCAGTTAAGCCTTGCACTCAGTACAAATGTGGCTTAATTGGGAGTTAAAAGTCTAACTGTCGGATTTTCAAATCTAATCAGTATGCCTTTGAAAGGGCAATGTGCTCGGAGCAGCCTATACTTGCGTTTGTAACATCTCCGCTTGACACCCGCTTGATCTACAAGGCTCTTTTGGTTTGTTTTGGCTCGGTCGTAGCACTGCAGCTGATTGTATAGCGAAGAAGTATTACATTTAGGGCTGTCGTGGTTTTGATTTTCTCCAACCACTGAGAAAAGCCGCAAGTGGAATGATGATGGCAAAATTAAATGGAATTGAACTGATACAAACAAGGCTATTTATTAAAAAGCCCAAAAGGAAGGAGATCATGAGAGCAGCTCTACACTTTTTAATGAAGCCTTTAATTGGTTTATAATACAGGTAGTAGACCATATAAATGACAGAGCATAAAGGACAAAATATTCAAACTTTGAAATGGAAATATTTTTAAAGAATCTGCCATTCTATGTGACTGAGTTAAAATACATAAGTGGAGGAACAAAGCAGTAGCCTTAGCCTTAGCACCAGAAATGCTTGACCAAAGTCAATGCATCTGAAATGCTTCACTCAATGAGTGACGTTACCGCTTTTCCTCCAATCAGCTGATATATTTCACTACTCAGCATAAAGTAAAATGACTGAAAACAGCTCGCTGAATGGATGCCTCCTAGCTCATATGATCCCAGCCCCTGATAGATTCAGGCCAGCGTTTAAGGCAGTGACACAGGTCAGCCCTCTTTCTTCCATCCAGCAGAAGAGCTTTCAGCTTCCATATGTCATGCTGATCATGTGACAAAAACTGAGCTATCTCCCTGCTCTTAAATGCTCCAGAATGACTAACAAAGCTTCAGAGAAGCCCATCACGTTAAATTGTTTGTATCTGTCTATCAGTTAATTGATGAATCAAGTAATTGCTTCAGTTCTGGAAAGAGAGGGTGGTGAACAGTCCTGCTCAGGACAAAATGTAAATTGTAATAACTGATCTGTAAACAAGTGACATCTGATTATTAGATACCACAATAAAACATGGTACTGAAGCCAGACCTGATCTGCAGTGTGATCAAATAAGAGAGGCTGACCAAGAAAAGAGTTGGCAACTGAAAGAAAAGGGCAAAGACACCAGCACTTGCTCTTAGCACTTAACACTAGCTCTTGTGTATGAAAGTGTGTGTGTGTGTGTGTGTGTGTGTGTGTGTGTGTGTGTGTGTGTGTGTGTGTGTGTGTGTGTGTGTGTGTGTGTGTGTGTGTGTGCGTGCATGTGTGCGTGTGTGTGTTGTGGGCACTGAAGTATTGAACAAAGAACTGTAGATCAAACCCCACACACATTACTTTGTCCTTGCGTCATCTGGGACGGTGAACGGATTAACACCTATTGCATCAAGCCGAGACACCTTCCACCCGGCAATTATCGCCCGTTCAATTGAGAGTAGGAGTGAATATAAAGTTAAGCGGCTTACTTTTTCCCAGTCGAACAAAAAGAATTTCCAGGATGGACGGAAGAGAAAGACAGGCACCATATAGCTTTATAGAGAGGCATTATG
This sequence comes from Argyrosomus regius, assembly GCA_946959425.1. NCBI lineage: Eukaryota > Metazoa > Chordata > Actinopteri > Sciaenidae > Argyrosomus > Argyrosomus regius. Next base: position 2,246,064 of record OX336885.1, read on the forward strand.
ATCAAATTGTGAGGATGAACTGGACTGTCTATATCTCAATGTCAAAATTGACCGTTATCAAATGCCTAAAAAAATGGCAATGCTGCGTAAAACTGTGCCTACAGCGGAAAACGAGAGGAAAAAAGAGAAAGTGAGGGAAGAGGAGAGGGGAAAGTCAAATCAAATGCATACTTGAGCTGGTGTCTGAGTGGAAGATAAGGAAGGCCAAGCAGATGAGTGATTGTGAATCGATAGCCTCTGGGCACGCAGCTCTCCTCTCCCTCGCCAAAGAGTTAACCTTGTGGGTCAGTGCTGATTCAATACGCCTCCACTACCAATATGCCTTTGAGCCCAGAGGCACACAAACCCCTTCATTAACAGCCCGGCATTAGTGAATCATTGCCTCTAGACTCCACATTAGACTCTGTTTTCCTTTAACCCCACCACATACACATACCTGGGTTTTCAAATGCCCTGCCCCTTCCCATGATGCATTTCCACTGCTCAGATGAGAGACTAAGAACTGTTTTTTTTGTTTTTTTTGTCTTTGAGAAAGTGTAAAACATTTGTCATGTCATTTCCTGTCCCTCGTCACTCTCGGTGTTGTCCTTTAGACATATTAAACGTGATTTTGTCCTTACACATTTTCAGTGTTCTATTGCTGTGAGAAACTGAAGTTAAAATAAATCTCTTGTATGACGTATTGATGCTTAATAAAATTATATTTTATATTTTTCCATAGAGGAAAAAAAAGTTTATTCTCAAAGCATGAGGACCAAGCACAGTTTCATCTGTGTGTCTAAAACATGGGGATAGACTTAAGATTTGTTTGACCTCTAGCTTAGCACAAAGGTCATGTTCAGACAGACATCAGCACTGTGTCAAAAAATGTAGGCCTCATTTTAATAATACCTAAGTGTTGGCACAGCAGAGGTCCCTAAGCAGTGGGCTCCAGATAAAAATAATGCAGCATTATCTGGCAAAAAAGTTGAAACTGGCTCAACTTTGCACAAACTATACAAGGGCATATTCACTTACAATGTACCATGAGTGAGGTAATAGTACCATTTAACTTGCAACCATCACAGCTTAATGAATGATATTGTCAGTGCAGTGCAGGGTCCTGAATTGTATTTCATTGTCTCACTGGTACCTGAAACAACCAGAGGACCAAGAAGAGAAAACAGAGGTGATATAGTTTTACTTCCAAATAAGGTGGCTGAGATAATAATACATCTAAATTGTTGTTTAATTCCTCCATATCACTTTTTTTTTTTTTACCCAGAATTTCCTAGTTTCATTTTTCTTTGTTTCTCACATCCCTCCCCTCTCTCACTCCCTTGACCCTACCTCACCCATATATGACACATGACTCTGGAGGAAGAAGGCAAAAAAAAAAAAAAAATAGAGATCTGACCAACCTGTGGTGCATGCCTCCTGACAAGATTAAGACACCTCAATGGATAAGATGCAGCATGCTATGCTGTTGCTGCTGCTGCCACCAGTGCTGGGGCTTTTGAAGGTGCATTTGAAATAGCCTCAGTGAGCTGATAAACAGAGTTTTTGGCAGGCAATGAGAGTTTGCAGGGCATAATCTCACACAGTGAGGATGCGCTTGAGTGCCGGACAGCGAGAAATTCGATTAACGCCTCCTCCGGGGTCTTCCTCTTCCCCCCAGCCTGTCCCCCACTGTAGAGGGTTGGATCCAGCTCTGGATATGGACCCCGTCACCCGCTACTAGCTAATGACAAAGCTGCTGTTCCCTGGCTGGAAAACCATCTGCTGGCGACAAGGCTTTTAAAGCAAACACCGTGCTGGCAAAGATGGCTGACAGGCTGGCTGGCTGGCTGGCTGGTTGCTGTGGGTATATATGCTTGTATCTGTTCAGAAATGTGTGTTTTTGACCCTCTTTACACCTGACAATGATACGTGTCCTGGGTAATCAGATTTCAGTTAAGCTGTGGAACATGCATTAATTCAAGGTGTAAATGCAAGTGAGGCGCATGAAAGAATGGATCAACCAAACCACTTTTTAGAGGTGAGCAGAGACACGCTTTACCACCAGAGTGTGAATGCAACATTTCTCCAGTGCATATCTCTGAGATACACAAACACAAATTAACTTTTACGCATGAATTCTGCCAAAGCAGCAGACAGCTCAGTCACTAACTTCACACCTTACCGATTTACCACTTAAACATTTTCCTTGTCACTGCTGGGTCCATTAATACAAACACGAGCACTGTTAAGAGCTGCAGAACTTTATTTTCCATTCTACAGGAGATTCTAAAGTGTTCATAGAGACCAACTTTGTGAAGTGAAGCACAAGCCCTTGAGAATAACCCCCTTTGTTTGAATGGAGTCAACATAAAAATGTGTCTTGGGCTTAAGTGCAAAATGCAATGTCACCACAAAAAGCGTATGTTTATTGCTTCATGAAATTTAACCAGTCGAATGAAAAAATCCAAGCTAACCAAGTCCATTGAATCATTTCAATTAAATGTCGGAAGAGGCAGACGACAACAGAATAAATTTAGCGTCATATGGTGTGGACAACTGCTCTTACTTTAAGGGGAAAATCTGAGTTCAGGAGGTTAAACAGGATCAGAATGTTTACACGTCAAGTCCTACTTACAGTAGCTGAATATCAGATCTGAACTCTGCAAGCAAAAGAAACCTTTCAAAAAGAAAGAGTCTCTGTGAAGTGAGATGACCAACTGCTGAAAAAAGATGTGCATTCTCAGCAAAATCCATCCCTCCATGAAAAGCAGTTGCAGTTGCACTAAAAACATTAAGAGGGCCTTAATGTTGCACAGAGCAGTGTAGACACTTATTCACAGCAATTACTAAGAGATCACTGATCATCAGTTACAGGCTATAAGTTGTCACACCACACATAGTTTCCACTTATTTAGTTGAAATCTTGGATGAAATAAATATTAATACCAGATTTAAACAGGCTGTGTAATGATTTTGGGTGTCATTCTGGCCCGAGCTAATTATCAATAATATACAAGTAATAACCCCAGTGATTTTCTGGGCCATCCAGCCTTAATTTGAGGAAGTAATTTGTATCTCCAGATTCAGAGTCTTTCAGAAATATCTTCTAAGACACTCTGAAAACATCTGGAGACATTGTGGGAAAAAAATGAAATAAAACATTCCTGCACCTGAAGTAATGCACTGTAGCATAAGAAAACAAATTTGACTTTTTTTGCCCCTGGCGATGCACCGACACGGCTCTTGGACAAGTCAACGGTCCCTCACAGCCAGACTGACTGGTGGAAATGCATAAATACTCTGTCAATTAGACATTTAGTGTTAACCTGCTCCCAGCAATTTGTGATAAGGTGTGGGAGTGGTGAGGTGAATCCAGCTAATAAATGACTAGAGCCGCTGGAGCCACTCCTTGGAACGACAGATAAAAAAAGCTACCTGGCAAATGTATTTCTCTTGGGAGCAGCCCAATCTAATTATGGAGGGAGATGATGGTGGAGGTGGCAAGGAAGGGGCTTCGGAGGTGGGACAGTATATGTGCGTGTATAAGCCAGCACCAGCAATCCATGGCCGTAGTTTGTGAATCATAGGCTCAATATCAAATAATATATCTTCCTCAGAAGTCCTCAAATTTTTTTATGTGATGAGAAAACATATAAAGAAGGCCACACAAATGCAATTTAACTTTGAGGGGAAATGTTTGTGTGTCACAGGGCTTTGCAGAATGTTGTTCAAGTTTAATTGACACATACAATCATACAGGTACAATTACAGTGAAATGTATTGGCGAGGACGGGTGGGGTGGAGGGACCTAGCTGCTGTGAACCGACACACAGCTGCTGGGTGCCGTGGAGCTCTGGAGGAGATACCTGGAGGCAGAACACTTGGAGTGGGATGCCGACACCGATGTATTAAGCCAGATCACATCACATTACTGTGTGTAAAGGATCACACAAATCCTGAGAGTAACATTAGGGGGAAAATACTGGTCTTTTTAACATCTTCTTTGTTGGGCTAAAGGAAAGAGTGGGTGGATTACTAACTGCATGTGAGGTATACGTTTGAAACGTCATGGACACTAGGCGTAGAAATAAAAATCCAATTTATGATTGCATGATTTATAGATTTACATATTTTCACATCCAAAACTTGGTTATCTGGTATATAGAATATTAAATAACTCGCAAATACAAACAAAAAACAGGTCAGAAGTCAAACGCAGTGAGGCTGTGATGAGAAATGAAATGTACTCTGCAGGATTTCACCAAATTAACAAAAGTAGCTCTTCTGAAACAAAAGGCATCATTATTCTGAAAAGCCTCGACAGGAAGCTCCACAGAATGACAAAAAAATGGCTTTACTGGCTTCAGGTAACGGATGAAAACTCGTCGTTTAAAAAAGGAGCTGAGATCAAAGCTGCCTCTCCTGTCACAAAGTGAGCAACTGGAGTTTGGTGTTTCCAGTTAGATGATAGTGATGAAATTCCACCTATCAATCAGCCCACCGAGTGAGCTGCTTCTCTGCTGTGTGTGTGTGTGTGTGTGTGTGCTTGTAATCCTGTCTGATGGAATTAAACACCTCACATCTCACACCCGGTGCCAGAGCAGTGAAGAGTTTGATTAAAGGCAAATATCACACACACAAACACCACATCTGTGCATGAAGGAGGATGGAGGCAAAAAGTCCACTATCCCCAGCAACAGCACTGTGAAAACACTGAAGTGGAGAAAGAAAAATTGGGGAATGTTAACAATTAAGTTTATTTTGATATTTCATCAAACAAATCCATGTACTGCAACAACAATTTATGATAATGTAGGACAAATCAGCATAACTCACACTTTGTTGAGTTCTTCAGCTTTGAAACATTTCATTTATTTTAAGACAAAACAATCCCAGAACCTGAAAATGATTTAACTCTGTTTGAGTCAGAGTTTCCCTTCGATAACAATCTGTAGACTGCTAACCAGTACTGTAGCCATGTGAGAAACTGAAAATCGAAACATCCCAGACAAATTGAATTTATCTTACATAAGCTTTGTAAGTTTAGTAGTTTCAGACTGCAAAACATTGAACATTGTTAGGTGAGTTATTAAGAAATGATTCTCAGCTGAATGTCTTTAACTTTTGCTGCAGGTGTTATAGTTTAAAAAAAAAGATGTCTCCTTATTTAGTCTATATGCAAATTTATGCAGCAATGTGCTCCAAAATGAAATCAGGTGTGGTACACAGGAGGAACCTTTAGTGTAAATACAACGTTTCTATCACAAGCTGATCTTGTATTGCGTTCACCCAACTGTGACTAGACAGACAACCCTGTGATGACATAATATTCCAAATAACATGTTAATATGCCTCAAGGGGGAAGAAGGCAAATCCCTGAAGTACAATGAAAGCCTTTGGAGCAAAATGAGGCGCTGCAACTTGTCAGCAACAAAAAGAGCTGTGGTCAACTTTTTTGAGAGTTGATGTCTAATTCATATGAAAATACTTTGTTTCAAAAAAATGTTGTGTGACTCAGAATTGGGTGAGTAATGGTTCATTCAAATCTCCTGATCACCTTGAAATGAAGCAGTCTTTCAGCACTGCTGGGGACAGAAGAGGGCAAGCTAACGCTATAGTGGCAGACGGTGTCTCATCTCTATACATGTAACTGTCTCAGAAGCTCACACACGCTCTTTAATGTCAACTCTTCTGCCTTAAGAAAAAGAGCTGTTGGCACCAGTGACCAAATAAAAGAACTTACCATTAATGGAAACATATGGGCTGACTTGATCAGGGTATTTGTGCCTCGACCACTCGCTGAGCTGGCCGCTTTACTCCTAATCCTTGTTCTGTTTTCAACTGATGCACACTAGGTACACTTGCCTATCCATCCTACACTTTGACATAGAGTATGAATTCTCACTTATACGGCATGTTTGGGTTTTGCTGACTTCTTGAGAATGTCCACATTAGAGAAACAGCATTGGTCATTTGGTCCAATTGTTGTCCAACCAAGCGTCAGCTTCCAGGGCTGTGAAGTGAAGTCTATGCAGAAGTGCCAAAAACTGCAGTTCCTTTAACAGCCACTTGAAGCTGACCACACGATGAGTCAGTCTCCATAAGTCCCCACGTTAAAATGTCCAACTTCACAGCAGAAATAAACATGTTTACAGCCTGGTACAAAAAACAGTTTTGGTCTCTATAACTAATTTCCCCGTTCATGACAACTCTAGGGTGAATTTTTATACAACTCACCGGTTCAAATTATATTAAAGTTTACAGTTGTGCAGAATTGGGATGGGTCCCGTTACAGGTGGCTTGTTTGAGCACCCAGAGGTCATTCAGCCTGGACCACCATCTGTGAACCTGAGGCGTCAGGGATGACAGCTTATTTTTAGATTAGCCGGGAGGTGGCAAAGGCAGGACTGCCAACATGCTGACGGCCAGAGCCACCACACTGAACTTAAAAATGGCTTTTCAGAAACCTGGGGGTGACCTCACGTATACAATGTCCATTCATTATATTGTCAATGTGTCTAATGCTTAAAATGACCTTTACAGTGCTTTAAAGACAAAAGACCTTACAAGGAGTTTTCTTTTTTCCAACAACAACCAACAATTTGAAGTTTGAATGTTCAGTAAATCCCATGACACTTGAGCTTGAAAACTGCAAAGGTTCAGAACAAGCAAGGAAGCCATAAACATTGTTTGTCAACTGCTATTTCCTTGAGTCTTTGATGAACAGTCTAGCTCAACTTATGTAAATGATTTCCTGACAAGATACCTCTTGGTGTATTACAAGTCTGTCCTCTTTTAGAAGCAAAGGTAGAAGCAGCTTAATGTTGCTTTAAACCACAAACCCCTTTCAGGTACTGTCACATTACACTTTCATTCTGCAGATATTCACTCCATTGTCCAATCACTTCAACTGAAGGCCCAACCAATCACAAATTCAAGTATTTTTCGCGTTTCAGTGTAACCTTCAGCCGACTGGTAGGTCAAAGTTCACCTTTGTTCAGCTTTGACTGTGCAGATGTGCTGATGCACAGTGGTTCAAAGAAGAAAGAAGATACTCTGTTTGGATAAGAATAAATCATATAACTCGAACATATGCCATCACACTGCTTTGTAGATTATTACACTGCCAGACTGCAAAACCGTGTCATCCCTCTTATAAACTGTTTACAATTCAAGATCTATCCTTTTCCAGCACTCAGGGTGTGGCAGTTTCACTGGACAGAAGGCTAATGTGATTGATGTTTTTCCAGGTGGATGTCAGTCAACATAGGTGTTCATTGGTTCAACCAGTTGCCTTCTGAAAACAGCAACAACTTCTGATCATAGCAGTGGTTAGAAAATGTTTCAATGGATTGTTTTGGATGAAAATGAAAAATAATGTGTTTAATCATGCATGGCTGTTCATTCATGATCTTTGAAATACTTGAACTTTTGACCTCATGTTTTACAAAGCTTTCAACCACATGGCATCGTCTTTCACTTCATAGTTTGCCCCGCAAAAAAGTTGAAAGTGGACCTTTCCCTGAGATCAAATGTTTTTCTTGTTTTTTTTTGTTTTATTATTATTATTTTATCAAACAACCTGTGGACCTTTCTGAAGTGCAGCAACCAAGCCATAAATTCTACTTGTACACGCCTTGAAATCTAAGTGTAATCATTTCTGTAGCATGTGAGAAACCTGTTTAAATGACCGCATGGCTTTTTATCTAGCATTAACAAACTAGGCCTACTAACACCTCAGAGAACTTCACTTGTTTAAAATTAAAGCATCATTTTTTTTAAATTCTTTATTCAAAGGGTGAAATTGCACTGCAGGCTGCTTTTCTCAGGTCTACAATCTACCATGACCAAAACAACAATTATTCAACAAAGTCCTTCAACCATTTGCATAAAGTTCACTAGGGCCACAAACTGTGAAGGGGAAAGGCAAATATTTTATAAAGGTCTCACTCCTGGCTTCATTTGAATACCATTGAGCTCACCTCTATTTTCGATCTTCATTTAGCTCCTTGCATTTTTTCTCCTCAGCTATATACATATATAAATGGCTCATGCCCAAACACCTATCAGCTGCCATATCTCAATCTTTCTGTCTGGTGCGTGGAGCATGAAGAAAGGAGAATGACGTCTCATTCCTGATTGGGTCAGACTGACAGGAGAGCCATATTTCACTATAGGTACCCCTCCACACACACCCTCATGCACACACCCCGACCCCTCTCCTCCTTGAGACTCGCTGTTAAAGGAGAGATAAAAATGAGGAGATGATGAATTTACTGGAGGAGTGCTTTGTCCCCTATTCTGTTCCCATCACTGTTGGCTGAACACGGGACAGGATGATAGATGTCCAACCCCTCCTCAACCCTCCACCCCGAACCCACAATCCTGCCAGTGCTTAATGGTGCATTCCAATAAACCTACATTCAATCTACACATTACTGGTACAGCTCCCACTTATTGACCGGACCGGTTATTACTTTCTAATGGAGTCGGTGCCAATCTGAAAGTTAAATTTGAGATGGAATCAATAAGTGCAGGATGAATGACTTGGGGAGTAAATTATATACTTAACCTCGTCCACTCATCCCTTTGACACGAAAAGAAAAGACAAGAACAAAAGAGCAGATTTGAGATATAAATATGATTCCAGTGAGACGCATTAGCGGCGAGCTGATTTTATTTTTCCCAGCGGACTTTGGGATTATTAGAGGCTTATCTGTGCGTTATGACAGCATAAGCTGAGGGTAATTCTTCTTCCGTCCAAACATGTAATCAAACTCTGCTTTGTCGGAGTGCTGCCGAGGCAAATGTAAATAGCCATTAGCATCAGTCAGAGAGAGAGAAAGGTCAATAGTGGCCTGTACAAAGGCAGCGTCAGAGACAGACATATTCAAAAACAGCTCCGGTTTATTCACTAATGCTGAGAAATGCTCTTGAAAATAAACATTTACATCGATTAACCATCCAAGCCTTCGCCTACAGCTGACAACATATTTTCATTTGGTCAGCGGGATACATGAATGCATCATCAAACTGTACAATTAAGAGGGAATCTTTGTTTGTTTTGTCATTTTGCTTTATAACTCCATTTACTTGGTTTATTTAATATATTAAATATTTAATATATTAAATAGATGTATTTAATATATTAAATAAACCAAACTAAACCGACCAATATATCAAACATATTAGTGATGACTTTTATTCATGCCTTTATGCTTTTAATTATGTAAACTACCAGGCCAAATTCTGGAGTCACTTAGAAAAGCCCAATTAATTCCTTTGGAATGTTCCCTATAACTGAGTTTAAGACTAATTTAAAAAGCACAAAATGAAACAGAACATGGATAAACATCTTATTTACAGCCCAATTTAGCAAATGAAAGCTTTAAAAGCACAGATGTTGGATAAAAATTTAAATTATTTTTTTGGACATATGTTCAACATCCCGTCACATGTTCTTTACTAATCTGAGAGCCTGCTTTCACCAGGTGATGATGCATGATCTGTATGTGCTATGGCTGCCTTCTTATACAGTGCCTTTACCCAAAATGCTTTACAATCTGCCTCTCATTCTTCCACTCTCTCTCACACGCACACACACATATATAAAGTGTTCTTGTTGACGCCGTTTTGCCTACATTTTTGACTAAGTCTCAATATCATGAAGTGATGCTGCAATATGAGTATTATATATGAGTATTTTTGCACAGGCTGGTCTGTGGTTTTTCCACCAGTAGCGTTGGACTGCAGAAACACACAGGGTCAGTGCGGGTCAATGCTTTCCTTCAGAATGTGGCCAAGCTGTTCAGATGTCATTTAAACTACAATGTACTGAATCATTGTGAAAATTTAACTCTTCATTTTGATTTTTTTATTGAAGAAAAATGCTAATTAAGATTACTGAAGGGGCAAAAAGTGCTGCTAAGTACAGCAGTAAGTGAAGAAAAAACCAAAGAGAATGAGTGAAAAAAAAGATGGACAGAAAAGGAGAGAGAGAGAGAGAGAGAGAGAGAGGGAGAGAGTGAGCGAGAGAGATTGTGGTGAAACTGCCAAGTACATAAAACCCATCTTCCATTTGAGTCTGCTAAATGCAAATAAACAAAGACTGGTTACAGCATGATTGATGAACACATCAGGCTGCTGTCTCACACTCATGCCTGTGCTCAAAAGCACACACACACACACACACACACACACACACACACACACACACACACAGCTCACACTAATTGAGCAGCCTTTGTGTCTGTGAAGCAGCCGATGTGACCAGATTTTCTGTGTGTGTATAGGTATGCGTGTGTATGTGTGTTTTTTTTATGTTGACAGAGGTGTAAACCACAACTACTACGACTGCTTAACAAGATGAAAACACACTCATAGCAAATCCATGATGCGGGGGCATCAATTACTGCAGCCAAGCAATGCGACATATAAATATAAATATAGGCCTACAGGTACTCACACACTTTATTTTGCTATGCAAAACAGCCAGAAGCAGCTTCAGAGCAAGTGTAGGAAACAAACAAGAAGCCAACAAACACAGCTGAAGGGGTAGTTAAAGCAAATCCATCTCCTCCTGACCTCTGACTCACGACCTTCACCCGCACTGAGCTGATCTGGGATCAGCTACAACACAAAGAAGGTGGTCTGAAGGTCAGTTCAGGCAACGCATGAGAGATTCAACAAAGGAAGAAAAAGTTTGATTCCCTGAACACAGTCAGAAGGCTCTTCCACATCTCCACCAGGCATAGTAATGTGGGATTGTGTGTTTAACTGTTCACAGCTGATCTTGCATACTATTAATATTTTGTGTAAACATTTATGACTTGTGATGATTTTATTGACAGCTCTGTTTTATACGGCCTTTGACTGCCGGCGCCTCTTAACCGCCAGTAGGGGCACAGTATTCACCATTTTACATCATAATGGAGATCTGATCGCAGCAGTTATTTTTGCAATTATTAGAAACTGTTGGTGTGCTGTGGTATGGGGTCAAAGGTCAAGAAGGGTATCCCTGAAGAGATTTATGATAGAAGTGGGGCGGCCAATAGGGACACAGGTTACCAAGTCCATAAAACTGTCCAATTAGAGCTGAGCTTTTAGGGTCTGTGGCACACGTTTGTACATGTGTGTTGGTGTGTATGTGGGTGGATACATGTGAAGACATCCATCATCTTCATAATGGCTGAAGCTGAACATTACTTCAAATCTTTAAACAGTCTCTACTTCACCACTGACATACTTTTTTTTTGTTAGTGCTTTGGCATGATGTACTATAAACAATACAATGACTAAATATCTTACAACATGACAGTAAGATGCCATAGTGACAACAACAGCATGATCAGCATTCTGAAGATATAGCAGCCATGCAGAGCAACAGGAAGCAGCAAAACGCTGATGTAACAATACACCAGGCTAACATCATCCACTGTTGTAGCCAAGCCAAATACAGCAACAGAAGACAGACGAGTCATGCTCTGAATAACCACATTTAGCAGACGAAACGGCAGCATGAAGTGGAATGAGTACAAAACATAATATTACTTAATACAAATGTGAATGGAAATAGCTTTAAAGTCACTAAAATTATGAAGACAAACCAGCACATAAACCGAGCCGCACAGAGTCACGAGACCTGTAGAATATTATAGTTAATAAATATAGTAAATATAATAAATATAGTTATATAGTTAATAAAATGATAGTATTTACTTATTAACCCAAATGTCTCCAGTGCAATAGTGTTAAATAATATAATTAAAGACATAAGAAAATATTCAAGTTTTCATATTCAGTTGTGAATTTGTGAATCCCAGACCCCCAAGACGGTTCACTGTCATTTGTGATGATGAGGAATATGCATTATTAAAGTATATTCAGCTCAGAAGGAGAGCAGGATGTCCACTCATCACAAGATCGGTGGTTCAATCTGGTCTGCATGTGTGTCCTTGGGCAAGTTACTGAACCCCAGGTTGCTCCCGAAGGCTGTGCCATCGGTGTGTATGTGTGAGTGTGACTGAATGTGATTAGTCAGTTTCTGGTGGGCAGTTGCCAGCCTCTGCAATCAGTGTATGAACGGGTGAATGTGATGTGAAAGGTGCTATAGAAGTATGGACCACTTACCAACATCAGATGAAATGATAAGACGGTGGGCATATTAGCATTTAATCAAATGACTTCAAACTAATTACCACATGCAGACCACTAATAATAATTAATTAAGCTGGCCACATACTGGTCAAGGAGAGAAACTAGGGGACAATAACTAAAAGACATTTCGAGATCAATGTCTGAACTGTCACTCACAACTAACATTTGTATACTGTATATATAATGTTTTCACTCACTCTCAGAACAACAATTCAGTTTCTTCCAGTACTTGACTGTTTTCTATACTCTCTGATAGGGACACATTTCAGTCAGCGCTCAGAGAGCAGTGATGTTCCATCCCCAACACCACTTCTCATTTCTCTCCCTCTTTCTCCCACACACACACACACACACACACACACACACACACACACACACACACACAGGCTCCATTCATTAGGCCTGTCTACCTGCGGTTCACAGCAGTGTGTGATGCCAGACGTTCTCTGTGGGTTAGGATCTATTTGTAGCTTGGTGGAGGTGGAGGTGGTCTCCACAGGCTAATTACTCCATTTAGTGTTAAGGTGAGCTGCACTTCAGGTAGAGAGCCAAGGAGGAGTAATTATGTCGACAAAAAGGAAGGGCCGTGCCAGCTACAGTTAGAACAAGTTAAAAAACAATAACAGCTTTTCAAACTTTCCCCATGTTGACATTCAAGAGAGAACCCTTCGGGAGATTATCAAGCAAATATAGAGAAAATAGCCTTGGACCAAAAAAAAAAAAAAAATCTCTTTTTCTCTGCAGAGACTTCCATCTCAGAAAAACTGTTTCTTCACAGAACAAAAATTCCAATATCTGCTAACTAAAGACCATGAAATTGCAGCAGCATCAAGTCCAAGCTGATAACAACAGTCACTTCAGTGAGAGGTCAGGAGGTGAAAAACAAAAGAATGAGTGTGAAGTCAGAGGTCCAGCAGAGGGGGGGTCATGTCATGTAAGTGCCTGGCTTTTTCTATGCACAACACTTTTTCAAGTATCGGAACATTGTTTAACTCAAACAAGAAGGAAAGATGCCTTAGTCAGAGCAAAGCCGTGGGAGGTAAGAATGGCAACATGGGTGGCAAACCTGTATGAACCTGTACGTTATCCATGAACAAAATATTGCACTGTTTCTAAAATATGTTTATGAAATATGTGTGGAAGCAGAATGGAGCATCGTTTTATTCGCTTCAGTGGACTTTGCCTTGACCGCAACCACAGTTCCAACTTAATATTCTGCACAGTTTCTGCCCCCACCTTCTGCCTCTCAGAGCCAGGCAGTCAGACCACAATACACAGATGCCATACATAACATAGTGTTGAAATCAGCAAAACCTACCCACCTACCCAGAGAAGGATGCAAGTGTTCTATGTATAGATAAACACAGACACTCAAGGCAGAATTCAGAATATAAAGAACATTTACAGTGAGTCATACTCCACTCCTATGTGGAGGCAATAGGAGGCAAAGCAATTAAGTAAAAAAAGAGTCACAGTAAATAAAGAGAAAATGGAAACAGCTGATAGTCAAACAAACAAACAAACAAAGCACGGGACAAACCAGAGAACACACACCCCAACACAGCAGCAGTAATAGTTCACAGACTTGTCTCATGATCTCCCAGCTGAAAATAAACAATATCCATCACAGACCCTGCTATTAAATGGGCGTGCTGGGGTTAATCGAATGTACTAGGTAAAAAGATGCTTACCCACCCTGCCTTCCCGACACAGAGACACACACACAGCTGTAAACAAAGCACAGCAATCTTGGCTCTACTGTAGCTCCTCCACAGCCTCTCAGGTTCAACAGCCTCACCTCAGCTCAGTCAGGCAAAACCTCAGTGTTATCTGAAGTATTATTTACATGTTCCCTTTATGCTCAATGACAAACTCACTCTGAGTGAAGAAAGTAGGTAGTGGAAAAGACAGAGAGAAGAGATGGCAGAAACAAAAGAGTCATCTTGCCGCATCGGGAGATCTGTCTCCTGTTCATCTCCAGGAATTGTTCCTCAGCTTCAGATTCACTCATTTTCAAAAGCCTGTGTGGGTGTACAAGCTTAGAAACATTCAGAAAGGCCATATGAGTCAAAGCCAAATGAGAACAACAACACTATTTACTTTCAATGTGACTGCCAACTCAGTCAAAGCCAGACCTCAATAAGGTATGGACCCTCACAAAGATTGGACAAGCTTTCTAATCAAACTTTAATTTAGCTAGAAAGCAATCATTGTAGCCCATTTCTGTCTAGTCAGTGATAGATATACATAAATGCATGAATACATTTTTTGATCTAAAGCAAAGGCTTCTATTTACTGCCACATATTATGCAAATGGAAAGCAAATGGTCATTAAAAACAGCAGAGCGAGCCTGTGCTCACTGCTGTGCCACATTGTGCCGATGGTGCTTTCATGTCTAATCAAAGACGAAAAAACCAAGTTACTATCAGTGATATCAAAGGCCTCTTTTGAAACACAATATAATCTTATATCTATCCCAATTATGGGACTCTATTTCTTCCATAATAAAAACAACTGAGAGCTTGCTTCAAAGAAAAAAGAGAAATTGTACAGGCTGTTAGTCGGAGTGTGTTGGCACACCATCATACATAAACACAAATAACATATATACACAGAGGTCAGCATACAATCACTGTATTATTGCTCTACGCTCAATGGCACTTTGGGACGACGAGGGGGACGGCTGCCCCTGAATGTGAACACAGTGATGCCTACTCTTCACTGAAGAAAAAAACATAAATCCATGAATACTTGCATCATTCTGCCAGTGTGGTGCTGGATTGATACCATTTGACATTTTTAATCATTCTGTTGTGATAACAGAGTTTCAGTAGTGAGACCAAAATTATACCTTTTTCAACAATTTACTCTGAGAATTTTCAAATGTCCAAAGCACTAAAAGAACTTCATTCCAGCTTTCACAACATAAAAATTTTATTTACAAAGTGCTGAATACATTCTGATGAAGACAAAAAGAAAAATAGAAGTTCAAACCCAACAACAACCACGTTTTTCTGAGCTATCGTGATTATTAGTTTACCCAAAGAGGTAAACATTTGGGAACATTTATGACAAAAAGATTCAAGCAATCATGTTGGCCAAATCCAAAGTATCAAAAACCTTAAAACATATTAAGACACAGAAGAGCAGAGGCAACATTTAAACACAGCAAATGTAATGTATTTGCGGGACACTTGCGACACTTTGCGGTAAGCGTATTCTGTCACTTCCGGTTATCAGTGTTACTGCCACGGTGCTCTCTGCTCTGCTCACCTAAACAGATTTACGTATATTTCTCACATCAGTGATTATCTACATATCTCTACACTATCCTTAGACTTGTTCTGTTTGAGCACGAACAGGTCTCTGAACTTTAGTAACACTTTAAATCCGAAAGTTTCACCAGTTTCTGTTAGTCACACTAACTAGCTTAGCTGTAGCAATGGCTTCTCTCTCCTCTCCTCCTCTCTCCTCTCCTGCTCTCTCCTGCCCTGTGTGCCTCATGTTTAGTTACTCCTCGTCCTCCTTTAGCGATAACGGTACTTGTAATAAATGTAGTTTATTTGTAGCTTTGGAGGCGAGGCTCAGTGAGTTAGAGGCACGGTACCGCACCACCGAACAGTCAGTAGCTAGCAAGTCCCCTGTAGCCGGTGCGGTACCACCGAAGGTAGCTTCAGCTAGCCGTCCCCGGTAGTTCCCGAGCAGCCGGGAGGCTGGGTGACTGTCCGAAAGACGCATAGCCCCAAACTGAAGCCCACGGTACACCACCAACCGCTCCACGTTTCTAACAGATTTTCCCCACTCAGCGACACACCCGCTGAGAGGCCAACTCTGGTCATTGGCAGCTCCATTTTACGAAACGTGAAGTTAGCGACACCGGGGGCCATAGTTAAATGCATCCCGGGGGCCAGAGTGGGCGACATCGAATCTAATTTAAAACTGCTGGCTAAGGATAAACGTAAATACAGTAAGATTGTTATTCACGTCGGCGGTAATGACACCCGGTTACGCCAATCGGAGGTCACTAAAATTAATGTGTCATCGGTGTGTGCATACGCCAAAACGATGTCGGACTCCGTAGTTTTCTCTGGACCCCTACCCAATGTGACCAGTGATGACATGTATAGCCGCATGTCGTCATTCCACCGCTGGCTGTCGAGGTGGTGTCCAGCAAACGATGTGGGCTTCATAGATAATTGGACACCTTTCTGGGGAAAACCTGGTCTGATTAGGAGAGACGGCATCCATCCCACTTTGGATGGAGCAGCTCTCATATCTAGAAACATGGCCAAGTTTATTAGTCGACCAAAACCGTGACAACCCAGAGTTGAGACCAGGAAGCAGAGCTGCAGTCTTACACACTTCTCTGCGCCTCCATTAGAGCAGCCACCCACCCAATCCTTTAGTATAGAGACTGTGTCTGTCCCCCCGTCCACCTACATTATTTAAAGATAAAACAAACAGAGGAGGAGCTCATCATAAAAACCTAATAAAAATTAAAACAACATCCCCAGCAGTCCAAAATAAGATAATTAAATGTGGACTCTTGAATATCAGGTCTTTGTCCTCTAAAGCTGTTTTAGTCAATGAATTAATATCTGATTATGATATTGACTTATTTTGTCTTACTGAAACCTGGCTGCAGGAGGATGAATATGTTAGTTTAAATGAATCCACTCCTCCCAGTCATTGTAATACTCATATTCCTCGAAGTACTGGTCGAGGTGGTGGAGTTGGAGCCATATTTGACTCAAGTCTATTAATAAATCCTAAACCTAAACTAAATTATAACTCGTTTGAAAGTCTTGTTCTTAGCCTTGCTCACCCAACCTGGAAAACATTACAGCCAATTCTATTTGTTATAGTATATCGTGCTCCTGGTCCTTACTCTGAATTTTTATCTGAATTTGCAGAATTTGCATCAGGCTTGATCCTTAAAACAGATAAAGTAATTATTGTAGGTGATTTTAATATTCATGTGGACAACCACAATGATAGTCTTAGTACTGCGTTTATCTCTTTGTTAGATTCAATTGGCTTCTGTCAGAGTGTAAATAAACCGACTCATTGTCTGAACCACACTCTTGATCTTGTTCTCTCATATGGCATTGAAATTGATCATCTAATAGTCTTTCCACAGAATCCTCTTCTGTCAGACCATTTTTTAATAACCTTTGAGTTCATATTACTGGACTATAAGCCTTTCTGCAGAAACTCCTACAGCAGATGTTTATCTGATAGTGCTGTAGCCAAATTTAAGGAAGTGATTCCTTCAGTATTGAATTCAATGACTTGTCTCAATGTAGCAGAGGACTTGTCTGCTTCCTTTAGCCCCTCACAAATAGATCATCTGGTTGATAGTACTACAGGCTCATTACGAACAACTCTAGACTCTATTGCACCTCTGAAAAAGAAGATAATTAAACAAAGGAGGTTAGCACCATGGTATAGCCAGCAGACTCGCAACTTAAAGCAAGAGGCACGTAAATCTGAACACAAATGGCGTGCCACTAAACTGGAAGAATCTCGTTTAGCCTGGCAAGATAATCTTAAAACATACAGGAAGGCTCTCCGTAGTGCCAGAGCAGCCTACTACTCTTCATTAATAGAGGAAAATAAGAACAACCCCAGGTTTCTCTTCAGCACTGTAGCCAGGCTAACAGAGAGCCACAGCTCTATTGAGCCATCCATTCCTTTAGGTCTAAGTAGCAATGACTTCATGAGCTTCTTTAATGATAAAATTATAACTATTAGAGACAAAATTCATCACCTCTTGCCCTCAACAGGCACTGATCTGCATTCTGATACAGCAAGTTTGGAAACAGCTGTAAAACCTGATATATATTTAGACTGTTTTTCTCCAATCGACCTTCATCAAATAACAATAATTTCTTCATCTAAGTCGTCAACCTGTCTCTTAGATCCCATCCCAACCAGGCTGGTCAAGGATGTTTTACCTCTAGTTAGCCCTTCTTTATTGGATATGATTAATCTGTCTTTATTATCAGGATATGTACCACAGTCCTTTAAAGTAGCTGTAATTAAACCTCTTCTTAAAAAGCCCACTCTAGACCCAGAGGTTTTAGCCAATTACAGACCGATATCAAACCTTCCCTTTCTCTCTAAGATACTTGAGAAAGCTGTAGCCAATCAGCTGTGCGACTTTCTCCATAAGAACAGTTTATATGAGGATTTTCAGTCAGGATTTAGAGTGCATCATAGCACAGAGACCGCACTAGTCAAAGTTACAAACGACCTCCTAATGGCATCAGACAAAGGACTCATCTCTGTACTTGTCCTGTTAGATCTTAGTGCCGCATTTGACACCATTGACCATCAAATTCTTTTACAGAGACTGGAACATCAAATTGGCATCAAAGGAACCGCCCTAAGCTGGTTTAAGTCTTATTTTTTAGATCGTTCTCAGTTTGTTCTTGTCAATGATGAATCCTCCATGCATACCAAAGTTTGTCATGGAGTCCCACAAGGTTCTGTACTCGGACCACTTCTATTCAGTTTATATATGCTTCCTCTAGGGAACATTATTAGGAATCACTCCGTTAATTTTCATTGTTATGCCGACGACACCCAATTATATTTATCGATCAAGCCTGATGAAACCAATCAATTAACTAAACTCCAAGCATGCCTTAAAGATATAAAAAGTTGGATGACCTTCAATTTTCTGATGTTAAATTCAGACAAAACTGAAGTTCTTGTAATTGGACCCAAAAACATCAGAGACTCTCTCTCTAGAGACTTAGTTACCTTAGATGGGATCACCCTGGCCTCCAGCTCCACCACAAAGAATCTTGGAGTTGTTTTTGATCAGGATTTGTCCTTTAATGTCCACATAAAACAAATTTCAAGGACTGCATTCTTCCATTTACGCAACATTGCCAAAATCAGACGCATTGTATCTCAAGCAGATGCAGAAAAACTAGTCCACGCATTTGTTACTTCTAGGCTGGACTATTGTAACTCATTGTTATCAGGCTGCTCCAATAAGTCTCTTAGGACTTTGCAGCTAATTCAGAATGCTGCTGCACGTGTTCTGACAGGAACCAAGATCAGAGATCACATCTCTCCCATTTTGGCTTCCTTGCATTGGCTACCTGTTAAATCTAGAATAGAATTTAAAATTCTTCTCCTTACATACAAAGCTCTTCATGGTCAGGCACCATCATATCTAAAAGAGCTCATAGTACCTTACTACCCCTCTAGAACACTGCGCTCTCAGAATGCTGGGTTCCTTGTAGTTCCTATAGTTTCCAAAAGTAGATTGGGAGCCAGAGCTTTCAGCTATCAAGCTCCTCTTCTGTGGAGCAAACTACCATTTTGGGTTCGGGAGGCAGACACGGTCAACACTTTTAAGAGTAAACTTAAGACTTTCCTTTTTGATAGAGCTTATAGTTAGGGCTGGCTCAGGTCATCCCTTAGTTATGCTGCTATAGGACTATACTGCCGGGGGACTCCTCCTTTCAGGGTTATGCCTAGCCAGGCATGGTATTGGTTGAAGATGCAGTCACATCTCCCTTTACTGAAAACCCCTCTCTCTCTCTCTCTCTCTCTCTCTCTCTCTCTCTCTCTCTCTCTCACCATCACCACCACCATCTGTAAACATACATGTCTGTCATACATGTACATTAATGCATCTTACTAACTAAACTTCTTCCCCGGAGTTTCTGTGCTCTTTCGTCCAGCAGGTTCTCGTGGATCGTGACTGCTGCTGTGGTCCTGTATGACGTCCACTACATATATTATTACTGTCATTAATGTTACCAGATCTCCATTACAGTTTATAGTAACTTAGTTAATGATTTGCTGCTGCTGTGCATCTGTGTCTCTCTATCTCTATCACAGGTTCCACTGCTACTGTAATCATTTTATCATTCATTGTAATCCATTGTCATTTTTCATTGTAATTACACAAAATGTTTCTGTTGACTTGTTGACTGTACACGTGACATCTATTGCACGTCTGTCCGTCCTGGGAGAGGGATCCCTCCTCTGTGGCTCTTCCTGAGGTTTCTTCCACTTTTTTCCCTGTTAAAAGGGTTTTTTGTGGGCAAGTTTTTCCTCACTCGAACCGAGGGTCTAAGGACAGAGGGTGTCACTCCCTGTACAGACTGTGAAGCCCTCCGAGGCAAAATGTATTTTGCGACTTTGGGCTATACAAATAAAATTTGATTGATTGATTGATATTTAAATCAAATGTTATATTTTTCACCTACTTCTCTGTAAGATTGATGAAAAAGTATTGTTTTTGCATTTTGCCCAATATTTGCTCTACTTGTTCATTCCCAAGGACTCCCACAGTTCTCATCTCTGCCAACTCCCTCTGCTGGCCTGAGGAGATTGGGTGAGGACCGCCATGTGTGTCCTCAAAAACACATGGAGTCACCAGCTGCTTCTCCTCCAATGACAGCCTGAACAACTTGGTTAGTTAGAGTTTTAGGACAGAAGGGCAACCGACTCATGAAAACTGGCTGAAGTGTACATAGCGGTGGGCGGTGAGTGTTTGGCCTCCGAATTTTACAGAAAACTTCCAGCGATGTCGTTCAGAAAGAAGTATGTTCCCAGCCCCCTTCAATGCATCTTCCATTTGATCTTTCCAACCCAAGCATGAGGATTGGAATCCTGAATCTCTATAGCCCATGCTGTCTGTACAGTCTTGCTATGTAAGCTTTTAGCTTGAACAGAGGTGTCACTTTAGACTTGATGGCCTCTGCGGGGATTGCAAGGACATCAGAATAGTATGGTAGCAGCTTGGGGTGAAAATTGTAGTCTTTCTGTACGTTCTGTATAGCTGGCAGCTCTGTGCCATTACAAACAGCTAGAAGGAGAAACACAGGAGGGGGCAACACCTTGCCGCTGGTACTCTGCTGCATGTTGTAACTCAGCCTCAAGCAAGAAGAAAACACTGGGAGAGAAACAGGGATGATATACTGTATGTCTGTGAGGCAGTCTTGTTTTTTGGCTTGACTGATTGTGAATGTTGGATTCTAGGCAAGTAAGTTAAGTATATTCATGAAGCAGTATAGCACTGCAGTAACTGACACTAATTAAGGAAAATGGCAGAGAGACTGTATTGGTTAGACAGATAAACACCCTGCTGGTTTTAATTTGAGTATTAGATGGTGATTACTGGTACGCTCTAACTTTGTAGGTACTGCACTTTCATTGCTTCCGATTTGATTTTCCATTATTTGGATTTGATGGTTGTGTCTGTATTGATATGAGTTTTGTATGTTTCCTGTGTCCTCTCATGTGTGTCTGCATTAAAAAGCAGAAGTGTATTTAATGCCATTGTACTGATCGAATCCAATGACTTTCAATTTGTTATTGCATACCTGCATTAAATCTCAGTGCACAGACTTCGTTTCTCCTTCTTGAGTTTAGAATGAATCCTGCTTCATATTTTCATATTTAGTTTCCAGCAGCCATAAAATGTCTTTCATTCATCATTCCAGAGTGTACCCTTTGTATGACACATATGGTTTTTATTGAAGGATTTAAAGTTGTACTTCATGAAAGAGCTCGTGTGTGTTTCAAACATCCAGACAGAAGAGACGTTCAACTCTCTGAAACGTGTTGATTATTTCACTGTTCAATCAAATCAAACCCAGATTTTCCCCTCACAATTATCATTTATCATCACATTTATTGTGCAATTGATCAAAATGTAAATATAGTCCAGGACTGATCAGAATGACCTCGCTGTGCTGAAAAGAACTCCAAGTTAATCTGACAACACACACACACATACACAGCTGCATTTGTAACAGTCAGTCCATCATTTAATGGCAGGGTGAGGGACAATTGTCCACATTTTACTGCAGTTTAGTTCCAGCAGCTGAGTGCTGATGCATGCTGTACAGCATGCCCAGACACTCAAGGCAAGCTTTGACCGACCTGTGATTTGTTTGGTCCAAAGGAGGAGAGTCTGTTCTCTTCTTTCTGTGTGTTATCATAGTTTTTGCTGATGTTTGTGCAGCTATATACAGCTCAGTGAAAACCCAGGAGGATGGAGGAATTATTTGTCACACTTTTATGGCTGACATAACTCTTGCACAGTATCACAGCACATCGTCCATGGCCTCATGATCATCACCCCCTTTAAGTGCTACAAGGCTGCTGCTACAATGCACACAACACCCCTATGGATTGATACTGATTCTAGTATACTACTATCATAAACTTCAAATATCAGGATGAGACGCTCAGTTCAGCGTTAGCATTCTACAGCAGAATGTAGAGTTTACAGCAGCTCCTAGATATTCTATCATCTCCTCTTTTCTTATGTACCTTGTGCTGTGCATTATGGTCACAGTTTGTACAGTGTGTATGGAGATTAGAGTGCACTGTGTGTACAGGCATGGAGCACTGTTTGTTCATTGTCAGCAGTGCAAATCCAAACAAGCACTCAAGTCCTGGAGGGCCTGCAAGCTCTGAGCTCAGCTGGTCAGCAGAGGGAAAATGTGGTGAAACTGACAGAATATACCATCGATACAAGTGTTGGGTTATAGACTGCCAACCTGTCTCCAGTGTTCCAGTGGATGCTGGGAAAAGAAAAGAAGTTGGTTTGGCATCACTGCCAACACGACATCTCTTATTCCATAGTTTGTATTCAGGGTGCAACTAACAATTATTGTTTTTATTGATTCAACAGTGAGATGTTTGGCTAAAGAGGTAGTCACCATTGAGATTAATAATGTCATCCACATAGGTGTCAGTCCACTGTGAAGAAGAAATGTGGTTTGTGAACGCCTCAGATCTCCATGTTCCCTTTGAGGACAGTGCCATGATGTTTCTCTCAATGCAATGGAAATAGTAGATTATACATTTTTCCATTCTTCACTACAAGTCTGAGCAAGGTCCAAAATTCTGGACTGAAACTGACCACACCCATCACGAGATCCCAGAGGCAAAACTGGCATCATGACCAGATTAATCTAAGGCCCCAGCCCATCACTACCAAACATTAAGCGAGAGAGGTTCTGGGGCCCTTGGGGGCCTGAGACCCCTGAGCAGTTTCCTGTTTTGTCCTGTTGGTAATCCATCTTATCGCCTGATTTCTTCTTATTATTTGTTTTGGCTGATCAACAGTCCAAGACCCAAATATAAAACTGAGAAAAAAAAAATCCAGATCCATGAAGCTCCAATGAGCCGTTTGTCCTCAATAAATGTCCTCAGCAATTCATCAGTTTGTCAAAATGGTTATTGATTCATTTTATGTTTATTAACTAATTGTTTTCAGTACTTGTTTGTATTCTTAAAAAACAATTTACACATTATTAAACAAGTGAAATTCTGACAGTGGAAATTTGGCTAACAAGCTAAAAAAACAAGGTCACATGACTTTGAGGGCTTTTGCTGAGCAATCAGCTACATTTACCCAGCACTGCACCTTTTAATGCCACTTGATTTCCATAATGGCCCCATGACTCCACCAGTATTGATTACAGCTTCCAGCAAACCTTCCACCACCAACAGCACCAAAACTCAATTTCAGTAGATTGAGCCAACTCCCAGAGATTATGCATATGAAACATAAGAAAGAGCTCGGAGTGAGGAAGACAGACAGCGAGAGACAAATTAGACGATGGAAGAGAAGAAGAGAAGCAGCTGCCTGGCTGAGAGTAATGAAGGGGAACAAGTCGACTCTGATTGGAGTGGAGTGGGGAGTGTGTAGTATGTGTGAGCAAAGCTAGTCTGTTCCTATTGATTTCACTGTGCAGTTGTACAGCCATGACACCCCCTACTGTAACTAAGGGAAGCTCTGATTTTTCAAATTTGACTCGAGTTGGCCCCAGCCAATAATGTAAAAACAGCGACGGGCTGATGAGGCCAGCTAGGCCAACTGAGCTCAGGCCTCTGAGTGTATTTGTTGTATGCGAGTTATAAGATACAAGTTTATAAGAACATTCAGTACATTTCCCTTTGACTCGACTGAAGCTAGCCTTCTCTTGTGAAATAAGCTTAGCGGGGATAGATCCTCTCTGATCTCTCACAGGGAGTAGGAGGACAGAGAAGGAAAGGTGAGGAGGACAGAGGATGGAGGGACGACAAAAGTCAGCAAAAGAGGACAGATGGCAGGAAAGGTGGGAGGAATACGCAGAGGAAAGAGGATGAGACTGCTGTAGCTTTTAATACTTCCTGATGCCAATTTGATTTGGACGATTTCATGAAAACAAAATGGGGATCACAGCTCTGGACCTGAACGTAACCCACACCCAAATCTACATTAGGGGAGAAAATGTGAGACTGGTGTATCTAGTGCTGGAATTACACTGTGGCTGTCAGGAGAGCCCTATTTTTCAAGGGTGGGGGGTGCATGCGTAACATACACATGCACGTATGTATGACACCACCAAGAATCCAACCTGCTAAATGTTTGGATGTTTTCATTACGACACACTTGCCCACATGCGTTAAAAAGACACTGTATAAAACTACTGCTTCACCAAATCTACTCTAAATGAAGACAGCGTACAGTAATGCATGTGTCCCCACTACAGGAGTTGACAGCATTACTATTTCAGGAATCTACTTTAAAATTAGAGGAAAATATGAATAAAATAATGATTATGTTTATATAAATTTATGTTTATGTATATTATTTAAGAGCTCCAACTTTATTCTCAAAAGAATCTGGGGAACTAACCGCTCCTTATCCCCCTGTATTTTGAACCTTGAGTGTATCTCTACTTATATTGATGTTCATGCTTGAATGTGATTTAAAATGTAAGGAACACAATAATTAATAACCTTTTCTATGCATTTTCACAGTGAGAAAAGGGATTCAGTGTTTCAAAAGGCTGTGAAACAGCATTTAGATCGAAGATGGGCAGCAATGTGGGAGACAACGCCATGTGTCACACCAGCTGATCTCACTGATTACCTTCCAACCAGAGAGGAGGTAAAAGTAATCAGTGAAATAAGCCTCTGTGGCATTTGCATGAAATGAAAATTTGCGGAGCATGAGCACCCGTCACCGATTCAACACGGCTGACAAGGGGAAAAAAAACTGGTGACATTTATGTTTACCGCAATAGAACCTCATGGAACAAGGGTGGTGTGCAGACCTAGTTTGAATCTTCCACTTTAATCCATCATGCAGCCCCAGAGGACGAGGAGGAGGTGGATCATGTTAATTCTTTTTTGGTTTGTATTTGAATCATGGGACATAAACCCAATATAAAACTAACACACATACATATACAGATACTTATATATATATATATAATTATTATTATTATTATTATATTCCTTATATATATATATATATATATATATATATATATATATATATATATATGGAACCAAGGGCTGTAAAGCCTGTAGCTACAAACATTTGATTTAAGCATATAAAATGATCATTTTAGCACCCTATGGTTACCAGACAGGAAAAGGTATATTGAAATGATATATTGATAATGATTGAATAATGGTGAGAAGTGAAATACTGGACAGCTATCTGATCGAATCACCAAGACCATCATTTACCGAAACAAAACAGAACTTTCTTTACCCTACTGGTGGTGCATCCCACCACACAGCAGCTTAGAGGCATTTTTCTGTTTGCTTGCATGCAAAAATGAAGAGGAATTGTTTTCCCCTCCGAGGCTTCATTTCGCTCTGTTTCGGTTGACAACAATAGGCAGGAAGTCAACTTCAATGTGACGTACCAGCCAGACGTACAAAGGTGTACATTATGCCTTATCATGCCGGTTTGGAGAGCCTGGTTAACTTTCCTACTTCTGATGAAGTGCAGCACATAGCAGCTTCCCTACCCTTTTGGATGGAATGCCTCCAAGACTGTGGATCAGACGGCCCTGAACTTCTTCTGACTTTACCTTACAGCCTGACGCTCCAGGTTAATGCACTTTATTACAACTTTCAAACATGCAGCATTCATTTCTGAGGATGTGTACATGAACTGCTCTGAAGGAATGAACAGTTGACATCAATTTAGAATGGTTACTTCATCTTCCTACATAGTTACCAAAGTATATTCATGAAAGTTAAATGAATGAGTATGAAACACCGGGATGAAGGGATTTTTACTGGGTAAATTACCGTAAATTTCGGACTATTGAGCGCACCTGAATATAAGCCACACCAGCTAAATTTTAAAAGAAAATACATTTTGTACATATATAGGCCGCACCTGAATATAAGCCGCAGGTTTTCATGTTGTAACATGAGACATTTACACAGAAAGACGGTACACGGAAGATTTTTTTTTAGTTTTAATTTAAGACACGCTTTTTTTCAAACTGTGCCTGAAAATCGGCAGTACGGCATCAAGACGCCATCAACACGGCATCAACACAGCAACAACACGGGATGAACATGCCTGCATGGTTAGAAAATCGGTTTATAGTCCGAAAATTACGATAGTGTCTTCTTCGGCACATAATCTTTCCCCACGTCTGTCTCACTTTTGCGTTTACTGCTAGAGAGTGCCCCCCGGTGGCAGTAAAAATAATAAATAAGCCGCACCGTTGTATAGGCCGCAGGGTTCAAGGCGTGTGAAAAAAGTAGCGGCTTATAGTCCGAAAATTATGGTAATGAATTGAAAATCACAATCAACAAATCGTGTGCATTTCTTCACATGAATAACTTTACCTTCTGCACGGCTGTGTGACGTAGCATTATTGAATGATGTGGACTTTAAAAAGGCAGCAGATCTGAGCACTTTACCATCTGCACAGGCTGCCTGCCACTGAACTGACAAAACATTCTGATATATTTAGGCTCCTTATATGCAGAGAACTGCAATTAGTCACTTCACACATTCACCCTGAGAGCTACAGTGACACGTTTGAGTAGAAACTGCTTTGTCAGCACATTTGTACTATTTCAATGACTGTGCTGTCCCGACATGGGAGATCTTAAATTTATGTACTGTAGATGCCTCCAAGACTTCCTGACCTCAGGTCCAACACCACCACCAAAACCAGCTGCTCCCCCACGCTCCCATTCTCTCACATTAATAAATGTGCAGATGTGTGTTTATGAACATTTTCATTTACAAAATCAAGAGTGTGTGGATGTCATTGCATAGCTCTAAAAGCATCTGCATCATCCAGGATTATCCACATGCAGTGTGTGTCCGCGCGCGCGTGTGAGTTCAATTCCAACTGCTTTTTCATTAAGATCTCAGATCCTTTTTTTTTTTTCCTAAATGCTATTTAGCATACATTTTTTTCTGTGTACTATATATATGCTGACAGCAAGGCAGTGAGGAGGCGAGCAAAGGAAATGAGAGATCCTGTTAAGTGAGAGTCTGGACTGCAAATATGCTAACCTCACCGAAATAAATAAATTGGAAATCACTTGAGTCCTTTTAAAATCAGAAGGAACCTGAAGAGAAGATAATTAGCTGGCAAAGGAAAAAAAATGTTACAAGCAGCAGGCTCGTGCCTTTACACATTCAGATGTGTAACTGTAGGGAGAAAAAAAAGAAAAAAAAGGTGTGTGAAAGTAAGGTGTAAAGGCACAGCATTTCAACTAAGCTGGTATTTAGTACAGTGAGATGGTAGGCTAAAGAAAAGTGTGAGTGTTAGGCTGAAGTAGTTGCCACGGAGATGATTAATAAGGTCATCAGTAGTCCTGCTGTACCACTGTCCACATAGAGTCACTGTGAAGAAAAAATGTAGTTTGTGAACGCCTGAGACTGACCCATTAAACCTCCCTGAACCTAAAGCTGAAAGACTGACAGACCTATGCTGTGTCTCAATTGTCATACTTCAGTACATAAGTGCACACACACACACAAACCAGATGGTGCACTCATAACAGTCAAAAAGAGTGTGGAACGCTGGACACTTCCTTCCCTCAGTGGTCACCAAGCTGCTGGTCCTGAAGCATTTGCAGTGAATACCACAATATACAAATGTAAGTTGTACATATGTTTTATATTTTTAGTTTGGCAGTCAAATGTTGGCGCTAATGCATCGCCCGGTTACAATTCAGCAAAGAAGAAGAAAAAGAAGAAGAAGCGGTAAAATGTTGTGATCATCATCAACAGTGAACTCAAATTGAGACAACATTATCCTTCTGAAATTAGCACACTACGTCAAGAAGTATATTGTACACACAGTACTACATAGAAGTGTAAACATCCAAAGTAAGACACATTATTTTACATGGCCCTGGTCAGACTAGACAAGAGCAAAATTAGCCGATTATCTGATCCAAAATGTGGTCAACCCAAAACAACCCGAACTGAGAGAGAACACCAACATGAGAAGCAATGCGACGCTGCACTGAACACTCACACTCTGTCACGTTCTCATGCTGTAACTATGATGCACCATGTGATCAGAATTTATATCATTACAAATGTCAATGTGGTTCTCTGGTTTTATTTATAGTATTATGTCTAAATTAGTGCTGTCAATCGATTAAAATATTTAATCGCGATTAATCGCAAATTAATCGCACATTTTTATCTATTCTAAATGTCCCTTGAATTATCATTTTAATACTCTTATCAACATGGAAAAGTGGATAGGCTTGCTTTGTGCAAATGTTTTTTTATTGCAAACCACAACAACAACATGTAGTGTTACAGCCATTCTCAAACAAAGCAACACTATCAATAAACAGATGACAAAAAAGTAAATACCTAGTCACAAAAACAGCCCCCTCAACAACCTTCAAAACAGGGTGATACAAAATAAATCCATCCATTGTCGCCTGGTTATGACGCGGAGGCGGAGAATTTAAATTGCCGGTGTGTTTGGCCATCAAGTCGTATTTCAGACTGGATGTGCTACGATGATAACTCAGTTCACACCGACAATACACACAGATAACTTTTATGTAACGAACTTTTCCATTCATAATTTTGTTAGCAGCGTCCATTTCAGCATCTCGTGCTCGACATCCACACAATACGGTAGCGTGGGCCGCGCTTATTGTTTTGCTTCCGGTTTACAGCTGGATCCTGTAGTTTTTTTAACGTTACTAGCAGTGGCCACAGCTTATGAAAAAACTACAAGTTCACTAGGTCACAAAGAGCGTTAATCTCGCGATAAAATAATTAACGGCGTTAAAATTGTTTTGCGTTAACGCGTTAATAACGCGATATTTTTGACAGCACTAGTCTAAATACATGCATGTTAGTTAGCTATACACTGGACTGCCCATAGAATGTTATCTGTCTATGTATCAGTCCTGTGACAGGCTGGTGACCCATCCAGTGTCTCCCAGTGCCTCTAGCGCTGTGCATGCTGGGAAAAGGATCCAACCATGACCATTCATAAAACATGAAACATGAAAGCAGTCATTTGCAATGAGCTAATTTCTTCTGGCTCATTTTGACATGTTTTACTAATGAAAAGAAATGCTGTATCGTGGACCCGTGCATGAGCATACGTAAATGTGTGTGTGTATGGAACATGGTGCTGCCATCATCTGTGATACGCATGTAAGCAGAATTTTTAAGAAACAGTCTGCTTGCCAGGATTAGCACGTATAGATAATGGGTGAATGGATGGATGGATTCTCTGTTGTGATAACAAGAAAAAAGAGCTGAATACTTAGCACAAGCAGCAGCAGCCTACATGACGGAATGAATAAGAACTCCTGTACACAAACTAAACTTTGTCACCAGAATTTCCATTAAAAAAATGATGCTGAGGTGCAGAGCAAAAACACCACAGCAATTAATGTTGAGCCCCGCAGGCGAGGGAGTACATAAACAACATTTTAAATTCTGGTCCAGGACCTGTCAGACCTTTGCATATCAAATGTTCGCAGATCTTGACAAATGAGGTCCAGCAAGTTTAGCTGAGGATGTGTAGTGAATCTCACTGAATCATGACGGACGGTCAGTCTGCTGCCAGCAGGGAAAGTCCCTGAGATCTGGACCCAGTCCTCATTAGCCTACAAATGAAGCTGCTAATAATGGAAACAGATGTGCTAATACAGCACACACAATACAAGACCAAAGCAGAGTTTTAGTCAGGACAGGATGTGAACAGAGAGAGAACGGGTGTCATCAGAAGTCCACTAGAGTTCACATCAGGGTCAAACTCTAGAGGGAGTGACAGACAGAGAAAGAAGAAAACGAGAGAGGTAGAGGGACAGAGTTTAGAATCGACTTTTACAGCATCTCCAGGAACTTTGTCCTATCTCGTCAGGACACGCCACAGACCTATTCTCCATAGAATCCGCCGATAATTCCACCGTTATCTATTTCCATGTGTTTAAGCCTTTGAGGGTTAAGTACTCTTGGCTGAGGGCACGCTGGTGTATTCCCATGAGGGAGGAGATTTGAGTAGATGGCTGCCACAGTTCTGCTCAGATGAGACGAGAGCAGCATTTCCTTGGGGATATTTCCCTTTTCTACTCCGCTGTGGCACCAGGCGGCAAGAGGTAGGAGGGAGTCGACAGCAGGAACCCGTGGGACTCAAATTAAAATGGTGCCAGAAATCCCTGCTGCTAGCTGAGAATATATTAACATACAGTAATAATAAAAACACCTGTGGACCTATACAGAACACTGGCTGGAGTTTTAGATACAGACCAAAAACCAAATGACTGAGAAACCAGGTTCCAGCATGAAATCACTGCATGTACATGCGGCGTTAGACTTCTTTCAAAGCCTACTTTACATGTAGCTGCTCAGTAATCAGAGCCCACATTTACACACAGTGGAAGAGAAAGGGCTCACACAGTGATAAAAACACCAAACTACAAGTAAAAATCATTCATTTTTGATTAGTTGTAAATGCTGTAAAGTATGAAATGTAAAATTCTAGTCATCTCAGACACATCCATTTTCTAGCAGCTTGAGTCCAGTCAGTGAACTGTGTGATAGGGGCTGCACAGGCTCCATTGTTACACTGTAGTCTATGCAGTAACTAACAAACACCGCATCCAACACATCAACTAAATTCACCTGCACCTGCAGTGTGAAACTTTTGTGTCCCTCTCCTGGCAGTGAAAGCAATTACACAAACACTGTTGACATGTGCTCATGACTTATGTAATAAGCTTTCTACAATAGGTTCCACCATGCTGTAGCCTAACCCATCACTACAGTTGCTTCCCCTTCAGTCTGGCAAAACAATCACTGCTGGTTGACTTATCATGACCAATACACCAGACTGTCACCATAGATCACCAAGCTCCAGCATATTGTGAAATACAAAAAGATCTACCTAGCGGCGATAGTCTTAATCAGCATTATGTAGCAAGGCCTTGAATGTAATAGACATTCATTTATATGTCAAAACACCATGACACAGAAGTACAATTAGAAGTTTTTTCAGAAAGGTTAAGTCTGGGGCAACTGGACTGTTTGTAGATCATCCAAGAAGCTTCTTCAGTTCTGACTGACCGGTGGGGAGTCTGTGTATTTATCCTAGGAAAGCTCGTAGATCAGCCCATTGTTCACTTAGTTCGTTAGTGTTCATTGTTGTGTGACAACTGTCGTCATTCAGGTCACCTGAGATCTGGTGTGGCCGATGGTCGTTAGAGTCCCATGAGGCTAAGTGTGAAGTGCTGTTCAGTCTCCTGGGGAGGGATGAAAGGACAGCACTGTAGGTGGGGGATAAGTGATGTCTGAGGCCTCCTCCTCTGTTCAGTGAAGGTTTCTCTACTTTTACATAGATAGCCTCCTTCACTACTTCACACTTTCAAACCACCTGTCTTCCCTGTCCAAGATGTGAACAAGAGGAACAATGTGGAACAATGGGCAGATCTACAAGTTTCTGTAGTATAAATACACAGACTCCCCAATAGTCAGTCAGAACTGAAGAAGCTTTTTGGATAAGAGGCGAAATGTCTTCACAGATCTACAAACAGTCCAGTTGCCCCAGACTTAACCTTTTTGAGGAAAGATGACCTTGATGACTGAGAACCTTCACAGAATTCGAAGTCTAGTGTTCGTGGCATGCTCTCACTTCGCTTTTATCTTGCCCTATGTTTCCTGACACTATTTCTTCTTAACTATATAATTATAAGGACTATAATTATCCTTAAAACAAGTGTTACATAACTCAAAAGCTACATCAAAATACAGTTTGCACAGTTTGCAAATAGGGTTTAGACCAAACAGTATGAACTTAGAGTAAACCAAAAGTAGTTATTTGAGCAGGTAATAGTGAATCCAGTGCAGCAGAATACAGTTACAGTATATCAGAAAATGGAAATATAGAAGCAAAAGAGAAATAGCTCAAAGCTTTATTTGACTTGAGCCCTGTGGAAAGTGATCTGCCTGGGTAGCCTGAGGGAGGAGAAACCACTGGAGTACTGGAAGTGTTAAGTCACATCAATATACTGAAATGTTCTTACTTCAGTAAGACTTTCATTCATAAAACAGTCAAGGACCTTTAAGTGTTTTGTTTTTTTTCCACATAGTAAAGAATTAAGTTTTATCCCAAAAGTCAAAGGGATTATTATTTATTACGTAGAGTGTCATTTGGGGTAGCAGCGCCCGAAAGGTTAGAGATGCAGTTCTGATTATAAGGCCTCTGGTTCGATTCCCTGGCTGGCAGGCTAAATCTGTAGGGGAAGTTAAAGAGCAGCACTTGCTCATCCCTCATTATCAGTGAAGTGCTCCCACCCCAGACACATCTGACCAACGTCCTCACATGGTTTAAAGTCATGCATTTCAGTGGCTTGCATTTTTCTCTGTCTTAGAAGAAACTGAAGCAAAGCTCCAAGTTTACAAAGTCATCAACTGATTGGGATCAGAGCAAACAAAGTGTAGGTGTGAAAACGCTGTGGTTGGATTCTGAAAGGATGTTCTCATTAATCTGCTGAAAGCTTTGTCACAGTAATGTCAAAGATTGAATCTAATACTGATACTGATTTATGAAAATCTATTTTGAATGGTGTGAACGTAAATGAACCAAAGAGATGTAGTGTCAAAATCCTGAAAGAAAGATGTTCAGCTTTAATAAATGAAAATATGAATAATCCACAAGACCTCCACTCCAACAAAAGCATGAATGCTCAAAGCTCCTGGGCCTCCTCGTTTAGTATAGAGAACATAACATTCATCTTGCGGACAAGAAGTAATCCAGACTAAACTAATCCAGCCAAATCAATTTTTCAGTACAGTACAGTAAAACCCAACTGAAATAAAACCCACTTTTATTAACAAACTCATATACAGAGATTATTTAAGTATTACTGCCCTCTTAAACATCTAAAAACTGTCCCTGTTCCCAATCCAAACTAAATAACAGATTAAGCTGATGTCAGTTCTTTCCAATTGCACAGAGCTTTTGTTGTGTTCTGATTTACAGACCAACAGGATAACACTGTTTGGTCAGATTTGATTATGATGACCATGTACGATCTAGTTTGATAAGGTTTGATTAGGATTTTGCTCGAGATGAGACAAAGATCATGGTTATAGTTAAAAGAAACAGTTTTTACTGTCAGCAGTTAACAAATAGGCTTCGTCAGATCCATCCACCCCGGCCTCTTCCTAATTAAGCTTTCAGTGCTACCAGGATGCTTCTGCCCTTGTTCCTGACAGGTGACAGTCATAATTCACACAGCCACTATACGCCCTCATCAGCTAAATGAAAGGACATGTCGTTTTAGGCATCTGAACAAATATGCCATCATATTTCAGACAGATTCATGACTTACTATACATGCAGACAGAGGAGGCAGGAACGTATCAACAAATCAAAGTGTGATCTCTTTTAAACTGTAGAATTAACACACAGTTTGCCATGAACTATACGGTTAACACTCAGATTTTCAAAACATACCTGCTAATATTATATGTTTGTTTGTCAATCCCATGACATACCTTAACTTCTGTATACCAAGACACCTGAAAATCTTTTGGGTGAGAATCAGTTAAAAAAGTAGAGTTTAGTAATTCCACATGCTCTTTTTGTAGCATGCTCAAATACAGTATATGATAATCCATGGGATAATACTGATTCTCCTTCAGATGGAATGTTGTTTATATTCCCATGTTATAGTACTGGTCTGTCCATCTGTCCATCTACCATCGATAAAAAGTTTCATCAAGAAGAGGAAGGGGCTTTCAATGATACAGTATTCCACACCACACTGTTGAACATTGTTCCTTGGCTCAGTTTTATTGAGGAGCAGTGGATATAAGGGAGCAGTAAAAGCTCTTGTTGCTTTTACTCGTCTGTCCCCGTCGTCCTCACACTGCTCCTTCCTGACTCACACTGATGTTCTGATGGTTATACTGGTCCACAGAAACAGGCCCCATGTGTTACAGGTGATCTAATAACGCATAACAGTATGCCAGTGTCTGCACTTGTTTCACTGTATGAAACATAAAATCACTATACACTACTCTGTGAGAATCAACTGATGTCAACACAACTGCAGCGTTTTAATAACATGACGAAAAGATTTATCGAACCCCATTTTAACCTCCACCAAGGTTTACCACAAGGATTTTCAAGGGTGTAGCAACGAAGAACCCACTGCATTCTGGGGCAGATACAAATTATTTTTCACTTGACAAATGAACTGAATACATACCATCAAACCTGTTGTAATTAAAATAAATTGTGGGCTGTGACTAAACATAGAACAAAACAGCCTGTTAAAAGTTCAGGAAAAGATGGATGGTTTTGAAAATACCTGTCTGTTAGGATGGCCATGTAGCAGTTGGATATGCAAGGCAGGAGGCTTGAGGCAGAGGTTGTGTGCAAACCAACCAGGTGTTTATTTCACCGTCATTGACACATTAAACATACAGACTTAAAACACATACTGTGCTCCTAGCAGCAGCCGCGTGGAACTGGAAGCCTTAAATAACCTGCTGTCGCTACCAACCTAGACCCTGACACAGTATGGGGGAATCTGCACCTCCCATTACATAACAACATAACAAACATTAGACAAAAACCTTAAAATACATTCACACTCTACTATATTATCAATCAGTCTGTATGTTCTAACTGTGCTGAACATTATCAAAGAATCTATTAAACTCCCAAGAACTGATTAAGGTGTACTCCCCCCTACACCAATCAGCTCATGGTATGGTCCGGAACCTTTAAATACTGCTCAGTTAACCTGGGGACTGTTAACCCTGGAGAGAAGACATAGGTGAGTGACTTGCACACACACATATACACATATACACATATATTTCATGTACAATACTGCACAGTCATGTCACATTTCATCAAATACCTTTAGCCACACAGTACCACAAAGATTGTCTTTGTTCAGGCTACCAAACTAGCCAAACTAACGGAATGTTTCTCTTGCAGGCCTGGTCTCCACTCATTCCCTGCTGAGAGCAACACAGGACCTGCACACACACACACACACAAACACACTGTTAACAAATTCAATAAAACATTCACTACTTTGGTTTGTGCCTCATTCTTTAATACGTTTACTCATTGTACTCATTGTGCTATTGATATTTAAGTAATGAAGACGACCTTCATTATACTATCTAAATATATTTTCAAAACAAAACCAAGGAAGCCAATTTGAAGTTTATCCATGAATTATTCCATAAAACAAGTTTGAAGAATTTTTTTTTTTTTTTTTTTTTTCACCTACGTAACATTGCAAAAATTAGGCACATCCTGTCTCAAGTGGATGCAGAAAAACTAGTCAATGCATTTGTCTAGGCTGGATTATTGTCCAGGTTGCTTCAATAAGTCTCTTAGGACTTTGCAGTTGATTCAGAATGCCATTTTGGCTTCCTTGCATTGGCTACCTGTTAAATCTAGAATAGAATTTAAAATTCTTCTCCTTACATACAAAGCTCTTCATGGTCAGGCACCATCATATCTAAAAGAGCTCATAGTACCTTACTACCCCTCTAGAACACTGCGCTCTCATAATGCTGGGTTCCTTGTGGTTCCTATAGTCTCAAAGGGAGCCAGAGCCTTCAGCTATCAAGCTCCTCTTCTGTGGAACAAACTACCATTTTGGGTTCGGGAGGCAGACACGGTCAACACTTTTAAGAGTAGACTTAAGACTTTCCTTTTTGATAGAGCTTATAATTAGGGCTGGCTCAGGTCAACCCTTAGTTATGCTGCTATAGGACTAGACTGCCGGGGGACTTCAGGTGGTGCACTGGGCTCTTGTCTTCTCTCTTTCTCTAAACCTCTGTATGGAAAGTGTCATGAGATATTTTTTTTTATGATTTGGCTCTATGTAAATAAAATTAAACTGAATTAATTCTGTGACTAAAGATGCACAACATCTCCAAAGATAATTCACCTAACTGTCTGAGAGGTGAAACTAAAGAAGCAAAATGTATCCATCAGTTTAGGAAATGTGATATATAAATTTATATATCAGCACTTGCTGCTACAGTGCTGAAACACCAGTGCTGTTAAAAAAAATCCAATCAGTCAAATCACACACACACACACACACACACAGAGCTCATCATGTAGCCAGAGTCTCTATCTCATGCAGTCATCAGAACAATCCCCATACACTAATTGGCCTATTAGTTTTGGCATTGACCATGGGGGAGGGTCCTGCAGCCATTACTGCTGCAGCAGCCTCTGACCGGAGGACTGATTGACTAGTTGGCTGGCTGACTGACTGGGGTGTGGGGGATATGAGTTGAGAGGACGACTAAAGCTGGAGCAGCCGCACCATTAGCCAACTGAAACAATCGTCCATACACTTTCCGCTTAATGACACACACCCCGCCTCTCGGACCAATTACTCATAAGCGTGCAAGGAGAAGCCGGCGGCCTGCGTTCAGCATGCTGTCTTTGATTAGCCCTTGCCGCTGCCTTCCTGCTAAAATGTCCTGTCACATGCAGAACGCCTGCATAGCATTTGAGGCCATTTGTCAAATAGTGTTAGGGCCTTTATTTACAGCTCTATGTCCAGTGCCAGCGAGTGAGACGGCGGGGAATTCCAAAGAGCATGCATTAAGTGGCTGTATCAGTGATTTATATTTTTGGGGGGACCAGGAGGAAGGTATGGAAGAAAAGGGGGCTGCTGCTCATATTGAAAGTCTACCACAAGCTATTAAAAGGAGTTATGGCGTGAACACAACTCTCATTCAGTCTCAGTTATTGATTCTGGATCATTTTTTGGCAGAGTGGATTTCATTTATAGGGTGGAGGTGTGACGAATAAAGGCAGGCCGACAAGATAAGAACAGGACAGGAGCACAGGGAGAGTGGAGATGCAGAGTTTGATGAAATGGAGGAACAATGGCATTAATGCTCCACCCGAAGGACAAAGAGAGATGCAGATGTGTAGCACAAGTGTCACTTTTTAACACAGCAATGATAATTCAGTGAATTTAACATACATTTTGCCCTCCTGCTAAAATGTTATGTCAAATCAATATTTTGCTTTCAAAGCAGCATCAGTTCTTACAGGTACACCTGCACAAAGTCAAGGATTTTGTAGGATTCTAGTCAGGTGTATGATCAACCAGTTATACTAAATAGGTGCTAATGATCATCCATTTCACATGTAGGTTGAAACACAGTCATTAAAGTCTGTGTAAAGTAAGAATAAATATGTGTCTGTTTGTCAGACCAAACAAGAAAGTGTTATTAACCACCCAGACAAATTTGAATGATTAAAAATAGTTTAAAAGGTTTATGAAATTAGGTGTCAAAATCAGGTAAAAATGAGCATTTGTCATATTCTCAGCTCCAGGACTGTGGGGGCGTGTCTGCTTAATGCACTGAAGTCTGTGGTCAAGAGACTGAAACGTGACAGATGAGTTCAGAAAACGACATGGCTAACTTTGAAACACTGTGAGATGAATGTACATTTTACCCTGAAGGCGGTGCTGCAAGGAATATCATGGGGTCATTTAAATCAAAGGGTTTCATCCTCTGGGAATGTTCAGTAAATTTCATGGCAATCTGACCTTTCTATTATGAAATATCTTCTGGGCAAATCTCCCTGAGGATGGTACGCTGAGTATCCAAAGAGGAGGTAGGTTCATCCTCTGGGGATGAATGGTATGTCAGTCTGATATTGACATTTGTCAATTAAAATCTTTAACCTTTCAATATGACTGTAACACAGGGGTCAGGGAGCCACCAGAATCATGAGGTATGATCCTTGTGGGACTATTAATATCTTCACTAAATTTAATGTCAATCTGCTCCAAAGCTTTGAACAGACGGACTGACAGTCATCGCCTGCTTTACATTTAGTGGGACAGAGGCAATGTTTTACTCCTATAGTGCCAGAATTTGCAGTTTTGATAGCTAAATTCATGACCCCATCAGGGTAACTCAATGGACTATACAGTGAAAGAGGGAAAAAACACATCCAGTAAATATTGCTGTTCAGTCCGAGCACACAGGAGCTTTTTGCTTTGCCTCTGGTAAAGGGTCGTCTCCTCTTCTTTTGTTTCTCCTCCCTCGCCTCCTCTGCAGGCTCTGACACCCATCTTTTCCCACTTGCTTTTCACTGTCGGATCAATATGCCCCCTAAGTGCTGTCTGACTAAAGGCATATTCCACTTTAAGTTCACTTCACACAACAGTGGCTGTAACTCAATCTCCAGCTCCCTGATGATGCTCGGTGCCATTTCTTACAGCTCCTCTAACGTGGGCAAATGTCTCTGTGTGAGTGTCTGTGTGCTGCAGTCTAATACTCAGTTAGAATCCATTGTGTCATATACATGAAAACCAATAGAATAAATGTCTACAGTCAAATTCCATTTAGATTTT
The DNA here is from genome assembly GCA_946959425.1 of Argyrosomus regius. Classification (NCBI taxonomy): domain Eukaryota; kingdom Metazoa; phylum Chordata; class Actinopteri; family Sciaenidae; genus Argyrosomus; species Argyrosomus regius. Next base: position 2,284,864 of record OX336885.1, read on the forward strand.
TAGCATCACACCTTAAGTCTTACCAAATCAGCCTTGTGATAAATGTGTGTTACCAGCACCTATCTGATATTGATGAACAGATTTATGGCCACCATCTGGAAAGTCTCTGACAAAAAAACATATAAAAGACATTGATTGACACTGAGATGTGGAGCTTGTGCTCCATGAAATGGAACCCAGTGCATTGCTGCTCACAGCCTAATTTCCTATCATTATTGTTATGTTTGTTATTGTTGTTATGAGTTGATAATCCATACTCATTTTATATCTTTTATATCCAGGCTACAGGTGTACAATTAACCATGAGATGTATCCAAAGCCTCTTCATACACTGAAAGGAGTAGCAGATTTAAAATAAAACAAAGCGTACACTATGTATAGTAAAGAAAATACTGGTTCTTTAAAAATCAGTTACTTATTAGGGTCATCATCATATTCCTTCCAGAATTAATATTTTCCCTCTGATGAAATAAGTACAGGGATGACACACAACATTAGAAAGCTGAAGCAAATATAGAGTCTGATGATGCACACTCTTAAACTACACGTTTTGGCTCCCATTGAAGATAGCTGGCAGAGCTAACAGGTGAGGGATCATGTCCTTGTTGCAGCACTGGTGAACAGTGACGTACTGTAGATGAACTGGTTGATTTATGTCGCCTGTCTCCATCTGTCTACACCCAGCCCAGGCTCAGAGTGCGAGTTCAAAACAAGTACAAGTGTAACTGCACATTCCACACAGAAGGAAAGGCAGCACATTTGATGCCACATTCTTCATACTGTTCAAGGTACATCGATGCCTCATTGCTTAACAACAAGATGTTTGTTTTCTGGCCTGCCACTTCTGTGTGCTTTGTTTGGTTCAGTTTAGGAAGGACAGAGAAAGAGACCAGATACAAACTACCTTTGTCAAATTGCTGGAACCACTTGGACACAAATGTATTCATTTGGTCCCACTGACATTGTACAGTTTTGCATTGATTCACACAACAGTCATTAATTGCAAGACCAAAACGAAAACATTTGAACAAATGTCTGACACAGTTGCTATAGTTACCACAAAGGTTTGGGGTACAAAGCCCATCACTGTGTACATCAGAGGATATTTAACTTATTATTAAATGCTCCTTATCATCCTGTTCTTTTGCTCTGTTGAGCATAAACGCCCGGTATGACCACGGTCTGACCTGTGAGGCCATTAAATAACCAAAGTGCCTGGCTTGAGGGCACCTCAACAGTAAAAATAAAGGGAGGGAAAGAGCTATACTTGTATGTCCACACCTAAATTAGTCCTGCTGGTTCAGAGGTCAAACCATTAACCTTCCTGTTGCACTTCGTCATGCTTCTTAAAGCTTTGAGCTTTTAGGCTGAAAGAATAAAAAGAGAAATAATTCTAACCCTATCATGAATAATCAATGAGTCCAACATCTAAAACTTAATACTGCTGAATCGTCCAAAAAAAGAAAAGAAAGGAGGGCTTTCTATCTTTTGGCCACATTTCAAAGTCAGCACTAAAACATCCCAAATCTCTTAGCAGTCAAACCCAAGTCATTGATACTGACAAAGTACAAGCTTCTCCTCACTGCTGTCCAGGTACAATCCGCCCTCTAGCTGGATCTGCCTTTCTCCTCCTCTTGCTATTCCTTCAGCCATCGCCTTCCCCTCCCAGCACATCTTAAGTCAGTCAGCTGGCCTCTTTGATGTTATTTTGGGATCAATATGTTCTGGAAGCTAGTGAGCCACTCTCATACGACTGCAGGGAGGAAGGAGGGAGGGAGGGAGGGAGGGAGGGAGGGAGGGAAGTGTGCACCAGATTTTGTCAATTGACGACGTACGAGGAACCACTGCATCTCTGTTTTCCTCATCGTGTCCCATAGTGAACACCAGCTATAGAGAACACACTCGGGGTGCAGATGCATGCTAAGCTGGTGTGTGTTTGCACACTGCACATTTATAGACTGTACATTTAGCTTGGTTAGACCTACAGGCAATTCATATGGTGTGTATATGCAGAAATATGAATATTCATACATATAGATTATTATATTAACACACACACACACACACTACTACTACTGCTGCTACAAGTTGAACTTGTTAGATTTGTCAACAAAAATATAATCATTGAAAAACACTGAATCTTGTGACATCATGACATGGTCATGTTGTTCAGTCATGTTTTGACAGACACTTCCTCCTTTATTCATTTTTCAATTCTCCATCTACAAAAAAATGTGTTGTTTATGAGCAACAGCAAAACAAACACATCAGTGGCAGTATCAGCCTTTACACCCCCACATTAGCTGAAGCTCAACACGTGCACATACTTATATTGCATGTACATTTACAAATGCGCATGTGCACACACACACACACACACACACACACACACACGCCTTCACGCTATTACCTCAAGCCAAAGTCCCTCGGCCACATTTCAATCTGCATTCATATTAATGTCAAAGCAGCTTGCCACCCCGATGAATAGCCATTACCAATCCATTTGGACTGGGTTATCATCAGCTGGCACTGGCCCCAAATCCCATTTCACCCCTTCTACAAGCTCCAACCCTGTCCTGCACAGACATTATCTCTTATTGGCTATATATATATATATATATATATATATATATATATATATATATCCAGCAGATCAGATCCTGCTGCAGATCTGCATGATGCTGCCACACTACCTCAGTTAGTCTCTGTTCTGGTTTATACTAGCATCATTCATTCATTCATTCATTCAGATGGAATAAAAGAACCCAAACTTTTTCTACCACAAAGACTTTCAGCAGCAGACAGAGCATATGAGAGAGTATGTCCAGAACAGCCGGCAGTGAGCAACATAAAGCAGGGATGGCAAACTGGACTTACAAAACAGCCAAAAGTTAGAGTTAAAGACTTATTGAAATGTTTAAAACACATCCTCCATCAGCTGACAGTGCTCCTGGTTATTGGCACAACAGTGATGCATCACTGTCGTGCCAATAATGACAATAAAGGACACCCTCTCATGTAATATTACTTAAGTAGACATGCGTGGTAAGGCAGAGGAGACACTGTAGTCTTTACACACCATGTAGCACACAACAACGCATCAGAGTTTGTTGATGTTCTCTTCTGGAGAGTTCAGTCAGTTTGTAGTTGTCCGAACCTCTCTGTCCCACTGTAACCAGTCCACCAAGCCTCTCTGTCCCACTGTAACCAGTCCACCAAGCCTCTCTGTCCCACTGTAACCAGTCCACCAAGCCTCTCTGTCCCACTGTAACCAGTCCTCCAAGCCTCTCTGTCCCACTGTAACCAGTCCACCAAGCCTCTCTGTCCCACTGTAACCAGTCCACCAAGCCTCTCTGTCCCAGAAATTGTCAACAACAGCAGACTCACCTCACTGAAGGTAAAAGCATTTAGTATACTAGCCAGAACCAGCATGCACCTGTTGGTCAGACAACACAGTAAGGTATGTCAGATTTGGGTCACTTAGCATGTTCACTGGGTGGCAAGTAGATGCAGCCATAAACGTACACAATTAACATGTATGAGTAACTCAGTAACACTGATTCAAGGTCAGTTATGTATCTGTTTGTAAGATGAGGGATTAAGACAAAATCATCCATCCATCCAGCCATTATCTGTAACCGCTTATCGTCATCAGGGTCAAAATGGGGCTGGAGCCTATACCAGCTGACCAGCTGGCGAGAGGCGGGGTACACCCTTGACAAGTCACCAGTTCATCACAGGGCACATAGAGACAAACAACCATTCACATTCACACCTACGGACACAAATTAACCTGTTAAGGTTCATGTCTTTGGACTGTGGGAGGAAGCCGTAGAGAACATACAAACTCCATGCAGAAAGGCCCCAGCCGAGGTTCAAACCAGGAACCTTCATGCTGTGAGGCAAGAGGCACCCAAGACAAAATCAATGTGAGAATAATTACCGAGTCTTATCATGATATCAGTATTGAATGTCCTACCCTATTATGACAGACTGAACATATCATTTATTGACACGTGTCAACAGTCAACAACAATAAATCAATATAATTTCAACATGGTACTGTGGAGGGACGATGCACAATTATGTCACCATGGCAACAGAGAACTACTTTTCAGATTGGCTAGTATACATATCAGGAGACCTCCAATATAGCTCAATCACAGTTCAAAATAGGTATTTTATATCCTTAAATTTCAGGTAACTGTAGCAACCGTAGTAGCAATAGCAACTAATGCTTAATGAACTTAAAGTTACCTCAACATTATTTAAAATAACCAAACACACATTTTAAAGACGAGGGGAGGAGAGTGATAATGGGCTACAGACAGAATAACTGATTGGCTACAACAGAGATGAATGATGGTTGTTTTGCCCTCATGTCCTCCACCTCTGCAAACAGATGGAGGACACATCAAATGAAAATCCATCACTCAAAGTAATTTAACTCAAAATGAACGGATATAGTGTTATATTGTCAACACGCAGTACAATCCTCCAATGTTGGGAACATGGGAATCTTTTCAGTCTCTAACGATTTTATGTCAACTGTATTTGTCATCAAGTAAAACTGTTTAAAAGTGAAACAAATTAAAAGTGTTGATTCATGATTGTGAAGAAATAGTGATTTATTTTCTGAGGTTAATACTGTAACATGTTAGAATTGTAGTCTAACATTAAAGCATCGTAATGTCTTGTTTTTGTTTTGATTCGGAGCTCTTATGTGGTGTTGATGGAGCTACAGTACCATGCATCTTTGATAAAGCTTTGTGAGCCATCAGTTGAAGCATTAGACCATCATTAGCCAGGGATGCTACAGGCATGGACACCCAAAATGTATCATTTGGTGCTTTGATGATGGTGGAGAACACTATCTAACATGTTGCTCCTAATGGTCTAATTTAGACACTATGTGATTTGTGTTGCGCTCGCCACTGGGTTCAGCACACTCCGTGGCCAGAGTTCAACCTGATTGAACTTTGAGTGTGTGTGTGCTGGCAGTACACTGTGCCGTGCCATTGGAAATGATGGGTTTTAGAGCGCAGTGCGGCTGTTGTCACGTTGTGTCTGAAAGGCCAGTAATTCTCTGTGACGGTCCCCTGGTTTGTTTACTTTTCCTGTGTTTCTTTAATGCAGAAGGTACCTGAGGGGCGCCATGATCTCCCTAGTTGGAAGCACCTGGGTTCTGTGATTTCCCGCTATATGACAGCTGCTCTGCTGTGTATTGTATTGTTGTGTTATTGCGGTTTTCAGCCATCCAACATCTTACCCTCACCACATGTTGCATTTAAGCATACATGCACGTTCATTACTAACTTTACTGACAAACACACCTCATCGTATCCTCACTTCAGTTTATGATCATTGACAATAAATGACCTTTTATGATGGCCTGCTTCTACCTTGTTTTTGTTTTTGTCATGGCCTCAGAGCCAGGTTGTGACACTCTTCCACAAGTGTTCAGTTGGGTTGAGATCACACCATTCAGTGAACCAACATGTCCTGTATGGAAGCATCTGTGTTCATTATGTTTCTACAATGTTTTCAGATTTTTAAGTTTTCATTTCTTTCTCGTCTGCATGTCCCCATATCTAGTCGTGTTGCTTCCACATTCATCATCACCAAACCACAGTCAACATGAACATTCTGATTATACTTTTCCAAACTTTAACCTACATTATGTCACAGTTTAGTTGCTACTACAAATGCCTTGTTGAAAAATGTCACCATTGAACATTTTGCAGACACATAAGGTTCTGTCTGATCTATTGAAAAACCATAATATTAATATTTCCCTGAAAAACATATTTTGCTCATGCAAATAGTTACATACTGTGTGAACCTAACCGCGCACACACAAGCGACAAAGTGTCTTCTTCCCTCTTTATCCATCCATCCATCTCTCTGCCTCTCTGTCTGTCTTTCCTGCTCTGTAAGCAGAGCTCAGACTTGCTGCTTGCCAGTTGCATAATAAATACAGCCTGCTTGGTTCACATGGGATCACAAGCCTCTACATTAGCATTCCTTACACGAGCACCCAAACACACAAATACACAAGCATGGCTGACAGCAGTGACATCACCAGGCTTGTCAACCTAAACACACTCTCAGTCTTTCTACACCGAGCCTGTTACGAACACCTCGATGCTTTCACCTGTCTCTCTTCACCTCGTCTCCAGATTCCACACTGATTGTTGGACCACGTTAATGTTTAATCACGGCTAGAAATTATCCAATAATTCAATTCAACACATTGGGGTCAAATATGTGTGCAATAATATACTTTATTGTTGATAAATAATTGACAAGAAGTGACTGTCAGATTTGAGAGTTGCCAACAGCAAAGCTTGGTGTTTTACTTCATCATGTACTCATTTTATACATTATCACTTATTTCTACAGCATCTTAACAGAAATTAGCCAAACAAAAGCACACTATGAGAATGAATAATTAACTAACTAACTAAATAAATTGTGATTTAAAGCAGAACAAGCATTAATGCCAATTTTTTTTTTTCGTTGAAACTTACGGTGCAATGAACAGAGCTGAACAGAAGGAGAATGCATCATCAATCTGTTTTGACACATTTGTTATGAATCAATACAGTGATCATCATAATGAAACATTCAGTCCAAAGACATGCAGGTTAGATTTACTGTCCACTCTAAATTGGTCAGCCTCTGTGTGTTCACTCTGTGAGTGGCTGTCGACCTGTCCAGGTGTACCCCTCCATCTCTGGTCCCCTCCACCTACATGACCCTGCAAAGGATGATCGGGTACTGTTCATGGATTCATGGGTAATGATGTGGATGCGTTATTTGTTTGTCCCAGTTAATTACACTGTAGTCAGTTGAAGACTTTTTTTTTTTGGCCTGTGTGTCCTATTTGTATGTTCATCACCTGGCAACCACTGTTTCTGTGAAATAAAGCAAACATGGAAGTGTGAAAAAAAACTGCAGTTCCTCAAACGGCCACTTGAGGTTGGCTACAAAACAAGCGACCATAAGCCCCCATGTTTCTTTTCTTTATTTTTCGTCATGTTTAGATTCAGTATTTTATTTTTATTTTTTTAAGATTATTTTTTTGGCCTTTTCAAGCTTTATTTCTGATAGAGACAGCTGAAGAGTGACAGGAATGTGGGGAGAGAGAGAGATGGGGAATGACATGCGGGAAAGAGCCACAGGTCGGATTCGAACCCTGGACTTCCGCAGCAAGGACTGAGCCTTTGTACATGGGGTGGCTGCTCTACCAACTGAGCTAAATGCCGCCCCTAGATTCAGTATTTTTAAGCCTGTATTTTACATTATATTACAAATCTGTATGATGAGCTGCATGATGCGACTGGAATGTTTGTACTATAATCAGACATGCACAGATAATAATTAATGGATTATTTCATTAAAACGTCTAAACGTGATACATAAGGAATTTCCACTACCACTGGAAAGAACAAGTTTTACAAAGTTTTTGCACTTCATCATTATTATATCAGCCTTTAATCATAAAGTAATCACATTCCATTCTCAGCCCTCATGAACAATCTGAACATAACTTTAGTCCACCTCCGAGCTGTACATTCTCCCTCCATCCTCCTTGGATCTGGGATGGATGTGAGGGGAGAGGGGAGCTGGGAGAGGGCTGAGGGGAGGGGACGTGCTGGCTAACACCAATGAGGCCTAATTAGAGAGATTAGAAGTGGAGGGAGTGACTCACACTACAATAGCAGCTCTGACCTAACTGCTAATGTTCTCCACCCAGCCCATTTAATCCAATTCACATCCATTATCTTTAGCCTCTTTGTGCTTGCTTCCCTCTCCGTCCTGTCACTTCATGCTGAATGTCATCCTTTGTTTTGTTTTTTTCCTTCTCATCCTTGGACGAGGAGGATGATCAGTGCAGATGTGACCAAAGGATGGTGAAAGATCTGGCCTTTCACTCTTCCTCACGTATCATCTTATTCATGCTTTATCAAGGGCAAAGTCAATTTAATAATATAAGCAGCCTGAAATATGTCTTCAGCTAAGTGATCACATTTAGCTGACGGCTGATTTTGCATAAACTTGGTGATACTTCAACACACACTTGAGTGAGCAGTGCAATTCAACTAGTGATACAACTTTGGAAGAAAAAACTAAGGATGTGCTTAAATTCTGCAGATTAGCTAATGTTGCTTCAATTTATCAATCCAGTATAGAATGTAAAACTTTTCAAACAAAGCAGAAACACTGCACTGCAACAAAAATGTTGATTTACTGAAATAAAAACTATCCAAATAATGGTAGTCCTGATTCAGATTCACATTTTTGAGCCTATTGAGATAGGCTAATTATCATATGAAGTTTCATTGTGACCTCTTGTTGTGACTCACAAATAAACATTCGTGAAGTACATCAGAAATAAACTGCCCCCAGTTTGTCACACCCGAGCCTGAGACATATGCTTATGTTACCTGGATGTTTTTACATTGGCCTCTGCTGTTAAAAAAGAGCGAGGAGAGGTACAAAGCTCCATATGAGGTTTGTTAGTGTCAAAGTAATCTGATTATTTTGTACTTGAATACCGGGTCAGGCAAATATACTGTTTTAAAATGCGAATCCATCTATGAGCACCCATTAATGTTGTTTTAATCACACCCTGATTCTATCAAACACGGTCTGTGGGCTAGTGTTAGCATTATGACTGTCATGTTAAAATGTTGCCATTTCATATAGGACTGTCTTTTTATTATGAGCGCAAAAAAATTGTCTGAAAACGTGATTTGTTGTTGGTTTTTTTCACAGTTGTTGCTGAGAAAGTAGCTTGATATTTTGAAATAATGTCATACTGAGTCTTTTTAAAGATCATTCATAGTCTTTAAAATACATTTTCAGCAGACAAGTGTGGAAAATGAATGTGTGATGTGTAACCTTGTAGGTTTCCATCTTTACTCAGACAAACATGAAATAGATAAAAAGGTATTTTACAAGCACAATAACAATGTATGTTGTTTTTCTTTTTTAATAACAAATTAGAATTACAGTGCACTGGTATAATCGATTAAAAAACAGCACGTACAAAAGCGAGAGGTTTTCAGGATGAATCCTTGATATGACACTAACTCTCACTCTCTTAGGTGAAGGTCTTTTTATGCAAGGAAAAGCGAGTATCAGCAGTCGCCAGTCGGCCCCATCTTCAATAGCTCAGACTAGCTTCAGTCCCACATCAGAGAGGGCCCTTTCAAAGTGCTCCGTAACACCAGGCTGCTTAGGTGGGTGGCAACAGCAGGCCGAGGTTGGGTCAACCTGATAAGACGTTCAAACTCTCCCTGGTTGGGTTGGGAGTCCAGAGTCTGGAACGTGCTGAACGTCATGCCTTTGATTTGCTGCAATATCCCAACCCCTGTCCGTGAGAGAAGCTCAAATCCGGCCCGTCTAAGATCAAATAGATGATTTCACGGACAAACGTGAGCACAAAGCACATACACTCTGAGGCACCACAAATCCAGAAACACTATGTCAAATGAACCCCAGTAATGAAAAGTCAGACTTACTGCATGCGTCGCACTTTGAAGCCCACAATCATCAGAACAGATGAGTAACATTCAATAGAGACTGATAAAAATAAAGATTAAGACACAATCAGGCCCACGCAGCTTAAAGATGACATTTGTGTGTTTCAGTTGATAAGCATGTCAACTGCTCCAGATGGCTTACACTGGGGTAGCTCAGGATTAGGGAAAAATAGAAACCAAAAAAAGCATACTATCCTAGCAACAGCAAAAAAAGGCAGTGAGCCTATCTATGGTTGAAATCTGAACGTAATCTGTCCTGCAGTTTGCGTGTATATTCTAAATATTCTACGTGGGCACAAAAACCTGGAACTTGTTTTGAGCGTTTACAGTGAATGTTGGGTTTCACAGGATGCATGTGAACTGTGAAGCAAAGAGTCATATAGTGCTGTATCTCTGCTCGTGTTTCATTCTCTGCATTATTTATAATGTACTGTGGTACAAATAAAGTTAAATGGCCGTCAAAGTCAAAATAATTCAATTAGCAATTGTGTTGGTTTGTACTGTAACCATGAACAGACAACAATCACTAAAATTCTTTGCCACTAAAGAAAAGTCTGGATCTAATAATCATGAGACAACGTTTAAAGTTTAAAGAAGCACAATATTGTACTGAGAGCAGGATTCTGAAGGAAATGAGTGTAAGTTTGAGGTAAATCAGGTGACAGTTCAGTGGGGAGACATTTGACAAAGGATGAAACTCTGACAGGATCAATCTTGACACAGTGTCTCTGCAGTTCACAAATGATGTTATTAATCAAACAATTATCACCGTACACAGGAACAATGACTTTCTCTACTGGCAGAGGAGTGGATGGATGAAGGGGTTTAACAGAGGAAAATTATTGTGGTAGTCACGGCAACCAGGAAGATGATGAATGATGACCCCCACCCAGCTGGTCCCCCTTCGACTCCTCTCCACGTGGCATACAATGGTGCTGCCTCTGAACAAAGCTGCTTTAGGTACAATTGTCACATTTATATTAAATGTTCTCATAGCAACAAATTGTGGCATCTATTGGCACAAAGGGTGAAGGCTAACGCTGAAGCGACGTTCATTTTGTACATGATTCATTCATGAAATTTCATGTTCACAATGCACATGCTTTTTTATATATATATATATATATATATATATATATATATATATATATATATATATATATATATATATATATATATATATATATATATATATAGTAATGCAGCTTAACCTTTTCAAAAAGAAAGATGAAGACACGCATGCATTTCTGACATCTAATTGAATTTTAAGGACTGTATGAACATAAACGCGTTGGAAAATGGTCCCAGATAATGAAAGAGAATGTACTTTAGCTGATTTGAAATCACGAACATGACACTGGCAGCATCAATATGTTTTTGTTTTATCTGAAATATTCAGTCCCACAACTGCTTTTGATTGATTGAATTTGATAAATAGAAAATACAATAAACAGATGTGCATAAATCCTAAAGATTCATTAAGATGTCCCTGACAGTAAATTATTCAGAATATAGGCAGATTTAATTCCACCACACGACCCTTTTCCTTTTTAGACTGGGTTGTTTCAGGATATATACACTAGCCTTCTTATCCAGGCCATTAGAGTAGCAAACAAATGCAGTGAAAAATCATGTAAATTCTTCAGAAACTGTTGAACCAATTCAGCTCTTGAAAATTTTGGGTGAATATTGGACTGAGATTACATAAAATTGTGAATTTGTCAGGTTTGTTTAATCCTTTGTTTTCTTTGTTGGTTTTTATGACTTCTGGCTTGAGATATGACATGATTTATGTTTCATTTTTATTCATATCATTTTGTGATGATGACTTTACGTTCATTTCATGCGTTTTCGCAATAGTCAGTGTGGGTTCAGTTGAGTTTGTCTATCAGACATTTTGATTTGATGTTATCACTTGTTCTACTGTCAGACAATGCTATGCTCTTTACATCAAGGCAGCTACTTTTAAATGTCTTTGGTTATATTCGCCTGTGCTATTACAAGGAGTGATGTTACCAATGAACATGATTTAGTCAAAATAGATTGACAGGATTGTTGCATCATTGTGAAGAAGCACCTTGTAATTCAAAGGATTAGCTAAAAACAGAAAATATACTACAGTACCCATCATATGCATTGATAGTGTGAGATAAAATTACAACACCACGATAAAAGATCAACACACCATACTGTATATACATGGGTGCCAGAAGATAACACTGACTGACCGAACCATTGGCACATTGGTCTAACACAGATGCCTGAAAATCTAATGACAGACATGAAAATGTAGCGTGTTAAACTGAGCCCAAACAGAGCTGAGACAATGTAGAGGCCCAAAAACATTTCCTTTCATCTGGTTCCAGCTTCTCAAATGTGACAAATTAGAAAGTAAATGATGAATCAATTAATCAATAAAATATTTAGGAGACTAATTAATAATGCGTGCCCAGTGGTGATATCTGAGGTTTAGTATCAGCCGATACTGATCCGATACAGAAAAACAGCGCGGAATTACGGTAACAAACGGTATGTCTCATTGTGTGGAAAAGACTGGGATCATTCTTTTGTGCAAGACTTAATCTGCTGTGTGACTTAAACATTTCTTTCCTATTTTTTAAAAACAAATAAACAGATATAAATGTACTGAATTACTTATTTATTTAATAACTGTGCACCAGTACAACAATCTTAAAAAAACCAATAGCTTCACAAGCTTGATAGACATTCAAAATAAACAGTCAGTTCTTTGTAATGGTTTAGTTTAGTGCAAAAATGATTTTTAACATCCAACACAAAAGTGGAACATTTTCACCTCTTTCCTTCATCTCCTTCAAAGTTAGCTGCTTCATACTGACTACCGAATGACTCTGGTTAAAAGGATAACTGTGAAATACTATTGTACATATTTCTGTACTGGTATTTTGCCTGTACAGCGGGGCTATGCATTGTCTTACCAGATAAAAAAAGCTGTGGTTTGGTCTCCATGCTGCAAAGTTCAAAGTCTTGTTTTATCACTGAGCTGCCAGCACGAGTGGCAAGAGGAAGCATGATGATATTGAGTTACCAGCCATCTGCAGTGCAGCTTAAAACACTTAGCCTGCAACCCAAAGCGCCTGTGTGTGCGCCTCCCTTCCTTTATTCTGCGGTCTCTTCCGAGTAGAACATGTAATGCATCATCTTCACCCACCTACTGTACAGCTCAAAACAAGGTGGGATCAAAGCCTGACACATATCATAATGGACAAACTGTGTATCACTTCCAACAGGGATATCGGATTCAATGTGTGACTCAGGCAGCAATACCAAAAAGGATGTAAGAAAACCCCATCTAGATGAGACAACATGCACTCCCTGCTGATTTCCACCTCCTAAAAGTTGAAACAAAGTGAGGAGGAGTGTGAAAAGGGGGCTTGTGGCAAGGACAGGAAAATGTGTGACTGTGAAGAGCCTGCGAGCGAGGCAAAATGCGTGTGTTTTTAAATCGTGTGAGTGTGTGTGCTAATTTTGGTTAATAGGCCTGGGAATGATGTTGGCTAAAGTAGGGCTCCCTGGTTTAATGGTAATTAGATTTTTGCTTTTGGTTGGCTCACCCAGTGCCTGTCAACATCATGTAACAGCAGTGGTCTTTGGAGTGACAGAGCCTGAGAGGCTTTTTTCACTGGCCATAGGCCAAAACAGGGCTGCAGGCAGAAAGGCAGAGCTCCACAAGACATGCAACTACAAAGAGGGTAAGGAGAAGGGCCAAACTAAAAATCAAGTGATATCAATGCAAAATGAAAGGATTTGGTACAGATACCAAAACTATTGTCAAGTGTGTTCAAGTGTGTCCATCTCGGAAACAGTCAAGCCAGACAGAAGATAGAACTGCAGGGACAGTAATTCACAGGCCTCATTTCTAAAAAAATGTTCTGAGATTTATATTTGAACTTCACAATTATTTTCGACACTGTGCTCATGTTCCTTATGTACTGAGCAGAAAAATACTTGCCTATTTGTTATGCACCTATGATCTATAAATCTGAAATTAGCTTCAAATATGTTGCACCTTAGAATGAGTGATTTCCCCTTCTATAAAGCTAGAACAGTTTAGGGTTCAGTCAGAAATACCCATGGACCAAAGGAGAAAAGCAAACTCACAGCAAAGGTGAAGGAGATCGAAACAACTAGACAGCCTGACCATGGATACATCGTTCATTTGACACACTATTTAAAGATTTTCCTCACACCTTTAATAAACAATTCCTATTACATTGTTCATAAAGCTAATGCAGAATTCACCACAGGCTTGGACGCATATTTGTCCCAAACTGCAACACACCAACATTTGCTTAGAAGACAAGCAAAGACTAGGTACATTCTGCACAAGTCAAGAATCAAAAATTAGTAAGACAGACAGCAGTGACACACCTTCTACCGGCCACTACATGATATCTAGACAGGATAGAGTCACTTGGACAAGCATCACTCTGTGGATCATGTTGCATCCTCGCAGTCCAACTGAGTGTCATGTTGGGTCTTAGTACCAGACAGCGAATGTACATATTTTTAAGTTTGGAGTAACAGTCATCCAAAGTGACACAGTAATAATTAGTATTAATAGTATTAGTAGTAGCACAAGTGGCATTAGCCCTTCTTTCTCTTGGATCGCATGTAATTAAAGTAAATTATTTTAAGCACCATAATACGGCACAGTTTTGCAGCTGCTGCTTCTACCAGCCTACAGTTGTGTTATGTGACCATAGTAATATGTATTCTGTAAAGAACCTCATTGTCGTCATTCCACATGGTCATTCCAACAGGGTTCATTCCATCCATCCATCCGTCCATCCATCCACTTGCTCCTATCAAGGTGTCTGTGAGACACTGTTTAGTTAATAAATCACCACACGGTGCCTTGGGTTAGAGACTGTGATTAGGTTACTGATTAAATGAACATTTTGACACTGATGAGTCAATGAGCTGCAATTTCAAAGCAGCACATGATAATTTCAGTTATGTGTCTACATTTACACCTAAATGTGATGTCAGGATAGATTGAGTATATAAATACACTTCTATATTCCTCCAGAAAAGTATGAACTTTTTTTTTTTTTACTGTACAGTCATCAGTGCACATATCCACTATTGTTTTAGGATCAAAGATCTAATCCATATACTAACAGACTGTTGGGCGCACAGACCTTTTGTCTCTCATTGAACTAATCAGTAAGTATCCAAAAAGCTGGAAAAAAAACATGAATGGAAGCAAATCCAACTGGCTTCAACAGATAATTCCTCATCCAAACACTGTTCATTAGCATTTGGCAGTGGAGAGAGGGCCTGTAATGATTCTGCTGACATCATTACGGACCTGAACATGCAGCATCAACATCAACAGACACAAACAGGCTAAACACAGGTTTTGCTGTTTATGTCCGTGCTGTTATTGTCGTATATTTCTTCTGCATTGTTGCATGATTGCTTTTCAGGATATCTGGTTTTCTTTACTGGCAAACTGGAATCAATGCTGGATTACTAATCAGGCAAAGCGAGGGATTGCCTCAGGGCCCCAGACCCTTTCTCCTGAATGCCCCAGGTTCAGTGTTAGTCAGTTGGTTTATAGTAAATTAATCACATGCACATTTTTGAATATGCACTATTAAAATACAATATCTACTGTGAAGGGACCCTGAGTCAGCATCTTAAAAGAGCACTCCACCAACTCCACCTACATTTCCCATAATGGAACTTGATCACTGATTCAGGTGTTATGCTAGTTGTGGGTAATAAACTTCTTTTTCTGTAATACACCAAACAATGAATATGTTTGTTTTTTGCAGTTTTAGTAAAGAGGAAGGGGATTGAGAACATGGGGCTGTGCAGGTGTTCTGCCCTTTGATGGGCTTACTTGTTTTGATGAGCGCTAAATATATAAACGTTGTAATGCTCCTTTTTTTGCTTTGTTGCAGCTGGTTTATGTTGCCCTGAAAGCTCAGTCCTTAACTCATAGCCACTTTGTTGATTATAAGTGACAGAAACAGTAGCTGAGCCGTGACATTAACTGTGGTTAATAGTGAAATCGGTTAATCGCTGCATCGCTAGATTAAAGAAACATCTGGAGCAAATAAGAATTTACCATTGGAATAGGAGCAGATTACAACATGCATTGAATTAGCAGCAAAGCTGATTTCTGGCCTCTGGTACACACACTGAATTACTTTGCTGTTCTCTCTCTCTCTCTCTCTCTCTCTCTCTCTCTCTCTCTCTGTCTCTTACTCTCAGTCTGGTACCTAGAAAGTACCTCAGGAGCGTCAGGCTTGGCTGGTTTCCATTCGATTTCCCCTGCGGGTCATCCATCGGCCTGGGGACGTGGCGAGCCGGAGCGCCCAGCCCCGAGGTGATTAACGGAAGAAAGATGGCTGCAGTTCGCGGCGTAAATCCAAAGGCGTTTCAGGTGGAACACGGGTGCTTGTCTAGCAGTGAGGAATGGGGGGAGGCTTCAACCAATCCAGCACTGAAAACCTCTCTCCCTCTCTGCCCTTACTCCAGTTTCAGCAAATGTCTCAAAAGAGAGGAGAGTCACAGCAAACGGGAGAAGGGGATACTCAAAGGATATTCTTTTAAGAAAGCCACAAAACAATCGGTAATGCTCAACGGAAAGCTATGCTCAGGGAAACGACACAGAATAGAGTGACAGAGGCTGAGAGAGCTAGAGTGGAAACCTGTGCACCCTGGGGTGATATTAGTGAACCCCATCTGCTGAACATCTGGCGCGAGGAGGCAAACACGGAGCGGCCTGCTCAGGAAATCTTAAATTTAGCAGCCATGCACTCACAGAGGGCAAGACAAGCTGCAGTCCTGCTGAGACTGATGGAGACGACAGCTGGATAAACTCTCCATTCATCATCCACCTAACATGTTCTTCTGACCAATCAGATAAGAGAATATCTGTAGATCTGCAATGAATGGTTACATAATTATCCACTGATTATTTTAAATTAATTGTTTTACCTTTATTTAATACTAACAAATGTCAAGATCAGGCTTGAGCCTAAAATCATGGTTTAAATGTTAGCCTGACAAGCACACACAAAAGAAAACTAAATATTCTCTTTATAATGAAACTGAACTGCTCAGATCACTCAATCAATCACTGTACTACTATGAGAATTACAGTTTGTTAAAGCCACTATTAAAATTTCTGATTGTGCTGCCAGCCAGTGGTGGATTAAAGAGACAGACAGCAGTTAAGAGACGTTTTATGCAAAATTCACTCAGTGATGCGTGTCCTGGATATTTCTGATGCCGCTGCCCTGTGCTGTACACAACCTGTAGAAACCTCCACTGCTTAATTCATGAATACGTTTGGTTCTCAGTCCAGCAGGACTCGTCCATCAGCGCTTAGACATAACTGGACAAACTGTAACTGCATTACATGATTTATCTGCTAGAATCAATCACAGTCAGACTGAAGGTTTAATTTTCCTGCACAAACCTGTTAATTTGAATGAACAGTTTAATAAGTCCTCTCAGATGATTGTTCCGTGGCAGCAGGCACTGACAATTTGTCAGATTACTTTGTTGCAGTCACCCACATTATATGATCAAATTGCCCAAAGCAATATTTTCGGTCAATTAGTATAACCTGAACTCTGTGATTGATTTTTAATCCACAAATGGCTGGACTGCCCGTCAGGGTCTACTGTTTCTGTCTATATGTATCTGAGGGAAGGACAGGTGGAAGTGATTACAGGGAGTGCGAGGGCCTTGATAACTGGAGTGTGACTGCGTTATAGGAAAAGTCAAAGTTGCCATTAGAACTCCAAACCCGTTCATTAGCACAACCATGGCATGTCCAAGTAACTGACAAGCTTCATGCCTGACTTCACCTCAGCTGTCTGACTCGCTCTGCAGGTGGAGCTTTTCTCTTTTGTCACAATCTCAACTGTTCTCTTTGCATGAAGCTCAACCATTTTAGTGTCAGAGGGATTGTTGCATGTTCAGTTCATTATTAAACAGACAGTTTTTAGTAGCCAGACTAGTAGTGTGGCTATATGGCAATGAAGGTAGCTGTGTTGATGGTCGATGGATTGCCATGAAGGGAGAACCCGAATGTCTTTTCATCTTGTCCCCCCCATGAGGTTTAAAGTTTTCAATTATTCAGAGACGTATCAACATCTACTGTATGTCTAGTCATGCGTCTCAGATGTATCCTCATGACTTTGACACTACTGACATGTGCTGACAACAACTGGATGGATTTGTAATGGATAATTACAGAAGCGTGCTAGTAGAACTTATATGAACTTCTCATATAAACTGTTTTTCTCTCTCCATTTGATTTTTTCTGTTTTTCCTTCTTGTGGTTACCTCCCTATCCTGAGTGGAACAGGGTGACCTTGCACTATGATAACGTCCAAACATGTTAAACTGGTGCTTCTCCTGGGAGAGTGATCACCCATTGTAGTTTCTGATAAATACCCTGCTCACGTGTAACATTTGTCATTCCCTCTGCAGACTGCTGTGCACTCTGTATGACTGCTGACCTTATTTGCAAAAAAATAAAACTATTCTAGTCTTTAGATCAGTTTCGCATTAGTTCATAAGAATTTCTGCAACACATTGAAATGTATTTTGCATTTACTTCACTGGGACAGTATCTAAGACAAGGTTAGGACCTCAACTTTTATCCATCAAACAATTTGATGAATTTCAGCACACAGCTGAGTTCTATGACACATTTTTATGGTGGTTTGACTTTTTGATCAATGAAAGTATTTGAAAGGATGCTCACAGTTAATAAAAACCTATTTTTTTCTTGCACATTTTTACCCTTTTTTGTACTTATTCTATTTCAACTTTTTGGTTCTACTTCATAAGCCACAAGTAACTAATGAATTGAACACAGTTGGCCTAATGAGACACATAAAGCCCAGGGATCACTTTAAGACTGAGCCCTGGACTTGAAAAATAAGCAGATTTCCTTGATTTTAAAATGACCTGTTTCACAAGCTGAATGAAAATGAACTGAGTTGCAGTGTGGCAAAATCCTTCACCGCCCTCATCTCACATGGGGTCAGTGGGAGAATTGGCTGGAGATTGAGAGGCAAACGCAAAACATGAAGTAAAATCAGACAGCTCAAAGAGTGCCAAAGAGCAAAGGGGCTTAAAGCTCAACAGAGATGTAAGATAGAGAGAGAGAAAGGTCACTAGAGATTAAGAAAAAGGAGAGGGCATTGCTGTTTAAACCACCTCCCCCTGGAACAAAGACAAATCGGGCTATGCTCGCTATGCCCCCCCAAGTCCCTATCTCTCTCCAAGGAGGAAGCCAGCATCTCCCAAGCATTAAAGTGGAAAAACCAACGCCACTGCAAGAATTTAATGAGGAGGGCTCTGCACTGTTCTGCGCTCAGTGTGTGACACAACACTTCTTGGCATGTAGTGATTTTCTCTCCTTCTCTCTTCTTTATTCACTGCCTTTATTTCCACTGGCTACACTGAAGGAATGGGGTAGATATTCAGGCTTGAAACCAGCCCAGGCCCACTCAGTACTCAGTGTTAGGAAGCAACAATACCATGCTTCCCCTCAGCACTGAGCATACCAGTCCTCTATGCACCAATCATGTAAAGCAGCATAAAGGTCACAAGTCCACTATACACAAGGAGACATTTTATTGGATTATTATTGATCTGTTAAAAGTAATAATACACCAATACATGGAGATTTTTGTTTGTTTTACCTTTGTGCTGGATAAAAATATGGATAATGGATGGATGTGTCTAACAC
This sequence comes from Argyrosomus regius, assembly GCA_946959425.1. Classification (NCBI taxonomy): domain Eukaryota; kingdom Metazoa; phylum Chordata; class Actinopteri; family Sciaenidae; genus Argyrosomus; species Argyrosomus regius. Next base: position 2,304,184 of record OX336885.1, read on the forward strand.
TGACACAGATCCAGGATGTGTTCAAAAGAGCTCAGAAAAAAGGCTGGAAGCAAGGGGGGGAAACTGTTAGTCAAGCTCCAGCAAAAGTCAATGAACAAACGAACAAAAAAAAAAAACGCCTCTGCTTCAGTTACAAAATGCCCACCACCCATGTAGTGCTGCACTGTGGTATAACGCTACATCACTGCTGTACCAGGCGTGTAGTCACCGCATTATTAGTCTGCGTGCAGTTACTCTTCAGTGTTATGTAATTAAAGCTCAGAGTTGTTAACAGCTCAGGTCAAAGACATGCTCAGATGACTCTAATGAATGCATCTACATTTTGACATATGATCTTGTTCTTTTAGCTTATTCTGGTGATTAGACAGACATGTGTGATCATTATGATGAAGATCTAAAGTAAAGAAAAGTTGTGACCCACCTTATAAACTTGAACCTCTCTGAAACTCTCAGTGGTTACAAAAACAGAATGACTTTCATTGAGGAGATGTAGACATTGAAAGCTTTGTAGATAAAATTGAGCTTGTGCTACTTTTCCACACAACCTTCCCACTAGCAAAACTGCACTGACTGCCGATCATCATACATCTCTCTCATTGGTCTTAAGCTCCAGTACTGACTTTAAACAGATCGCGGTTGAATGGCTTGATGTGCACACCTCTACAAAGCTCCAACACAAGGAATGAAAAGCAGAGCTGAAAAGAAGGTTTGTGCTCCCTTCCTAAATATTTGATCAAGGTACAAATCACAGGCAGCCATGACATTGGAAAGCAGGCATTGAGTTTTATTTTGGAGCTGCTTATGTGAAGATTGGTGGGGGGGTGAAAAAATTAATTTAAGGAGTAGGAGGCAGGAGAGCTTGCAGACGAGGGGAGGGGCAGTCTGTGTTGAAAGTGGGGGAAGAGGTTGATGGATGAACACTTCCAACACTGGTCTGATTGAGTGGTGAAACAAACCATATGAATTAATGCTTGGTGACAATCCAGAGTAAGCACTCTGAGGGCCACAGCTGAGCTATGTAAGCAAAAAACACGTTTTTCTACCTTTCTCCACAAAGACTGAACTATCTACATGTCATTAGAAAACAAACAGACAAATACCCTAATTCTAATTATGTAAGTACTTATGAAATAAATTGACAAGACAAGATTATTACCCAAACCATCAGCAGATTTAAGCAATTCAAAGTGGGGAACATGAATGCCAGAACCAAACTGATTAAATCAATCAATGTTGAGAAAAAACTGTTTGTGGCGCTGGGTGAAAAAACAAAGTCAGTAGGATTCATTCTGTGGGGACCGTCAATGTTTGAACCAAATGTAACCAAAATCCATCTGATATGTTTAAATTAGTTCAGTATTTGATCACTGACAGACTGAGAGCACATAACTATTATTTTAAAGTCACTGCATTGGTTTTCTATTAGTTTTTAGATTTTTGGATCCTCTTATTAGTTTTTAAATATCTGGCCTGGTACCAGCATCTCTCAGACATACTCCTTAGATGAGTACCAAGCAGATCCTCTGCACTGGACTCTAAAGCTCAACAAAAACACATGGTGAGTCTGCCTTCAACCTTTTACTACTGAGCTTTGAAGTTTCATCCATCTATTCTAATACTATTTATTAATTTTTATAAAATTCTATAATTTGAGTGTGTTTGCATGAAAGGCGCTATATGAATAAAGTTTAAGTTTTTCATTCCCTAGCACCCTGCTGCTAACGTGGCTCCAACAAAATGATGAAAATGGAGTTTCAGTCTCTATTATGGCTCCTTCTCCTCCAGTGATGCAAGTCATTAGCATCAGTTCATTGGGTCACTGGCTTTATGTTAAAAATATCAGCCTGAGCTGAAACCTGCTCTAAGTCACTTGAGCAATTTCCTTGACAGACTAAATTAGTGAGCAGTACTCGTCATCAGTAAACTTGAGGTCTTGAGGTTTAAAATGTGTGTTCTACAGTATTTATTAAAAAGACATTGGAGTTCTGCTTGTGCTGTTTTACTGTATTCTGTTCTAGCAGCCAGATCTCAGCAATTAACCCACCCAGTAAAAGATGATTATCACTGACAGGAAGGATGGCCAAAACTACAAAATAAGATCCAGGCTGTAAATAGCAGGAGTTTGGTTTCCTCTCAGTGTCTGTGTCTAAGCCAACACTGGCCGTTTATCTTCATAAAATGATAATATTGTATTTATTTCCTCATTAACAGCCAAGGAGGCGATTTTAAAAGGTGTCCTTGTGTGTCCTCAACAGTTTGCATCTTTATGCCGACTTTGAGATTCATCCTGAATCCTAAATTTAATCGCTTAATTCATTAATGACTTTTACTGCACGTGCTACTTTGTAAGCATTTAACAACTGTAAAATAAGTTATTGTGTGTGTGTGTGTGTGTGTGTGTGTGTGTGTGTGTGCGCGTGCGCGTGCGCACGCACATATTTTTTTCCATCCTGGTGAGAAATGGGATTTAACTTTATGGCCATTAGTTTGGGCTGTGTTCAGAATAATAATCCATAGTTATAGAAGCATGGTAATGTGACCAGAGATGGGAGAAACCCAGGGGGCCGTCAACAAGAATCCAACACTGCTGTATGAATAAGACTGAATGGGGGAGGCCACAGGGAATATGCAAAGAAAAAGAAATTACATTTGAGATAGTAAAGAAGGAGAAATGATGAAAAGAAGGAAATGACTGACATAAGTGAAAATTTCGGGGGGGAATAAAGAACTAGAAAAAAAATGAAGAAATAATAATGAATGGGAAAAAGGAACAGAAAGAAGGTCAAAAGGGAAAAGAGGAAGAAAAGGAAGAACAAAAGGAAACTGTTCGAGTGGAAGTACTACAAAGAAAGAATGAACAGATGAACAGAAAAGGGAAAGAAAAGAATAAAGAGTGCAGATAAAAAGGAGAGAGAGGAATGATAAAATAAAAAAGAACATAAGGTGTTTGGAAAGAGTGAGAACAAAGGAACCAGCAAGAGGTAAAAAAGAAAAGAGCAGAAAGAAGAAGTTAAGTAGCCAAGCAGAGGAAGGGAAAGCTCACTAAACTGTTAAGTAAAACATGAGGACTGTTGTCTAACTGACACGCCAAATATCATAGTAAGATGGTGACATTTCTTTCACCTTTCTCAGGGAGAAAGCAGCTGCTTCCATTCCACTGTCAGCAGGGATGACTGATGGAAGTTGAGTGAAGTGCATTTCACCATTCAAAATGAAAAAGCGTTCTGGGAAATGGCAGGAACACCCATCTACACCTTTCACCGGTGTATCGGAGAGCTGTCACAGTTTCAGAGTGAATGGCCACCTATCGAGCCTGACAAAAGAACACAAAGTGTCTGAAAGTCCTGACATGTGCCAAGGTGGTGGTGGATTGGGTTGGGGGGTGGAGGGGCCTGTGGCCAAAAGAACCACCACCTGGCAACCGTCTGCCACCTCTCTGTCAGGAATATTCCTTTAAATTGCATCTTACAGCTTCCAAAGTGGCTCGCGGCCTCACCAGTTTCAATCTGGGGGGGGGGGGGTCAGGTGGAGTGTGAACTCTCTTTGGCTTTCGTTATGTCCATTTGTTTTCCCATCTCATCTCCTTCTCCCCTCACCTCCCAGTGTTTGTTTAGTGTCGCCGTTGGTTAGACTCGTCAGCCTCCATGGCAGCCGACAGCCTGTCAGTCTAAGCTCCTTTTAACACTCAGCAGCCCTGCACAGTGACACAGAAGCTCCCCTGGCATCGCGCTTAGCAAAATGGAAAAAAGGGCTTGGCGGCGTACACCTCTCCACTCTCATCAGCGTCTCATGCTGTCTTTATGTCTTTCTCTTTCCTCTTTGTTTTTCCTCTCTCTGTGTCTCTGCCTGCACGCAACCGCAGCCTGCCAGTGTATCTTGCAGCTTTTATAGATTCACCGAGAGTGAATGGAGACAGAAAAGAGAAGTGTAAAGGCTTTTTTGCCAAAAGTATATTTAACTTTTTTACTCTGTAGCTGTTGAACGCTTGACCGGCACGGTTATGATACCAATATCCAACCTATACTGTTTTTATTAAAAGCACTGATTTTAAAAAGGTCAGCTTTTCTTTTTAGACTCTTTCAGCTTATTTTATGTCTGGATTTTAAACCCCAAACAGCAGACAAAGTAAGTGGCTAGCTGATGAACATGGTGGAGCATTTAGCAGCTAAAGAGACCAAAACAGAGCTAAAACAGAGGGCGGATCTGTGAGGCAGTTCTGCTGTGGATTCATTCTGCCCCCAAGTGGCCAAAAACCCTTTAAAAAAGCAAGCAATATCAAATCTCAGCAATAGTGTGAAGTGTTTGTGTGAGAACTTCCTTCACACATGGACAGCAGTGTGTTTTGCTACTGCCTCAAAGTATGTTTGATGCTCAATCTAGGATTTCTCCAAGAACATTAGTCAGACGTATGAATAAAACGGCTGCAACAGAAGCATGATGGTGATAATGGCAGAGGGAATCAGAACATATGGAAGCAGACACAAAACTTTGCTGGAAGCATACAAGACTTAGCAAAGCAGAATGAACAAAGTGAGAAAAGTGGAGAGCGATGGGGGAGGGGGGGTCAATGATGGCTTTGGAAAACGGCTCTCATAGGCCTGACTGAGATAAAATTCTGGAGGCACCTTCTAGAAAATGAAAGAGGAACACCCCCTCCTCTTCTCTAAATAATCCAGCAGTGTACTTGATTAAAACAATGAAGTGGAACAATGGAGAGGGAGAAGAATGAGAAAAAAGTGGTTGAAGAGTGTGCCTTATTTTCAGCAGCCCATTAAGTCTGAGAGCAACGGGGCCCGGCAGAAGAAGGCGACCAGGCTGCTCCTTCTTTTCCCGGCATTCTCCATTTTCAGGCTGCACTGTGAGGCCACGAGCTCATGAGACGCAGAGAGAAAAAAAAACCTGATGAGGAACAGATTAAAAACCTAACAGGCACGCTCAGCTGAGCAGAAACGCTGATCGAAAAACAAAATAAGGCGATGCTCTATGCTCGGCTCCACTCGTATTCGTATTCTTGAGATGTCATTAGCGCCTCTGCACTTAATATCATCATTACTATTGTTATCATTATCAGGCCTATTTATCTTTAGTTTCCCCCTTTGTGCAACAAAACAGCATCATTTCCTGCTAAAAATCAATAGCACAATAAAGGGGATGTTTTTCTTTTTTTCACCATTTATCTGGCTCCTGATCCCCCAGCCACCACCACCCCTGCACCCCCACCCCCACCACCCCCTTCTCTCTCTCAAGCAGCTACCTCGTAATGACAAGGCGACAGATACTAAAGCAGAATCCTACATGGATAACTGCCTGACGCCACCCCTCCCAACCTCTCCCTTACATCTCACATAGACATACACACACAAACATGACACGGTATCTTTTAATCAATCTATTAAGGAAAGCCAGGGTGGCGCTGACAGGCCCCACACTGACTGATAAAGTGACCCGGGAGCCGACGTGCAAGCATTTTACTGGCCGCAGCGGAGGCCAGATAATAGCTCGGTGAGCACTGAGATGATGATGATGATAATGTTGGCAACCGAGGGCCACGAAGCATATCCAATCCCTTCCCTAAATGTCAACCCTCCCTCCGTATCGCTCCGACAAAAAGGCTCAGATAAAAGGTTTGTGACATGGAGGCCTGCTTTGAATGGTTAACAAACCCACTTGTCTCATTTGTCCCTGGATTTTAAAAGAAGTAAAGAAGGTCCTCGTGTATGCACATACACACTCTAACAGCAGAGAAAAAGGGTGAATTAAAAAAAAAAAGGGGGAAAGAGACAGAGACAGATTGAAGGAGGGGTGTGTGTGTTTGTGGGGGTGAAAAGATGTGCTAGCTCAGGCGCTTGTTGTGAGATTACAATGACTGTTCTGTTTTTCCTCCCAGCCAGGAGCGACAGGACCCATTCATTTTTCGCAGCGGAAAGCGACAGATTGAAGGCCAAACATCTCTTTCTTTCCCTGTCTCTGTCCTTTTCTTTCTTTCTTTCTTTCTTTCTTCCTCCCTCTCTCTCATGTGTTTGGTTAACCCAGGGCTGAACTGCTGCGCAGTGACAGGGGCGTGATGCCTTCGACGCTGACACCACACGCCGCAGACGGAAAAGGAAAAGTGATGCCCTGTGTCAGCTAGCGGACACCCCGTGGTGATGTTCAGTGCTTTCCATCCCAAAAAAAAACAGATGTTTGTGAGGCTGCAAACCGGCCATTATGTGGGCGACTGGGGGGCGTGTTGGCAGCAGTCAGGTCACTCGTGCCGACACAACACTGCAGCACAAACTTTCTGTATTTCTAACGGCACTTGGCTGAATCATTGCGGGTGTTGCCTTGCTGTGAGGTATGACATTATTAAGGTGGACTGCAGCGTAAACAATGCACTCTACTCTTGGAAAGCTCAAAGGATAAAGCGCTCATCCGTGCTCTCCCCAAGATGCAGGCCAGAGCTGAGGTGTGTGTAATTGCCGCCGTCATAGCCTCCAAGCTGAGGGACTCACAGGGAGGCGCTTCAAAGATGAGCGGTGTGCTTTATGAAACAGCAGGAAAATACAAAACTGAATATACATGAAGTCAGATAAATCACCAGCATTTCTCTCAGACGGCTTCTACTCCGTGAGTTTTTTTTCCACATGGACTGTGAATCTTTCACTCAGGTTGGTCAAATTAACCAACCTATTTTTAAAAGACCTCATGCATGTATCCATGCACAGGAAGTGACATATAAGAGATGTAGTACACGCTGCATTTTAACACCACTGAACAACAGCCTGAATATCAGAGACACATGTGGATGTGATCATAATCTCTTCATCATGCTCGTGTTCCTTATGCTAAAAATGTTCAGTGAACAGAAGAGAAAAAAAGGCACGATGAAACGCCTGTTCAGTCATCTCCATCTGAAGACGTTTTGTCTGATATTGTCTCTGTTTGTGTTGCTGTTAATGATTCTTGAACCTAACATGACGTGATCTTATTTATATATCTTATTTTCTTTTTCTGTCAATTTGCAATTCTGAAGTGAAACGATATCTCAGACTACATAATGAATCACTATAGATGTGATGCATGTAAGTGTGACTAATAAAAACTAGTAATTCCAGTAAACCAGAAATGCTAAAAATTAATTCTTCGGATGCTTTCTTTCTTTCTTTCTTTATTTTAGCTGATTATACATCATCAGCCACCATTTGCATGTGGCCCACGGGTGACATATTTTTATGGAAAGCCGATCTTGCCTTTCCCTGTGCTTTTCCAACACAATCTCGTGGCTAAGAGCCTTATTAATAGAAAAGAAGAGCGGGCTGGAGGTAAGGAGAGCAGCACTGAGAGCCTGCGGATGATGATACCCAGCAGGAGAGAAGCACACTCATCTCTGTTTCTACATCATCTGCCAGCCGTTAACATGAACCAGCCACCTTGGGCTCGCTCGAAGCCAGTATCATGACAGCATGTGGTGGAACCGAGAGGAGAGAGAGGAGTGAATACAGGAGGTCAAGTAGAGAGAGAGAGAGAGGGAGAGCTCATCAGTGGTCCACATCCTGACCTGTGGATTTGCCCTTTAGTGACGATGCTTCTCCAGACATTCGTCGTGTTGCCAAAGCATAACAAATTTGCAACTGAATATCCGCCTATCCATCTCTCATCCTTTAACCATCCATGGCTTGTATTTCATCAAAATAGATTTTCCCCAACCAAAAAAGATTTTTCTATCGATTTGTTATCTCTCAAAAGTCAAAGTGACATGCGGCTGACATGCCGTGTGTCATTCTGATGTGCGGGAAGCTGCACTCCCTCCTTTCCTATTCCCTTTCACAGCAGATAATGTACTTTAGATTTTATTTTCTTTATTTTAATCTGTACTGTGTTATTTTTAAACCGTATCTCAAAGTTGATAAAACATAACATTTATCTTTGGATGTGTTTCTTTGAATAAACACACTGAAAGCATGTTTCACCTGCTAATAATCATTAATTAGTAACTACTGCGTCAATACAAAAATGTATTTATGCATTTCGTTTTTTCATCTTGAATATTTAGTCTGCGAAAAACCAAGTGCCTTCATTTTCAGTAGTACATATAATCATCATGTTTCCATGGACAACCACAAATAAATCAATTCTTAACCTGTGGGACAAATCATCCATCTCTTACAGCAGCTCTGTTACAGTTCGGCTCACTTCAGTTTCTCTTCACATGTGTGATCAGATGGAATTAAGATGAAAAAAGAGGGAATGAAGGGGCACACCACCAATATCCTGAATGTCTAACAGGAGCCTCATTTCCAAAATTGAAAGCCGGCCTATCAATCCAAACAGTATATTAATACTGCTCTGGGCTAGTTAAAGCAGTGAGTGTGTTCATTGGTCAACAGGGCAGTGTTATCGTTTGCTCTCTGACTTTCTCATTCTATGTGTGTGTGTGTGTGTGTGTGTGTGTGTGTGTGTGTGTGTTTTACAACATCTCTTAAGACTCATAAGAAATATAAGAGCTAATCTAGGCGAGGTGAAAGTAGGCTAATACTGTCCGACTAACCGGCTCCATGATAACAGACAGCTCCAGAGCTCCAACACGAGCTCGGCGGATTTTAACACCAGACTGCTTCCTCTGATTTCTATAAAGGCTGAGTGAAGTCTGGTTTGCGCCACACCGATTTCAGAGCACAGCTGGGTAATATATCAATTCACTGTCAAGATCAGGACATGACACAACCCTGAGACAGTGTTCTCTCATCATAATGTAAAAGCTTTCATTTTAAATTTGTCATTTAGTCATTTTACATTGGTGAGCTCATCTGAACGCTCTGGCTGAGTTAAACAAACTGTTTTATCACTCGACATCTACCGTACAGAAATCATCCTCTTTTACTTCTTCTCTCTGATGAGTAAATATATTTTGAATTTGTCCTGAAATAGATCTAGAGGAAATATATATAACTGTTTTGTCCATATTGTCCAACCGCTATTGGATCTAATTCTACTATTGGATGACAAAGATGCTCCCAGATGGAGTCTCTTTGTAAAATATTATCACATGCATATAAATCTATTTTCATGGTTGGTTGATGGTGAACGTTAAAAGATTGTAGCTCCAGAATTGAATGCTGAAAGCTCTTGTGAAGTCTGTGAAAGTGTCTAAGTCAAAGACATTTCCAGGATCTTCCACAGCTGGATGAGTGTAACGCACATGGACTCGAGTCAAGGTCAAATTTGATTTGTTGGATTTATTTTCCCATTTGATAAAATACATTTCTCCTCCTTCAGTGTGACAGTGAACGCAACAGAGAAGGTGTTGTTCATGTTCAGGTGTTGGCTCCTGAGGGGTTTAAATGCTGGAGGCTTGGACCTCACAAACTGGGCCCAGGGATCTTTGATTTAGCTCTGATTGAAGCAGAGGATTCCCTTTTCAAAGGTGAATGAGAAATAGTTCCACTCTGTTATATAATAGCTGGAGATTAGCCCAATTAAAGAAATTAAGCATATAGGACAGTGTGTGTGTTTGTGTGTGTGTGTGTTTTTTCCCCCCCAGTAGCATAGTGGTGTTACACAGCACTCTGGGTATCTTCAGTCAGATCTTATTATTTGTGGATCCCCTCTGAGCTTTCTAAGTGACAACCCCAAAAACAGACATGAGGTCTTCTCTCCCCTCAGCAATGATTTGAGCCTCAGCTGCATTTTTCGGGGTTGTGTGCCTGAGTGTCTGAAGCCGCTTCACAGCCCTGCTGTCTTGCTTCAGGCAGTGAGATAACGGCTTTGGCGTACGCGCCGCCGGCTGACAAGGCATCACATCTTCCTCCTTTTATCTAGCCATCTGACCCAACTACAGACCGAGCCTTCCCATTCATCCTTTAACGGAATCCCATCACCATTGTACATTTTTTTCCCAAGTTTAATTGATATTTAAAGGGTTAAAAAGGGGATTAAAAAAAGAAAATAATGTGGAACTAGAGTGCCAAAGAGGGAGGACTGAGTTCCACCAGAGGTAGAGGGAAATACGCTCCTATGAAAATGTTGAGCTTTGAACGGGGTGTGAGAGGGTTCAAACACATCACTCAGTTGCATAAAATCATCCCACTAACTGCTTTTTTGCGTCTCCGACAGTTTTCAGTCGACGTGCCGGTGCCGGGGAAGCGCGTCAAGCCAATAGGCACGAAATACTCCCAGCCGGTGACCCGTTACAGGATACTCAATGAAGGGATTTGACTTTATTCTATTTGCCTATTTGAGACGCGCTTCGTCCTGACAATGCCACAGTGAAAAGCACATTCCTTCATAGCCACGAGCACCAAAAGAAACCCAGTGTTTGACTTGTAGTGGTACGAAACTTACCAGGATGACACTCGGCCCAGAGGAGCACGAAGGCTGGCAAAATGAGAGAGAAAATCCACCAGCAGCAACAACACGATTGCAGTAGCCTCCACATGGTAGTAACATGCACGTCGACATGCAAACAATAAGCAGCAACAACTGTTGAGTTTCTCCCTTTTGCGGGCAAATCAGCGACGCCTTCGCTGCGTAAAAAGCTGCGCCGGAGACGCAGCGCAGACGGAGACTGGACACGGTGGAGGTGGAGGGCGGAGAAATTTTTAGAGGTCCAGTAAAGAGTCTTTCCTTCCAGAAATCCCACCGATATTCCCGGATATGAGCATAACACTCGGATCTGATGTGTTGTTGGTGAGCCTGTATGCAGCACGGGAAGCGGCGGCTCAGGGGAGACTAGCAGCGATGGTCCACACAGCGCGTCGTCGCTCCTGCGGCTGCGACGGTGGAGGCAGCGCTCGTCGGGCACACAGAGAGGGGAGAGTCGGTGTTGATGGTGGTTGTGGTGGTGGAGGAGAGGCACTGGAAGCTTTCCATTCCTCCGTCCGTCCAGGAAGTAGCGTGAGAGCTCAAGTCTGGCAGAGACTTTAAAACAGTCTTGGGGGGGGGGGGGGGCAAGAGAGAGAGAGAGAGAGAGAGAGAGATGAAAGAGGGAGAGAGGATGGAGAGGGAGAGAGGTCATTCTTCTGGATCCTAGCGCCGACGAGAGAACGCGCTCAGTATAATAGCACGCACATGTCCCATAATAATAGGTAATAATAGATCTGTGCTCCCCAGGGGGTCTTCGAGCTTTTTGTTCATATTAATGACCCCAAAATAGATCTACATTAGACAAAGCACCCCGTTTCACCATCCAGAGGATTTTGTCCTAGAGCTCTGTCTGATGGTTAGTTCAATCATGAGCTTCGATTAATGTAAGGTGTAGCCTCCACTAAACAGCCAAATGGTATGATGATGATATAATGAAAATATGATATACAACATATTTTCAAGAGATGGTGGTGTCTGTATAATCCACAGACCTCGGAAGATTTTTGAAACTGCTTCCTACCAAAACATCTTTCCTAAATGGCTCCACTTGAGGGACTGTCAACACATTCCACATCAGGTTCATGTGACTGAATGAAGCAGTCAAACTATCACTTGGAACATATTCTGCGAGCAGATCACTGTGGTCTGTATTATTAAAATGTGATTTCATCACCCATGGCTATGAGTTCGACTCATTTTTATTTTATGAGTTTTCCTGGTTACATTTTATTACAAAATGATTATTGAAATGATGTTCTTGTCTTCTAAATATAACTGAAGTGTGTTTTGGACTGTGCCTGACTTATTATAAGGTACTCCTGCAATCCCAATAACGTCTGCCTAATACACTACTACACCACTACTAACAAGTATTAAGACATTCTTCATGTTGTATAACCACACTGCATTTGTGAATGCTATTTTCAATTCAACCCAAAGTTTCAATATGATGCAGTGGAGTGGTGCAGTGTATTCAATTAAGGAATGGAACAAACAAAGAATAGTCATCTGATATTGTCATATAACGAGTAGATCTAACGCTTTAAACAAATAATCATTTTAAGAAATGTGCTGTCTAATCTCTTTGCATGGCCCCAGCTGCAGATCCATTCTTTCATCTATGTATTTATAAACTCAATCCTCTTGTGTCCATTGTGAGTGGTCTACACAGTGATTTGAGTTTGGGCACTTAGTCTCCGTCAGCAGCCGGGCAGATGAGTTCTGTACTATGGCTCATCAACACAGGCGGAGAAGGGGGCATTACAACAGGGCCAAATCCCAAGGCCCTGCAAGACTACTGGCTACTGGTGACTGTTATCAGCTGCCAATCACAAGTCCACAAGTCCAGTCTGTCATTGGGTGTGTATAGGAGTCACTTGCAGCTGCAGGGTAAAGGATATAACAGAGATTTTTTAGTGCCCAGTAGGTGCTGGTGAAAACCAGCCCACCATGCTCACCAAAGGCACCTTTGGACCAGGGTTCAGTCATTTTTGCTCTAATAAACAGAGCACTGCTCTGTCATAAATGATATTATTCAAAAAGCACTTCTTCTGGGTACTGCAGATTTTTCAGTAACATTGAATTGTATCAAAATAAACAGAGACTGAATAATATCACTAAACGGCATTTTAAGATGGATTACATGCATGCATTCAGGTTTATCTAAAAATCCACTGACAGAATCTTTTTATGACAATTCTGATGGTGTCAAAAAAGTAACCAATAACAAGCATTCAGTGACATCTGTGAAGTTTGGTGTAACAGACAGAAACTATGTGCTACTGACAACATAAGAAGCATTAAATAACAAAGACAACTCATTTCATTCTTCTACTTAGACTGTAAAATATATAGATGAAATCTCCAGAAACAAGGCAGCCAGCTGCAGGTTCTTTTTGAATGAACTCACCTTTGGGCCTAGCTGGTTGTGTTAACTCAGTTTAAGTTGACACAATTAACTTTAATTAACTAAATTAACTAAAAAATACTTCTGTCAACTAATAGTTTAAGGTCCAGTGTGTCAGATTTAAGGGGCTCCTCAGAATATGCCACAAAAGGAATATAATGTGCATAACTATATTTTCATTAGTGTATAATCACCTGATGAAAAGTACCATAATAACACACACAATCACAACTCCAGAATTGTTGGTAAGGATCACGTTGTGGTGCAGCCTGAGGACCAAAAAAAAACTGGAATACCTCACCCTTTAATATCTGCCTAATCAGACATAAATAACTTAAAAAGAATATGCAAAAGAATTCATTGGCATGCAGATGACAGACTGAATAGACTGTTTCCCTTCATATGAGTTGTATAACTCCCAACATCATCTATATTATTATTTTTTTAATTAGCAAACTCTGTAGAAATCTTAAAAATTTAAATATCAAGAATGTCGAAAGGCAAGATTTGATATCATTTTTTTCTGTATACGTATTAATGCAATTCATGTTTAGGCCTATTATACAAAGTGTCATGTGTTGGATGAAGATCAGCAGATTGTCATGGCATCAGCTAATAAGATCCTTTAATGAAACAAATAACTAAAATAATTCTACATAATTTGTATTTCTGAGTCTGGACAACTTGTAATCCTTAATTATGCCAACAAATATATAAATAAATAAATGTTGGTTTTCACAGTGAGACGAGAGTGAAACAACCAAACTTGATAAATGGTTTGACAGCAAGATACACACATTAGTAAATGCATGAGTCTGACTCAAATAATGGGCATAATGCCAGTGAGCTTGTGAGCCTAATGTGACTCATAAGTAGGTGCATATACAGTATGCAGTATGAAGCTTAGTATGTACACCTGATGATACGAAACTGTGCATGCACAACTCAGAAGTGGTTATTCTAATTAAATGTGTAGTGTTCACGGGGAGCTAAACAGAGGATTTAAGAGCAGCATATATAAATAGCACATACTGCTAGTTCTGTTTTTGCATGTGTAAATATGGATAGTAAGATCAGAGTGTGGCTTTTTATATGCACTGTGCACGACAGTAGAAATTGAAAACAGTGAAATATCCATCAGAACATGATTGCTGCATTGGTGTCTGTGGGCTCAAACTGTCAGGCATGTTGACCACAGAATTTAGTGACATCACAACAGATGTTTTGGCTTTGACTGCTGATGTAAAACACATGCAGAGGTTAAACGGCGTGTGGAGCAGCCTGGTGCTGATCAGCTTACATTACCTGCACCAAACCAACATAATATTCTTCATGGTAGAAACATGAAGAATGACCCTACTCTTATCTAACAACAGAAACTCGATGAAGAGTGTCAGCAAAGCATTTCTTTTAACTTCACTTCTGTGAAAATCCAGATTTCGCCTGAACTGCACAGATTTCTGTGCAAGACTTGGGGGTGGGGGTAAATTTAGAAATGGATAATCTGATGGTTTTTTTTCTCGGGTTTACACTCTAAAATGTTTGCAGCAACAAAGAAGGCACTGCACTGTTTATCAAAGCTGCATTTAGTAAAAAAGTAGCTTCAGAAAAAGAAAGCGTGGTCAGTTTGTCACTTTTTGTTTCCATTTTCTTCTTTTGTGTAAGCCGTGTATGACATCACAAAACCAAACCAAACCAAACCAGTTACCAGTCATCTCACATTTGGTGCAGGGGTGGTGGGGGTTGGTGTGAAGAGGGTGGTGGTTTTGTCATTCAATCATAGCAGTGAGGCTGACACACACTTAGTGCCACCAGCAGGTTGATATTTTAGGCTTTTCCTAAGCAGTGCAGTGCCGTATCCGAGTACAGCCTCACAGAGCTGCTAGCATGACTCCAGACTCCAACTGTAGTTGTTAAGAAACCTGCCAAGTACCTGAATTTGGTCCTAATGTGATGATGATGGTTATTGTATGGTTTTATTCCTCCTCCATCTTTGATTAAGGTTAGTGAATCATTGTAGTTTTGGGTAAATGTTAAGAAACACCTCATGTCTTTCTTTCTCAGTCATAAACTAAGACAATGATCTTTTCCTAATAACCAACTTTTAGAAGAGCCTAAAGATAACCACAAAATATATTTTCAAGTTTACAAGTAGATGTTAAAGGAAAACAAACGACCTACAGCAGGGAACACTGAGCAGATACATTTAGCAACTTGCCGGATACATTAATAAAAACACTTCCTCCATGCAGTCATACATAAAAACATATTTGCTGTTGGAAATTAGTCCAATACAAACATATCTTGTCATGGTCAGGGTTGATAGCTGTGGATGAGGCATATAGGTTTTTACATTTTACCATCCATGTTTTCAATCCTGTCATAAACTGCTGAAAGCTGCTGAAACCCTACACTCTAAGCTTTCAAGGTGTAGCATGTTTGCATTTATTGATAGTCAACAGAAAAATATGCTGTACACTGAATTAACAAGCCTTATATGTAAGACTCATTGGTCTAAAACCTCCCAGTCTAAAAGGTCCTGAAAGCTCTAAATGGCTGAGTTAATGCGTCTGCTCTCCCCTCACTGGCTCAGAACTCCATGACTAGATGGACCTAATTGAAGTTGCCCTGGCTCCTTGCAGTGTCTCCAAAACCACCTGCTGTAGTTCCATATCTAACAGCATGCTTCTCTCAGGTATCTGGGCTCAAAGATAGAGTCCCAAAGACAAGCAGCAACATGAGCAGTGCAAGTCCTGCCTAGCTGGAGTCCTGTCCAACAAAAGCAGGATTTCTCAGAACCATGTATTACGAAGAGACAGAGAATAAGCCTTACCTGCACGGTCCAGGCTCTCTGCAGGTGTTGGATGTTAATAAAAAAACAGTCTCTATCAGGATGTGAGCCAGCAGTTCTGGGAAGTTTGGAGCACCAGAAAAATATGAGAAACAGTTCAAACCCAGTGCCAAAGAAAGCAGCAGCTTCAAATACACCATGACAAAAACCATTTGGCTAATAGCAGGGGTGCAACAAAACAAAAGATTAAAGCTCTGAAGCCGGGAGATTATATGATCTATATTGAATTCTTAGCTGCAGAATAACAACACGTTCAGTCTACTGTTAATATTACTAGAGGGCTGACAGGGTCACATGTCCATGTTCATGAGAGTATAAATTATATATACATTATAGCTACAACCCAAAGACAGATGTCTCACCTTGTCATGGTTATACCTTTCTCACCCTTCCCCCACTTCAGCCTTAGACTGTCTCTCTCTTTAGGCTGAATTCTACAGACCATGTCGTGTCACATCTCTCAGCGGCAGAGACACATTTCAGTTAGAGTTATGATTTGGGTGTCATGACCGACTAGACCAAGGTGGACAGAGACTATTACAGTTATCCCATCTAAATTTAGCATTTCTCCTCTGTTTAGCTGCCCTTTCACACGAAGCACAGCGTAACTGAGCAAGGAGAGCTGTTGTTAGACAACAGTGCTGTGACATACACAGTTTCCGTGTTCTTGCAGGATTATGGTGTTGCTTGAAGATGTCAGTCATATTTTGTTGTTCTTTACTTTGCTCACAGGTGTAGGTAGGTAGGTGTTGTACTTTTAGCCAATAGTTTGGAGCTAGGGGTGGCTCTTTTGGTCATTCACTACTCCACACAAACTAAAATATCTCAAAATCTAAACTGTGTACATTCATTTACATTCATGGTCCCCAGAAGTGACTTCAGTGACCCTCTGATACCCTACAGCCTCATCTGACTGTTGTGTCTGCTGCAAAATAGTAAATGTCAGCATGCTAACAAAACTAATGTGATGAGCATCATCATTATGAATGCTTATCATCTGCATGTTAGCATGCATGCTGATGTTAGCATTTAGCTTGAGGCACCGCTGTGCCTGAGTACAGCCTCACTGCTGCTAGCTGCAGATTCTTAGTCCCGTCGAGCTGTGCCCATTACTCACCTCTCTTTAAACTTCCTACCTGCTTTGTATTGAGACATTCGAGTGCCACAACATAATAATGTATCTCCTGTGAAAAAAAGCGTTCTGTTTATGTAGGCCACAAGTCTTGTTTTCTTCTTGCCCTTAAAAAAAAACAATCCCACTTCCCCCACTAGGTGCATGTCTGGATGGGAAAAGATCCAGGTTCAGGTGAACTGACTGCAGAGAACTTCCTTTTGATGAATAGCTTTTGAACAACGGATCTTCTGCCAAATTGTCAGTCTTTAGCACATTAGAAGGACGAGCATTTTGTGCATGACTGTGGTGGTGTTTGAAACCTTTATCACCTTGCATGTTGACGTAAGATACTACAACTATACTAGAGGAGGAAATGTCAGAGAGCAAAACGTAATCTTTAAGGCAATATGTTGAGTTACTAGTGAGCCATGACCTGATCTCCTGGAAAATAAGAGGTCTCAGTCCCAGACCGCTCAAGCTGGCAGCAGGGTCTGGACAGAAGATGAACCTGAACCTAAATTGTTAGAGGCACTTGCTGAGCGATAGCTCCATCTTCTTTGTCAGAATCTTTGGCACTGTTGGAGAGTCCACAATAGCCTCAGGAACTATGTCTTCTGTCAAGGCTCCAGATTGCTGTTGGCCCAGTTAGTCCCATATTACAGGTGCAATGGCAGATAGGCCCTGCACTGGTTCTCTGACTGTGCACTGGAATGGAACAGAATAACACACTATCAGCTGTTTTCATAGTGATTCATTTGTTGATAGAAGTATAGTCTGTGGATAACTGGGACACTGTTTCTGGATTTTTTCAGAATCTTTTGATGCTGTCAGTGAATGAAATTCCATTCATTACCTCCACAGTACTGAGGTGGAGAAATCTCACAGATGGATATCTGAAAACCTGAAAACCAAGCTTGGATACCATTAGCGGTAAATGAGAACATTTATTTCTTTTGAAATTTGTGTAAATCATCCCTTACAAAGTTTGACTGTGGAGCTGGTAGTGATGAAGAACCGATTCTTTGTAGTGAACGAGAAGAGCAGACTCACGTTACGGAGAGCCGAATCTTCAGCTGCTCCTGCTGAGAATCCATGCAGGTAGAGGCAGTACTTTATTTTGATGGGCACACCATGTGGCCAATCACATGCAAGGACAGACTAGGATCGTACCATTATGTGAAAGAAAGAAAGAAGGAAGGAAGGAAGGAGCGAAGGAGGAAGGGCAGAGAGTGAGTGTAGTGGTACAGGCCAGGTACACACAGAGCGACGGGGAGCCAGATTTGAATGTCAGCCTGTCGAGAAAAAGTTAAGAAATGACGGAAAACCAAACAAGAAGCAGATTTGATTTTTATTTTCAAGGTTTGATTAAAATGTTAAACAATAGTAACTGTATTTTTTATTTTTTTTGGTAATGAAAAAAAAAGCATAAAAATAAGGCTTTTGTGAAAACACTGTATGAAAAACTGCTTACCAACACACAAGTCATATTAAGAGTCATTTGGGAGCCATAAGTACCGGCTCTCCTGAGCCAAAAGAGCCGAATCTAGTGATGGGAAGCCAGACTTCCCATCACTAGGTGCTACTGGCACAAAAAAAGGCTGGGTGGTCACCAGAATCAATAGGAATATTCTAGGGACTATAAATGACATATCAAATTTCATGGCAATGTGTCCAGTAGTTGTCAAGAGATCCTGTTCTTGAGCAAGTGACACACCAACATCACCATGGATACGCCTCAGTGCTAGCAAGGTCTCAAAGTAATATTTTTAACTTGTGGAAAAATCAAAAATATGGCCACCATAAAGCTTCAGAGGTGTTAAAATCTTTTGTTATATCAGAATAATGATCCTCCTTCAGAGAGAGTGCTGTGAGACAGAGATTTGACTGGGTGGATCGTGATTCTTTCAGCAGGGAGACATTTTAACAGCGTGTCAGTCTGTCGTAGCGCAGATGCTGGATCATTCCTGTCTGACTTCTCCTCTCACGCATCTGGATGACAATTCATCAATACATCTATCCACTGCTATCAAGCTCTCATGCTGAGGCTGACAAATGGTTACTTTTATATGACAGAAGTCTCTTATTGGGGATTGTCTGATAATGAAAAGCTCTTTTTCACTTTCATGGCAATTAATTTACAACTGATATAAAAAGCTTCATAAACTTTGCAGCTGCTCATGTATAGTGCTATCTTTCACCCATTTAGGCAGATCCAAAAATCACCCGTGTCGATTTAACTCTTTCTAAATTAATAGCAGTGTTAATGTGTCTCATGATGGCTGTGATGTGCGACTCTGTATGGAGTTAGGTCTTTTCTACTGACATAGTATTTTTCTATTGCAGCATGACTGCTTGCTCTACATTGCAACAGACTTTGCAGAGAGGCCTTTTGGAAAGGGGATATTTTAAAATTCTAATTCTTGTGGAGGGATGTGCTTTGAGTCAAGACAAAATGAAGGGAGGGCGTACTAAATAATAGCACATTTGAACTGTTTGTTAAATTGCCCCTTTTGTGATATGACTCAGTAATTATGTTCCCCATTTAGACTATTATATTGACGCAGCTGCAGAAGAAACGAATGACCCCGATGTCTGAATCAAAATATGGACAGACCGGGCCTGACTGGGCCTGTCTGGCTGCATGGTGCTATAGTATTCATTGTACTGTATGATAAAGAAAGTTTTAGAACAAACCACTTTATCATTCACAGTAAGCAAATTTGTTTCTCGTCACCAACATGTCATTAAAAAACGCACACCCACTCACTTTGGATCAAACTACTCCAAACACTGGATGATGCGGCATGGGGACTGGTTGTGTCTGTGTTTTTATTTCAAGTTCATCAAATAAGTGACAATCACTCACCTTTGAGGCCGCTTTCCTTAAATGATAAATGTAATTTTGTGTTGTGAATGCTAAATGATGGATGTAAGATGGGGAAAATGATGAAACATAGCTGTATTTTTATTCATATCACTGTTTTAATCAAATCCTCTTTAAATTAATCAACTCACTCGATAATTTATCACTCCACTTTTTAACTGATTCACATTTCATCACCTCCATTTTTATCACTTACTTTTTGACTCCTCATACACCTTGAGAGCTCAGCCAGGGATGCCATCTGGTCCAGGTGCTTCGCGTGGATTAATCCTTTTGAAGGATCTGCACACATCAGGCTTGGATGTTAGTAGTGGGCAGGGATCCTGGGCCCTTTGTACCTCTTTGTAATGTTATGTTACATTAGCTTGTTTTCTTCCTGGTACCCTCCATCTCATTTTTTTTTTTTTTTTTTTTTTTTTTTTTTATGCAGTGGGTTCAGCATCATAGGAAAAAACAAAAAATAAGTGTATGTCCTCTTCTCCGGATGAAAGCTGGCCTACAGTATTGTTCTGTAATTTTGGCCTGATGCTTCATGAATGGTTAAAGGTTCATCAAAATCATCCTCAGGATGATCATCATCCTGCATGTATCCAGAAAAATATGTCACAGAAATGTAGTGACTTAAAGAATATGTTCTTCACCAAAGTACTGGATGAATTATGAATCATTATGCTGGGACTGTCTCATTAGGCTAAGGTGTATTTTGAATATGCTTCTCATTATTTTGAGGAACTATGTAATTATTTATTAAATACTAACTCGTTATTTTGAGATATTAAGTCATTATATTGAAAAAAAGTTTTTTTCTTATCACACTGGCTGAAATGGACGTCCATAATTTACTTGACTGTTTCTGTATATTGAGTGTTTGTTGTCAGTTGTGTTCATGCTCACATTATTATGCCGAGGTTTCTGTTAAATAAATAATAAATACAGATTTGCGTTACAGTCAAAATAACCAAAGAAGTAAATAAGATACAATTTCAGTGACATAATTCACGAATCTAAAGTATTCCTACTTGTCCTAAACGCAACATAAAGCCTGCGTTCCTTCCACATTGGTACTTGTAGTTTTATAAAAGTGGCAACGTCGTAGTTTCCTGCTTACACCGCGTACATTAAACTACACTTCCCATAATGCAATGGCAGGATTCTGAGCAGGTGAGTGTGTACAGCGTGTGTGTGTTGTTTGAACGTGCTGTCCGCAGTGCTCTGTGTCATTCATGAGCTCAGTAATTAAAAACACACTGACTGCTTTGTTGTTCATTTCATTGCAACTGTATTCTAACAGGGACAGCGAGCATGCGCATTACGTCATCTCTGCTTCGCGTGACAGTGTACAGTGAGACAGGACGTCCGCGAGCATGTCGGTCCCTTTAAATGAGCTAGCTGGCTGTGCTAACTGTAGCTGTGTGCTGTAGCGCGGTGACGGCAGTTCAACACTCAAGTACTCAGTGTGTCCTCATACACTTCAGCGAGCTCACGGGCTGAGCACAGTCCTCACACCGTGTCACACCGGTGTTTCGGTTTAACGTGAGCGGTCGCCAGTTGACGTAGCCACACGTCAAACAGAAACACCGTCAAGCCTCATGACAACAGACGACAGTGGTGCGTTTACGTGAGCCGGATGAAACCGTTTCCTCCGTGCAGGTCTGCACATGGAGCCACATCGAAACGGCGCGTTTCGGTTCTCAAAGTGCAGCTGGGGTCCGTCTGTGTGGCGGTTCAGAAACATTTGAGCTGGATAATCATTTATGATTATGACATATTTATATTTACCAGGAAGCAAAACAACAGCAAGCTTCTGTAATTAAGTAACAGGGTTTGGTGGGACATGAGAAAACTGTCATGAGGGGAAGCTCAGGTGTAAACTGTGATGATTGACATATTCACAACCTAAAAAAATCAAATAATTTACAAACCAAAAGATAAATAAAGTGAAACATTGCATTTTCCATGACATATTTTATATTATTATATTATAGATTCTATACCTGAACCGTACTGTATAGAAGGAATATTTTGAACCTGCTCGACTGAAGCCACATGATGTGGAGCTTGATTTGATCTCAGTGGAATTTATTTTATGGCTGAATATTCCATCAACACATTTTACTTATTGTCTACACTCCTCCCTCAGATTTAGCCTGATGTGTTTGGTATCTGTGGAAACGTTTGATCTCAGTTTTATATTGTATCATAATTCATGGCTCTATAGGTTTGTAATAATGGCAGCAGTGGGTTTCTGGCTTCGGGTCATGACTTTGTTTTCATAGTCTGGGCTGGATCAAAGGCCCACAGCCAAACTCTGGTAGAGATCTTACACAGTAGTCAGCTTCAAAACTCTGTTTTACTTAAAGTCTTGTTTTCAGATCACTGCTGATTATGAAGTCATGCATTTCCAAAGAGTGTACATACTGTACCAGAGGGAGCACCTCTTCAAAGTCACTTTCTTGTAAAGAAGGAGCTTGAATAATGCATGTTCCAGCAGGTTGAAAATAAACTGCCCCATCACATTTCCGACCATAAACAAGAATTGTGTGAGCAACTATACGTGATCATTTTTAAGTTGGAGGCAATACGACTCGACTGCTGCGGTGATTTACACTGCCGGCGGTACAGGCAGTGTGATAGGCCTGCCTGTAAGCTCTGCTTCACTTGATGGATCGTGTGGCCATTGCATTTGAAGTTGGATCTGACATTGTTTTTTGGTGGTTTGGAAAACTCTTAAATTTTTTTCTCTTTTTTTTTTGCCATGTAAAAACTTTGCTTTACGATGCAGTACTTTTATTTAAAAGAAAGATGGGAGCATATGATGTCAGTCACACATCACATCATGTCACTGGTGATCAGCTGATCACAGAATAGTCCTGAAGTCTCAGTGAAATCACTTTTGACTGCATGGTTTTCTGTGCTGAGGCTCTTTGTAGGTTTACAAGAACGTGTTGACATTTTGGGAAATGTTCTTTTTTTTTTGCAGTTTTCTGTGTCTGAGTCAGGTGAAGATCGTTCTATCAGTACTTCTAAGAGAATACATGTCCAACTCAGGAAGTCTCTGGAGAACCACTTAAGTTACATCTGACCAAGCAATAACCTCTGTGTCTGTGAAGTCAGACCAACATGGAAGTGCTAAAAACTGCAGTTCCTCAAATGTCTACAAACGTTATTCTGGCTACACAATGAGTCAGTCTCCATTAGTCCCCATATACTTCACAGCAAAAATAAACATGTTTACAGCGTGGTACAAAAAACAGTTTTGGTCTCTATAGCTAATTTCCCCGTTCATGACAACTGTACTGAGGGTGAATTTTTGTACAACTCACCGGTTCAAATTATATTAAGGCTTAAAGTTATACAGAATTAAGAGCATGGACGATTTGATTGACAGATGGGTTCCACCATAGGTGTCTTGTTTGAGCACCCAGGCTTCATTTAGGCTGCCTCAGCTCCTCCCACAGTCCACCAAACTGAGCTTCACAACAGCTCTTCCAAAACCTGTGTGAGACGTTACAGAGAGACCATTTTATGTCCATTTTTCACACTGTCTATGTGCCCAACACTTAAAATGACCTTTAAGGCCCTTTCAAGACAAAATGACCTTAAAAGGAGGTCCCTTTTTTTAACAACAACCAACTAGTCGTACCTCGTATGGTGGAGCTGCAATCTTTGTCCTAACTCTGAACAAAGCTCACTGACTCTGAGATGTATTATTTGCTAAGTTATGGATATACGAAAGGCTGTATACACCCAACAGGTGTTGGTGCTGAGTGGAATGTATGTATGGTCACTCAACTCCATGTGCTGATGCAAATAATTAGACAGAGTTGCCCAGCGCTAACAGGTGCAAAAAAAACTAACAAGACATCAAGGGAGATGTCAAGCTGTCCTGAGAAGAGACTGATCATGCAAAATAATTGAAAACACCCATGTGGGTAAACCATGGGTGTTTAGTGGCTTAAGAAAGCTGCATGGTATTGCAGAATCAGTCTCTGATTGATGTACTTTAAACCAGAGCTGTATGTTGATGTTTTTGAACACTTCACCTCAGCTTTGTCTGCTTGTTTCTAAAATCAGAAATCAGCTCCTTGATTTTATTGACATTGTTCTCTTTGCACCACCCTGCAAGATTGTTGATTTCCTCGTCATATGAACACTCGTTGTTGTTTGAAATCTGGCCAATGGCGATAGTTAGCCATAACAGTCTGTTCACCCTGCTGCCGTCTGGCAAGCAATACACAAGTATCCACTGCTGTACCATCAGACTACAGAACAGCTTCTGTCCTCAGGCTGTGCACTTTCATCATTTCATCCTCCACACTCCACTATAAAAAATAATGTAGTATAAAGGAATAACTTGCATGTCATTGTGCAACCCTGTGTTACAGAATGACAAATAAATGATGTGGTTGGCATGATTCATTATCAGAACCATTTCTCTTAGTAAAATGCATTTAATCATTGTTTTTCTCAGTGCTGCTGTTTACTCACATGACTCCTTCCCTCTCTAATGGCATCCCTGTCTGTAACGTAAAAAAATACACCATCATTTTCAAAAAGGAAATCTTCACATTTAAGGTGTATGGGAGTTCAGCTCCATCTCCGTGTGTTGCTGTAACCAGCAATGGTTACAGTATTTGATGGATATGGACTCTGAGGACTGACACAAGTATTTTCGTTGCTGCTCATATTAAGTGCAAACATTCACTCATGTCAAACTGTCAATGTTGTCTGTTTCTGTTTTAACTCTGTGTCTGCTTGCTCTTGCATGTTTAATTGAAATGTGTTATATGAATGAAGTTGAGTTCAAATGTAGGGAAAATACTCTTTGCTGTTGTAAATTGAAAAGACTTGATCTCCAGGGTGTGTCAGAATGGGTGTGTAAGGCCTGAATTAGGCTACACGTAAACCTCTCTGCAAACCTCTTCAGAGAGGGGTGTTATGGGGAACTCTAAGTCGCAGGGGAGGTAACACACACCATCCAAATCTCAAGGTGGTGTGTGGACATGAGCAGCAAGCAGGTTAATTGGTGAATCCAACTCCTGTTGGGTGAGAAAAATAAAATCTCCTCTACCGTCTTTCTTGTCCCTTGTACCAGTGCTAATTTGCATTGATACATGTAAGCCTGCTGAAGCCAGCGGTGTGTATTTACATAAAGCATTAACGGCGGATCATTAGATCAGTGACACCTTATCCCTCAGATCCCCTGACCTGCTTTGCGTCATAACTCCACATGGAGATTTGCGAACAGGGACACATAATGTAAGAGAGCCTGTATCAATTATGCACAATTTATTCATGCCACAACAATACCTCGCACAGTTGGTTTGGTTCCTTCTGCTTCATGTATAATTCAATAGAGCCACGTCCATTCCCTCAAAGCTCTGTATTTTCCCCAGCTCGTCTGACATGCAGACATATTGTGTTAGTGCATTGTTGTGCATCATTTCTGTCCCTAACACACATTAGTTATCACGTTTGACTTTTGGAGAAGCGTGCTGTATGTGTGTAGGACCTGTCTTCACATCCAGGTGATGGTATCACATCTACACACATTACACAAGCTCATGTGGGAATGTGTGTATGACATCTTTATAAGAGATTACTGAGATATTTGATTTGATGCTCAGATATCTGAGGAGCTTTAACAATCATTTCAGGTTTTCATCATAGTCATTAGAATAAGTAAACTGTTCATTCTTTCAACCCTGACCACATCATGCTTTAGGTCTGAGGTCAGTAGTTAGTTTTAGCATTGTATCATAAGGCAAGTGTTACTTTGCCCATCACTTTGGACTAAGAGTTACAGCTGCCATTTTTGCTCATATATGCAGATGAGACTAGAGATGCTATTGATTGGTTATTCAAGCTTGATAAACAGCTTCATTTATGGCTTCATGTCTAATAGACTGCCACTGTTTGTCATTGACATGCAAATCAATGATTACCTTTAGATGTTCCAAGCTCATTTTCATTTCTTGTGCAGTAGATTAAAAAACAGGGAGGGAGGGACAACGTTGGCTTTGGTCAGAAAGCCAAGTGTTTGTGTTGGGCTGGATTTGGGCAGGCTTGGCCAATCACTGCTGTACTGTAGGTTGTTTGTCAGTTCCTTCCAAAAATGACCCACATGAGCATTATCTGATCTAATGCCCCTATCATCATTACAATATCATTTATAATCCAAAACTGACGATGATTCATGAGGCTCTGTTAGGTCTGGTGGTATTTGGTTAGTTTTTGCAAACATTATTGTTCATCGCTGACCTTCCTGGGGAGGACGGTAGCCAAATAGAGCAGCAATAGACACATTGATTCACTACCTTATATTGCTCATTCTCACATGTATGGCACAGCTGGAGGAGGAGGAGACTTTGTGCATAGCACAAACTGTCAGATGTCAAAGTCCTTCTGGCTGTTTCTCTAGTCCTTCATACTGTATGAAAATGGAAGCAGCAGAAAGTTGGAGAGTGGCTAGTGGGGGTAAAAATTCCTCAGTTGTAATTCAGACGTTGGTGTGTGTGTGTGTGTGTGTGTCTACGTGCATGCATACTGCTAGAGGTCAGGGAAGCTGCCAAATGATTTTCACTGCGAGGTCGCGAGGTCAACGTCAAGGTGTGGAGAACGGGGCTCGGCCGGACCTCAAGCTGAATATCAATGCTCCACCTCTCCCCCTCAGTGGTGCTCACATTTACATCAAAAATCACAACCATCCTGCTTTCTCCTCCCACAGGCAAAGCGAGCAGAGCAGCTGGTACATTCTGTCTCAGCCACGAACACGAGCAGTCCACTGCAGCACTGAGAAGTCATCCTTTACAGGTAAAGATTACACAGCTTGCACACTGCTTATTGGATATCACCCAAGAAGTATGTGAGGTCCCAACACTGTTTTTCAGAGCAGCCATTGTTTTCTGTTCATTTAATCTTGAGAGTTGAAATGAAGTCTGCAACTTTACTTTTTTAAACTGATCTGCTGAAACCAGTTGTTTGACTTATGGAGAACTTTTAAACACTGCATTACTGCTATTATGATAACATGACACTTTCAGAGTGGTCCACATTAATATGTCATTAATACATGCAAAGCCAGCAGCACGGTCCTTTAAGTTGGAGTATTCACACTCAGTAATAAATAAATGCAAATCAACTGTGGGGCAAACAAACCCTTGTGAAGAGCTGTGAGCAAGCAAATGGCTCATTCATCAGTATTTACAAGCTCACAGTGCTTCAGACTCAAGTCCTACCAATCCACTGAGAGACTAATTCTGCCTCCATTCACTTTGAATGAGGAGTGAGTCATTTACTGCACTGAGCTTTGCAGCAGAAAGGAGTCCAGAATCAGGCGACATACAGATGACCTGGCTGGTACCACTTCATGCCTATTAATGATAATAGTCAATAATGTTGCTGAGTAATAAGAAAAAATAATCATTACTAAAAACTGCGTCTCCACTGAAGACCTAAAGAGCCTTAGGGTACGATCAAATAGTCAAAAAATTTAGTCCTTTCCTAAGCACTTTTCCTTGCCCTTGATGTGAAACCTCATGAGGTCAAGGAAAGGTGTGAAGGAGAATTCATGAGGACTTAGGAAAAGATGACTATGGTGTTCAGAGAATCTGACTGCACTTATACTAGACTATGTCATGATGAGACGGTGAATGTTATTGATGTGATCTGTGGTAAAACTACAAAGTTCAAACGCTCATCTGAGATACTTCTCCCCATGTGCTCTTTGTTTTTTATGCAGGAAATATAAACGTGAACAACCCGGGGGAAAATCTGACTTCATTATTAACGTCAGAATTCAAATAATAAATGAATATTGTCCACCTGTCACAGAAGTCAAATTGAGTTTTTGTCACACTGAGTATGGTCACACAAAACATGGATGATTAACTTTCCTTAACAGTTAGAGAATTCGAACAGCTCTTGATGGCTACGTTAATACTTCCGTGTCATTTCACTCAGTGAGGAACCTTCCTAAGTAAAATAGACTATTCGACCACATGCTTATTCTCTTGTCATGATATGACACACTTCTTCTCCTTGAGTTTATTACTGCAAACTGAACCATATTGAATGTGAAGTAGTAGTTGTCAGTAGTATTTGTAAGCGTTGTTCCCTAAACTGGTTTTTAGAGAGGGTTCTTACTCTGGAGAATTAGGACACGTCCGAAAGTGTGTACACTGGAAGCACAGTGGAGTGAGGGTCAGCTCACTTCAGCTGTCTACTCAGCTGGCCACCTAATGCTTTCATTATGCAGCAGGTGTAGACATACACATTGTAGGATCAGTGGCAGGTTTGTTTACTCATATATATGATTGATTTTAATGAGAACAAATGTTTTCCACAAATTTTCCATGGACCCTTTGCAATATAGACATGGACCATTAGGTGTCCACAGACCCACAGTTGAGTGTGTTAGGGCTACTGTCTGCTTGCAGATCTAAGGCAGCCAATAAAATGTCTTCATAAAAAGCACTTTTATCTCATGGTTTTGTCTTAACTCATCATATTTGGTATTTATCTAATTATTATTATTATTGTTTTTATTATTATTATTATTATTATTATTCAGTATGTGGTCAGGGCCTGCAGCTGCTCTGCAAGATTAAACCAGACCAACCCAGGCATGTGGAAACGGCACTGGAGTGCTCTGATCTTACTGATTGTGGGTAGTTTGCACATTCCATGTACTTTATACCATGAAGTAATTTTTCATAGTTGAATGTAAAAATTAATGTAAAATAATGACATGAAAAAGAGGGGTTATGTGTGCTCCTCATTGTGCATGGCTGGACAACATGACATTCTCATTTAGTCTTTGAGACAAGTTTGTAGTCTACCTGTACAAAGATGAATTAAAGTGAACCTGGTAAACTGTTTGACAGGCTCTATATGCCTACAGTCATGTAGTATATTGTTTGCAGTCCAGAATAAAAATCAAAGATTAAAGTTAAAATCATTGATGATTTTGGATCATTCAGTTGCAATGAAAAGGGCAAAGAGGAAGGTCTTTTTGAAAATACAGTAACATGCTTATTTCTGCCCTTCAGCTGAGTCTATCCTGTTAGTGTTGCTGCAGTGGTGGCGGCTCACGTCTCTTAGTGGGAGCTTAGTGTACGTCAGTGTCAGGGCTTGCTGAATGGAGAAGACAAAATGACACCACAACTTCCTGTCTGGAGATCCCAGCAAAGGATTTATCCACACTCAGTAGTTTTTTTCACTAATTCATCTGAAAACCAAGGCCCCAACTCTCACATGACACGTGAACTAGTTAGTTTCTGGTCAGACACAGTTGTTTGAGTGGACAGCACAGTCAAAGGTGGGGTTTTCCCTCACAATGCTTTGAAAGTGTGGTGATTCACATAAAATGCTCTTTATCCAACACTTCACTGTGGCTCTTTTTTTATATTCTTAAAAAAAAAAAAAAAAAAGATCTGCTGTTCCAATACTGTCTATGTACTATCTACAATGTATCTGTCACTAGGAGACAGTAGATTCTAGATACAGTACATAGACAGTATTGGCACGGCAGATCTTTTTTTGGGGGCTTTTTCTTTAGCTACTTCACAATAAAAGCCTTTTCATGTCTGGAGGCAGACAGCGTTTGCAGTAAATGAATGCAGCGAATACAGCTGTGAAAAACAGTAATTTTGTTTGTCAGCATCTTAATTTATTAATTAATTTCCTTCTTGCTTGTTTTGCTCTTGTAGCATGTTAGCCTCTATTAGACAA
Source organism: Argyrosomus regius (assembly GCA_946959425.1). Taxonomy (NCBI): domain Eukaryota; kingdom Metazoa; phylum Chordata; class Actinopteri; family Sciaenidae; genus Argyrosomus; species Argyrosomus regius. Next base: position 2,333,513 of record OX336885.1, read on the forward strand.
GCAGGAACTGAATGAAGGATATGTTATGTTACAATGTGTCATGTTTTGCAAGTTTTATCAAGACTTCTACGATACAAAGAAGAAGGGAACACAAAACCTGTTTATACAGACGTAAAGCAGCAGGCTCCCTCCAGGCTAACACGCGTCCTAAGCTTACGGGCATGTTTAGTGTTAGCAACATCACTTACATACTTAGCTCTGGTTGGATGGTTATTCTCTACTGTTGAGGAAGTCATTTACCATAACAATCAGCATCAACATGAACTTCAGTTGAGGATGATGGAAATGTCATTTGCAAGTATTCAGGTATACACCAAACCACTGGCTAAAATAAAATGCTGATATCAAATATATAGCTATCCATAGCTGTCAAGACATTTAACTAAAAAACACAAATGACAGTAATGTTAGAGGAAAAGTTATGAGATCACCAAAGTCAGTGGGTTGCATAGACCCGGGATGGAACGCAGGTTCTGAAAGCAGAATTAGAATTCTGGCAGGGGATACAGTAGACTACCGAGGTGGTTTTCTTCCTAGGTTTGGCTCTTGACATCTCAAGGATGAGTCGGTTTGGTTAGCTACATGGCTGACTATAATGTAGTATCTACGGTGGTCTCAGGAGTTGTGCTCAAAACCTACTCATTTACACTACTCCGGCTGCTGAACCCAGTTGTGTTGCTTGCTAACGGCAGATTTGGTTAGCAGCAGTTAATTAGCGGTTAGCTACCTTAGCAAGTGGTTAGGCTAAATCTGTCCATCAGGAAACTGTGTAAATCACAGAGAGTTGAAGCTGAGCAGCCGGAGGACATCAGAGGTATAGGTCAGAGATATATTGTGAATAAAATCTGATCCAGAATCACCAAAATCACTGAATAACGTTATAAACTCCGGCCGCGTCATAAGAGAGAAAGCATTTCATTGAATGTAAAATTAGTGCTGGATGAAACATCAACAACCTTTTCATGGTTTATCAGGAAATGACAAACTCTAAAATACCATGAAGGATACCTGAAAATACTGAAAACATGACTTTGTGTCATTGTTGGTTGAGATACTGGAGGATAGAAGACATTTGTGATTAACTTTAACCGTGAAAGGGGCTACTTTGTAAAGGTAACAGGCTACTTCCAAATTAGGAGCAACAAAAAAGATAAATAAAGTGGATGGAGAATAAACAAGAGTGAAAAAAAAATAGCTGCTGTCATTCTGCAGCCACCATATACGTGTATACATGCTATATAAAAATAAATGTGTGTTGAAAGAAAATGCATAAAATGTGGAGCGAGAGATTTAGAGACAGGCTAAAAGCAGAGTTTCAGTACTGTAATCAACTGCTGCTTGTTTTTGTCAGCTGCCTCGCCTCTGGTTTAAAGAGATCTGGCCAAGCTCTGAAACCAGGTACGACTGAAGTGAATTGTCAAGACATCTCTGTCTTTACTGTACAGTATAACAGCTCTGTCATGTAAATGTAATGCGCTATTTTGATGCTGAGAAATGTCAAGTCAGTAACGTTCTAATTCTGCACATAAAGGCTTTAAAGGACCACTCAAAACATTGGGAAGTAGGGTATGCATAGGTTAGCTTGACATTCAGACTAAATGGCCATTTGATTTCATGTAATTGATTCAGGTTTCAATTTTGTCTGTTATTTGCTGTAACCAATCAGCAGCTTTCCCACAACTGACAAACAGCTGGCAGGGCCAGCCAATAATAATTGGAGTTTTTTATTATTTTATTTAATAGTAGATGTTTCCTGGTGTTTCCTCACTGTGTTGAGATACTTTTAAAAGCTACAGTTTAAAAGTAGCTTTCCTGCTGATAGTATGTATAATGTTGGTGACTCAGAATAGGTAGACACCCACATACACAACACAAGGAAGTACATTTTAGCAAAGGCCAACATCTTTAATACAAAAAAAGCAGAGGTCTCAACCAGGTGGGTGAAGTTAACCAGGTAAGGGGCAGGTGAAGAATCAAAGTCCAGGGAATCAGGCAGGGGTTCAGGCAGGTGGGATGAGGAAAACAGTGGAAGTGTGCTGATATAAATACTAATGAGGTAAAAGCCAGGTGAGTAAGTTGGAGCAGGTCAGGTGATGAAACTGACAGGAACATGGTCTAATTGATTGACCCTTGTGGGTGTGGTAGGGATCTGAAGAAGGGCTGAAGCGGTCTCTCCTTAACTGCTTAACTGAGCTTTAAGACATGGAACATAGGATGGATGTGCATGATGCAAGGGAGTTGTAGTTGAAAAGCTGTCGGGTTGATGACTTTGGAGTTGGTATATGATGGGACAGTTTCCTGATTCCACTCATCGACTCCACTCATCCGCTCGTCCCCCTTACTACTCAAGTGCCAAAAGCTCTGATTCCTGATGTCATAGTTAATCTCCAGTGGTGAGAGCTTGCTGGAGGAATGAGCACACATCTGACATGCTCAGGAGTGTGACTTCAGAAAATCTGAATTTTATCTAAATGGAGTCTATGAAGATATAGTTTTTTTCACAGCCTCAAAGCCTGACAGCAGGGGCATCCTCGGGTACGAGTCACATCATTAAGGCAAATGGCATGGCAGTGGTAGCTCTATTGGAGCTGCCTCCAGAGCCAAGAGCCAAGTCTCGTGGTGGTGGTTAACTGACACGGCCAATGAACCAGTAAAATACTACGTGAACATTCCATACAACAGAGCATAGGTCGGTGACCCTCAATGGGTAGGGTGAGAGGTTTCCATGGAATGCCTAACTGGAAGATTATGGAAGAGTCCAGGAAATTGGTCAGCTCCGGAGTCAGTGAACACTAGTATGTTGTTGCTGAAAACCTTCCTTCATTGAAGGACTGCAGTTAGGTGCAGATCAGTGACTTCTCACTAGTGTTTCTCCCATTCCTCAGTACCCCGACTTCCAGGCTGATGAGTTGGGTAATTACGGGTTCCACCTGGGATCCCTTGGAAGGGAAAGAGAGAGGTTAAAGCTTGGAGATCAGGGAACACACGTATAGAATGAATGAATGAATGAAATAATTAATTAATTAATGCATGACAGAGAGATCAGGAGGGATTTGTGACTGAGCTGAACTGAACTGAACTGTGATGATTCAACTCTCACAAACTGGGCTACATTTGTATATTTTATCTAGTGTCAGTGTCAGGGTTGGGACTATAAAACAGGGTTATAAAACCCTAATCTTGATCATTAATGGTAAGTTTTATATGCAGCCTTGTGTGATTTGATCATGATCTTTAGCTTAGCATAGCTTAAAGATTGAAAGTTGGATGACTCTCCTAGCCTAGCATTATCAAAATCTATTAAACAGAGGTTTTGTACAAAAAACAGCAGCAGGTATAAAAATCCTTTTATTTCTACATGTAAATGATACGGTATGTTAGTAGAGGGTATGCCCAAGATAGCGGCACATGCACCACGCAAGGCTCAGTGTCTCTCCAGATTCTGCAAACTAGTAGCTATCTGCCTTTTTGTTGCAAGTCTGTTCACTCAGAACAGTTTTGCACATATCACGTACAGTCAACAAGAGCTTTTGGACATTCAAGCTCTTAAATTGGACACTTTTATTGGTGATCTCTGGCTCATACCAGAGACCCGGCTCCACCGACCGGAAAAGCTTGTTGGCGTTGAGAAGAACAAGGGTGGGTGAAGAGAGGAGGGTAATGGGCGTCTGTGGCTCAGGAGTTAAAGCGGGTTGTCCACGAATCAGATGATCGGCGGTTCCAGTCTGCATGTCGAAGTGTCCTTGGGCAAGATACTGAACCCCAAATTGCTCCCGAAGGCTACGCCGTAGGTGTGTGAATGGTTAGCTCCTAAAACTGATGAGCACTAGAAAACCATTATATAAGTATAGTCCATTTACCATTTAATGGCTGAACTAAAGCTAACTCCTCATCGGCTACCAGCAATTTCCTCACCAATGTTCGGTCTATGGAGAACAAAATGGATTAGCTGCAGCTGCAGATCATCTCCCAAAACTGGAATAAGGACTCTAACATCATGATCTTCACAGAAAGATGGCTCAACAGCAGCGTCCCGATAGCGCAATTGAGCTAATGGGGTGCTGTGTCGTCTGGGTGATCAAAACAGCTGATGACTCCGGCAAGACCAAAGGTGGGGGATTGTGCATTTATGTGAACAAAGCTTTGTGCACGGACACTGCTTAAATCGAGACTCACTTCTCTGCTAACCTAGAGTTTCTGCCCAGAGAGTTTACATCTACTGTTCTAACTGCCGCATATATCCCCCTGGATGCTAATGCTAGACATGCCATGAAAAACTGCATGCTGCCATGAGCAAACCAAACAACAAACTACACATCCTGAGGCAGCCTTTATTGTTGCTGGTGATTTCAACCACACCAGCCTGAAGACTGTACTCCCAAATTCCACCAGCATGTCTCTTGCCCTCGACCATGTTTACACCAACATGGCTGAGGCATACAAAGCCACCCCTGTCCTCCATCTAGGACAGTTCATGTCTCTATTTTTTTTTTCCAAATACACACACCCCCTCAAACGTGTGAAATCTGTTGTAAGGACTGTTAAAGTGTGGCCAGAGGGAGCAGACTCTACACTACAGCAGGGGTTTGAAAACTAGAGTTGAGCCGTATCCGGTACTCACACACAGAACAGCTCTCTGTCTCTTCCTCAGTCACTCAGGTTTGCGGGTCTTTTCCGTTAACGTTTAGGGTTTCTTCAGCTTCAGGTTTGTTTTTACTTCAGTTTGTACTTACTTATTAACCAGTAGAGTTCTGGTAAACGTGGGTTCGTTCAGACGTGGTGCTATAGGTAGAATGCGACTCGCGTTGCATCTCTCTCTCTCTCTCTCTCTCTGCTGGTCGTCTGAGTTTTTTTTTTTTTTTTAAACTGTCAGCTGGCTCTAACCAGTTTTTTTGACTTCACGCACTGAGTGTCTGACACTTTCTTGCTGTATTTCATAAAAAAATAAAGGTAGTAGTGGTATAAATAATATTACATATTACGCTACACACAAAGACCCCTCTCTCGTTCTGTAAATAGTTTGTTTGCTATCGTGATCAAAACCAGAGGTGTATAAAGTACTTGAAAAAAATAACTAAGTAAAAGTAAAGTAAAGTACCATAACTGAAAATGACTTTGGTAAAAGTTAAAGTCACCTAAAAAAAAATTACTTGAGTAAAACTCTTAAAGTACCTCACATTAAATGTACTTAAGTATCAAAAGTATCTTGTGAAAAAATATACTCAAGTATCAAAGGTACAAGTACAAGTATTTTATAGTACACATGAAAGGAAACAAAACAACCCAAAATTATTCTCTCCTTGTTTTTTATTTCACTTTTTCAGGTGAATGAAATGTGGTATAGAATACCATTCAACAAATAAACAACATCTTTAACATAAGAACCACTTTTTCCACTTTTTAACTATGTTGGGGGAATGCTCATGAGCTGAGGCACAGTAACACCACACAAACAAACTTTCTGGCTCAAGTGGAGAAGTTGAACTTGCGGTTCATCCTCAGTAGAAGCTGATTTTCAAAAGTGTCTGCAGCTAGCAGTGCTCTTTTTGGGCTGAAGATGAGACCTGCTATGCTGAACAGCCTTTCGCAAGCTGCAGAAGCAGGCAGAGGTGTGTTGAGTTTGACAGACAACTTGAGAACCACAGGAAACGTCTTGAGAATCTTGATGTCGTCTGTTGAGTAGGCCAGGTACGAATCAAGCTGCTTGGTGGCGCTTGGTGTTTTGTGGGAACTTTTCAGGGTGTGGAAGAAGTCTCCCTCATCAGATGAGCCAGATCCAGCATCTGCTGAAATTGAAGGATCCTCCAACTGCTCCCTGATGTAGTCCAACCCTGAAACACAGGGAGGGTGACACTAGCATTAGTACAGTCACATTTTTATTGGACAAATTTAATTACATTTCTGTCATTTTCCATGATTCTAAAGGAATAAATAATATTACATTGACAAACAACACTATCAGAAACAAAAGGCCAAGATTAGCACACACAAAAGAGATAAAGTAGAAAAAAGTTGTGACAAATTGTGAAAATAACAGATCTACAACCAAGGCAGTGTGAGCTTGCAGATTGGCTACACAAATTCAGGGAATAGATAAGGAGAAAAACACAAATGTGAAGTCTTGACTCTGACAATTAGACATCTTAGAAATTGGCTCAACTACTATTCAAAATTAGACTGATGTATGAAAGGAGTAATAAAATAAAAAAATGTAGTAAGTGTATATTAGATTTGTAATTTAATGGATATAATTTAATGGATATTTTCTTCATTTCCTTTATTTTCTCCATACTGTCTTACCAATTTTCACTGTAGCATCATCTTTGATCCAGGCAGTTTTGAATTTTGGGATGAGAATCGCTGCAGCAACCAATTCAGGGTCTCTTAACATTTCACCAAAACGGTTCTGGATGCCCACTTGAAAGGCTTCAACCAGCGGCTTGCAGTGCTTCAGTGCAATCTTTATTTTTTCCAGTTTGCTGCTCAGCAATGAAATAGTCGGAAGAAGCCATCCCATCTGGACTTCCGCTTCTCCTTGGAGGATGTTGATGGACTGGGCAACAGGGCTCATGGTGGTGTAGTACTCTTTTAGGAAAGTGAGCTCAACTGGATGGAACCTGTTAGGGAGAAAACAAACCACTGTTTTACAATTATGCATGAATATTGTACCCAAAAAATAAAATAAAAATAAAAAATACATAAATACATAATTCAAACTTACATTGGCACCTTCAATTCTGCACAGATCTCTCTCAAAGCTGGCTCTCCCTTCTCCCTCAGAATCTTGAGGAGCCTTTCCACCGCCATAAACATTGAGTTCCACCTGGTGGCGTTTGGTCGTAGCAGCTGGAGGAAGCAGGCGTCTTCCACAGCTTCAGCTGCTTGGCAGGATCTTCCACACTTATTCCACAGCCCATAACACTTGCTGAATGTTGAGCGTTGCAGTTTTTTGTATCCATCGTTGGCTGTTGCTTTTTCAGCATCAACTGTAGACACTAAGTTGAGGAGATGACAAGCACATCGTTGATGTTTCGGAAGCTCAAACTCAAAGCCATCATTGTCATCTAGGATTGAAGTCATGTCAACAAATTCCACTCCCTCCGTCTCATTCCCTTCCTCATCCTCTTCTGCTTCATTATTGTTTTTGTCCACACTAAAAACTTGAAAAGCCTTCAGGAAGTTGGAGCCGTTATCGGTTGTTGTCCTCATGCCATATTCAGTATGGATGTCATTGAGTGCGGTGGCCAAAACATCAAAGGTGTGGGAACCTCTTAGCTGTCTGCAAGCTAGGGCTGCTGATCGTCTAGTTAGGTCTGTAGGGTTCACCCAATGAGCAGTCACACCAAGGAAGCTCCTTCTCCTAACTGACCAACAGTCTGTAGTGGTGGCGATGTGGTCCACTTTACTCATCTCCTCAGTTAACACGTTTTTCATAGTCTTTGCTAAATCTTTAATCCTTGATCGCAGGGTGACCCGTGTGATGACTTTGGCAGTAGGAAGAAGATCTGTGAGAAGCTCTCTGAAGGCTTCATTCTCGACAGTTGACAATGGCTGGAGATTGTTGACAACATACTTGATGACAAGGATCAGGGGCAGGGACTCAAATGCACGACCCAAAACTCAGAGGTGGATTCAAAAAACTCAAATTTAATGCTCAAACGGCAAGGCAAAAACAGGACAAAAACTAACTCTACGAAAACTAGGTACAGAGGTTGACAAACTCACAAGGATGACGGTCAGAAACTCACGGCACAACAGACAAGACGAACTGACAAAGACAGACACAAAGCACAGGACTTAAATACTCCAGGGAAGGGGGAGACAAAGACACAGGTGAAAACAATCAGGGCGGGCTGCAGCCAATCAGCACATGGGAGAACATGAGGGCAGGGAAGTCAAGACACCTGAAACAAGAGGAAAGGGTGAGTATACAAAATAAAACAGGAAGAACTGACAAAAACATAACTTAATCAGGACGAGTCACCACACTTGACAATGGCCCTGTCAACAGCACTCTGAGATATGGATCGGGTATCCAGCAAGGTGGTCTGTTTGAGGGTGGAGGCCCCAGCTTCCGAAGCCCTCTTTCTTTTTTGTGAGGTCAGCTGCTCATATTTCTTTAGATGTTGTGGATGTGCTCTCTACATGAAAAACACAAAAGTAAAAGGAATAATAATATTAGCTTAAATGATACTCAAGACATCATTCAACATTCAACAGTTACCACAATGACATGTCTGGATTTCTAACCACTTTCACCCTGATGTCCCGTTTTTGGGCATGTCCAACATTAATAAAAAAAAAAAATGTTGGTCAACTTTCAACTATATTTTATCTATTGTTTAAAGCTAAAACATGGACACTGAGCTTGGACATCAAATTGCTGTACAACAAATACAATTTAAAAAACAAACACAAAGCTATTTTATTGAACAACATGCCATTTTACAGTTCCTATGAACAGACAATTTTTCAATAGCCTATTGCTTAACTTCAAGTTACAGATTTTGTATGATTTATTTGTGTATTTTTCAAAAAAGTGAAGCACTTGATATTAAAAATGTATCATGTGGGAGGAAAACTGCCTCGTTCGAGTTAAGATGCTAACCCTGTTTATTGACACTCCTGCAGAACACTTGTGTGTGTGTGTGTGTGGTAGGTTTATTTGTTGACGACACCACCACACGTGTGATACGGGCAAGTTGCTAACATTAGCACATAGCGTTAGCAACTTGCTACTAGCCCGCAACCATGCTAGCACGTCGTTACGTTAGCAACTTGCCCGTAATGTTGGCTAAAACTATGTTTTACACATTTTTAAATCCCTCCTGCCACATGAAATAACATTGCTTACTTAATGCACTTACTTCGATGTGTTTTTTGAGGTTGGATGGTGAGTTCCTGAAGGCCTTTATTTCGTGGCACTTTGGAAGGCATAAGATGCACTTCATTCGGTAGGAATTTCCCTCCATCCCGAGGTACCTGAGCATACTTTCCAAGTAAGACCAGGGGTGATCGTCACCGTCGGCTTCTGTTGAACGCTGTGCGCCGTCTTCTGTGTCTTCCTCATCCACCTGCTCTGCGGCTGCCATGTTTGTAGTGATCTCTCTGCTGCCCCCGCGCGCATTCCGCATTTATAGCACGAGAGTACCGTAGCCTACGTGGTTCTTCTCGTCCTCTCGGAATCTCATGCAGAGATTATTTTCATTTGTAACGAGTAACGAGGTGGCAAATGTCAAAGTAACGAAGTAAAAGTGTCTTTTAAAACTTTTAAATGTAGTGAAGTAAAAGTAAAAGTCCTGATAAAAAAAACAACTCAAGTAAAGTTCAAATTCTCAAAAAAAATACTTAAGTAGTGTAACAAAGTACATCTACTTCGTTACTATACACCTCTGATCAAAACCATTGATCTGAAGCTCAATGCTGATGCTGTCCTGTAAATAGTTTTCTAATCAGCAATAAATATAACAATTTCTTATCAACCCATATCAATTACATGCTTAAAATAACATACAGGTTAAAGCCCCATCCAGTTCAAGACAACCAGACCCACTTCCGGGTTAAATCCCGGCCACTCCCGGGTTAGGCCCCACCCACTCCGAGTACAGATACGGATACAGATCATTCATATGGTTAACAGATACAGATACAGATACAGATACAGATAATGCTGCACTTGCTCATCCCTATTAAAAACACAGACTGCAGTGTGTTTGCCACTCAGTCCACATTGGACTCACACAGAGACATTAACACCTATGCCTCTTCTGTTTTGGACTATTTAAACACCAACATCAACAGTGTCACCAACCATAAACAAATCACAACATTCCCTAACCAGAAGCTCTCGATGAACCAAGAGGTCCGCCCCCTGCTCAAGGCATGCGGAACTGTACGTGACACGCAGACTTACAGTGCATCCAGGGCTAACCTGAAGAGGGGCATCAGGAAGGCCAAGCACTGCCCCAAGCTAGGAATAGAGGAGCATTTCAACAAAAACTCCAACCCCCGACGCATGTGGCAAGGCACCCAGGCCACCACAAACTACAAACCCACCAACACCACCCCCACCAACTGGTGACGGCTCACCTCAAACCCAGCCTACCACCTACACTAGACCCTCTTCAATTCGCCTATGGCTAGAACAGGAATACAGAAGACACCATCTCCACAGTGCTTCACTTTGCCCTCTCCCACCTGGATAGCAACAACGCCTATGTGAAAATGCTCTTCATCAACTTTAGTGCAGCATTCAACACCATCATCGCCTCTGGTCTCATCACCAAACTCAGCAACCTTGGCATCAACACTTACCTCTGCAACTGGATATTGGACCTCCTAACCAATAGACCCCAGTCTGTTAGTTTAGACAACCACACCTTCTCCACCCTCACCCTGGACACAGGTGTCCCACAGGGCTGTGTGCTGAGCCCTCTCCTCTACTTCCTCTTCACCCGCGTCTCCGCACCTGTACATGGCTTTAATACCGTCATCACATTCAGTGATTGGCCTCACACCAACATCGATGAGACGGACAGGGAGGAGGTCCAGCGCCTGGTGACTTGGTGCATGCAGGTTGAGCGTGTCTTCAACTTTAAGTTCCTGGGTGTCCACATCTCTGAAGACCTTTCTTGGACTCTCAACATATCCATCCTGATCTCACCAGCATCTCTTCTTTTTGCCTGGTATGGAAACTGCTCTATCTTGGACTGGAAAGCTCTGCAGAGGCTGGTTCAGCATTGCTCCCCTCTTAGTACTTGAGTTGTTGAATGTAATCTAAAAAAATCTAATGAGCTGTGATTGTCTAACCTCACTCTGGATAAGACAGAAAATACTGTTCCTTTAAGAGTGTAATTAAGAGGGAGGAATATAGGCCATTGAATGGGTTACCACATTTGATTGAACAATCCTAACTCATACAGCAAATTAGGGACAAATCCATCCCTATTGGTCTTTTTTCATTTTATGAGATGGACAGAATACAGTTTGACATTTATCTTCATTTAAAAAAAACAAAAAACAAAACAAACAAACAAAAAAAAACCACACACATCTTCCGTTAGTTTTATGTGTTATGGTGTTTGAGCATTATCTCTCCCAGCTGGTGGATCTGTGCACGCTACACTGAACAAAGACAGCAAATATTAGCCGCAGTAAATGTCACATTTCTGCATGTAACATCAGGATTCCATAACTAGAGGCCATGAATGCAACCGAGCCTGTCAAACTGCATTTATTAAAATGAATTCATTACATCTTTCTTGATCACATATAAAAAATAAAATACTACTAATTTTAATTAGATTAATATGCTAATTGGGGGTTAGATCTGGGGTTCTGAATGTGTCTTCATTCATTTGATCTGGAAACATCTAATGTCTCCATTAAATCTTAACCAATATACATCAATGTATGTTTTCCATTTTATTCAAGCCTAGACTGGCGTGCAATGGCGTCTCACTCAGATTTAAACTCATGAAAAATGATGCATGCTCATTGCACTGTGATGATGTGATTGCAGTCAACGTTTTTCTTTTTTAATTCTCAAATGTCCAAGTTGAAAGAGAATTATGATTAATAGGAAGTACTGTACTGTACGGCCAGTGCTTGTTAACTGACTTTGATGATGTACAATGCTCATCTTCAGAAATTTCCCCAACAACTGGTTACATATCCATACTGCTGCTTTGTTAATGTTGCAAAGTTTATTTCTGTTAGCACATACCAGAGGTACTAGCATAGCTTTTTGACTTTTTCACAAATAAGGAGGATAAGGATGAAGCCAGTCAGTCAGTTTGGCTCAGAATAACTTATCTTGATAAATGCCATGATATTTTGTATCCTCATATTGATATGCCCTTTGCTTTGAGTTCACTGTGAAGAACGATGACAAACATGGCATAAACACATGGTCTCTGTTCATATTTAAATAATTCAAATGGGTCCTAGATGATGATTCTGATGTTTTTGACCCACCCCTGAGTTTCCTCTAGTGCCACCACTGGGACAGAGTTTACTTTTATAGAAAACAAAACATCAAAATGTAACTGAAAGACTGCCTGAAGATCATCTAGACACACTGAAAATTATCAGATAAGCTGTGTTCAATGTGAGGTACAGGTATGGCACAGAGTCAAAGCATAGCAGGTCTACAACGCTGTTGTGCACCAGGTAGCAGAAAGGAGCCGGGAAGTCTGTAAGATGAAACAAAGCTGAACAAAGTTCTGAGTTACTTACTTTCAGGTGGAAAGCAGTGTTTTATTCATTGATTCATTATTCGTTGCCAACCTGGGCATCACTGTGTCATGACCTGGGTGTGGCTCTGTTGCAGCAATAACCACATCCAACAGCGATGTCACAGTGTACTGGCCACACCCAAGGTGAGAAAAAAAAAATCAAGTTCTTTGACACAACTTTAGTTTATTTTGGAAACAAAGACAGGTAAGAATGGTCAAAGGTTTGGGTGCACCATTTTTTTTTGTTGTTTTTTTTAAACACAAGTTGCTGAAAGTTATGTTGCAGATAGCTTCTGTCTCATTAGTTGCACACTGAAAAGTCATCAAAGTTGGCACTGAATGCAGTGCTAAAGTATCTATGCCATTAAGTTCAACATCTTTGCTCTCTACTTAAGAAATATTGAATCCCTCTTTTTAGCGACGTTGCTGCTCACGAGTGCCTTTGGTCGTAAGCTACCCTCATCATCCTATTACATTTTGTGCCGGTTTTTGAATGACCTAGGAGGAATTTGGGGGAGGTGGAGATGGTATTTTATACTTCAACAAAATCAGGGAGTGTTTCTTAAATGGGCTTACCCCTTACTGACATACAATATTATGGTCATTTAATGTTAAATGGAACAAAAGATCAGTTATTACCTATTTAATGCCGTGTCTTGTTAATGCTCCGGGTGCTGAAGTCATTAGTTCAACTGTTGTTACAATGGCACTTGGTGATAGTTTGTTACAGAATAATGTAAATCTTAGTCAGAACAGTATACTTGCCCTCGGCCGTGGAAATTTCCACTCTGACAGTCCATCACTCATTGGCTAGAAGCCGTGATCAAGGTCACTCTGCGTCCAGAACCATGCTGTCTTTGGTGGAGTTCTGCTGGAGCAGATCCAAGAGCTTCACTGCCACGTCTTTGTGCATCAGTCATGCATGTCAAAATGTTTAGGAACTTTAGAGCAATTTTCTAATCAGGAGGACTCCTAGCTCACTCAACTGACCCCAAAGTGTCAGCCATGATAAGAGAATTTGGAATTCTTGGTGCTTCTGAGCCTTCCCAACAGGACCATTGTTTAAGAAAAGACAGAAGGTCCTACCGCCCCATACTACCACACTATTCGTATTTATAGAGGTGATGAAGATAGACAGCATTGGCATGTCAATCAGTCTGATGTCTGAGTCTAACAATTACTTCAATCTAATGACAAAACAGGTTGGTACATTTTCTGATCCACTGTTCCTTTCAGCAGGATGGTACTGTTTGTTATTGCCTTCCAAAATGCACATGCTCGTCACAAAAATGGTCCATGAAAATTATTTCTGATCTGTCACCTCTGCGGTTAAGATTCGGGTACTTCTTGGTTGAAATTAGAGAGTGATCATGTTCATTGTGAAAAAAAAAAATCAATATTGATTATTGTTAGGAGACTGAATGTTAAATATACATTAGTTAAATACACAACTCCCAACAGAAATCATGTAGATATTTTATTCCTGATGTGTTCAGATTTCACTTACCAGTGAGCTGTTGCATGAGCTGCATGTATTTATATATGTATATTCCATCCAGTCAAATGGAAATGCATTTTGATACTTGAAGAGCACAAAGTGTAGCTCTACCATAATTTTGTCAGCATCTTTTTCTTGCTTTATTTTTTCTAAGCCAAAGAAAACATGCTTTCTGATTTATTACAATAGTTCCATAAATAAATACCAAATAAATAATGAATTAAATTACTACCAATGTTATTTTTAGATGTCAAGCGCCCAGAGTCATATCTTTACAAAAATGAAACCATGTGAAGTCTATATCAAATGTGCTATTAACTGAAAAGTGATGCAAGATGTTGTAAGTTGAAGATGTTATGGGTGCTGCTGCGTTCCGGAGGCGTTGGTAGTTGTGTGCGTTGGACTTCATTTAATTGAGGTTATTACAGCACTGACCCTGTGTGGGTATGCTGGCCTCAGAACTAGTTTCAGTCTGCTGAAATACAAGCAGACATTTGCTGACTTTTGCAGATTTGAATAGATTAAATCAATTTGAGGATGCTTTGATGTCTGTGTATTAATGGGCCATTGACATTTTAATAAAACCAAAAGCTAAAGTTCAAGCAACTGAAAGTAAATTATAAACTGTGCACATGTTTACACACACATCATTTTGTGTCTTATCCTACTTTTGATCAGATTCAGGATATTGTGTTTACATGGATCATCAAGAAACCTCCATTTAAGTTTCATCTGCTCATCTGTTGTGGATCACACAGTCTTTATCAGCAGATAGTTTTCTCAGCTGTCCTGGCATTGTAGGTTTTCAAACTTTTCTCAAACTCTGGTCTTTACTCAAGCAATTGAGGCTTAAATTGTTGAAACTTTCTTGTAACCCTGAAAGTGTGCCCTTCACAACCAATTTTAGCATCTGTAGCCCCCATTAAAATTGATAAATAAATCACTTAAAATTTGAGCATTCAATGAGCATTTCAACCGTAAGTACAGCACCCAAGTGTAACTTGAGTCAGTCTTTACCTTGGGTGAATTGTCTCTTGCTATAATGCTGTAAGATTGGACAGATATTTGTTTATGTTGATTGGATGTGTCTTTGACTATTCAAAGTATGAATAATGGAATCATATGAAAATAGAGATGTATCTCATGAGGTTCTGTGTGACAGGGAGAAGTAGGCCTAACAGTCTTGTTCTTGGCTTTACCTTGAAAAGCTCTCAGTATAGTACATCTTGGCTCTGTACAGTGTTTCTGGGACTTGTGTGACGGTGACTCCCCTGAGATTCTGCCCCAATTGAAGTGACTGAGGACAAAAAAATCTTCTCCTGTTAACTTGAAGACTGATCTGACACGATATCTGTGCTGTATTTTCTGCCTCGCTCTTCTTTTTCTTCTTCCCCCTCTCCGTCTTGAGAGAGAT
This sequence comes from Argyrosomus regius, assembly GCA_946959425.1. Classification (NCBI taxonomy): domain Eukaryota; kingdom Metazoa; phylum Chordata; class Actinopteri; family Sciaenidae; genus Argyrosomus; species Argyrosomus regius. The sequence goes on from OX336885.1 coordinate 2,348,661, forward strand.
TCTTGTTTTCTCCCTGGGTGTCCTCTTTCCGTCACTCTAATCAGCCCTTTTAATTACTCTCGCCATCAGCCATCCAACGCCTCCCTGTCACCCCTGGGAGTCCCTGAGAAATGGAAAGGGAATGCAGGGTCTGATGGCAGGCAAGGGGCTCATCAGTGAGGCTATGGGGAGACCAGGGGCTGCAGTAATATGAGGCATTTGCCAGTCCATCAGTGGCACTGCCAGCTCGCCTCCCTGCCTGCTGGGCAGCTGATGTTGTGATAAATGGGCTTTTCCTGTCCCATTTCAATCCAGCACCACACCACACCACCAAACAGCACGACATGGAGCCAAGGAAAAGAGGCTAAAGAGATGCTCAAGGGGTTTGGTCAAAGAGACGATAAGATGTCATGTCAAGTCAACTTTATTCATGAAGGTCTTTAAGTTCTCAAACATTTGATTTGGCTTATAAATGTTCTAATCTTTAAGAATCCATCCTGGTTAAGATGATGACACTGTGGTTACTGTTGTAACAACCATTCCTTTTTAATCTTACATGTTCCAGACTTCTGACACAAATATCAACCAGAGGGCAGCAAATACGCTCTGAGCAGCTTGTCTGTTGGAAATCACAGGACAACAGGTGAATTTGTTTACCATTCAACCCAACATGCTGTGTGCTTAAAGAATTCATGACCTCATAATGATTCTATATAAATAAATTATATTTGTAACTCAAAGTCCGCCTTATTTCAGTCATATCCCATGACTCTCTTTATTGTATCAGTGTGTTGTATTCATCCGGATCATTAACCCGGATCCTCTAACTGACTCGGGATACACGAGTCATAGTCTCCATTCACGAGGCAGATTCAGACTCTGATGGACTTCACGGAGTTGTGTCGTCAAAAAGACTTCCTCCAGTCAAATGTAAGAAGATAAATACAGCAATAAACAAGATGATAGAAACTTTATTTAAAACACAAACACTGAGGCTGATATAGCTCATAGGCTAAAAACAATGTAAGAGGGACGTAACGTAATTGACGTAATTTTAACTGCAGCATTATATGTCATCATTAATAACGCTCTTATTCGCTGCACTTTATTTAACACAATAAAGTGTTAATGAACTTTAGAGGCTAGGCTAATACAGTCTAAACACTGTGAGAGGAGCATTTTATTTGCAGCATTATGTGTTAGCATAATCTGTCACCAATAATTATGGAGTTATATTCGCCACGTTTCTATTATGTCATTTACTGTATTTACAGTTGAATGAGTGATGCTGACTGGGAGATAGGAGAATATAATACTGTATTTGTCAGTTGAATATAATGCAGCTAAATAAAAACATTGTGAACTTACAGCCTCATAATTAATGTTAGAGAATTTTTTAATAAGATGAAAATGCAAAGTTTTATTTCCTGCATCAAAATTTCAAATGCACAAACAGTAGACTGCCCTCCTCGTATAATAGCTCTCAAATTTGAATTTATTTAGCCTATTTGTAGTCCAACACAGACTCTTGTGTTTCACTGGTCGAATTTATATGCTAATGGACATACTGACTCAAATGACTCGTAAGATCAGGATCTGTTTAGTGATTGACTCAGAAAGACTCGAATCCCTAAAAGGATCCGAGTTTGACATCTCTAGTTACGATCAGCTTTTTAAAAGTCAGGCCATCTGTGTCTTCTGCCTCTCACAGATAAAGCTGCATCCTGCTGAGCAAGCTGCATTCGCATACCAATTAAAATGAATGAAATGAATGGATTTTCAGCTCACTTTGACTGCTGCTGGTTGAGGATTTTACTTGCTTGGATGTCTTCAAACTTTTCTTTTTTTAAAATAAATGAACCAAAATGTGTTCCAACACACAATGTGAGCTCTGAAATCTTAACAACTAGTTATTCCGCTACGTTACACTGTGTACCTCGTGATAATCACATCATTCATATATTTAATGTTTTTATCCAAAGAGATAGACAGTAAGCGCATTCAGGCATTTTGATAGAACCAAACAAATGTAAGTACATCAAACTTCATCAAATATGCTGACGTGCTTCAAGTGCTACATTTCTAGCAACGAGAGGCAAAGAAAGATGTGTTCTTTGTGCACTCTGAACACACAAGTTTTCAGTCTATGATGGAAGCTGTGCAGACTTTCTGCTTTCCTAATGTTAATGCAGAGCTTGTTCCATCACTGGGGAGGACAGCAGGACAGCAAACAGTCTGCAAGCTGGATGACAGTAGTAGAGTGTAGTGGAAAGCCTGGGGTGCCTGATTTGATTTAGTTTGTGAGGGACAAGTAACTTTGTTGTAAAAAATGAACCGTACAGACACTCTAGCTGCACATGTACCAGAAAAGCAAACTGGAGCTTGGTGTGTGCACTGCATGTACTGTATTCACCATCCTCCTCGTTAAACAGTCGCAGACACAGTTTTCCTTTTTCAGACTGATGTTGTTCAGCCAAACACGGCATACAAAGGAGCTCCTCTTCTTGCCGTCAGGATGTTGCAATCATGTTTTCATGTGTACATGTGTGAAACAGCTGTCCATGGACATAATGTTCAACAAAACATTTACACCATCTTTGCAAAAACAGTGTGAGGTGAATTTCCTCTGCCCACGCTGTTTGCCTGTGCTGTTTCACCAGGTGCTCTTCTTCTGCTGACACAGTAGCTGTTCCTGGTGTGTTTGCTACCACTAGTGGTCAATACACACACAGTTAATTCATTCTCATTTCTAGCTTGTGACAGCGCCCCCAGTACCAGAGTGCAATAAGTGTAAATGTGGACAGTGTGTATTTCTTATCAAGCAGGGTCAACAACACAAGACATAGCAGGCAGCTAATATTACTTACTAGTCATTTACTCTTGTCTGGTGGCTTCTTGCTCGCTCAATCTTCCCTTTTCTTAGCTTCCTCCATCACCATTCTCTTCAGCCTCTTTACCTCTGCCGTTATGTCTATAGAGGCTGCTTAGCCCAGTTACATTGCCTGCTGGCCCAGCTCCGAACACGGCACCGGCTCCGCTCCCCTTCAGCATTCCCCCCCACACGCACGCCTAAAAAAACCTCCTCTTCTTCCCACGGGTCCAAAATGCCTGTGGTGCAAACAATAACACACCCAGTGCTCCAAGCTCACAATCCAGACAGCCTGGCTAACAAACTGAGCTAACATTAGCTAACAGTAGCTACAGTTGGCAGCAGTTTACTTAACTGTCCATCAGGAAGGACATCAGATCCAGTTTCACCAAAATCAGTCAAATACTTGATGGTGTGCTGTAAAGCAGTGTGCACGTTCTCACGGGTGATCGTACCTGGAGTCCAAAGTTACAAAGTGTCACAACAGGCCTACGAATAACAATATTCACCTGATAACAAGTCAGTGTAGCTTCAACATGATTTACACTGTTATATTATAATAGAAAAGTTACACAATGTTGCTTTAAAACAAACTTGCTGTTACCACCAGTAACCACGGGCACTGTGGGATCACTCAGGACTGGAACCATACGAGGGGCAGCCAGAGGACATTGTTTCACGTAGAAGGACAGGAACCTGGTGTGGTGTGTCAGGACAGGACTTCATAAGGCAGGATCCATAGAGTGCTTTTTATACAAACAAAAAGAATTTAAATTTATGTCTTCTATAAGTGTTTTTAGAATCCTTGCTACAGTGCTTTATACCACGGGGAGGTGAGATAAAGATATCTCCTCAGTGGTGGCAAACTTTGAAGTGTAAACTTTAAACAGTGTGAGCAAATCAAACATGTAAACAGAGGCAATGGGAGTTTGACTGAGTTGACTTTTTGAGCTCTTAGTGTTTTTTATTGTCTTCTTTTCATCTCCACTTTTGTGGCTTAAAGTAAATGTTAGATTATTATGTTTTGCCTCCCTGGTGACCTGAGGTACACACAGCTACATTTTTAATATGAGAAACAATCATTGTCATCTCAGGGCTAGCTGAGAGAGAGCTTTTACCTTCAGACATATCCGGTGTGTCTGCCACGCAGATCCACGACACAAGAAAAATACACGATGATGTAACATGAATTAAAGAAAAAGTATGGTACATCAGAGTTAATATTTCATCTGCAGTACCTTGGTGTATTTATAAAGATATTTAGGCATGCAAATCTCATAGACTGCAGATTCTTTATTCATATGTTATGGACATAACACCAGTGAGTGACTGTACAGATGTGACAAATAAAAATAGTGGACCTAAAACAAATGCTGTGTCTTAATTCAGATACTTCCATTAGTACACTTCTTCGTAGTACACTGTGTACACTATGTACTTCCTTGTGTAGTGTGCCAATTTTGGCAGAGTAGTGGTACTGAGCCTGAGCTGTGATAAAACCATCATTCATGTACTATAAAGTTACATCCTTCTGCAACTGGAGTCATCCAAAGTGATGTAACAAACTATGGATGATGGGAAAAGGTGACCCAATGCAGATTCAGTCTGGACCAAAGTGGTCAACCAGCCAACCAGAAGACAGGCAGGCTAATATAATAACAGACTGACATTGCCATCCCCAGAGCTACACTGCTAAAGTGGCTAAAAACAAGTGCCTCTTTTCACTGTCTTAGAAAGAAAATGTGTCCCCGGGGCACCCAGGTAGCTCACCTGGTAAAGCCTGCTCCACATGTACTAAAGCTGAGTCCTCACTGCAGGGTTCCATTCCAGTCTGTGGCCCTTTGTTACAGTACATGTCATTGCTTTTTACCATATAATAATAAATGTTTTACATCGGGTGGATGTAAATGATTTAACCCACAGGCAGAGCTACAGGTGGGGTAACCTGTTGGGGCCTGTCTGTGGGCGTCTCTGCTCCCTTTGTCAATAGTGAAGCAGCTTCCTGCCAGAGCGATGCTGTCACATGGGCCTTATCCTTAATCAGTCAGCGTAACATCCCAGCTCACGACCCCCATATGTTTGATCACAATGTGACAGAGAAGTCTTATTAGTCGTCTGTACCCTACAGTAATTAAACCTGTCTTGTTTTTTTCTATTCCCTCTTTCCTCCCAGCCTCTCCATCCGTTCCTCCATCCTCACTATAATTATCCATCTGCAAGGCCGTGGGAAGCCGGCGAGGTTGAAGGTAAGTGTATTTACTGCTGCGTACCGACAATAAAATTGGCTGAGTCATTGATTTTCCTTCTTTTTTTTATTTTAAGGGATGTAAGAAAGTTGATTACAGATAGAATAAACATTATGTTGTGTTCACATCCTTTCCTTCAGTGCAGACTGCTGCACACACACACTGCTGCTCTAATAACTTAGCCGACAGCATTACTTTGTTCAGTGGCTCTCATTTCATGGAGTGTTCATGGCGTAGCATTGTGTACATATTGAGCATTTATCTGAGTCTCTCTAGTAAATCCTTTTTGTTTTTGCGCTCTAATGAGCACACTGGAGACACTGATATTTTGTAAAAATGTTTCAATGATTATTTTAGTATTCTTTAGTTGCTGAGCCGCTGGCTTTCTACTCACAAGCATGCAGCAGCACTGTGAAATATGACAGTAATGCTGAGAATATCACAGCATACAAAGCCATTTATGTCTTTGGATTCAAAGTTGCATTGTAATTTTGATATGACTTGATGACTTTCTCCATTTTGAAATATTGAGTAGAGCTGTCACACTATTTAACTCTGATTCCAACCTGAGTCTTTTTAATGTTGTGTATCTGCTGATATGTTTCCATTTTATTTGGTGCATACACAGTGATAGTAAACAGCTATGTCGTTGGACCATCATGAAGGTTCAACTGTTTTAGAGGTGCTGATTTCACTGTTGGGTCATTTTGGACACTGTACTATGTGATGTGATATCAAACTGTAAGGAGTGGTTTTTCAATATTGGATAGATGGGGGCAGTGCTTTTACTAATTCCTATTTGTATCTAAATGCACACAGAGTCTGTATATGAGCATTTCATGTTTTTGCTGCATGGTTCATTACAGAGTATCATCAAAACCACTGCTGACCAATCAGTCATGTTATGTGGGAGTATTGCGACAAGTTCTCTGATAGAAATGTGCCAGACTTTGGGATCAGCTTCCGATCTGTTGTGCAGAAGTAATTTAATTGTTCTTTTTTTAATTAAAAAAAAGAAAGAAAATGCCACATCAGCACAGTGTGTGACAGCAGTGGAATTAGCCAACTTCACTAAAACTCAGCACCAGAGTGCTGCGGTGGCTCGGTGGTTGGGCTGCGTGCCATGTGGCCACAGTGCCTGCTGGGCAGACCTTTGTTGCATGTTGTGCCTGTCTTTCTGCCTGCCTCTCCTGCCTGTCTCTCTACACTGGCTGTCAAATGAAGGCATAAAGGCAGAAAATAATCACTGAAGAAACAGATTATGTGCAGATTATACTAATAAACAAATAAATTAAGCAAAAGTTATCTGTAAACTAACCATAGTAAGTGCATTGATTGAGAATTGTTGGATTTAATAGATAATTAGTGAGTGAGAGAAAGAGAGTTTGTTGTTTGTGTGGCATTCAATAACAGACAAAATTTGAAATTAAGATTAAAATGTGAAATAAATTGAGTCCTGGTTGAGAGCTCTTTTTCCATTGCTGTGTTCCCTGAGAAGATTTGACCTGTGATCGATGTTTATTGCTTGGTTGGATTTTCAGTTTTAAGAATGGTCTTCTTGGGCAACCGATGTGAGGCAGTGTGGACGTTTATCTGGGTTGGACAGACCCATTTTGTATTATATTTACACTGTTTAAGATGTATGTAGGAGAAGCATGCCCAGGGGTTGGCATAATTAATTTATATAAGTTCTCTCTACCAGTAGTTGTGTTTGGAGAGGATTATTCATCATATTGACTTTGTTTCTCATAACTAATTTTAATTGTAGGCACTGTAGAAAATCTCCTCTTTTCTCTTCTTCTTCTTTCTTTTCATGCAGAGCAGGTCTAGACCGTACTCTCCACAATACTATCTACAGAGACCCAACAATTCCGCCATGAGCAAGCACTTGGCGACGGTGGCGAGGAAAAACTTCCTTTTAACGGCCAGAAACCTCGGGCAGACCCAAACATGGCTCAGTCATCCACCACGACCGTTTGAGTTAAAGACAGAGAGAGGAGGGGGATTAGACAGATAAATAGAGAGAGATAGAGAGACACAGATGCACAGCAGCAGTAAATCATTAACTAACTATAAACTGTAATGGAGATATGGTAACAATAATGACAGTAATAATATATGTAGTGGACGTCGTGCAGGACCACAGCAGCAGCCACGATCCATGAGAACCTGCTGGACGAGAGAGCACGGAAACTCCAGGGAAGAAGTTTAGTTAGTAACATGCATTAACATGCATTAATGAGACATGTATGTTTACAGATGGTGGTGGTGATGGTGATGGAGAGAGAGAGAGAGAGTAGAGTTTTCAGTCAAGGGAGATGTGACTACATCTTCAACCAATACCGTGCCTGACTAGGCATAACCCTGAGGGGAGGGAGGGGGAGTCCCCCGGCAGTCTAGTCCTATAAGCAGCATAACTAAGGGATGACCTGAGCCAGCCCTAACTGTAAGCTCTATCAAAAAGGAAAGTCTTAAGCAGTGATGGGAATAACGGCGCTATAAATAACGGCGTTACTTTTTTCAGTAACGAGTAATCTAATTGATTACTCTTCCCATCATTATAACGCCGTTATCGTTACTGCCAAAAAATGCAGCACATTACTATGATTGAAGGCAGCTGTTTTTCATCAGATTTTTCTTGTTCCTCCTTCCTTGGTGAGGGCGGGGGCACGAGACAATCGCATAAATGATGACGATTGGCTGAGGTTGAGTAAAATTCCATGGTAAGCCAATCAGAGGTGGAGTTGGGCAGGTGTTGCTTACACAAATTGTCAGACACACAAAGACGACACAGGACATTCACGTGAGTCAACGAGAAACAGGAATGGCGAGCCCGAATAGTCCAAAAGTAGCCTTCTTTAAATGGAAGTATAGTATAGTATATATCATAAATAATTGAACACACACATGTATTTTAAGTTCCGTCAAAGAGGGGTGGAGGTGGGGTCCAAATTCTTTGACACATTTGAGCATTTAAAAAATTACTTGAAAGTAATGCAATAGTTACTTTCCAAAGTAACTAGTTGAGTGTGCCTGAAAGAGCACACTATATGTTATTCCCCGCGCTTATTGAGTGTGCCTGAAAGAGCACACTATATACTATTCCCCATACTTAATTTTATTATTGAGTGTGCCTGAAAGAGCACACTATATGTTATTCCTTGCGCTTATTATTGAGTGTGCCTGCAAGGCGCACTATATACTATTCCCCGGGCTTATTATTCTTACGTATCCCAGGAATTTCGGTCGACTACTCCTCCCGCAGTTTTGGTCGCACATACACAAAGGGTTAGCCGACCGGCTCGGCCAGGAATGGTGTGCTATGACTCTTCTAAGCGTTTCGCCGAACCGTTTTACCAAAACACGGCAAAAACCACGGCAAAAAAATGAATGGGTGTGTATTGGTAGAATGTTTGTGAGCTAGAGTGCGTGACATCATCGCTAGAGTGGAGAGGGAGAGAAAAATTTGTAGAAAAATGAATTTGTAAACTGCTTCCGAGGCCACAAATGTCACTCTACAGAAATAATTTATAGCTAGTGTGACGACCCCACCAGCCCACTAGGGGCCTCTGTGTTCTCTGCTTTTCCCTCTCTGCAGGTTCCAGGTCATGAACCAGGGTCATCTTCCTGATGACACACCTGGGCTGGGGTGTGGTCTATATAAGGCTCTCCACATGGCAGATCTCTCTCTCTTGCCCTTGCCTCTGCAGCCACTGTTTTGCTATGTTTGTTTGACACACACTCACACATATTCTTACACCACTGATTACTGACATTTATATACATTTTGCTTTTGTTAATATTTTGAGTTGGAATAAATGCTTGGTAATTTCACTCTACAGTCTGGTCTCCCATCTTTGCCACAGTTAAGAGCCGGGCTGTGACAAATGGGGGCTCGTCGGTTTTCTTGTTGACCTGGGTTGTATTATTGGAGTTGGTAAGATCTGCTAGGTGTGAATGAAATGGGCTTTGTGACGTCAGTGAGCGGTTGTGGCCTGTTGAGTTCAGTGATTTGTGAATGACTTCACGTTCTGTTGACGCGGGAGACTTGAACTAGAGTGGTAAGTAAGCAAGCCATTTTGGTTTGGTTAATGTAAGTGGCTGTATCAGGAGGAAATTGTGCTGCATGTAGTGTTTTCTGTGCTCTGTCCTATGTGTGATCATGAAAGTGCTGTGGTTTTGTCCCTGGTAGGCTGAAGAGCAACTTCCCTTGGGAGATTGCTGGGGGGTTTTGTAGTGTGGTGTTAAATGTGGTTGGAGCAGTAGTCTCGGGGGCACGTCCGAAGCTGCTGGGGGGGTCGCCATCCACTGGTTGCTCCACCGGGCTTGCGGGTTTCAGTGCATAAATACCCACCGCAAAAACGCCTGAAGACTAGGGGGGAGTTAGCTAGTTTTGATTAGGCAGTTAGAGGGACAGGACCACGGTAAAACTTTTGGCTATGGTGAGTGTAGTGTGCTGCAGGAGTTGAACTTGTGGTGTTGCGTCTGGTAATTAATTCTGTTGGGTAAGTGAAGCTGAGTGATGGCTAGTGTGGAGGATTTCTTGCGAGCTCCGTCAGAGGAGTTGTTGGAGCGCTGCTCACGGGAACAGTTAGTGAAGATTGCTGAGTATTATGAGTTGGATGTTGGAGATAAAAGAATGAAGGAGAACATTAAGTCAATTGTGAAAGCTAATCTGTTTGAAACAGGGGTTGTCAGACCTAAGTCGCATGTTGCTGGTGCCGGGCTGGATGTTTCAGATGCGTCTTTGAGTGAAGCTGGGTTGACGTTTGAGCAGAGAAGAGAGTTGCTTTTGCTGGAAACGGAACGAGAGCGAGCGAGATCTGAACGGGAGAAATTAGTTTTGGAGATGAAGCGACTTGAGTTGGAGGAGCGTAGGCTGAGTTTGAGTGGACCTGCGACAGGTGCAAGTTTTTCTCCTGGGGTCTCTGGGGTATTTGATGTTGTGGGTAACTTGCGGTTGGTTCCTCAGTTCTGTGAGCGGGACCCAGACATTTTTTTTCACTCTTCGAGCGTGTGGCTGAAAGTAGGGGGTGGTCCGACTCCGATCGCACGTTACTTTTGCAATGTGTACTGACTGGTAAAGCACAAGAAGCGTACTCTGCTCTAACTGTAGATGAGAGTAGAGTATATGCGACAGTTAAAGCTGCGGTGTTGCGTTCATATGAGCTCGTACCTGAGGCGTATAGGCAGAAGTTCCGGACATGGGAGAAGTCGAGTAGGCAGACACATGTTGAGTTTGCCAGGGAGCTGTGTACTCATTTTAGTCGCTGGTGTTCTGCTGTGAAGGTGGATACTTATGATGCTCTATGTGACCTGATTGTTTTGGAACAATTTAAAAACTCTGTTCCTAGTCATATTGCTGTTTATATCAGTGAGCATCAAGTGAAGACTGCTGCAGAAGCCGCCACCCTAACAGATGAGTATGTACTCACACACAGGAGTGAACGTGAGTATAGCGCTAGAGATGACAGGAGCGATGCCGGGTTGCTCCGTACTGTAAATAAGTGGGAGGAAAAACATTATCCTAGCCTGAGTAAACCAGTAAACCATCTTTGCCACAGTTAAGAGCCGGGCTGTGACAGCTAGAAACGTAGGAAAATTCGTCTTCTCACTCACATTCGTCTGCTGAAGCTGTCAGCTTTATAGTTTTGGCGTGAGACGCAAAGATGCGCCAGCAACACCCATCCACAGCCCCATAGACTGCCATGTTAAAAAGGCGGGAACATTTCTGGAGGAAAGCAGAAGTAACGTTTCTTTGAATCAGTCAAAAGGTCACATTTCTTCATGTTAGTGACACAAAACAGTAATGTAGACGTTCAGGAAGAGCTCAGGATGCTCAGAGTGAAGTTGTTCAATGACTGGAACTACGGTTTGGTCAGAAATCCTTTTTGTTCGAGGGGTACTTTCAGACATTTTTCTCTCTCTCAGCAGTGTCAAATGTCACAGGAGCAGCTGCGGTTGACTGCTCTGCTCTGATTGGTGGCCTCCACCTGGCCCCCACAGGCCTGACTGTGATTAACTTGATTGAACTCTCTGTATAATAACAATGACTGTCAATAATACAGTTTGAATGTCGGCCATTTTATCCTTCTCTCTCATAGACACAAACACAGACAGACAGACAGACAGACAGACACACCACACACACACGCACACATACAAGACAAAAGTCTTTCAATAATATAAATAAGAGTCCCTTCAAAATAAGAGCCCATTAAAAAGGCAATGATGACACAGCTTGTTGTATTAATACTGAATTTGCTGAGCAGTGTCAATAATAATGTATGGGTGTGAAGGGGCCAGAGTCAAATTTCTTTAGAAATTTTTCTAGTTATTATTATTGAGTGTGCCTGAAAGAGCACACTATATACTATTCCTCGGGCTTATTGAGTGTGCCTGAAAGAGCACACTATATACTATTCCCCATACTTAATTGAGTGTGCCTGAAAGAGCACACTATATACTATCCACCATACTTATTATTCTTATTATTGAGTGTGCCTGAAAGAGCACACTATGTACTATTCCCCATACTTAATTTTATTATTGAGTGTGCCTGAAAGAGCACACTATATACTATTCCTCGGGCTTATTATTATTGAGTGTGCCTGAAAGAGCACACTATATGTTATTCCCCGCGCTTATTATTATTGAGTGTGCCTGAAAGAGCACACTATATACTATCCACCATACTTATTATTCTTATTATTATTATTGAGTGTGCCTGAAAGAGCACACTATATACTATCCACCATACTTATTATTCTTATTGAGTGTGCCTGAAAGAGCACACTATATACTATCCACCATACTTATTATTCTTATTATTATTATTGAGTGTGCCTGAAAGAGCACACTATATACTATCCACCATACTTATTGAGTGTGCCTGAAAGAGCACACTATATACTATTCCCCATACTTAATTTTATTATTGAGTGTGCCTGAAAGAGCACACTATATACTATTCCTCGGGCTTATTATTATTCTTCCGTTTCTTCCGTGTCATTTTTCGGTTCGCTTCTTGTCCCGCAGTTTTGGTCGCACATACACAAAAGTGGTATCAAAACGTGCGGCTTGATCGGGAATGGTGTGCTATGACTTTTCTAAGCGTTTCGGCAAACGGTTTTGCCAAAAATCGCCAAAAACCACGCCAAAAAATGAATGGGTGTGTATTGGTAGAATGTTCGCGAGCTACAGTTGGTGACATCATCGCTAGAGGGCAGAGGGAGAAAGAAATTCCTCAAAAAAAAAATTTGTAAACTGCGCTTGAGGCCGCAAATTTCACTCTACAGAAATAATTTATACATAGAAACGTAGGAAAATTTGTGGTGGTCGCAGTGATAACACTGCTGAAGCTGTCAGCTTTATAGTTTTGGCGTCACACGCAAAGATGCGGCAGCAACACCCATCCACAGCCCCATAGACTGCCATGTTAAAAAAGCGGGAAATTTTCTGGAGGAAAGCAGAAGTAACATTTCTTTGAATCGCTCTAAAGGGGACATTTCTTCCTGACAATCACACAAAACAGGTCTCTAGACGTTCGGGAAGGGCTCAGCATGCTCACAGTAAAGTCGGTTCAGAGATTGGAGCAACGGTTTGGTCAGGAGTCCTTTCTGTTCGAGGGGTGGCTTTCAGACGTTTTTCTCTCTCTCAGCACTGTTTAATCTCACACAGCAGCTGCGGTTGATTGCTCTGCTCTGATTGGTGGGCTCCACCTGGCCCCTCTCACAGACACAGACAGGGAGCAGAGGGGGGAGGGGCTGTTTTCACTGTCTTTATAATATCAATGACTATCAGGGCTACATTTTTAATGTCAGCCATTTTGTCCTTCTCTGTCGCAGACACATACACAGACATAGATAGAAAGACACAGACTTTCAAAATAAGAGTCCCTTCAAAATAAAATATTTCAGAAAACTCTCTCCTCAACAGGCAAAACACACACGCACACACACACAAACATACACACACACACAACAAGACTTTCAAAATAAGAGTTCCTTCAAAATGAAAGACTGTAAAACTTTCTCCTTAACTGCCCCCCACAAGCCTGACTGTGATTAACTTGATTGAACTCTCTGTATAATAACAATGACTGTCAATGATACAGTTTGAATGTCGGCCATTTTATCCTTCTCTCTCACAGAGATAAACACAGACAGATAGATGGATAGAGGGAGACACACACAGACACACAGACACACACACTAGACAAAATTCTTTCAAAATAAGAGTCCCTTCAAAATAAAAGACTTTGGAAAACCCTCTAATTAACAGACAAAACACACACACACGCGCATACACACGCTGACAGCTATTTAATGTAGGGCTCGACGGGGCCAGAGTCAGGCACACTCAAAATTTCTTTAGAAATTTTTCTAGTTATTCTTATATTTCTTCCGTATGTTTTTTTCGGTTCGCTTCTCCTCCCAGAGTTTTGGTCGCACATAAACAAAAGTGGTATCAAAACGTGCGGCTCGATCGGGAATGGTGTGCTATGACTTTTCTAAGGGTTTCGGCAAACGGTTTTGCCAAAAATCGCCAAAAACCACGCCAAAAAATGAATGGGTGTGTATTGGTAGAATGTTTGCGAGCTACAGTTGGTGACATCATCGCTAGAGGGCAGAGGGAGAGAGAAATTCGTCGAAAAATAAATTTGTAAAGTGCGATTGAGGACACAAATGTCATTCCACAGAATTAATTTTTTCACTAGAAACGTAGGAAAATTTGTGGTAGTCGCAGTGATAACACTGCTGAAGCTGTCAGCTTTATAGTTTTGGCGTCACGCGCAAAGATGCGGCAGCAACACCCATCCACAGCCCCATAGACTGCCATGTTAAAAAAGCGGGAAAATTTCTGGAGGAGAGCAGAAGTAACCTTTCTTTGAATCGCTCGTAGAGGGCACAATTCTTCATGTTATCACACAAAACAGTAATGTAGACGTTCAGGAAGGGCTGACGATGCTCAAAATGAAGTCGGTTCAATGATAGGCCAAATGGTTTGGTCAGGAGTCCTTTCTGTTCGAGGGGTGACTTTCAGCATTTTGTCTCTCTCTCTGGGCATTTCCAACTGACATTTTAACAGGTGCACCTAACTGCTCTGCTGATTAGGGCCCGGCAGTTGGCCCTGGTTGCTTGGCAACCTCCTGCCTGAGGGAGCAGAGGGGGGAGGGGCTGTTTTCACTCACACAGCTTGTTGTATTAATACTGAATTTGCTGAGCAGTGTCAATAATAATGTATGGTGGCGACGGGGCCAGAGTCAGGCACACTCAAAATTTCTTTAGAAATTTTTCTAGTTATTCTTATTATTGAGTGTGCCTGAAAGAGCACACTATATACTATTCCCCATACTTATTATTCTTATTATTATTATTCTTCCGTACGTTTTTCGGTCGACTACTCCTCCCAGAGTTTTGGTCGCACATACACAAAAATGGTGTCAAATCGACCGGCTCGGCCGGGATCGGTATGCTATGACTTTTCTAAGGGTTTCACTGAACGGTTTTGCCAAAAATCGCCAAAAACCACGCCAAAAAAATTAATGGGTGTGTATTGGTAGAATGTCCCAGACCTAGAGTGGGTGATGTCATCGCTAGAGGGCAGAGAGAGAGAGAGAAATTCGTCAAAAAAAAAAAATTGTAAACTGCGATTGAGGCCACAAATGTCTCTCTACAGAAATAATTTTATAGCTAGAAATGTAGGAAAATTTGTGGTGGTCGCAGTGATAACACTGCTGAAGCTGTCGGCTTTATAGTTTTGGCGTGAGACACAAAGATGCGGCAGCAACACCAACCCACGGCCGCATCTACGCCCATGTTAACGGGAGAGGAGAAATTTCCAAAAGGAGCAGGGAGCACCTGTTCTTTGTATCACCACGAAGGCCAAAGTTTATCCAATTTTCGCCTGAAAATCTGCCCAGACATGGTCCACGAGACGAGCTTACTGATGGTACTTTCGGATTTTGGTTTGTGGCACACCTTATGGCATTTTTTGCCACCTCTTCGAGGGAGTTCATTTGAAGATTTTCTCTGTGTGTCTCTCTGGGCATTGCCAACTGACATTCTTACAGGTGCACCTAACTGCTCTGCTGATTAGGGCAGTTGGCCCTGGTTGCTTGGCAACCTCAAGCCTGTCTGAAGGAGGAGAGGGGGGAGGGGCTATCTTAATCAATGACTATCAAGGCTAGATTTTTAATGTCGGCCATTTTATCCTTCTCTCTCGCAGACACACACACACACACACACACACACACACACAGACAAGACAAAAGGCTTTCAAAATAAGAGTCCCTTCAAAATAAAAGACTTTGAAAAACTCTCTTTGACAGACAGACAGACAGACAGATCAAAGGCTTTCAAAATAAGAGTCCCTTCAAAATAAGAGTCCCTTCAAAATAAAAGACTTTGTAAAACTCTCTCCTTAACGGACACAGATTTTGTACTACAGAAATAAAAATTATATCACTAGACATTCTAACAGGTGCACCTAACTGCTCTGCTGATTAGGGCAGTTGGCCCTGGTTGCTTGGCAACCTCAAGCCTGTCTGAAGGAGGAGAGGGGGGAGGGGCTATCTTAATCAATGACTATCAAGGCTACATTTTTAAGGTCGGCCATTTTATCCTTCTCTCTCGCAGACACACACACACACACACACACACACACACACACACACACACACAACAAGACTTTCAAAATAAGAGTTCCTTCAAAATAAAAGACTGTAAAACTTTCTCCTTAACTGCCCCCCACAAGCCTGACTGTGATTAACTTGATTGAACTCTCTGTATAATAACAATGACTGTCAATAATACAGTTTGAATGTCGGCCATTTTATCCTTCTCTCTCACAGAGATAAACACAGACAGATAGATGGATAGAGGGAGACACAGACAGACAGACAGACACACACAGACACACACAGTCACACACAGACACACAGACACACAGACACACACACTAGACAAAATTCTTTCAAAATAAGAGTCCCTTCAAAATAAAAGACATTGTAAAACTCATTAACAGACAAAAGACTGCACAAACACACACACACACACACAGACAAGACACAAGTCTTCTAAAATAAGAGTCCCTTCAAAATAAAAGACTTTGGAAAACTCTCTCCTTGTTTTCTCCTCCTCTCCATGTTTTGTGAAGCTGATACTGGATTGAGTTTTCACAACTGCAAAAAAATAGGAAGGCGTTTCTTATCCCATATGATGCTGCAAATGACATTTGAAATCTCTGTTTTTACTGTAATGTAATTGTGGAATGGGAAATAGCCCTGATGATGTCTTGTTTATTTAAGACATTTTGAAACTTACAATAAATGTTCACAAAAAAATTCTAGACTTCATCATTATTGTTGCATTAGACACCACGTACAGTGAGCGCTCGCTCACTGTTATTCTTACACACACACACACAGAACAGACACTTATTGGTATTGATACCATTACTTATTATTATTAATTTATTATTATTGTTATTACTTACTTATTATTCCCATCAATATGTTTATCTGTTATTTAGTTACTTTAGCAGCTTGAATTAAATCATGATCCTCCCTGCATACTCCCAGGAAAATTTCATGCCAAACTCCCTTTAAGAAATATCATATATGAACAATTATTTGCGTTTACATAAAAACACATAACTGTAGAAACACAAGAAAAACGTCGTCATATCTCAACAGTCTTCCTGTCAATTCGGCATCAATATAATACATAAATACAGTGTCAATAATGTATGGATGAGAGTCACGGGCCAGAGTCAGGCACACTCAAAATTTCTTTAGAAATTTTTCTAGTTGAGTGTGCCTGAAAGAGCACACTATATACTATCCACCATACTTATTGAGTGTGCCTGAAAGAGCACACTATATACTATCCACCATACTTATTATTCTTATTATTGAGTGTGCCTGAAAGAGCACACTATATACTATTCCCCATACTTAATTTTATTATTGAGTGTGCCTGAAAGAGCACACTATATACTATTCCCCATACTTAGTTTTATTATTATTCTTATATTTCTTCCGTATGTTTTTTCGGTTCGCTTCTCCTCCCAGAGTTTTGGTCGCACATAAACAAAAGTGGTATCAAAACGTGCGGCTCGATCGGGAATGGTGTGCTATGACTTTTCTAAGGGTTTCGGCAAACGGTTTTGCCAAAAATCGCCAAAAACCACGCCAAAAAATGAATGGGTGTGTATTGGTAGAATGTTTGCGAGCTACAGTTGGTGACATCATCGCTAGAGGGCAGAGGGAGAGAGAAATTCGTCGAAAAATAAATTTGTAAAGTGCGATTGAGGACACAAATGTCATTCCACAGAATTAATTTTTTCACTAGAAACGTAGGAAAATTTGTGGTAGTCGCAGTGATAACACTGCTGAAGCTGTCAGCTTTATAGTTTTGGCGTCACGCGCAAAGATGCGGCAGCAACACCCATCCACAGCCCCATAGACTGCCATGTTAAAAAAGCGGGAAAATTTCTGGAGGAGAGCAGAAGTAACCTTTCTTTGAATCGCTCGTAGAGGGCACAATTCTTCATGTTATAACACAAAACAGTAATGTAGACGTTCAGGAAGGGCTGACGATGCTCAAAATGAAGTCGGTTCAATGATAGGCCAAATGGTTTGGTCAGGAGTCCTTTCTGTTCGAGGGGTGACTTTCAGCATTTTGTCTCTCTCTCTGGGCATTTCCAACTGACATTTTAACAGGTGCACCTAACTGCTCTGCTGATTAGGGCCCGGCAGTTGGCCCTGGTTGCTTGGCAACCTCCTGCCTGAGGGAGCAGAGGGGGGAGGGGCTGTTTTCACTCACACAGCTTGTTGTATTAATACTGAATTTGCTGAGCAGTGTCAATAATAATGTATGGTGGCGACGGGGCCAGAGTCAGGCACACTCAAAATTTCTTTAGAAATTTTTCTAGTTGAGTGTGCCTGAAAGAGCACACTATATGTTATTCCCCGCGCTTATTATTATTGAGTGTGCCTGAAAGAGCACACTATATACTATTCCCCATACTTATTTGAGTGTGCCTGAAAGAGCACACTATATGTTATTCCCCGCGCTTATTATTATTATTATTGAGTGTGCCTGAAAGAGCACACTATATGTTATTCCCCGCGCTTATTATTATTATTGAGTGTGCCTGAAAGAGCACACTATATGTTATTCCCCGCGCTTATTATTATTATTGAGTGTGCCTGAAAGAGCACACTATATACTATTCCCCATACTTAATTTTATTATTCTTATATTTCTTCCGTATGTTTTTTCGGTCGACTACTCCTCCCAGAGTTTTGGTCGCACATACACAAAAAAGGTGTCAAATCGACCGGCTCGGCCGTGACAAGTGTGCTATGACTTTTCTAAGGGTTTCGGCAAACGGTTTTGCCAGAAATCGCCAAAAACCATGCCAAAAAATGAATGGGTGTGTATTGGTAGAATGTTCGTGAGTTACAGTTGGTGACATCATCGCTAGAGGGCAGAGGGAGAGAGAAATTCGTCAAAAAAAAAATTGTAAATTGCGCTCGAGGCCGCAAATGTCCCTCTACATAAATAATTTATAGCTAGAAACGTAGGAAAATTTGTGGTGGTCGCAGTGATAACACTGCTGAAGCTGTCAGCTTTATAGTTTTGGCGTGACACACAAAGATGCGGCAGCAACACCAACCCACGGCCGCATCTATTCCCATGTTAACGGGAGAGGAGAAATTTCCAAAAGGAGCAGGGAGCACCTGTTCTTTCTCTGACTGCTGAGGCCAGAGTTTTTCACATTTTGGTCTGAAACTGGACACAGAACTGCTCAACAAGATGACGACGCTGTAGGTCATTTCGGATTTTGGATACGCCAAACCGTTTGGTCAGAAATCCTTTTTGTTCAAGGGGCTTCATTTAGAGATTTTCTGTGTCTCAGAGGGAGAAATACAGACTGCGCGCGCAGGTGTGCTTAATTACTCTGGCCTGGAGCTGACCCTGGTTGCTTGGCAACCCTGCCTGAGGAAGCAGAGGGGGGAGGGGCTGTTTTCACACACACAGCTTGTTGTATTAATACTGAATTTGCTGAGCAGTGTCAATAATAATGTATGGGGGCGACGGGGCCAGGGTCAGGCACACTCAAAATTTCTTTAGAAATTTTTCTAGTTGAGTGTGCCTGAAAGAGCACACTATATACTATTCCTCGGGCTTATTATTATTCTTCCGTTTCTTCCGTGTCATTTTTCGGTTCGCTTCTTGTCCCGCAGTTTTGGTCACACATACACAAAAGTGGTATCAAAACGTGCGGCTTGATCGGGAATGGTGTGCTATGACTTTTCTAAGCGTTTCGGCAAACGGTTTTGCCAAAAATCGCCAAAAACCACGCCAAAAAATGAATGGGTGTGTATTGGTAGAATGTTCGCGAGCTACAGTTGGTGACATCATCGCTAGAGGGCAGAGGGAGAAAGAAATTCCTCAAAAAAAAAAATTTGTAAACTGCGCTTGAGGCCGCAAATTTCACTCTACAGAAATAATTTATACATAGAAACGTAGGAAAATTTGTGGTGGTCGCAGTGATAACACTGCTGAAGCTGTCAGCTTTATAGTTTTGGCGTCACACGCAAAGATGCGGCAGCAACACCCATCCACAGCCCCATAGACTGCCATGTTAAAAAAGCGGGAAATTTTCTGGAGGAAAGCAGAAGTAACATTTCTTTGAATCGCTCTAAAGGGGACATTTCTTCCTGACAATCACACAAAACAGGTCTCTAGACGTTCGGGAAGGGCTCAGCATGCTCACAGTAAAGTCGGTTCAGAGATTGGAGCAACGGTTTGGTCAGGAGTCCTTTCTGTTCGAGGGGTGGCTTTCAGACGTTTTTCTCTCTCTCAGCACTGTTTAATCTCACACAGCAGCTGCGGTTGATTGCTCTGCTCTGATTGTTGGGCTCGACCTGGCCCCTCTCACAGACACAGACAGGGAGCAGAGGGGGGAGGGGCTGTTTTCACTGTCTTTATAATATCAATGACTATCAGGGCTACATTTTTAATGTCGGCCATTTTGTCCTTCTCTGTCGCAGACACATACACAGACATAGATAGAAAGACACACAGACTTTCAAAATAAGAGTCCCTTCAAAATAAAATATTTCAGAAAACTCTCTCCTCAACAGGCAAAACACACACGCACACACACGCACACACACACAAACATACACACACACACAACAAGACTTTCAAAATAAGAGTTCCTTCAAAATGAAAGACTGTAAAACTTTCTCCTTAACTGCCCCCCACAAGCCTGACTGTGATTAACTTGATTGAACTCTCTGTATAATAACAATGACTGTCAATGATACAGTTTGAATGTCGGCCATTTTATCCTTCTCTCTCACAGAGATAAACACAGACAGATAGATGGATAGAGGGAGACACACACAGACACACAGACACACACACTAGACAAAATTCTTTCAAAATAAGAGTCCCTTCAAAATAAAAGACTTTGGAAAACCCTCTAATTAACAGACAAAACACACACACACGCGCATACACACGCTGACAGCTATTTAATGTAGGGCTCGACGGGGCCAGAGTCAGGCACACTCAAAATTTCTTTAGAAATTTTTCTAGTTGAGTGTGCCTGAAAGAGCACACTATATGTTATTCCCCGCGCTTATTGAGTGTGCCTGAAAGAGCACACTATATGTTATTCCCCGCGCTTATTATTATTATTATTCTTACGCCCTTTTTTTTGACGCGCTACTCGTCCCACAGTTTTTGTCACACATACACAAAAAGGTGTCAAATCGACCGGCTCGGCCGGGCGACGCGGGCTATGACTTTTCTAAGGGTTTCGGCAAACGGTTTGCCTAAAAATCGCCAAAAACCACGCCAAAAAATGAATGGGTGTGTATTGGTAGAATGTTCGCGAGCTACAGTTGGTGACATCATCGCTAGAGGGCAGAGGGAGAAAGAAATTCCTCGAAAAAAAAATTTGTAAACTGCGCTTGAGGCCGCAAATTTCACTCTACAGAAATAATTTATACATAGAAACGTAGGAAAATTTGTGGTGGTCGCAGTGATAACACTGCTGAAGCTGTCACCTTTATAGTTTTGGCGTCACACGCAAAGATGCGGCAGCAACACCCATCCACAGCCCCATAGACTGCCATGTTAAAAAAGCGGGAAAATTTCTGGAGGAAAGCAGAAGTAACATTTCTTTGAATCGCTGTAAAGGGGACATTTCTTCCTGGTAATCACACAAAACAGGTCTCTAGACGTTCGGGAAGGGCTCAGCATGCTCACAGTAAAGTCGGTTCAGAGATTGGAGCAACGGTTTGGTCAGGAGTCCTTTCTGTTCGAGGGGGTGGCTTTCAGACGTTTTTCTCTCTCTCAGCACTGTTTAATCTCACACAGCAGCTGCGGTTGATTGCTCTGCTCTGATTGGTGGGCTCCACCTGGCCCCTCTCACAGACACAGACAGGGAGCAGAGGGGGGAGGGGCTGTTTTCACTGTCTTTATAATATCAATGACTATCAGGGCTACATTTTTAATGTCGGCCATTTTGTCCTTCTCTGTCGCAGACACATACACAGACATAGATAGAAAGACACACAGACTTTCAAAATAAGAGTCCCTTCAAAATAAAATATTTCAGAAAACTCTCTCCTCAACAGGCAAAACACACACGCACACACACGCACACACACACAAACATACACACACACACAACAAGACTTTCAAAATAAGAGTTCCTTCAAAATGAAAGACTGTAAAACTTTCTCCTTAACTGCCCCCCACAAGCCTGACTGTGATTAACTTGATTGAACTCTCTGTATAATAACAATGACTGTCAATGATACAGTTTGAATGTCGGCCATTTTATCCTTCTCTCTCACAGAGATAAACACAGACAGATAGATGGATAGAGGGAGACACACACAGACACACAGACACACACACTAGACAAAATTCTTTCAAAATAAGAGTCCCTTCAAAATAAAAAGACTTTGGAAAACCCTCTAATTAACAGACAAAACACACACACACGCGCATACACACGCTGACAGCTATTTAATGTAGGGCTCGACGGGGCCAGAGTCAGGCACACTCAAAATTTCTTTAGAAATTTTTTCTAGTTGAGTGTGCCTGAAAGAGCACACTATATGTTATTCCCCGCGCTTATTGAGTGTGCCTGAAAGAGCACACTATATGTTATTCCCCGCGCTTATTATTATTATTATTCTTACGCCCTTTTTTTGACGCGCTACTCGTCCCACAGTTTTTGTCACACATACACAAAAAGGTGTCAAATCGACCGGCTCGGCCGGGCGACGCGGGCTATGACTTTTCTAAGGGTTTCGGCAAACGGTTTGCCTAAAAATCGCCAAAAACCACGCCAAAAAATGAATGGGTGTGTATTGGTAGAATGTTCGCGAGCTACAGTTGGTGACATCATCGCTAGAGGGCAGAGGGAGAAAGAAATTCCTCAAAAAAAAAAATTTGTAAACTGCGCTTGAGGCCGCAAATTTCACTCTACAGAAATAATTTATACATAGAAACGTAGGAAAATTTGTGGTGGTCGCAGTGATAACACTGCTGAAGCTGTCACCTTTATAGTTTTGGCGTCACACGCAAAGATGCGGCAGCAACACCCATCCACAGCCCCATAGACTGCCATGTTAAAAAAGCGGGAAAATTTCTGGAGGAAAGCAGAAGTAACATTTCTTTGAATCGCTGTAAAGGGGACATTTCTTCCTGGTAATCACACAAAACAGGTCTCTAGACGTTCGGGAAGGGCTCAGCATGCTCACAGTAAAGTCGGTTCAGAGATTGGAGCAACGGTTTGGTCAGGAGTCCTTTCTGTTCGAGGGGTGGCTTTCAGACGTTTTTCTCTCTCTCAGCACTGTTTAATCTCACACAGCAGCTGCGGTTGATTGCTCTGCTCTGATTGGTGGGCTCCACCTGGCCCCTCTCACAGACACAGACAGGGAGCAGAGGGGGGAGGGGCTGTTTTCACTGTCTTTATAATATCAATGACTATCAGGGCTACATTTTTAATGTCGGCCATTTTATCCTTCTCTGTCGCAGACACATACACAGACATAGATAGAGAGACACACAGACTTTCAAAATAAGAGTCCCTTCAAAACAAAATATTTTAGAAAACTCTCTCCTCAACAGGCAAAACACGCACGCACACACACACAAACATCACACACACACACACACACACACACACACACAACAAGACTTTCAAAATAAGAGTTCCTTCAAAATAAAAGACTGTAAAACTTTCTCCTTAACTGCCCCCCACAAGCCTGACTGTGATTAACTTGATTGAACTCTCTGTATAATAACAATGACTGTCAATAATACAGTTTGAATGTCGGCCATTTTATCCTTCTCTCTCAGAGATAAACACAGACAGATAGATGGATAGAGGGAGACACAGACAGACAGACAGACAGACACAGACACACAGACACACACACTAGACAAAATTCTTTCAAAATAAGAGTCCCTTCAAAATAAAAGACTTTGGAAAACTCTCTAATTAACAGACAAAACACACACACACGCGCATACACACGCTGACAGCTATTTAATGTAGGGCTCGACGGGGCCAGAGTCAGGCACACTCAAAATTTCTTTAGAAATTTTTCTAGTTGAGTGTGCCTGAAAGAGCACACTATATGTTATTCCCCGCGCTTATTGTTTGAGATTATTATTATTCTTACGCTTTTTCTTTTTTTGACGTGCTTTTACTCTGTCCCACAGTTTTTGTCACACATACACAAAAAGGTGTCAAATCGACTGCGGCTCGGCCGGGAATGGTGTGCTATGACTTTTCTAAGGGTTTCGGCAAACGGTTTGCCTAAAAATCGCCAAAAACCACGCCAAAAAATGAATGGGTGTGTATTGGTAGAATGTTCGCGAGCTACAGTTGGTGACATCATCGCTAGAGGGCAGAGGGAGAAAGAAATTCCTCAAAAAAAAAATTTGTAAACTGCGCTTGAGGCCGCAAATTTCACTCTACAGAAATAATTTATACATAGAAACGTAGGAAAATTTGTGGTGGTCGCAGTGATAACACTGCTGAAGCTGTCACCTTTATAGTTTTGGCGTCACACGCAAAGATGCGGCAGCAACACCCATCCACAGCCCCATAGACTGCCATGTTAAAAAAGCGGGAAAATTTCTGGAGGAAAGCAGAAGTAACATTTCTTTGAATCGCTGTAAAGGGGACATTTCTTCCTGGTAATCACACAAAACAGGTCTCTAGACGTTCGGGAAGGGCTCAGCATGCTCACAGTAAAGTCGGTTCAGAGATTGGAGCAACGGTTTGGTCAGGAGTCCTTTCTGTTCGAGGGGTGGCTTTCAGACGTTTTTCTCTCTCTCAGCACTGTTTAATCTCACACAGCAGCTGCGGTTGATTGCTCTGCTCTGATTGGTGGGCTCCACCTGGCCCCTCTCACAGACACAGACAGGGAGCAGAGGGGGGAGGGGCTGTTTTCACTGTCTTTATAATATCAATGACTATCAGGGCTACATTTTTAATGTCGGCCATTTTATCCTTCTCTGTCGCAGACACATACACAGACATAGATAGAGAGACACACAGACTTTCAAAATAAGAGTCCCTTCAAAACAAAATATTTTAGAAAACTCTCTCCTCAACAG
Source organism: Argyrosomus regius (assembly GCA_946959425.1). NCBI lineage: Eukaryota > Metazoa > Chordata > Actinopteri > Sciaenidae > Argyrosomus > Argyrosomus regius. The sequence continues at coordinate 2,373,428 of OX336885.1, forward strand.
GCAAAACACGCACGCACACACACACAAACACACACACACACAAACACACACACACACACACAACAAGACTTTCAAAATAAGAGTTCCTTCAAAATAAAAGACTGTAAAACTTTCTCCTTAACTGCCCCCCACAAGCCTGACTGTGATTAACTTGATTGAACTCTCTGTATAATAACAATGACTGTCAATAATACAGTTTGAATGTCGGCCATTTTATCCTTCTCTCTCTCAGAGATAAACACAGACAGATAGATGGATAGAGGGAGACACAGACAGACAGACAGACAGACACAGACACACAGACACACACACTAGACAAAATTCTTTCAAAATAAGAGTCCCTTCAAAATAAAAGACTTTGGAAAACTCTCTAATTAACAGACAAAACACACACACACGCGCATACACACGCTGACAGCTATTTAATGTAGGGCTCGACGGGGCCAGAGTCAGGCACACTCAAAATTTCTTTAGAAATTTTTCTAGTTGAGCAACATATTTACCTTTTATTATTATTATTCTTACGCCCTTTTTTTGACGCGCTACTCGTCCCACAGTTTTTGTCGCACATACACAAAAAGGTGTCAAATCGACCGGCTCGGCCGGGCGACGCAGGCTATGACTTTTCTAAGGGTTTCGCCGAACGGTTTTGCCAAAAATCGCCAAAAACCACGCCAAAAAATGAATGGGTGTGTATTGGTAGAATGTTCGCGAGCTACAGTTGGTGACATCATCGCTAGAGGGCAGAGGGAGAGAGAAATTCATTGAAAAATAAATTTGTAAACTGCGCTCAAGGCCGCAAATGTCACTCTACAGAAATAATTTATACATAGAAACGTAGGAAAATTTGTGGTGGTCGCAGTGATAACACTGCTGAAGCTGTCACCTTTATAGTTTTGGCGTCACACGCAAAGATGCGGCAGCAACACCCATCCACAGCCCCATAGACTGCCATGTTAAAAAAGCGGGAAAATTTCTGGAGGAAAGCAGAAGTAATGTTTCTTTGAATCGCTGTAAAGGGGACATTTCTTCCTGACAATCACACAAAACAGGTCTCTAGACGTTCGGGAAGGGCTCAGCATGCTCACAGTAAAGTCGGTTCAGAGATTGGAGCAACGGTTTGGTCAGGAGTCCTTTCTGTTCGAGGGGTGGCTTTCAGACGTTTTTTCTCTCTCAGCACTGTTTAATCTCACACAGCAGCTGCGGTTGATTGCTCTGCTCTGATTGGTGGGCTCCACCTGGCCCCTCTCACAGACACAGACAGGGAGCAGAGGGGGGAGGGGCTGTTTTCACTGTCTTTATAATATCAATGACTATCAGGGCTACATTTTTAATGTCGGCCATTTTATCCTTCTCTGTCGCAGACACATACACAGACATAGATAGAAAGACACACAGACTTTCAAAATAAGAGTCCCTTCAAAACAAAATATTTTAGAAAACTCTCTCCTCAACAGGCAAAAACACACACGCACACACACACACACACACAAACATACACACACACACAACAAGACTTTCAAAATAAGAGTTCCTTCAAAATAAAAGACTGTAAAACTTTCTCCTTAACTGCCCCCCACAAGCCTGACTGTGATTAACTTGATTGAACTCTCTGTATAATAACAATGACTGTCAATAATACAGTTTGAATGTCGGCCATTTTATCCTTCTCTCTCAGAGATAAACACAGACAGATAGATGGATAGAGGGAGACACAGACAGACAGACAGACACACACAGACACACAGACACACACACTAGACAAAATTCTTTCAAAATAAGAGTCCCTTCAAAATAAAAGACTTTGGAAAACTCTCTAATTAACAGACAAAACACACACACACGCGCATACACACGCTGACAGCTATTTAATGTAGGGCTCGACGGGGCCAGAGTCAGGCACACTCAAAATTTCTTTAGAAATTTTTCTAGTTATTATTATTATTCTTACGCCCTTTTTTTGACGCGCTACTCGTCCCACAGTTTTTGTCACACATACACAAAAAGGTGTCAAATCGACCGGCTCGGCCGGGCGACGCGGGCTATGACTTTTCTAAGGGTTTCGGCAAACGGTTTGCCTAAAAATCGCCAAAAACCACGCCAAAAAATGAATGGGTGTGTATTGGTAGAATGTTCGCGAGCTACAGTTGGTGACATCATCGCTAGAGGGCAGAGGGAGAAAGAAATTCCTCGAAAAAAAAATTTGTAAACTGCGCTTGAGGCCGCAAATTTCACTCTACAGAAATAATTTATACATAGAAACGTAGGAAAATTTGTGGTGGTCGCAGTGATAACACTGCTGAAGCTGTCACCTTTATAGTTTTGGCGTCACACGCAAAGATGCGGCAGCAACACCCATCCACAGCCCCATAGACTGCCATGTTAAAAAAGCGGGAAAATTTCTGGAGGAAAGCAGAAGTAACATTTCTTTGAATCGCTGTAAAGGGGACATTTCTTCCTGGTAATCACACAAAACAGGTCTCTAGACGTTCGGGAAGGGCTCAGCATGCTCACAGTAAAGTCGGTTCAGAGATTGGAGCAACGGTTTGGTCAGGAGTCCTTTCTGTTCGAGGGGTGGCTTTCAGACGTTTTCTCTCTCTCAGCACTGTTTAATCTCACACAGCAGCTGCGGTTGATTGCTCTGCTCTGATTGGTGGGCTCCACCTGGCCCCTCTCACAGACACAGACAGGGAGCAGAGGGGGGAGGGGCTGTTTTCACTGTCTTTATAATATCAATGACTATCAGGGCTACATTTTTAATGTCGGCCATTTTATCCTTCTCTGTCGCAGACACATACACAGACATAGATAGAGAGACACACAGACTTTCAAAATAAGAGTCCCTTCAAAACAAAATATTTTAGAAAACTCTCTCCTCAACAGGCAAAACACGCACGCACACACACACAAACATACACACACACACACACACACACACACACACAACAAGACTTTCAAAATAAGAGTTCCTTCAAAATAAAAGACTGTAAAACTTTCTCCTTAACTGCCCCCCACAAGCCTGACTGTGATTAACTTGATTGAACTCTCTGTATAATAACAATGACTGTCAATAATACAGTTTGAATGTCGGCCATTTTATCCTTCTCTCTCAGAGATAAACACAGACAGATAGATGGATAGAGGGAGACACAGACAGACAGACAGACAGACACAGACACACAGACACACACACTAGACAAAATTCTTTCAAAATAAGAGTCCCTTCAAAATAAAAGACTTTGGAAAACTCTCTAATTAACAGACAAAACACACACACACGCGCATACACACGCTGACAGCTATTTAATGTAGGGCTCGACGGGGCCAGAGTCAGGCACACTCAAAATTTCTTTAGAAATTTTTCTAGTTATTATTATTATTCTTACGCCCTTTTTTTTGACGCGCTACTCCTCCCACAGTTTTTGTCGCACATACACAAAAAGGTGTCAAATCGACCGGCTCGGCCGTGCGACGCAGGCTATGACTTTTCTAAGGGTTTCACCAAACGGTTTTGCCAAAAATCGCCAAAAACCACGCCAAAAAATGAATGGGTGTGTATTGGTAGAATGTTCGCGAGCTACAGTTGGTGACATCATCGCTAGAGGGCAGAGAGAGAGAGAAATTCGTCAAAAAAAAAAAATTGTAAACTGCGATTGAGGCCACAAATGTCTCTCTACAGAAATAATTTTATAGCTAGAAATGTAGGAAAATTTGTGGTGGTCGCAGTGATAACACTGCTGAAGCTGTCGGCTTTATAGTTTTGGCGTGAGACACAAAGATGCGGCAGGAACACCAACCCACGGCCGCATCTACGCCCATGTTAACGGGAGAGGAGAAATTTCCAAAAGGAGCAGGGAGCACCTGTTCTTTCTATGACTACCAAGGCCAAGGTTTATACAATTTTCCCCTCAAATATATATGTAAATGATCAGGAAGAGCTCAAGATGCTCACAGTGAAGTCGGTTCAATGATAGGCCAAACGGTTTGGCCACCACACCGTCTTTTTCGACGGGCGGTTTCAGCATTTTTCTCTCTCTCTCTGGGCATTTCCAACTGACATTATAACAGGTGTACCTAACTGCTCTGCTGATTAGGGCCGGCAGTTGGCCCTGGTTGCTTGGCAACCTCAAGCCTGTCTGAGGGAGGAGAGGGGGGAGGGGCTATCTTAATCAATGACTATCAAGGCTACATTTTTAATGTCGGCCATTTTATCCTTCTCTCTCGCAGACACAAACACACACACACACACAAACATCACACACACACACACACACACACAACAAGACTTTCAAAATAAGAGTTCCTTCAAAATAAAAGACTGTAAAACTTTCTCCTTAACTGCCCTCCACAAGCCTGACTGTGATTAACTTGATTGAACTCTCTGTATAATAACAATAACTGTCAATAATACAGTTTGAATGTCGGCCATTTTATCCTTCTCTCTCACAGAGATAAACACAGACAGATAGATGGATAGAGGGAGACACAGACAGACAGACAGACAGACACACACAGACACACAGAAACACACACTAGACAAAATTCTTTCAAAATAAGAGTCCCTTCAAAATAAAAGACTTTGTAAAACTCTCTCCTTAACGGACACAGATTTTGTACTACAGAAATAAAAATTATATCACTAGACATTCTAACAGGTGCACCTAACTGCTCTGCTGATTAGGGCAGTTGGCCCTGGTTGCTTGGCAACCTCAAGCCTGTCTGAAGGAGGAGAGGGGGGAGGGGCTATCTTAATCAATGACTATCAAGGCTACATTTTTAATGTCGGCCATTTTATCCTTCTCTCTCGCAGACACACACACACACACACACACACACACACACACACACAACAAGACTTTCAAAATAAGAGTTCCTTCAAAATAAAAGACTGTAAAACTTTCTCCTTAACTGCCCCCCACAAGCCTGACTGTGATTAACTTGATTGAACTCTCTGTATAATAACAATGGCTGTCAATAATACAGTTTGAATGTCGGCCATTTTATCCTTCTCTCTCAGAGATAAACACAGACAGATAGATGGATAGAGGGAGACACAGACAGACAGACAGACACACACAGACACACAGACACACACACACTAGACACAATTCTTTCAAAATAAGAGTCCCTTCAAAATAAAAGGCTTTGGAAAACCCTCTAATTAACAGACAAAACACACACACACGCATACACACGCTGACAGCTATTTAATGTAGGGCTCGACGGGGCCAGAGTCAGGCACACTCAAAATTTCTTTAGAAATTTTTCTAGTTGAGTGTGCCTGAAAGAGCACACTATATGTTATTCCCCGCGCTTATTGAGTGTGCCTGAAAGAGCACACTATATGTTATTCCCCGCGCTTATTATTATTATTATTCTTACGCCCTTTTTTTGACGCGCTACTCGTCCCACAGTTTTTGTCACACATACACAAAAAGGTGTCAAATCGACCGGCTCGGCCGGGCGACGCGGGCTATGACTTTTCTAAGGGTTTCGGCAAACGGTTTGCCTAAAAATCGCCAAAAACCACGCCAAAAAATGAATGGGTGTGTATTGGTAGAATGTTCGCGAGCTACAGTTGGTGACATCATCGCTAGAGGGCAGAGGGAGAAAGAAATTCCTCGAAAAAAAAATTTGTAAACTGCGCTTGAGGCCGCAAATTTCACTCTACAGAAATAATTTATACATAGAAACGTAGGAAAATTTGTGGTGGTCGCAGTGATAACACTGCTGAAGCTGTCACCTTTATAGTTTTGGCGTCACACGCAAAGATGCGGCAGCAACACCCATCCACAGCCCCATAGACTGCCATGTTAAAAAAGCGGGAAAATTTCTGGAGGAAAGCAGAAGTAACATTTCTTTGAATCGCTGTAAAGGGGACATTTCTTCCTGGTAATCACACAAAACAGGTCTCTAGACGTTCGGGAAGGGCTCAGCATGCTCACAGTAAAGTCGGTTCAGAGATTGGAGCAACGGTTTGGTCAGGAGTCCTTTCTGTTCGAGGGGTGGCTTTCAGACGTTTTTCTCTCTCTCAGCACTGTTTAATCTCACACAGCAGCTGCGGTTGATTGCTCTGCTCTGATTGGTGGGCTCCACCTGGCCCCTCTCACAGACACAGACAGGGAGCAGAGGGGGGAGGGGGCTGTTTTCACTGTCTTTATAATATCAATGACTATCAGGGCTACATTTTTAATGTCGGCCATTTTATCCTTCTCTGTCGCAGACACATACACAGACATAGATAGAGAGACACACAGACTTTCAAAATAAGAGTCCCTTCAAAACAAAATATTTTAGAAAACTCTCTCCTCAACAGGCAAAACACGCACGCACACACACACAAACAAACACACACACACACACACACACACACACACACACAACAAGACTTTCAAAATAAGAGTTCCTTCAAAATAAAAGACTGTAAAACTTTCTCCTTAACTGCCCCCCACAAGCCTGACTGTGATTAACTTGATTGAACTCTCTGTATAATAACAATGACTGTCAATAATACAGTTTGAATGTCGGCCATTTTATCCTTCTCTCTCAGAGATAAACACAGACAGATAGATGGATAGAGGGAGACACAGACAGACAGACAGACAGACACAGACACACAGACACACACACTAGACAAAATTCTTTCAAAATAAGAGTCCCTTCAAAATAAAAGACTTTGGAAAACTCTCTAATTAACAGACAAAACACACACACACGCGCATACACACGCTGACAGCTATTTAATGTAGGGCTCGACGGGGCCAGAGTCAGGCACACTCAAAATTTCTTTAGAAATTTTTTCTAGTTGAGTGTGCCTGAAAGAGCACACTATATACTATTCCCCATACTTATTATTCTTATTATTATTATTCTTCCGTACGTTTTTCGAGTCGACTACTCCTCCCAGAGTTTTGGTCGCACATACACAAAAAAGGTGTCAAATCGACCGGCTCGGCCGGGGATCGGTATGCTATGACTTTTCTAAGGGTTTCACTGAACGGTTTTGCCAAAAATCGCCAAAAACCACGCCAAAAAAATTAATGGGTGTGTATTGGTAGAATGTCCCAGACCTAGAGTGGGTGATGTCATCGCTAGAGGGCAGAGAGAGAGAGAAATTCGTCAAAAAAAAAAATTTGTAAACTGCGATTGAGGCCACAAATGTCTCTCTACAGAAATAATTTTATAGCTAGAAATGTAGGAAAATCTGTGGTGGTCGCAGTGATAACACTGCTGAAGCTGTCGGCTTTATAGTTTTGGCGTGAGACACAAAGATGCGGCAGCAACACCAACCCACGGCCGCATCTACTCCCATGTTAACGGGAGAGGAGAAATTTCCAAAAGGAGCAGGGAGCACCTGTTCTTTCTATGTCTCCCAAGGCCAAAGTTTATACAATTTTTGCCTAAAATATATATGTAGATGATCAGGACGAGCTCAGGATGCTCACAGTGAAGTCGGTTCAATGATAGGCCAAACGGTTTGGCCACCACACCGTCTTTTTCGACGGGCGGTTTCAGCATTTTCTCTCTCTCTCTCTGGGCATTTCCAACTGACATTGTAACAGGTGCACCTAACTGCTCTGCTGATTAGGGCCGGCAGTTGGCCCTGGTTGCTTGGCAACCTCAAGCCTGTCTGAGGGAGGAGAGGGGGGGAGGGGCTATCTTAACCCTTAGAATCCGACGATCACGCCGGCGTGATCAAATCATGTGACCACCTCATTACGTCACTGCACAGTGTATAGCGCACGTAGAGCGATGCAGGCACATTTATATGAAAGTGCAGGCTTCAAACTCTTTCCTAGTTTTGGTTTGATGTCGATAGACCCAGTAAAACAGGAGATATGGTCGTTTAAAGTTTTTTAAAAAAAAAAATCATACATCGTATCGCGGACTTACGCACGTCCGCGATACGGGATGGCACAGACGCTGCATTTATTTCAATATCTTCGCCATTTTTCGTTATATCAGAAAACGGTAAAAAATGCCGGAATGTGCTGGCTGTCCTCTACAGCATAGATATACTCTACAGGCTGTGTGTCGGGGGGGCGGAGACTGCGTATGATCGGAAGTCAACCGCGGGAGAAATTTGAAAAAAATGCGGGAGGCGAGCAGAGAGAGAGACACGGAGAAAGTAGGTTAGTGATATTTAGTGAGTTTTTTAGTGATATTTAGTGAGTTTTTTAGTGATATTTAGCGAGTTTCTGAGCAGTTTAGAGAGTTTGTGGACGAGTAGGAGGCAGTGAAATAGAGAGGTGGAGATAGGGAGAGATATTTAGGGCTGTGATGTGGCTCTCTGTCTCATCATGGACAGAAACTGTTTCAAGGAGTGCCACTGATAAAAAACAAACAAACACCTGCCTTGATTGTATATAGTTGTATATTGTTTGATGTATCTCAATTTTACCTGTTGTATTTGACATTTGCATTATTTGGAACTAAGTAAGTCAAAGCATTGATGTAGCTCTCAAACTTTGTACATAAACTATTTCAGTGTCATTACTAAAAAGGAAAAGAAAAAACGCCTAAAGCCACACCTGCTTTTTATTGTATATAGCTGTATTTTGTTTGATTTTATCTCAATTTTACCTTTTGTATTTTACATTTGTACTATTTGGAACTCTGGAAAGTCAAAACTTTGATGTGGCTCAGTCAAATTTGTACATGAACTATTTCAGAGTTTCATTACTACAAAAGGGGGGAAAACGCCTATAGCCACACCTGCTCTTATTGGTAAATAATTGTATATTGTTCATTTTTTTTCTCAATTTTACCTTTGTATGTTCACCTTTGCAACCTCTTTTGACATTTTCAAGATTTCAAATGCTTCATTAAGCATGTTTGTGTTGTTTATTGAAAAAATTAATATAATTTTTCAAATCGGATTTTATGTGTTTTGTGTGTTTTTTGGCAAAATGTGTTGATACAGTACGTCAAAGTGAAAAAATAATAGTCAGATCATATAGGAAATGTTGTGCTGAAAAAAATGATACCAAACATGGGCATGGTAAACATTTTGTAATGTGGTACATGAAGACAAAATCAAAAGTATTCAAAAACGGCCAAAATAGGCTCAGGACTCTAAGGGTTAATCAATGACTATCAAGGCTACATTTTTAATGTCGGCCATTTTATCCTTCTCTCTCGCAGACACATACACAGACATAGATAGAGAGACACACAGACTTTCAAAATAAGAGTCCCTTCAAAATAAAATATTTTAGAAAACTCTCTCCTTAACAGGCAAAACACACACGCACACACACAAACATCACACACACACACACACACACACACAACAAGACTTTCAAAATAAGAGTTCCTTCAAAATAAAAGACTGTAAAACTTTCTCCTTAACTGCCCCCCACAAGCCTGACTGTGATTAACTTGATTGAACTCTCTGTATAATAACAATGACTGTCAATAATACAGTTTGAATGTCGGCCATTTTATCCTTCTCTCTCAGAGATAAACACAGACACATTTTGAGTCCCTTCAAAATAAAAGACTTTGAAAAACTCTCTTTGACAGACAGACAGACAGACAGATCAAAGGCTTTCAAAATAAAAGTCCCTTCAAAATAAGAGTCCCTTCAAAATAAAAGACTTTGTAAAACTCTCTCCTTAACGGACACAGATTTTGTACTACAGAAATAAAAATTATATCACTAGACATTCTAACAGGTGCACCTAACTGCTCTGCTGATTAGGGCCGGCAGTTGGCCCTGGTTGCTTGGCAACCTCAAGCCTGTCTGAGGGAGGAGAGGGGGGAGGGGCTATCTTAATCAATGACTATCAAGGCTACATTTTTAATGTCGGCCATTTTATCCTTCTCTCTCGCAGACACAAACACACACACACACACACACACACACACACAAACATACACACACACACACACAACAAGACTTTCAAAATAAGAGTTCCTTCAAAATAAAAGACTGTAAAACTTTCTCCTTAACTGCCCTCCACAAGCCTGACTGTGATTAACTTGATTGAACTCTCTGTATAATAACAATAACTGTCAATAATACAGTTTGAATGTGGGCCATTTTATCCTTCTCTCTCACAGAGATAAACACAGACAGATAGATGGATAGAGGGAGACACAGACAGACAGACAGACACACACAGACACACACACACTAGACAAAATTCTTTCAAAATAAGAGTCCCTTCAAAATAAAAGACTTTGGAAAACCCTCTAATTAACAGACAAAACCCACACACGCGCATACACACGCTGACAGCTATTTAATGTAGGGCTCGATGGGGCCAGAGTCAGGCACACTCAAAATTTCTTTAGAAATTTTTCTAGTTATTATTATTATTCTTACGCCCTTTTTTTGACGCGCTACTCCTCCCACAGTTTTTGTCGCACATACACAAAAAAGGTGTCAAATCGACCGGCTCGGCCGTGCGACGCAGGCTATGACTTTTCTAAGGGTTTCACCAAACGGTTTTGCCAAAAATCGCCAAAAACCACGCCAAAAAAATGAATGGGTGTGTATTGGTAGAATGTCCCAGACCTAGAGTGGGTGATGTCATCGCTAGAGGGCAGAGAGAGAGAGAAATTCGTCAAAAAAAAAATTTGTAAACTGTGATTGAGGCCACAAATGTCTCTCTACAGAAATAATTTTATAGCTAGAAATGTAGGAAAATTTGTGGTGGTCGCAGTGATAACACTGCTGAAGCTGTCGGCTTTATAGTTTTGGCGTGAGACACAAAGATGCGGCAGCAACACCAACCCACGGCCGCATCTACGCCCATGTTAACGGGAGAGGAGAAATTTCCAAAAGGAGCAGGGAGCACCTGTTCTTTCTATGACTACCAAGGCCAAGGTTTATACAATTTTCGCCTCAAATATATATGTAGATGATCAGGAGAAGCTCAAGATGCTCATAGTGAAGTCGGTTCAATGATAGGCCAAACGGTTTGGCCACCACACCGTCTTTTTCGACGGGCGGTTTCAGCATTTTCTCTCTCTCTCTCTGGGCATTTCCAACTGACATTGTAACAGGTGCACCTAACTGCTCTGCTGATTAGGGCCGGCAGTTGGCCCTGGTTGCTTGGCAACCTCAAGCCTGTCTGAGGGAGGAGAGGGGGGAGGGGCTATCTTAATCAATGACTATCAAGGCTACATTTTTAATGTCGGCCATTTTATCCTTCTCTCTCGCAGACACATACACAGACATAGATAGAGAGACACACAGACTTTCAAAATAAGAGTCCCTTCAAAATAAAATATTTGAGAAAACTCTCTCCTTAACAGGCAAAACACACACGCACACACACAAACATACACACACACACACACACACACACACAACAAGACTTTCAAAATAAGAGTTCCTTCAAAATAAAAGACTGTAAAACTTTCTCCTTAACTGCCCTCCACAAGCCTGACTGTGATTAACTTGATTGAACTCTCTGTATAATAACAATAACTGTCAATAATACAGTTTGAATGTCGGCCATTTTATCCTTCTCTCTCACAGAGATAAACACAGACAGATAGATGGATAGAGGGAGACACAGACAGACAGACACACACAGACACACAGAAACACACACTAGACAAAATTCTTTCAAAATAAGAGTCCCTTCAAAATAAAAGACTTTGTAAAACTCTCTCCTTAACGGACACAGATTTTGTACTACAGAAATAAAAATTATATCACTAGACATTCTAACAGGTGCACCTAACTGCTCTGCTGATTAGGGCAGTTGGCCCTGGTTGCTTGGCAACCTCAAGCCTGTCTGAAGGAGGAGAGGGGGGGGAGGGGCTATCTTAATCAATGACTATCAAGGCTACATTTTTAATGTCGGCCATTTTATCCTTCTCTCTCGCAGACACACACACACACACACACACACACACAACAAGACTTTCAAAATAAGAGTTCCTTCAAAATAAAAGACTGTAAAACTTTCTCCTTAACTGCCCCCCACAAGCCTGACTGTGATTAACTTGATTGAACTCTCTGTATAATAACAATGGCTGTCAATAATACAGTTTGAATGTCGGCCATTTTATCCTTCTCTCTCAGAGATAAACACAGACAGATAGATGGATAGAGGGAGACACAGACAGACAGACAGACACACACAGACACACACAGTCACACACAGACACACAGACACACACACTAGACAAAATTCTTTCAAAATAAGAGTCCCTTCAAAATAAAAGACTTTGGAAAACTCTCTCCTTAACAGACAAAACACACACACACGCGCGCATACACACGCTGACAGCTATTTAATGTAGGGCTCGACGGGGCCAGAGTCAGGCACACTCAAAATTTCTTTAGAAATTTTTCTAGTTCATATTTATGTTACCTTTTTGTTTTATTATGTATTGCACATAATAAATTTGGTATAAATGGCCAGTATTTGTCATGTGATTTGCCTTGAGTGTAATAATTTTTTGAGTGAAAAAAAATTGCCAGTAAGAAATGATCAGTATCGGTATCGATGAAATTGCAAGAAAAAGTATCGGTATTGTATCGAATCCTAAAAGTGTGGTATCGCCCATCCCTAGTTTACACCACAGACTAGGGTACAGGCAAAGTGTTTTACCAGGGAACAGGCGAAAAGGGGAGTCCAGAACAGGCAGGGTCGGCAACGGGAGGTTCAAAGGATAAACGCTGAGTCTTGCATGGGATCCGCAATCTGGCAATGAGTGTGTGGGGATCTGGGGTTTTAGTAGTGGCTGAGTAGATGGGAATCAGGTGTGTGTGCAGGTGAGTAGCAGACAGACAGCTGCTCCAGACTTTGTGCTCTGGATGCTTCGTGCCTGTCTCTGTGTGACAAAGAAAATCTTCAGGTAAATACAGAGCATGATGATCACTGGGAGGTCAAATGAGATAACAGGTCCAAAAATGTGCATCAGTAGGACATAAAAAAAACACGTTTCTCCACATTTTTCGTGGTTTATTCCTGCGATCACAATGCCAATTGTTACTAGAATAGAAACACCCCAGCTCAACAGAATCACGATCACAGCAACTGACAGGCTGACACACTGCATAATATCTGTCAATAGAAATACAACATAAATTCAGAATTGGAGCTGAGCTCAGTACTATATCAAAGGTGTCTCATATTTTGCAAAATGAATCATCATACAAACATGAGCTAAGAGAGAATGCCATGCTGGAAGGAAAGATCAAAACATCAACAAGCAGGTACATTGGGAAAAGAAATTATGGTCATGTTTAAATTAATTCATATATAGATATCAGTGTTGGGCAGTAGCGGCGTTACAGGTAGCGGCGTTACTAGTTTAACTACATTTCTCAGTAGCGTGAGTAACGTTGCTGTTTTCTACATCAAATAGCTTTTCAGTAGTGAAGCTACTTTCAAGGCCAAATACCGCGGTAGTGTCCACAGAAGCTACATTTTCCCAGGCATTTCTAAACCTTAAATGCATCTCTTCCGTGTAACGTCACGTACCTATCCTCCTGCAGATGCCCGCCCTAGACTGTATAAAAAAGATGCGCGAATTGTCTGATGCAGCCAACAGAACAGTTATAATGTTTACTGTGCAACCCCAAAAGGAAGCTCCTATCAACGTCCAAGACGTCCAACACAAATTTAAGGACACACATTCAGGTATTTCCCGAAGTTAACACAACAATCGCCAGCTAAGAGAGCTCCACCTGCTGAGGAGACTGAGGTCCTTCGGAGTGTGCAGGGCTCTCCTCAGGACTTTCTATGACTCTGTGGTGGCCTCAGCCCTCTTTTATGCTGTGGTCTGCTGGAGAGGGGGCAGCACGGACAGGGACAGGAGCAGGCTCAATAGACTGATTAGGAGAGCGAGCTCTGTCCTGGACTGTCCTCTGGACTCCATAGAGGAAGTGGGGGGAGAGGAGGATGTTAGCTAAGCTGACATCCATCATGGACAACACCTCTCACCCCCTACATGACACTGTGGGGTCCCTCCTTCAGCAGCAGATTGCTACACCCACGGTGTAAGAAGGAGAGGTTCCGCAGGTGCTTTATCCCGGCTGCTGTCAGGCTCTATGTTGTAGTTTCTGTTCCTGTCTCTACTCACTACTACTCACCATGGCTGTATTATTATTTTTATTTTTATTTTTATTTTTATTCTTATTATCTGTACTTATATTTCCATTCCGATTACTTACAATGTACAATGTTATTCATACCATGGTCACTTTACCTTACAATATTATTCATACCATGGTCACTTTAACTGCAATATTATTTATATCATGGTCACTTACTTTTGCATTATGATTTATATCATGGTCACTTTATATTTCAATATTTTTATATCATGGTCACTCATTTGTTGCATTATTATTTATATCATGGTCACTCACTTTTGCAATATTATTTATATCATGGTCACTTTACATTGAAATTTTTTTATATCATGGATACTTTACCTTACAATATTATTTATGTCATGCCACTTTTACCTTCAGTACTTGTTTTTTGCACATTGTCTGTTGTTTGCCGGTTGTTTGTTTTTTTTATTTATTGTGTAGGTTATAAGATACTTCTGTCTGTCCGTTGTGTTTTGCCCTTTCTACTTTAATTCTGTAGTGTATATTCACTCTGCTGCTGTAATAAATAAATTTCCCCGTTGTGGGATGAATAAAGTATTATCTAATTTAATCTAAGCTAGCCATCACAACTCAGCCAGCAAACATCAACAGCTAACATAGCACTAGTTAGCAACCTGTCCTTTGGCAGCAAAAGAAGTGTGTGTGTGTGTGAAAGGAATTTAGGCAGGAAGAGGTAGGAAAAATGAGAAGACAGGAGAAGCTGAAAAGTATAACTTTAGTTTATGTCACTCAGAAATATTATTTGTGCAGGTTTTTTTCTCTACAAAACAAAATTGTTGTGGTCAATTTAAATGGATAATTTGATATTTGTGTAGATGGCAATAGTACAGAATGGGGCTAATACATACTAAACACAAACAGACAGATCCATAGCAAGACTACTTTATTAATCCAAAAGGAAATATATGGGTTACTTTAGCCACTTAACATTAATCAAAACACAAAACAATGGAAATGCATGGAACGCAGGACCGCACGTGAGTGTGCCAAGAAGAGGAGTGCACCAATGAATGACAAGGAACACCCTGTCCCTGCCAAACAAGGCAGTGTGGCACACACACACACACACACACACACACACACACACACACACCACCTGGTTTCTTTTGTGGTGATTATGTGAGTATGTTTTTTGTTGGTTTTGTTGAGAGAGAAGAGTTTAATAAACAGTTGAACTGATCTGATCTGTTTGTCTCATAGTTTCATTGATCACTAGATAGCAATGACTTGGAATGAAGTTTGTTTCATGTTTAAAAAAGAATAACTTTGATGTAGTTAAGCTACTTTTGTCATTTTATTGCAGCTTAGCTTGCTACATTTCTCTGGTGGGTAGCTTCAGTGTAGTGAAGCGTCATTTGATGTAGAATAACTTGTAGCTTAGCTCACTACATTTTCCAAGTAGCTTGCCCAACACTGATAGATATAGTTGTAGACTCTATATAGAGTTATAGAGAAAGGTGACAGCTGTTATGGAATTTTCTATCCTTAGGTTACACAAGGTCACGTGTGGGCCTTGAGGTCCTCGTCAGTATTAGTTGTTTGGCTTTGATTGGGAACAATTCATTCGATTGGTCTATTTCAACACTGTGGTGGCCAGGGTCGAAGAGACCTATTGCTGCCTTCCTAGACATAATAGATAGCTTGCCGTTGACGTTCCAATCTGCGTAAACAGACATCTGTGTCTTCAGACTAGAATATGCCCGCAATAACACCTCTATGGGTAAAAACATTCTCTCTGGCTAATTCTGGGCATATACTATTTGTGGTGTTATCTTGAGGTTTAAAGTCTATCCACCAGCATGAGTTGGGCAGAATGTGAGACCGACTCAGGCACTTCTGATGTACTTTGAGAGTGTCTCTAATTCCCCTTGGCCAAGCATCAATAAATATTACAGCATAAGACATCAGAGGCTCCTGAACACTTTCTTCCCCCCTGACCTCACCATTGACCTTTGACTTCAGCAATTTCTCCACAACAACAGCATCCCAAAAGAAACTCCCGTTGCCAGGGACAGGACAATTCCCATGTGGTTTTATAATGTTGTGGACTTGGCCATACAGATTGTGTTGGCATCTCCACCTGCTATTTTGGTTCATGTAGGTGCAGCAACAAAAAATACAAAAGGACTGGGTGAAGTGGAATCCAAATTAGAGGGTGTGGTGACTATCTGAAACAGCTGAGCGGATCACAGTGACGCATAACAAATACAGTTCAATGAATCAAGAGAGCTTCTCTGGGAAATCATAAAAATATTTTGTTTGCTTTTGTTGACAAAAACATCTGTTTAGCAGCAGTTTGATGCTGTGCCACAAACATCTAAGACACATTTTTCACCAAAGCACTAACAACTGTCTTCGTGCTACCTCATTTGAATGAAACTCCCTACTGATTGCAGCTCTCCTCCCCCATTATGAAACTTAAAATATGGCAAAGGAAACTGTGAACTGTTGAGCAGCTGAAATGTTACATTGATAATAATAATGTGTTCCCATTATTGCTTAAAGGCTCCTCAGTTCCCAGATGCTTACACATGTTGTTAAAAAAGAGCTGATGAACAGAGTGGTAAACATGACCATGTCCAACTATTTGAAATATGTTGCTTGAATAAAATTCAAAATGGGCATATAATTTTCCAAAAAAACAATAAAACATCTCAGTTTTAACATTTGATAAGTTGTCTTTGAGTTAGACTGATCATTAAACACAAGTCATAACAGTGTATGTATAGGTGTCAGAATACAACTACATTGTATTACTACAAAGTGCAATGCAAAAGACAAATTGACAATGAACTGAAAATTTTAGGACTCCACAGGTAGTCTATTATTATTGATTTAAACGCTGAATCCTGTATCATTTTTGTTTATTTTGAGCTTAATAACTGAAAGCAATTAAATTAAATTAAATCAAAGTAATCAAAGTACAGTGCCAGTAGTGGCAGTGTAGCATTGACCTGGCAGCACTGCCTAGGATTTGGAGGCTGGAGGAAGAAAAACACATCATCATCATCATCAACACACGTCTTTAAATAAATTTGCTTTACAGAACATCAAGAGCTGATACATGTTCATTTTTATTTCTATGTAGCCTTGTTGACACCATTTTACAGGATACACACTTTATACATTATCAATAGGTGTGTAATGCTTCGCTAACAGTCTCATTGTGTCAATATTTACTCTAACATTGTTTACATGTCCATAGTCTATTTTTGCACCCCAAACAGTTAGTCAAGGAAGTTTTGAGTTAGTAAAATCACCTTGAATTATTTTTCCAGAAATTATGATTCTAAACGCTGCCCTGAACCAGCTGTAAAAGAACGCATAAATAAATGGATTGAGCATTGAATTTGACAGTGCAAGCCAGTTAAGTGTTTCAATCACAGGAACTGGTACTGAATTATTAATAAAAGGCAAAATGGTGATGCAAAGAAAGAAAGGAGTCCAACATAAAAGAAAAAACTCCTAAAACAATTGCCAGGGTTTTGGTGGCCTTTCTCTCCATCTTTCTGACAGTTGCTCCAGACTTCGTGCTCTGGATGCTGCGTGCCTGTCTCTGTGCAACAAGGAAAATCTTCAGGTAGATACAGAGCATGATGATCACTGGGAGGTAAAATGAGAAAATTGGTCCAATGGTGTTTTCAATGAGAACATCAATTAAACACCTTTCCCCACATTTTTCATTGTTTAATCCAGCAATTATGACACCAATTCCAATTAGAGCAGAAACCCCCCAGCTCAGCAGGATCATGACCACAATAACGCAGTGGTTTATTTTAGTTCTATATGTCAGAGGATGACACACTGCACAATATCTGTCAATAGAAATACAACATAGGTTTAGGATAGAACATGTACTCAGTGATATGTCAAAACTTCCACGTACTTTACAAAATAAATCTTCATGGTACAGACATGAGCTGAGAGAGAATGCCATGCTGAAAGGAAAGACTATAACCCCAACAAGCAGGTCAGCCACAGCCAGAGACAGAATGAGGTAGTTTGTAGGAGTGTGGAGCTGTTTGAAGTAAATGATGGAGATTATAACAAGAAGGTTTCCACATATTGTGACAACAGACAACAACACAAGGAAAATATATAATAATATACACATAATGGACGGGGAGTTTGACAGTATGTAATTGAAATGATCTATCTCATAGCAGGGATGTATGTCAGTCCCAAAAGCAGTCCTGTTGATTTCTGGTTTCATGTTTTAGGGTTCCTACTTTCTACAATTCAGTGCAATTTTTGCTATTAGAAATATAAAGAAAATGACATCAAAAATATACATATCTAAATGAATAGATGTAAAATTTTAGTCAGACACAACATACAGTTTCAGCAATGTGTTTTCTCTTATCAAACCTATTAACTGAGAGTGTTCGTGCATCAGGGCTGATGGGTGTTCTTGGTCACATATACTTTGCAGAACATTAATACTTATCAACATATCTCATTACCATAAATGCTGTCCAATCAGGAATGGAAAAACTGCACCAACATCAACCCAACAAAGTTTCACGTTCTTCAGGATCTGATCTGTTTGTCTCATAGTTTCATTGATCACTAGATAGCAATGACTTGGAATGAAGTTCGTTTGATGTTAAAAAAGAATAGCTTTGATGTAGTTAAGCTACTTTTGTCATTTTATTGCAGCTTACCTTACTACATTTCTCTGGTGGGTAGCTTCAGTGTAGTGAAGCTTCATTTGATGTAGAATAACTTGTAGCTTAGCTCACTACATTTTCCAAGTAGCTTGCCCAACACTGATAGATATAGTTATAGACTCTATATAGAGTTATAGAGAAAGGTGACAGCTGTTATGGAATTTTCTATCCTTAGGTTACACGAGGTCACATGTGGGCCTTGAGGTCCTCGGCAGTATTAGTTGTTTGGCTTTGGTTGAGAACAGTAGGTGCCAGTCTATCTCAACACTGTGGTGGCCAGGGTCGAAGAGACCTATTGCTGCCTTCCTAGACATAATAGATAGCTTGCCGTTGACGTTCCAATCTGCGTAAACAGACATCTTTGTCTCCAGACTAGAATATGCTGACAATAACACCTGCATGGGTAAAAACATTCTCTTTGGCTAATTCTGGGCATATACTATTTGTGGTGTTATCTGTAGGGGTTTAAAGTCTATCCACCAGCATGAGTTGGGCAGAATGTGAGATCGACTCAGACACTTCTGATATACTTTGAGAGTGTCTCTAATTCTCCTTGGCCAAGCATCAATAAATATTACAGCATAAGACATCAGAGGCTCCTGAACACTTTCTTCCTTCCTGACCTCACCATTGACCATTGACTTCAGCAATTTCTCCAAAACAACAGCATCCCAAAAGAAACTCCCGTTGCCGGGGACAGGACAATTCCCATGTGGTTTTATAATGTTGTGGACTTGGCCATACAGATTGTGTTGGCATCTCCACCTGCTATTTTGGTTCATGTAGGTGCAGCAACAAAAAATACAAAAGGACTGGGTGAAGTGGAATCCAAATTAGAGGGTGTGGTGACTATCTGAAACAGCTGAGCGGATCACAGTGACGCATAACAAATACAGTTCAATGAATCAAGAGAGCTTCTCTGGGAAATCATATTGTTGGAAAATATTTTGTTTACTTTTGTTGACAAAAACATCTGTTTAGCAGCAGTTTGATGCTGTGCCACAAACATCTAAGACACATTTTTCACCAAAGCACTAACAACTGTCTTTGTGCTACCTCATTTGAATGAAACTCCCTACTGATTGCAGCTCTCCTCCCACCTGTGCACTGTGCACTCTGAGCTGGGCACCAAAATACCATACAGGCAGGCAAAGCAAAGTTCAAGGTCAGGAAAATACCAAATGGTCAGAGCACTGCTTGCACCAGATAGAAAGAGTGCCTTTATATCTTATGCTGCTCAGGTTGTAAACATGAAGTACATATGCTAAAATGTAAATCAAAACAAAATGTGATGAAGTGGAAAAACATTGAAACTCCATATTCAATTGAACAGCGCACAAAGACAACTTATCAAATATTGAAACTGAGAAATGTAATTTGTATTTGGTATTTTAAATTTGATGCCAGCAGCATGTTTGAAAAAAGGTTTGTACAATGGGAACAGCTTAGTAACATGAAGAAGAGAGGGACCGTCTGACTTGTTAACCGCCCACAGTTCAAAGCCAGCATCCGTGATATGAGAATTCATTATTGCACATGGCATGATGCATGATGGGTAACCATTAATGCTGATATATACAGGTTTTGGAGCAACATATGCTGCAAAGAAGACAATTTCTTTTTCAGGGACGGCCTTACTTATTTCAGGAGAGACAATGCCACACCACATTCTACATATATTCAAACAGCATGGCTCTGTAGCAAAAGAATGTAGATGCTAAACTGGCGTGTCTGCAGTCCAGATTGTCACTTGTTTAAAATGTTTGGCGCATTATGAAACTTAAAATATGGCAAAGGAAACTGTGAACTGTTGAGCAGCTGAAATGTTACATTGATAATAATAATGTGTTCCCATTATTGCTTAAAGGCTCCTCAGTTCCCAGATGCTTACACATGTTGTTAAAAAAGAGCTGATGAACAGAGTGGTAAACATGACCATGTCCAACTATTTGAAATATGTTGCTTGAATAAAATTCAAAATGGGCATATAATTTTCCAAAAAACAATAAAACATCTCAGTTTTAACATTTGATAAGTTGTCTTTGAGTTAGACTGATCATTAAACACATGTCATAACAGTGTATGTATAGGTGTCAGAATACAACTACATTGTATTACTACAAAGTGCAATGCAAAAGACAAATTGACAATGAACTGAAAATTTTAGGACTCCACAGGTAGTCTATTATTATTGATTTAAACGCTGAATCCTGTATCATTTTTGTTTATTCTGAGCTTAATAACTGAAAGCAATTAAATTAAATCAAAGTAATCAAAAGTAATCAAAGTACAGTGCCAGTAGTGGCAGTGTAGCATTGACCTGGCAGCACTGCCTAGGATTTGGAGGTTGGAGGAAGAAAAACACATCATCATCATCATCAACACACGTCTTTAAATAAATTTGCTTTACAGAACATCAAGAGCTGATACATGTCCATTTTTATTTCTATGTAGCCTTGTTGACACCATTTTACAGGATACACACTTTATACATTATCAATAGGTGTGTAATGCTTCGCTAACAGTCCCTCTCGTTGTGTCAATATTTACTCTCACATTGTTTACATGTCCATAGTCTATTTTTGCCCCCCAAACAGTTAGTCAAGGAAGTTTTGAGTTAGTAAAATCACCTTGAATTATTTTTCCAGAAATTATGATTCTAAACGCTGCCCTGAACCAGCTGTAAAAGAACGCATAAATAAATGGATTGAGCATTGAATTTGACAGTGTAAGCCAGTTAAGTGTTTCAATCACAGGAACTGGTACTGAATTATTAATAAAAGGCAAAATGGTGATGCAAAGAAAGAAAGGAGTCCAACATAAAAGAAAAACTCCTAAAACAATTGCCAGGGTTTTGGTGGCCTTTCTCTCCATCTTACTGACAGTTGCTCCAGACTTCGTGCTCTGGATGCTGCGTGCCTGTCTCTGTGCAACAAGGAAAATCTTCAGGTAGATACAGAGCATGATGATCACTGGGAGGTAAAATGAGAAAATTGGTCCAATGGTGTTTTCAATGAGAACATCAATTAAACACCTTTCCCCACATTTTTCATTGTTTAATCCAGCAATTATGACACCAATTCCAATTAGAGCAGAAACCCCCCAGCTCAGCAGGATCATGACCACAATAACGCAGTGGTTTATTTTAGTTCTATATGTCAGAGGATGACACACTGCATAATATCTGTCAATAGAAATACAACATAGGTTTAGGATAGAACATGTACTCAGTGATATGTCAAAACTTCCACGTACTTTACAAAATAAATCTTCATGGTACAGACATGAGCTGAGAGAGAATGCCATGCTGAAAGGAAAGACTATAACCCCAACAAGCAGGTCAGCCACAGCCAGAGACAGAATGAGGTAGTTTGTAGGAGTGTGGAGCTGTTTGAAGTAAATGATGGAGATTATAACAAGAAGGTTTCCACATATTGTGACAACAGACAACAACACAAGGAAAATATATAATAATATACACATAATGGACGGGGAGTTTGACAGTATGTAATTGAAATGATCTATCTCATAGCAGGGATGTATGTCAGTCCCAAAAGCAGTCCTGTTGATTTCTGGTTTCATGTTTTAGGGTTCCTACTTTCTACAATTCAGTGCAATTTTTGCTATTAGAAATATAAAGAAAATGACATCAAAAATATACATATCTAAATGAATAGATGTAAAATTCTAGTCAGACACACAACATACAGTTTCAGCAATGTGTTTTCTCTTATCAAACCTATTAACCGAGAGTGTTCGTGCATCAGGGCTGATGGGTGTTCTTGGTCACATATACTTTGCAGAACATTAATACTTATCAACATATCTCATTACCATAAATGCTGTCCAATCAGGAATGGAAAAACTGCACCAACATCAACCCAACAAAGTTTCACGTTCTTCAGGATGCCTTGAGAGAAGTTTGTTTTTTTCATTTCAGTGTAGCCCAAAAAGGCAAGCTTTCATCAGTATGGGATAGAAACAAGTATCATGGGCGGGTTTTTAAAAAAGTGGATTAGTTTTGGATTGTTGTTTTTTTGTAGCAGGTTTTTCACTTGTCATTAAACACAATACTGTGCAGTTCCTTGATTCACCTCAACTCGATTAGTTGTTTTGGCTAGCATATCCATTCAGAGTATGAAAATGGTGTTGACAGGTGTGCTGTCTGCAGGCATTTACCCGTGTTCTACATGAAATAGAACTACTGGTAGCTAAAGCAAAATATAGAAAATATAAGAAAAGCTGGTGGGATTGGGAAATGTGCCTGACCTAAAGCCTTGGATTGCAAAGGACAACATAGCCATTGCGTACCTAGTGTTGAAGCCATTACCATAGCCACTACTAGCCAAGCTGGACAGAACTCCATCCAAGATGACCAATTAATGCTATGGATGAATGGGAGAAATTTAAAATGCACAGGACAAAATCCACAGCTGTACTAATATCTGTCCTAGCCTCACACTTTAGAGGCAACGACGGCAACAGTCATCAAGCTAATGTACACTGTTGCCCATAAAGTTGGAATAAAATATTTTTACCTCTTCTCATGAAACGATTGTGACATGTGATTTATTCTTGATAGATAAAGTGTATCTTCTCAAACATTTATTAATTAATCTCTTCCAAACATATCACAGTGAAAATTAAATTTGAACTTTATAGAGAACAATGTATATGTGCATCAAATACTGGACAAAATGTACAACAGGTTTGTTCTTACCTGGGGCTTATGGAGGATGCCGATGCAAAAGGGATAGAAAAAGTATTTATTACTTTTTTGACAACAAACAGCCTGAAAACAGAAAACTTAGTTGATATTGGTGCACAAGGTGCAAACATTGTTGATAGAAAAACATCATTTAGTTTTTGCACTGTTCAAACAAATGCCATGTCTGAAGCTTAGTCATTGTGTTTGCCACTTAGTTTGCTGCAATACAACCTTTGTAGGAAGAGAAATGTATAACTGGTTTGCCCACTTGGCCACATGCCAGGGTGAATACAAGAATATGTACATGACAAAAAACAGCAGAGGCACTCCTCTCAAAATCACCCTGTTGGGTAGTGATAGAAGTTTGCATGACTTTACCTGCACCAGATCGTTTGTTACACGGTACTTTCAAAGACTACTTGGTAAGTGATTGGATGAACTGTCTATATGTCTATACATCTGTCTATAACCATGTATCACGACAAAACAAAGAGATCAATGAATCATGTAACGTAGTCATACTCTTACTGAAACCAATCAGGAGAAGAATGAAAACATTTTTTCCATCAAGAAAATGCCTTCAGTGTCCTTCTTTGCTCTTTTTTTTCAGTTTAAAAATACTCTCTTGTAATCAGTAGTATAGCTCCAATCCACTAATCAAATCCACACTGGCAGCAAATTAGGATTTCAACTGGAATACACTCCCCCCGGCCACACCAATCTGTAATCATGACCTCTTTAAACCAATCTAGAATTTCTTTTTGGAACAGACAGGGCCTGTGGATGTTAGGTGACCTCTATCATAAAGGCATATTTGCCAGCTTTGCCCATCTGTGTGCAACATTTAATCTCCATCAATCAGACCTTTTCCGATACTTTCAAATCCAACACACACTCCAATCTATACACTCACTATCATTCCCAAATGCCCCTCTCTCCATTGGAATTAGTACCTTACACCGTTGATGACAATGACAAAGCGTCAGATCTCTTTTCTTTACAACATTATAACCCCTGACACATCATCTGGCCTCTAAAATGGGAAACAGAAACAGAAGTTACTTTTGTCAGACATGTTGTGGCAGCAGGCACTGCTGAAACGTGTTCATCCTGTGCAAAACTCCAGCATATGCAGTTTAAGATACTTCACAGGGTGCATTACAGAAAATCCTGTTAATCAAGGACATACTCTGATATTATCAACTCCTACGAAAGGTGATTGTAATCTACCTGTAACATTACCAACATGTTTTGGTTATTTCCAAAAGTGATTGATTATTGGAATTGCTTTTGTTAGTTTAGCTTAGTTTTTTTCTAAGATACTACTTTAAGTCCGGCACCGCTACGTGGCTGCCCATCACTCCACCATCTCTCCACATTTGCATGTCTATGAGCCGTGTATGTATGTGTGTGTGTGCATACATGTATAGAATTTATTTCTATTATTGTTACAAACTGTGGTCAGCCAGCTTACAGGGGTGGGGTTGGCTTTGGTAAGGGATGTTTGGGTCTTTAATATGATAATAATATCTTTGTTACTGCTCTCTCACTACTCCCACGAGTTGTCACACACACCTCGAGTTAAACCATGCATGCAGCTCATGCCATAACTGCCAGTAGTTTCTCATAGGTGACTGAACCACTGTGGTTCAGACACAATCTTGAAGCCTTACAATCACACAAAAAACCATTTGCGTGATTGTCTTGACTTACAAGGACTTGACCTTGTGAGTCCAGCTGCATTGCAAGCTTAGGACTCAATGTTGGGGATTGGGCAACTGGGGGAAACTGTGGTTTCTAATGAACTGATCTAACTGCTTGTGCAGTATCAACTTCGCAACAAGCTGCTCAGCTCTGGTTGGGTGCTGTCAGCAGTCAGTAGACCAGCATTCTTTTGCTTTTTCTCCTGCATGGCTAACCTCTTAGTCGCAGTGGAAGAATGTGACACCAGCAGGTTTTCAGCAGGACAATTTTCTGCGGAAGTTTGAAGCATTTAAAGATGCCAGGGAAACCCCTGCTTTGGGGAATCAGCACTGCTGAGTTACTCACCTTGACAAATAGTTCTGTGGAAAGGGCATTTTACCAGTGCCGTCGCTACCACAACGCACATTACGCGCTGTGCGTAGGGCATCAAGAGCTGGAGGGGTCACCAAAATGGCCCAATTATCATCACGTTATAAGAGCAGCGTAATTCCGTTGGGGGCACCACAAAGCAATTACACTTAGGGCTCCAAATGTGAATGTTAGTAAAGCCAGATTAAAATTATTTTAATTGGATTGGTATAGGTATAGAATAATAGGTAGAATCTACTCACTGTGAACACTCACTGTACAACTGTGTCCTTGATTTTGTGGCAATCATTTAAAATAAAAATGTTTTGAATAAAATCCACATCTTTTAGTTGAACCTTAGCTTTCTGTTTATGCCATTCCAAATACAGTGAATGTTGATTGAATTCAACTTGATCAGGTAGTTTTTAATTGAAGCAAGCTTCGTTTAATAATTTGAAGAATGTGTAGACGCTGAGTTTACTTATTTTCAGATAAATCCAGATAATCTCAGATATTTTCAGATAAGTCCAGATAATTGTAGAGCTAAGTTCCATACATCACCTAATAACTTTGTGATGTTGTTGCCCTGTATTATGAACAGGGCATTGTTGAAGGATTCTATAAAGATTGAAGCGTAGACTTTTATTTTGAAGGTTGTGGATCAGCATTTTCACTATGATGTTTCTTTTGTTGTTGATATGTTGTATGTTCTCATTAAATTGGCGAAATAAGTATAAAGGGTTTCATGGTAAGTTTAGACACATTTCCATGAAGGGATATGTTGAGGGTAATCGCTGGGAATATAGCGAGTATCTTATTTTATAACAACATTTACCGCACTTCCGTTAGCTTTATTTCCTGTTTGTGCCTGGACGCTAACCAACAAGTTAAGCATTTTCTTTAAAGTCTTGATGTTTTTGCCGTAAATATGAATTGAAGTCATTATTTGAATATTGTTATTTTTTAGAGTTTGACTTTTATTTTTATTTTCCTGCATAAATCTGCTAAACATAGTGGAGGAGTGAGTCGAGGGCCATGTGTGCGCAGAGCTGCCATGTACCTTTCCATGCTAGAGTGTACTGATGAGACTGTTTGTTAATGTTAACATCTTCTGACGAAAGGGTACGCATTTTCTCTTTTTTTCTGCAGTTTTTGGTAACGTGAAGTTACCTAAAACACACATACAGTTGGTGTATTAATATTGTTACGTTTTAGGGTTGCATTTATGTTTCTTTTCTTTCCATTCATAAATCTGCTAATAGACATTTTTCAGTG
This sequence comes from Argyrosomus regius, assembly GCA_946959425.1. NCBI lineage: Eukaryota > Metazoa > Chordata > Actinopteri > Sciaenidae > Argyrosomus > Argyrosomus regius. The sequence continues at coordinate 2,400,222 of OX336885.1, forward strand.
CAGGTGTTCCCAATGATACTAATTAAGGTTCCATTCCATTTATTTCAGCAGAGACTTTCCAGTGAGCTGACATGCACCACAGCAGCACCCTGACTCTGTTTAACCTGAATGGAATGGAACCTTAATTAGCATAATTGGTAACACCTGTGTGTACCTACTATTTCATGTCAAAATGGCAGCTGCTGTGAAAAAGGTCCATTACAGGGAAAAGTGACTTGTTGACACTGGCTTGCTAGCATGGAGCATTTATTTATTTAAATTTTGCAGAAGACGAGGAAGCACTAAACCTCTTTTATATGAATTTTCAAACTGTTGATGTGATGCCCTTTGTCTCTATTGTTGCCAATGGATAATTAGTAAATAATCAAAATAGATCGGAATGATGACTGATCTTTTTTTTTTATGTATTTGTATTTTTGTATTTTTTGTATACTTTTGCTTTTTTTGCTTTTACAAAAGAAATCTCATCAAAGAATTTCACGTAGGTGAACTAAACATCAAGGACTATAATTCCTTGTTTAGATGTTGGAATTGGTGACATGAGTTTTTTGTAGTATCTGTTTTTTTCTTCTTTTTGGGGGGGGCCTTTTCAAGCTTTATTTTTGATAGAGACAGCTGAAGAGTGACAGGAATGTGGGGAGAGAGAGATGCGGGAAAGAGCCACAGGTCAGATTTGAACCCTGGGCTGCCGCGGCAAGGACTGAGCCTTCGTTCATGGGGGCGGCTGCTCTACCAACTGAGCTAAAAGACACCCCATCTGTTTTTTCTTTTAAAGCATGGTGTTGCCCTGCTTTGCCCCCAACAGAAAACGTTGGTGCTACTTGATATAGATTCTCCCCCCCAAAAAAAACATAGCGACCTGCAGTGAAGACATCGAGCTAGATTCAACTTTCACAACCTCACATCACACTGCAGCAGACAATCAGACAATCTGTCAAACTGCTCTTCAGTTTGTATGAAATATGACTGAAACTGAATGCCATCCAGCAGGAGGTCATGATCTAAACTATGATTCTCTACCTATTGTACTCTGGCTTTGATTATTCAGTGGAGAATGAGTGTGAGGGAGCGCCAGTATCGGTTAATCAGTGAAATGAAAACTTATTTCCTGATAGTTTCACAGCAGTTAACTGCTCAAACTGACCACTGCTCTGTGTAGCAGGAATACAGCTACTGGTAGACAGAATGAACTGAACAAAATAAGGGGGGGGGTTAGGCGTTCCACTCATACTGTAGCACACTGCATTTCACCATAATTGACAGTGTGAACGCACTGTACTTAAAATAGCAACCGTAAGTATAGACATACTCTCGGTGTGTGTGTGTGTGTGTGTGTGTCAGTGTGTGTCATGATGAAGGATGCAGTCTTGAGGTGCCTTTACAGGCATCAAAAACAAAAGGCCAACTCACTGCTGCGTCATTGATTCTAAGTTACAGAAACACTCCTGAGCCTTTACGGTTGCAAATGTGACGTATTTAATCATTTAGGTCATGGTGGTCCTAACCTCAGTTTGCTTGCAATCAAAGTGTTGCAAACTGTGCTGGCATCAAGGTACACTATAAAATTATAAGGGGAAATACAAGAATGATTTTCATTTTAAATCATTGCTTTAATCGGTTGCCCAGGCTACAGGCTTTGTTAGGTAAATGCCCTCAGCTGTAACATCTTCCTGAAACAGCCTGCAACTGCTATTGGTTGGCACAGACATCTGCAAAACTTGTTCCTGGTTCCTTGTCCCAGCCCCTGTGGCAGCTGACAGTTCAGAGACTGCTGTTTGTAGTACAGTGTGGTACAGTCTCTGAATGACACAGGAAAAGCACTGTCTTGTAACCGAAGGCTTGTAAATACTGCAGTGGGAAGTTTTATACAGATGTCCCGCTGTGTGTCATGTAAAATATCTATAGCCAGAATCTGTGACCCACTGTAACTGGATATGTGGCTTTGTGTCCTCATTGTCACCTCTCCATTTTCTGTCCCTGACACAGCATAGGGTAATCTTTATTTCCTGATTGATTTTTCCTTGTAGTTTGTAAAGCCCACATAAATATGGAGACCTGACGAGGTCCTTTATCTGCTAATCCATCATTATCCATTGTCTATAACTGCTTATCCACTGCATGGTTGCAGGAAGCTTGACAGGTCACCAGGTCTGACACATAAGCATTCACAACTACGGGCAGTTTAGAGTCATCAATTGATGCATGACTTTGGAGCCAGAGGAAACCCACGCAGACACGGGGAGAACATGCAAACTCCACACAGAAAGGGCCCAGCATCAGCTTTCAATACAGAAAAGAAAATTCTGGGATGCACGGGTGGTTGGCCAGGTTGCCTCCACTGTGGAGGTTTAGTTTTCATGTTACACAGTTATATAAGCTCCAGCAGAGTCTTTACGTAGACCTGACCACCTGAGTGTTACTTTCTGAATCAGTTGTTTTTTTGCATTTCGACTCTCCTCCTGACCGAAAGCATTGCTGTCAGCTCAGCCATTATATACAGTTACTGTTCTTACTGAAGAACTCAAAAGCCAAAGAAACACTTGTATGGGTCTAGTTTTGCACAAGTTCTCCAAATTAAATGACAAAATACATTTTATCAGCAGGACATACTGCTGACTTCCTCCTTTGTTCCAGACATACAGACATACATTTGTGATGAACTAAACAAAAAAGCAAAAGACTCTACTACTGAACTGAACTGAAGAGACAGAGAGAGCAATGTAGCGCTATGAGCAGTGACGCGATCGCTTAATGTGTGCGCTGATGTGTTTGAATGATGCCAGCTATGTCTAGAAAAATGAAGGAAGTACTGTACATAGTCAGTGACTAACAATCCTGAACAAAAGAATTGCCAGTAAAATGATTTGTGATTTCTTCCTCCAGCAGGCCTGAGAGGCCACAGTGGATGAGCTAGAAAATGCAATAATGAACTTGAGACAGTTTTCACAATAACTTCTTTTCATCCTACGCTACTTGTTTGTTTGATTTGTTTTAAACTGCAACTGTCTTTGTAGTTTAATGCTTTACAGTGTGTTTTTTTCTACTTTTATCAGTCCATATTATTGGTCATCATGTTTTAATTAAAAACATTCTTATGGCATATTGTTTAAAATAACTTTTAACATAACTTTAACATAACTTTAATGCATGTTGATCCAAATGCTCACTTATGTCTTCATAATTGCATCTCCAGTTAGGTGTTGTGATGCAATAGCCTTCAATTAGAGGTGTGAATGTATGCTGTGGTTATTGGTCCCTGGGCTGCCTTTGCCACAAAACGCGCACACACACACACACACACACACACACACACACACTTCCTGTGTGCATCATCTCACCTCTTCAACCTGGGGCCTGATTGTTAGCAATATCAAAACAAATTCATGGCCACTTACTGATCTGAGTAAGGCCATAATACACCCAGAGAGTCCAATTAAATGAGCAATGAACAAACAAGTAATCTGAAAATAGCCTTCTTTGTAGTCTAGGGAATGCATTCTGTTTTTTCACTGATTCATGGTGTTATGTGACCGTGCACACAACAGAAGAAAAACAAACTTAACAGTTAACAACAAAGTTTCTGTTATATTTTCTCTCAGATCAGAAAAAAATCAGTCTTGTTTTTTTTAGTATAAATTGTATATTTTACTTATTGTTGTTATTCATTATTACCGTTATTATTTATTCTTATCATTAATAATTGTATCACATCACACACAGGGAGGTTTTCCTGTGTGGATTTAGCCTCCAAATCTTTATTTATTTAATATTCTCACTTGATCTCACCACCTCTGTGGTTAAACACACACAAACTGCTCGCTGATGGTTTTCACATTTCCAGTGTTTTTAATTCATTTAATGGAAAAATTTAAAATGCACTCACTGAATGTAGGTAGGTCATAGGAGATAGGACATAAATTAATCATAAGTTGTGTCTTTAGGATACAGCACAGTATAAGGAATGGATTAAACCATAAATATTTATTATGTTTTCATTATAAGTTTCATGGTAAAAATCCTAGAGTAGCAACTTTCAAGGCCTTCTGTGTAGGGTTTTCATCTGCCAGAGAAAAACATTATGGACACAAGTGATGGAAATTTCACTTCACCTAATTTACTTTAACACCCATGGTTCTCCTACACACGTAGAATAAATACAGCATCATCATGCATATATCTCAGCTATGACTTTTTGCTTTTATAGTCTTTCAAATGAAAAAAAGTCTACTGTAAAACTTCTGGTTGTACATCATTACCTCAGCTCAGCTTTCACTAACAGGTGCGAGGCCCTCTGTGGTTGCATTCTTTGCATACTTTGATACTTTTGGTTTGATACCACCAGGCATGGCTTTCTGATGTGACTCAGAGCAGAGGGTTGCTTCAGGGAAATTTGAAATTTGCTTCTGAAATGCACTGTGGTGCTTCTGGTCACAATCACAATCATTGTCTAGAGCAGGCATGATCAGCTGGTGTCGCCAGAATGCATTACAGCCATGTCTGGTGGAATCAGGGACAACAATGCCAAGACTAACAAGGTCTTCATTGCATTTCCATTGGAAATACATGAATGAACCTAATATAAATGCTTACTTTTTTCCTGCGGCACGCAGCTCTAGTTTCACTCTTTTAGCAGCCAGTGATGGATATATTAACCTGGGAGTTCTTTGGTCCAAGTATCGACAGTCTTCAAATGTCTGTATGAAAGTAATGTATACAGACAAGTGACAAGTTAAAGGAAAAACCAACATAAAGGGTCTTAGTAAGGTGTTAAGACATCACATGCTGTCAAAACCAATTAGGTGCACCATGACATTGATTCTCCAGGTCTCTGGAACTCTTTTAGAGGGATGACCACAATTCTCCTTTTGTGCTTTGATGATAATGGTGGTGGAGAGTGCTGTCTAACACATTGGTCCAAATTCCCTTTAAAGGTGTTTAGTTAGATTGTGATCTGGTGACTGTGAAAGCCTTAGCATCGTTTTCATACTCATCAAACCATTCAGTGAAGGCCTCGTGCCCTTTAGATGTGGGCATTGTTGTCCTAAAAGTGACCCTCCCCACGAGGATAGAAATGTTTCATCATAGGATAAAGGTGATGATTACTCAGAACATCACAGTCCTCCTTTATGTGTGTGTCACCCTTATTTACCCCATTTACTAGGGTCTTTCCCATAGATCTAAATGTAGATGTCACTTTAGTCACTGTTCCTATTGAAACACGAGCCAGTTGAGCAATCTTTGTGACACCATGAACACTCAAACTCACATATTGTAGATCTTTTACTTTTGCTTTCTCGATACACCATCAGAATCAATAAATAACAAAGCAGCATCAAAGGATGAGACATACCACAGGTGCAAAGTAACAATGTTAAAAGTAAAAATGTCTCAATCAACAGGGTGTGGTTGTTACCTTTTCATAATTCAGATTTTGATAACATCCCCCTACGTCAGACAAAACAACTGTATATACCAAGTCATTTCCCAATAACTAAGTAAACATAAATACACATACATACAGACATTCATCTCCAACCATTAACGAAAATTCATATAAATTAGGAACTGATAGACCTCCTTGGTACATGTCTGTGTGTTTGTATGTGTATATATGTTGATCCACACCTGCTAAAAATAAAGAAACAGTGTTCTGCATTCACACGCGATGTGGCGTACTGTTTAAACCACATAATTATAATAATAATAATCTTAGATCTTAATTTGTTTGTTTGTATTGGTATTGCACCCTTTCTTTGTGTTTCTTTGTCTTTTCTTGGTGTTTTACATTAAAAATCATGAATAAAGTCATTAAAAACGATTAAAAACACTTTGAAATAAGCAGGAAATGTAATAAATAAATAAATACATGGTCTATAAAAAACAACTGTATATAAACATATGTCCTTTGTACTGCCTAACTCTGCTGTGTTATTTCTGGAAAGGATAATATTTGCATGACCACAAGATATAATGTCTAAAATGACTGCTGTTGTTTTCTGCTGATGTTTCCTGAAGGCATATTGTGACGTTGGACTTACCATAAAGAAAGAGGAAGGACAAAACACGCATGAAGAACAATGTGTAACAGGTATTTTATAGTAACTATCCTGTCATTAGATTAGATCAAGTAAGCTTGATCTAATTGAAAAGAGCTACCTGGAAAATGTTCTCTTTACATAAAACACTGAAAGGAAATTGAATATCGGACCAATGTCAATTTTTTCAGAAAGAAATAAAACATACTAGACAGATTACATAAGCATGTGAATGCAGATTCTGTGGACCTGCCCATTTTATGTGAAATACATTTGCTAAAACATAATCATGATGAGCACTGTGTGAATATACAAAAATAGAATTTTATAAATCCAATCAGTCTCACCACGACCACCTGTCTACCACCTCAAGTCTGTAATAAATCCTCACACTCACGGTGTGACCAATATCCATGCTTAGCTTAAGTCACATAACTTGCTAAACTTGCTTTGAGGCATATGAGTCAGACAGACCAGGAAGTCGAGTGATGGCTTGCAAGTGTCATTACTTGTCTAAAATCCTGAGAGGTAAGATGATCGTTCCCTTCCGACAATAGCACTTTTTGGAAGCCAGAAGACAGTGAGAGGTAATCAAAAAAACCATTTAAAACCTTCACTCTTGTCTTATATGTTCTTTATAGGTTGTTATGTCTTTTAAGTTGCGTATGTGTTTATGTATTTACTGTTTTTATTTTTTCTGTGTTTTATTCTTACTGTGCTTTCAGGCAAACTGTACAGGAGTATCCCTACATATTATAAAGAAAGCATTGATTCACTGTAGCTAGGTCAGCCTTTACTCATGTTAAAGAACGTTTAACCCATTTTACCAAAGAGATGAAAGCATGAAATTATTGAAGATAGAAAGAAATAAACAGAACATACTGAGTTTTATATTTCATTTATACAGATGTATGCTTGAATAAGGAAATTCGTTGTTTGTTATTTGTTTACTTAAAATGCACTACTAAACAATTTCCCCCATTATGTTGTGATAAATAATAAGTGTGGCATAAAAATCTTCTAGGGACTTAAATGTATCCACCTTTCTAATGGCCATTGAATGTCAACTATTAATGGAAACCCGTGTGACGTTTTAGCTTTTTAGGAGGACCAGTGAAAGAATCCTTTCAGGGAAAATACCTGCAGCCTGAGGCTAGTAAACCAAGAATGGCTGAAAAACATTAAGCAGAAGGTATGAATTCATATTTGAATCATTCCTCATTCCTGGGCCAATTGTCAGACAGGGTCTAAATTAGTAGCAGTAGTGAGTAGCAATGGACTTTTGATGGTCTTAAAAAGTGGCATTCTTAGCCAAATTTTTAAATTCATTCAGATAATTTACTCTTTGACCATAGTCCTGTAAAATTATGCAAATTTACTAAACTAGCAAAGTTAGTCCTATAAGAGCATGTACACACAGTACACTACTTGTGTGAGGCTGCTCATAAAACATAGAAACGTTTGGTTTGGTTTGGTTAGACAATCTGGTTGAACACCATAGAAAAAAAAGAATAATGAAAAAAATAAATGACACACATTATTCACATTCACAAAAACAGAAACCTTGATGTGGTCAGCCAACCCTAGGCAGTGTACAAATTCTGTTCATATTTAACAAATTTGATAAGAATTCACATTTTTGAGCAGTTAACTGCTGATAGGTAGACACATAAATGAAAAATTGTAAATAAAGTGACCGAGTAGTAATACTAATAGTAAATAGTAATAATACAGTTTTATGTGTTTTATGAAAATAGATATACACAATGAGTGCCTCCTAGACACTAAGGGTCTAAGGGCCTCTTCAGAAACTCCAGAATCTGTGGTACATTTTTAGTAAAAAAAACAAAAAACAAAAAAAAAAAAACTGCACAGTTCTAAATAAAAGGAGAACAATTATGTGCCATTGATTTGAGTATAGAATTCAATTGTAATAAGAAATATACCTTTGTATTGTTTCCTGAATATAAAACGGCTCATTTCGGAATATGAGACTTTGATCATCATCAAGTAGGAAAAAGTGAACAACAGTGGTGTAGCCAGGAAGTTATGAAGCCATTCTCATTATGATGAGGTAAAATGATTGAACCATGACTGAACCAGTTTTTCTGACTCAGTCAAAACAGACTCACCCACTTGCATACAGACATTAGTTGAGTAGATAAGGAAACCAAGTGATGTTGAACAATTATGACTATGAGTATCTCATTTTCATTTACATTTCACTGCTTTTGATCCATCTGTCTCTGTGTCACGCCACCAGTCATGAAGATCTGATATGATCGTTGAGCTTAAAAAAATATCAACCTTGATGTTTTACATGTGAAAAAGTCTGGAAAACTGATTGAATCAAAACTGCTGAGTGTGTTGCTCTTGTCAGTAAGTCACTGTCTGACTATTGAGGCTCATTTTTCTTTATTGAAATAGTTTAAATCATCCATGTTTACAGACATCTGAAGTCAAATCTACCACCATGGAGGTTTGATTTAAAAACTTAATTTAAAGTGGTACTGCACACTTGACAGTGTTTAAATATTTTATTTCTGTACTAAAACAGATCGATGCTGGTGTTCATTTTGACATTTGGGCGCAGAGGTTCAGCTATGTACTGGCACTTCTTCACAGACACAAGTGGCAGTACATAATTACTGGACAACACTTCCTGGTCTGTGATGTGAAGCCAGCGTAGAAGTGTCTTTTTGTACGGAGTTTTAACGAGACATGAGTCTACTTCTCACTTTGTTTATTACCTCAGTTTATTACAACAGTTTCCTAATGAGTTTATGGTCTCAATCGCTACTTTCAAGTGTTCTTCCATACAGCATGATGTTCATTTTGTGAATTATGGTTCTTTTACAGTAAAATAGACAGGGTATACTACTCAAAACCAACTGTAAAACTGGGCAGTGCTGATCAAATATGAATCAACATTTTATTACTGCATTGCGTATTTCTAGCCTCAAATGTTTTATATGATATACTTATATTTACTCATATTACATTTGTACTGTTTAACTGTAATATAAGAAAGTTTGTGACTAGGCAGGCAACCATCTTTTTCTGCTTGAAAACTACAGCTTCCACAGCTCGTCACCCACCAGACAGATCACTTCTGGCTCCAAAAAAACAAGATTGCAGTGGCCATAAGGCTATTAGCTCCCTCCAAAGTTTGAGAGGGAGCTAATTTGGGTGTGATAATTGGATGTAAACAAATCAGCAAGTTAATGTGGTTTTAAAAAGCCATTTAAATCTTACTCTCAACTATCCTGGCTCTGTCCAAAAGTACCAACCATCGCCTCTAAAGCTCATTAATTAACCTCCACAGTGTGATTCTTTAAGACACAAGTCAAAACTGTAAAAACAACATGTAGTATTATTATTTCTTGAGAGATGTGATGCAAAGATACTCCGTGAGGTGAAAGTGACATGCATAAAAGTTTTCGGTAACACTTTATAATGAGTACACACTATTAAGCATTAGTTAAGCATTAATATATACTGAATTCATCATTTATAACGCATGAGTACTCATTAGTATGTAGTTTATAAACACAGTTACAAATGTTTTACTCATCATTGATAAGCATAGTAGTTATGGATTAGTAAATACTGAATTCATCATTTATAAAGCATGTTTCTGACGTATATTTACACACGCAGAAGCATACAGTATAAACCAAGAAAATGACCTAAATATGAGCAAGTAAACAAAGTCTGGTGGGCTTAACGCTTCGCCTCTGAAACGCTCCTGGTGGGGTTTGAAGTTGCATGCATCACGGACCAAAACAGCGTCGCAGCCGCAACGTGACAGAGACGTGTCCGGTGGGTCCTATCTTTAAGAAAAGTCTAAAAATTATTTGAGACAGATAAAATAAATATACTCAACACATGATAAAATAATACAGGAAAATGAATTTTACGACACTACAAAAACAAAGTGCATCTCGGGACGTTTACGTTGAACTTGAAATCCCGCTCTTAACACGTCATCAACGTGCGATGGTGGGAGGCGGCAACACTTTACGTTAACGCTCCGTGGAGCAGACGTTTCTGATCGGTGCAGCTAAGATGAATGGAGAGATGGAGATGGAGAACTCTGACCTAAATCGACGAGTCAGGCGGACACGGGCCAAAAAATGTTTGACTTTTCTTGAAGATAGGATTTAGAATTACATTAAATTGTGACACTGAAATATTTTCTGACTTTATTTTTTGATACAGAAAGATTTTATTTTTTTCAAACAAAGATTGTATTGGTCGTACTTAAACTTTTGTGATCCACTGTTGGTGTTGGCAAGTTTTTATTCAGCTTTGTTTACCCTTGTTCGTCTTTTTACATCAACAGAACAGTTGTACTTTACAATATGTTGGGAAGTTGCAATAAATATCAATGCAATAAGTTCTATATCCCTTTGTGTTGTGTCTCTCCTTGGTCTGTTAAGATAACTGAAACTTTTGTGAGTCATGAGGCATTGCCAGCCTTCAAATCTCATTCATAAATGCTTTATAAGGCATAGATAGTGCCCACTTTAGATGAGCTCACACAAAATACTTAATTAACGAGTAGTAAGTGCTTTGGAACTGCCTGAATTCATGAATTCCTTCATTAATAACTGTTTATAGGTCATCCATTGGAAATGGAATTTGTGAGTTTTTATAAAACATCTACTAACACACTCACTAACCATTAGTACAGAAGAGTAAAACATTTATAACTGTTATTATAAACCATATACTAATGAGTATTTACATCAGAAACATGCTTTATAAATGATGAATTCAGTATTTACTAATCCATAACTACTGTGCTTATCAATGATGAGTAAAACTACATACTAATGAGTATTCATGCGTTATTAATGATGAATTCAGTATATATTAATGCTTAACTAATGCTTAATAGTATCTACTCATTATAAAGTGTTACCAAGTTTTCTAATTAATGGATTGGTTGTTGGATTGATCTGATTTGTGTTACTTGTATTCTCTCTCTAGTCGGGATGGCATTAACTAAGGCAGTAGGATACATGGTTGTTCTTCTGGTTATATACTACAGTCTGGAGAATCAGGGATACACTCAGTCTCTGAAAGTTTTCTTTGAGGTAAGAATTAATAAGTAATAGCAACACTCAAGGTTATAATGTTACCATACCACGAAATACTACAACAGGTGTGATTTGGCTACATCACCGAATACATACAAAATATATTGTAATATGATTGATCAATATTTATTATAATTTAGTTTTGTGTATGCATATACTTGTGTATGTGTAAGCCTTGTGTATGTTGTTACATTGTGTTTAGTTAAAGTTGTTATTGTATGTAGACAAACTGTATAAGTGAACTAATGTAATGAAAATGGATTTCCCAGGAATTCATGGGTTCAAAAGCGTCACATGTTCATGCCAGAGAGAGAAGAGCCAGTGAGTCACATTTCAATAGTATCAACAGAATATCAACTGTCAGTGTTAGTGATACTGTTCACCATTTCCATGTCTGTGTGCTCATCAGAGTAAAAAATATTAACCACTGAATCTGCCCTTGTCTTGTCTTAAGTATGGACTCACCAAGGATATTGTTTCATGTCTTCCCAGCTACTTCAAATTCTTCTGATTATGTACTCCAAGCTGTTATAAACATCTCTGACCTGGAGGGTTTCCAAGCATTTTTGAGAACGCTGAACTTTCCTTTAGTGTTCAACAACACTGTTGAAGTTACCGGCATTAACACCACAACAGGTAATAACACCACCTTCCCTGAGTAGAGTAGATACACCTTTTATTTGTCGCCAGAGTGAAATATATATTAACACTACCAGTACACATGTTGACATTGTCTCTTTACTGTCTCTTTACATAGTGTGTGCATCAGATATTTCTGGATACCAGTGCACATGTGAGCAGAGCTATGCTTGGTCATATAACAGCTGCATTAACTACGGAGCCTGTGGTGCCATCATTGGTGACACGTGTGGATGCATCAATGCCCTTCCAGTAAATGGCCAGTTCTGCCAGTTAAACACCAGTCAAACAGGTTGGCCCAGCACGCCCACAAGAGATGCATTCTCACTCAGCACATAATGCCAGCACACACTGAGATGTGTATCATCTGGGAAAATGTTGTTCAGTATCAGTATCAGTGGTGGAAAATGAGTGCATTTACTCAAGGACAAATTTGAAGTACTTTCATTTATACTGCTTTGTAAGTTTACTCCACAACATTTCAGTGGAAAAACTGTGCTGAGCATGTAAAATACAATGCACTGCAGCATCTTTTAAACCACCCAAAAGTATATAAGATGAGTAAAATTGGCTCTACTTCAGCCAACTAGAACTTATTACATTTTAATCCACCAATGATAATAATCCAATATTATTATATGTAATAATGAAACAATGACAGAGCCCATTTTGTCCTCATAGTGAGTCTTCCACTATTACTTTTGTACTTTTGTACTTTACATAAAATACAGTTTAAAGTACCTGAGTATAACTATATTTTTTTACATACATTTTACTTCATTTCAGAAGGAAACTTCATGCCTTGCCTTCATATCATGCCTTGTTGTAGCTAGACAAATGACATCCAAAAATTTTTACACATTAATCCATTAGTGTTTAAAGCAATTAGAAACTTTAATAGATTTAGATTTAAATTCCTGCTTTAGCAAGTCAGCTGAAGATCTAACTGCTGTGTATATACGTGTGTGTGTGTGTGTGTGTGTGTGTGTGTGTGTGTGTGTGTGTGTGTGTGTGTGTGTGTGTGTGTGTGTAAATGTTGATAGTCTTCCATCAATTTTAGATTTTAGGGCAATTGTCTATTTTGGCCAGTAGATGGTGTTCTGTATGCATCAAACCCCTAACCTGAATGCTGTATTTGTTGACGTTTTACTATGTTGGGCAAATGCCTTATAGTTTTAGTTTTATAGCAAGAACCTGTGTCAGGAAAGTAAACGCTTCTTTTCTTTTTCCATGAATGTCAGCTTTAATCAGATGATTGTTTCAGTGAATACAGACAGATAATAGCTCAACCAGGTTTCCTTGTTACGTGATACCACAGTCGTGATTGAAAAGATTACAACAGTTCCACCTTACATTTTCAGAGCCACCACTTGGTATGAGAAAAATGCATTTTTGCTTTGCACGGATGAATACAATAGACTCTTTAGTTGTAGTGCAATTAAAATCAGGTTTCCATTCCACTTTACAGTGGCAGTGTATAACATTGTGTATCTGCTGCAGAAAAGCATTTTAAATTTTTAGGAAATGTATAAAGTATATTATAGTATATATGGCTCTGAGCTCATACAGCTTTTATACACCTTGTAAGCTTTCAATCTTAAGACAATCATAAGAAAGTTTGACAAATGCTGCACTGGCATGATGGCTGTACCTAGTAAAAAGTGTTCATTACAAAGATTACAACTGTTCTGCTTCATGTCCTCAGAGCCACTTCTTGTTATAAGAAAGATTGTGTTTTGCATGTAGAAGTAGAATAGATGCTTTAGTGTGTAGTAGAAAATTTTAACATATACTGTAACAGACATTTAAAATATAAAAAGGCATAATGATACTAAAAGTGTTGCTATTTTTTTTTTTTTTTTTTTTTTTTTTACAGAGCCAACACCATCACCTACACCACCAAACGGTACGACACTTGAAATATAGAGAATGACGGTTAAGAAAAAAATCTACCTAAGCAGTTTCATAAATGGTGTACATGTGCAACATTTAGAACATTTTTTGTGTCATAATGACTGCACGTAGTAAAAAGTGTTGTGATTATTGTTCTATGTGATGGTGATAGACTTCTGTGATGGACATTTACCTATTCTCCTTCACAGGCACGGTGGACATTGATATAGTCCTTGACTTGCGTGTTCCAGTCCTCAGTATGCCAAATTTCATTACTTTATTCAGAGAACGTCTGAATCTTTTCCCGCTGCCCTACAACGTCACTGAGACATTAAAAGTAATAGATGTAAATTTCACCACAGGTAAGAACGTTTGCTTGTATATTTGTTTCCTTATGTAATTTATATGACAGATTTAATGTAGTTTTATCAAATACTGTATGATTTGTGTACTATGTCTTGAGGTTTTTTTATTATTACTATTTCTTTAAAAGGATGCTATCCAAACAATGGAACACTGCAGTGTCACTGTGAGGAGAACTTTGCTTGGTCATGTGACAAGTGTATCAATGCGTGCAACAATGTCACTGGACAAACCTGTGGGTGCATCAATGGACTTCCTACTGACGGAGAGTTCTGCGAACCAATCACAAGTAAGCATTGCTTTTGTGTGTCTGTTTCAATAAAAGCTTTGGGCAAAAAAGGAATGAATATCTTCTATATCTGCCTGACTGTCCTGTTGACATAAACATGGTTTTCTTTAATTATCTCTTAACCATACAGTAGAGTCACATCTAAAGTGATGGTGATGTTGATTATAGTTCAAGTTATTTTGTTTTCCTGAAGCAGAAAAATGTAGTGTAATAATTCCTTCTAAAATGTTGCTCCACAGCTATCACTCAATGTCCAACCCCACCTAATGGTAAGAGAAACATTTTGCTTTGTTTTACATGGATAAAGTTCTCCATCTGAAGTAGGCTATTTGAAGGCTTTGTTGGAAAACAATGGAATGCTTTAAAGAAGCACTTATTAATACTAAGTGTTGCAGATTTCTTTTATTATTTTTTTAGTTACATCAACAACGCCAACATCAACATCGACAACACTAACATCTACAACACCAACATCTACAACTCCACCATCAACAACACCAACATCTACAACTCCAACATCAACAACACCAACATCTACAACTCCAACATCAACAACACCAACATCAACAACACCAACATCTACAACTCCAACATCAACATCAACAACACCAACATCAACAACTCCAACATCTCCAACCACAACACCAGCAAATGGTATGACACTTCAAAATGTAGAGAATGGTGGTCTGTGTGTATGTGTTTCTAAAGATTTCCACTAATAAAATCAGGAACATGGCATAACTCTTGTTATCTGTTGTAGCTATACAACTTTTCTAACAAACAGCTTCATTAAACTTTATAAAATTTCAGTTCAAGAAAAAAGGCTACCTAAGCAGTTTAATAAATTGTGCGTGTGAGCAACATTTAGAACAACATAACTTATATGATGATGACTGCACTTAGTAAAAAGTGTTGTAAATATTGTTCTTTAATGAGTGGTTCCCAATCTTTTTCCTTAAAGGTCCAGTGTGCAAAACTTAGAAGTCATATTTACAAAATATGGAAGAAATGGAACATAATATGAACAAATATGTTTTTATTAGTGTATAATCACCTGAAAATAAGTGTTATGTTTTTGTCACTTTAGAATGAGCCTCTTATACGTATCTACAGACAGGTCCTCTTCGACAGATTCCGCCATGTTGAACCCAGATGACCCATGATTAAGTGACATATTTCATGGATATTTTACATTATACTAAATGTTTACACAATAACAGTACAAAACAAGTGATAAATCATACAGGTAATCCAAATAGTGAACACAATAATTGCAGGAAGCTTGTGTTTGTGATGAATTTTGAGCAGATTATTTCCTGTGAATATTGGTTTTAGCGAGATGGGTTTTCTTGAACTTTTTAACTTAACTCTCTGTATATGTTTGTTTTTTTTCTTCTTCTTTTGAACAATAATAAATCCTTAGCTTTTTTTTTTTTTTGGATGAAATCAGTGTTTTCTTCTCATTGTTCTATGAGCTCTTTGGTTATTTCCACTGTGTAGTTTTCTAATGCAGGACAAGGCTGTGTGAATATATCTTTTGTTCAGGTCTTCACAATGACCTTATCCTGTGAGATTTCTTTTAAGTTGATATTGTAAATAATCATCTAGACTTTAAAAATAACATTTTTATTTTGTTTTCTTCAGAGATTTAAATCTTTTAAGTTTTCTTACACCACTTGATATCTGTAAGGTATATGATGGTGATAGACTTCTGTGATGGACATTTACCTATTCTCCTTCACAGGCACGGTGGACATTGATATAGTCCTTGACTTGCGTGTTCCAGTCTTCAGTATGCCAAATTTCATTACTTTATTCAGAGAACGTCTGAATCTTTTCCCGCTGCCCTACAACGTCACTGAGACATTAAAAGTAATAGATGTAAATTTCACCACAGGTAAGAACGTTTGCTTGTATATTTGTTTCCTTATGTAATTTATATGACAGATTTAATGTAGTTTTATCAAATACTGTATGATTTGTGTACTATGTCTTGAGGTTTTTTTATTATTACTATTTCTTTAAAAGGATGCTATCCAAACAATGGAACACTGCAGTGTCACTGTGAGGAGAACTTTGCTTGGTCATGTGACAAGTGTATCAATGCGTGCAACAATGTCACTGGACAAACCTGTGGGTGCATCAATGGACTTCCTACTGACGGAGAGTTCTGCGAACCAATCACAAGTAAGCATTGCTTTTGTGTGTCTGTTTCAATAAAAGCTTTGGGCAAAAAAGGAATGAATATCTTCTATATCTGCCTGACTGTCCTGTTGACATAAACATGGTTTTCTTTAATTATCTTTTAACCATACAGTAGAGTCACATCTAAAGTGATGGTGATGTTGATTATAGTTCAAGTTATTGTTTTTGTAGAAACACATGGTGTAATAATTTACCCTTCAATGTTGCTCAACAGAAATTACTCCATGTCCACCCACAACTCCTGGTAAGAGAAACATTTTGCTTTGTTTTACATGGATAAAGCTGTCTGTTTGCCATAGTTGAAGGTACTTACTACTCTGAAAAATAGTTTATATAAAAAATATTTTTTTACAGTGACGTCAACAACTCCAACATCAACAACTCTGACATCAACAACTCCGACATCAACAACTCTGACATCAACAATATCAACAACTCCAACATCAACAACTCCAACGTCAACCACTCCGACATCAACAATATCAACAACTCCAACATCAACAACGCCGACATCAACAACAGGTAACAATCATAAAATGTATCAATTAAGTTATTTGTATCGAATTAAGTTAACTTCTTAAAACAAGTGTTTCTGTTGTAGAGAGGACCTTGGAGTTTGGCATGGATATGGACTTTGATTCGTCATTCAATAACCCAGACAACATGGTTTACATAAACACCAAGAAAGCTGTAAGTTGCGATGTCAGTTTTGTCAAAATGTTGACGCATGAATTTGTGTAATGTTTGATTCTGATCCTGCGATCCAGCAATAACATAAGCTGGCAAAATTACTGTTTCAAACAGATTCAAGAACAATGTGAGGAGCACATCAAAGGTTTCAAAAGTGTTAAGTTAAATGGGTTCCGGTAAGTCAAATCTTTCTTTTCATTTCACTCTCCTTCTTAATACCGTTATGGAGATGATATACTCTTCTGCTGATAGTTTGTTGTTTTCAACTCTGTAGCATCCTATATTAGCATAGTGCTAGTGTAATTACATTTTTATATTTGATATTTAAATGTAAGATTTACATAAAAGAATGGTAGCAAATTCCATTAAACTTTTTTCTAACACCATTTTCTGGTAACAATTTCAATTAGCCAAAATATTTAAGTTTAATATCAAGTAGCTAATGACATTCCAGTCAGCATCCCCCTGATTTTTTTGTTTAGCGTTAATTAGCACATGTTAAGATTGTACTGCTTACCATCAGAATGGAAGCATTGTCATTGTGAGCATGTTGGGATCATGGTTAGCATGATGTTAGCATTTACCTGAAAGCGCCACTATGCAGCCTCAAAGAGCCACTAGCATGGCTGTTTTTGGATTAATCACTGTTGATCCAGTTGGCTGCTGTGTACTTTGGGTAATCTGAAACTGGCCTTGCCTATGGTGGCCTTATAAGCATTTAAGTTAAATATGACTAGAGTCAAATATGGCACCATATTAAAATGTGTGAAGTCTCATTTTGGTTCTAGCCTGGCGTTGCTTGTTTACTTACATCTACATCAGTAGGTTGTTGGAAGCTTTCAGTACATATGATGAAAGACCAACATAGAATGTTGAAGTATTTACAAGATGCTTCAGAAATATGGAGTAAGACAACTTCCAAAAAGATGTGTCCATGATTCTAACCATTCGTATTCGTAATGATAAACATTTGTATGTAAATAAAAAAGTTGTACACAAAATTCTGCTGTCATACACATGAGTCTGAGAAATTGTTCGGGTTAGGATTGTTTTTATGTGAGTATGAATCTAAAAGCTGTGAGTGCAAAGTCTTGTGAATACAACTCTAATTTCTACGACTACGAAGTCTTCACTGTGAACACGAATTCAAGTTTGTGGGTACGAGTAGAAAAAGTGTTGAAATGACGTCACATAGGTCACAGGCAGGTCACAGGGGAAAGTAATCGAACCCCGAATGATGCGCCGAAGCCGAGGATGGCTGACAACAGTGCAGTCCATGACTGCGGTGAAGTTGGAAAGATATTGGCAGATTCGGACTACCGGGATCAATAACTCTGAAGTGAACACACAAACACGCATATTTTCAACCGTATTAAGATAGACAACGAGCTACAACCTAATTTTCATCAAAACGAGCCATCCTCGGAGCCACACCAACAACATTAGTGTTTATGTGCAGCCGGCTGTGAGAGCAGCGCGCAGGGACCGTCTACAAAGTGCAACACCGAAAAGAGATATTACAAAGATATTCAATAACTTCACTATAATACAGTGTAGTGTCACCAAACTCTGTGACAGGGTTAGGGTTAGGGGTTAGTGTGACACTACACTGCGCTGCTCGGGCTTACTTTCCCCTGTGACCTGCCTGTGACCTATGTGACGTCATTTCAACACTTTTTCTACTCGTACCCACAAACTTGAATTCGTGTTCACAGTGAAGACTTCGTAGTCGTAGAAATTAAAATTGTATTCACAAGACTTTGCACTCACAGCTTTTAGATTCATACTCACATAAAAACAATCCTAACCCGAACAATTTCTCAGACTCATGTGTATGACAGCAGAATTTTGTGTACAACTTTTTTATTTACATACAAATGTTTATCATTACGAATACGAATGGTTAGAATCATGGACACATCTTTTTGGAAGTTGTCTTACTCCATACAGAAAACAAAAAGTGTTTAAATCCTGCAACACATAGAGCAAATTTAGAATTAACCAAAGTTATCTCCAGAGCTGAAGATCAACACTGACTGAACTGAACTGTAAATGAGGGTAATAAGGGCAAAACAAGTAACAAGTTATGTATTCAATTCTGTGTTACAGGAGTGGAAGCACCATCGCTAGTTATACTATAAGTGCAAGCTCTTTTCAAGACACGGAAATTGAAGCAGTAACAGATGGGATATTTACACAGCTGTCAAAAATATACCCTGTGATCATTGATAGTAAGACACATTTTCAAAATGTTTTGACAGACACAATTTTTTTTCCGTGATTTTTGACATTCTTTGTCATGTTAGGAATATCTGATCATTTGGTGATTATACAATAATTGTCTGTCATTTGTGTCTGTTTTTTAAGGCACAAAGCTGAAGTTTGAACCATCTGAAGAATTTGTTGGGAAAAGTGTGACTGTGACATGTGGTCCTCCACCAGAGATTTTTAGTACTGACTGGGACACTAAGTGGACACGTAACAATGAGTTAATACTCTCAGATAGCCAACACCGGTTTTCAACAGCTAATGGAGCAGCAATATTAACCATGCCAAAGGTTTTTAACACGGATGAAGGTAAGGAATAGATCCAGTATGGTGCAGTCAAGAAATTATTTTTACTTCTGACTCAGGAGATGTTTCCAAAGCATACACATTTACAATGCAAAACCAACACCTACACTGTCTCCATTGTTTAGCCAAATATCTGGTCATGGTCATGCAATTTGATCAAAAATGTTTAAAAATCTAGACAGCTACAGTGAAGTATTGTGAAGTGCAGTATGTATTTGTGTATATCTAAAGTATACATACAGTATTTAGTATAGTTTTTTTTTCCCATGAAGGTTTTTAGGTTAAACATTCTACAGGTTGAAATTAATCACAGTAGAGGAAGAGAAAATATTTTCCTAATGACAGAACCTCTCACTCCTGTTGACGTTCCATTCTGCATAATGGGGGGAAAGGCCATTAATAGACACGCCATAGTGTTCACTATATATATTATTCTATTATTTATATATATTGTACTGTTTGAATATATATATATTGTACTGTTTGAATTTCCCAAAAACGTCTAACTGAAATCACATTTAGTCATCCTTTTTACAGTTAAGAGAACACAGGACAGATGATTAACAGATTTACAGGACATGTATTCCATGGCAAAAAAAAAGAAAACATGAAAGCAATTTTATATTTTGTAAATATGATTGTGGGAGGTTATCCCACATACTTTTGTTTTTGTTGGTTTCACATTGATTTGATGTTAATTGGTGATATCTGATATTCTCTAATTACAGGACTTTATAAATGTCAGCTGAAAAGCAGAAGTTCTGGATCAGTTTTCAGACAGACGCATTCAGACACATTCACTGTCAAAAGGATACCCCTGATCCAAGTGTCACCAGTCAGAAAAACGGTTGATTGTAACGCAGAAAAGGTCGTGGAACTAAAGTGCGACATCAACAGCCCCTATGAGGTTACGTTTAAAGACAGGAATGCAGGTAAAGTTGAAATAAAAATGTTACCAAAAGGCTAATCTGCAAACAAATATTTGAGGTATTAATAAACAGTATTTTCAGTGAGTGATGCTGATACTCTTTGTCCAAGTTGAGTGTGTTTATTTTTTTGTATGTTTAGGCCCGGGTACATCAATTACTGATGAGTTTCCAATCGAGGTCTGTGAAAACACAGAACATGAGATCATTTGTCAAGAGAAAAACTATCCGGAATTTAGCAAAGTCATAACACTAGTGTTAACCAGCGAGAGTAAGTATCGATCTACCATTAGAGCATGTTACACAATTTAGCTTAAGATATTTTGTCCTGTCATTAAAAAAATATCTCTTCTTTCTCTCTAGAATTTGTATGTGTCAATGATACAGAATTTGGTAATGGACTTGAGGGTGAAACTGGTGTGGCTCCCTGTGGCAAAGACGAGGTGGGAAATAAGACAGCAGTTTGTAAGGATGGTGAATGGCAAGATCGACAAGACAACTGTGTTCTACAAGTAGTTCAGGAGCTGCTCGATCAGTCTCAGGTGACCTTGTTATCCAGCTATTTATCAGCTAGTTATTTCCTATTTAGCTATTACTGACACCAAATGATTGCATCAAGAGAGGTGGATTTAGTGATTTGATGGCCTGAGGTAAACTCTGGCACATGCAGGGACACACACAATCACTCACAGACAATTGTTATGTCATCATGGAGAGACTGCAACTCTCTCATCCTGTTAACTGAGGCTAGAATGTCTCTAGGACAACATAACTGAAGTCAACTATTATAAAAAACAATTAGTGCTTATATCAGTGTTCATTTACTAGTTAAAAAAATTGTCCTACTGTCAACTGACAACAGAGCTGTCA
Organism: Argyrosomus regius; assembly: GCA_946959425.1. Classification (NCBI taxonomy): domain Eukaryota; kingdom Metazoa; phylum Chordata; class Actinopteri; family Sciaenidae; genus Argyrosomus; species Argyrosomus regius. The sequence goes on from OX336885.1 coordinate 2,421,811, forward strand.
TAATAAAGCAATACTGACAAAATCCAAAAAGGAAAGTTTTTACAGAAATGCAGTTTATCTTTATGGATTACATTGATGCTGAATTGACAAGAAGACTGTCGACATGTGATGTATTTTATCTTGTGTTACTAGAGTGATGTGTTTTTACAAATATTTGACAAATTCTGGTCAGAAATTGCTCTACATGTACATGGAAACACAGCCACTAATAGTAATAAGACTGTTCTTTCCTCAAGTTTCAAGCCATACCCAGAGTCACTGGTGGGTGTACAAACAAAAAAAGACTTTCTTTGAGGCCTCACACCATTTACATAATTTATTAAACATAATCTTAACTCAGTGTCCACCTACAGTATATAAGTGAAGCATTTTTTTTTTTATTGTTTTGTAAAACTACTATGGCCAGAGAACTTTAACACTCAAAAATCTAAATATCTGAGCTTGTTTTTTCTCTATACATATTGGTTTATAGAAGGGATGACATCTTGCAAGTATATATATATTTGGAGCAGTGGTTCTCAACCTCTTAGAGTCACAACCCCCGAGAATAGTCAGGTTGGGGATAAAGGTCTCTTTCCGTACTGCTTATTACAATATGTGAATTTTGTTTTATTCTCCTCAACCATTTGGTGGATCCAAAAATGATCTTGCGACCCCCTGGGGGGTCCCAAGACCCAGATTGAGAACCACTGGTTTAGAGGCTACAGACAAACAGTACCGTGTAATTAACTAATGCTAGTGTCTGATTCTGTAGTCTGTGGCAGCACTGTCACTTGTGAAGGCTGACATGGATAAAACACAATAGCGTATACTAAAGAAAGAATCAGTTTTATCAGGTTTATTTTTACCAAGATTTATCCCTTAAAGCCTGTGTACCAATTGTTTGGATTGGCTCAGGATGTAGCTAATATTAATATTAGAGAAATATTTTGTAAAATGCCTTAGCATCTCTTCTGCTCCATTTAATCAACTTTCAAATAAAGAGGAGCTCAAATGATTGGTCATTATGGAAGCTCACCTTAACTCCACTAGCTGGCACTGTATTCATCCTCATAATAATGTATTTGTTTGTTTGTCTGTTTTGTTTTTTAACAAAATGTCATGCTATCATAATAATAATAATAAATGATCCCATTGGTATATAAAATCCTACACATTGTGGTTTTGATCCTTGAGATACAATGTAATTCTAATGCTTTTTTTTTTTTTTTCAGTTTTTGAATAACAATTCGCTGCCAGAATTCTTGGAACAACTCAGCAATGTCACTGTCAGCTTCACAACAGAAGTGGTTGGGTCTCCTGCCAACATCAATGCCATCGTTAGTATACTTATCAATGTAGCCAACGCAACAGCATCATTAGGTATCCAAATAAACAGCTCTCTGATGGAGGTATGTGAATTACTCTAAGGTTCTCACATGTCCTAAACAATACACACTACATTACACATGATTTAATCTTCTTTCCTTTCGATTTAGGATATCCTAATAACTGCAGGAGTCCTCACCACAGATGGAGCAAAGGATTCATGGAACACTCTAAACAACCAAACCAACAAAATCTCAGAAACAAGAAGCTCCAACAGCTCCAGAAATGTGTCAGAAAGTGTCAGCTCAACATTATTGCAGTCTCTTGAGACTATAACAACTCGCCTTAGCGATGACTCTTTTGTGATTGACACTGAGTCTATACTCTTGAACAAAACTACATTCACAGACACTTTCAATCTTGATTTTAATTCGTCAGTCGAGATAGACATACCAGAGTCTGATGAGTCTGGAGGAAAAAATCAGGGAATTACTGTGATGGTATTTGCCTCATTGGACAATGTGCTCCCTGCAAGAGACAAAGAAAATTTAGACATCTTTGATATCAATGGGAGAGTGCTACTTGTTCAGTCCAATGCCACTATCAATAATGTTTCGTTCACATTCGATATTTTAAACAATACTCTGGGGAACCCTCAGTGTGTTTTCTGGAACTTCAGCCTCTTTGAGGGTCAGGGGGGATGGGATGACGAGGGGTGCGAGTTGGTATACAATGTAAATGAAACCGTCATATGCAACTGCAACCACCTGACCTCGTTCTCTATCCTGATGTCACCCTACGTTCCAGATTTTCCTGAGTTGGATATTATAACCTACGTTGGAGTTGGCATATCCATGGCTTCATTGGTCATATGCCTCATTATTGAAGGTGTCATATGGAAAAAAATAAGGAGAAACAACACATCTTACTTGCGTCATGTTTCAATTGTTAACATCGCTGTGTCTCTCCTGATTGCAAACATTTGGTTTATTATTGGGGCAGCCATTTCAGATGCGCAGGACGAAAACGTATCAGCATGTTCTGCAGCTACATTTTTTATACATTTTTTCTACCTAGCCCTGTTCTTCTGGATGTTAGCCTCAGCTCTGCTGTTGATCTACCGCACAGTCAGTGTCTTCGATGGGGGTTTGTCTAAAAAAGCTATGTTGGCTATTGGATTCTCACTAGGCTACGGGGCACCTCTCATCATAGCCATCATAACTATAGCCGTAACTGCACCCTCAAAAACGTACATCCGAGGAACTGGAGTTTGCTGGCTCAACTGGTACGATTCCAAAGCTCTACTGGCATTTGTAATCCCTGCGCTGTTAATAGTGCTGATAAACCTTATAATCCTGCTTGTGGTGATATACAAGATGTTGAGGAGAAGGGCAGTGGGAGACGCTGCGCAAGCAGCTGAGAGGCACGTTCTTGTGGTTATTGCCAGGAGTTTGGCTGTCCTCACACCATTTTTTGGATTAACTTGGGGCCTTGGAGTCGGAACCATGACCGACCCATACAACAGAGGAATCCATATTGCATTTGCATTCTTCAATTCACTCCAGGTAGAAATACAGTTAATAATTTTCATCATATATCTTACTGTATACTGTGTTACCTGAAAATATTCTGTGGATTACTATTCTGAATAGTGAGTTTGCCTTCTATCATTGAAGTCCTCTTAGCTGATGCTACTCTGTGTGTCTTTCTTTGAAGGGTTTCTTCATATTGGTGTTTGGAACGCTGTTGGACAAAAAGGTATGTATGTCTCACTGTTCCACATATGAATCAGCTGCTCAATTAATTAAAGGAAAAATCCACATTTATTTCTCTAATACTGCATTGCAAGTGCTACCTGTAACATATTAATTTGTGATGAATCTCCAGAGAGAATGAATAATGAAACACTGATACATGTTCTTAATTTAATATAACAAAGGTTCTCACAGAATAAGCATACCATTCAGAGCAAGAATGGCACTGCGTTAACAAGCATGCTAGTGTGGATGTATTGTTACAGGTACTATTGGGAAAGTGATATATGATTCAGAAAGATCAAGCTGAGTCTGAAGGTCATGGACGTAAAAACCTGCAGGAGAGTTCATAACATTGCAGGACAGGATTTTAAGACTCTGGAACATTAAATCCTCTGTGCTGAGTGTTTATGTTAGAAAGCAATCTGCCAGAAATGTGTGTGTGTGTGTGTGTGTGTGTGTGTGTGTGTGTGCGTGTGTGTGTGTGTGTGCGTGTGCGTGTGTGTGTGTGTGTGTTTGATTAGCTAACACAGTGATTCTAAATGCACATAAAACAGGGCATAAAGTACAACCTTTACCTCTGTTGACATGAACGAAAAAGTAGGCTATCCATTGGAGTTTTATAGCAGTGTCCTAACTTTTTCATTTTTTCACTTTTCAGGTGCGGTCAGAAATAGCAGCAAAGTCACAAATTTCAAGTTGGACGAAGGTAAGAACTTGTTTTTAGTCGTGTTATTCTTTTTGTTAGCAGATTCAAATGTTGTGTCAATTCAAATTTTTGTTTTTATTCTCGTTTTAGAGCACCAGTGCCGGAAACTCATCATCAAGTGGATTGGGCTTTTTCCGAAACTGGAGAAGAGAAAGAAGAGGTATCGCTTAGCTTGAAGGCTTAACTTCTAAATGCTAGTGTGCTATGCTAGTGGCTTATCTCAGGTTGTTGGTTGATACACTGCTTTGGTCTACATTAAAACATATCAACAAATATTTAATGCAATTTTGTGCAGATGTTCCTCAATGCCATCTCTAGCGTATTTCACCTAGCATCACAATCTGGTCAGAATCTGACTTGTAATACTTTAATTAGAAATCTACAAAAGTGGGGCACCTCTGCTGCATGGCATTCCCCCTCTCACCCCCATCCTGTCTGTCTAAGGCTCTGTCCAACATTTATGCTTTATGTGGGGTTCCCATCTTATACAATACAACAATAATGCCAACATTGTGTGAATGCAGCATAGCCATCAGTATGTTAACACCATGACGGTGAGCATGCCAGCATGCCGATCCAACCATTCAGCTCAAAGCATTGCTATGCCAGAGCACAGCCTCACAGAGCAGCTAGCATGGCTGTAGCCCTTCTCAGTTGTCATATTGTCATATCGTACTGAATCTCTTTGTTCTGCTGCTTTCTTTCAGATGGTTATAATATATCATCTAGCGGCTCCGGTGAAGCTCACTCCTTCTCCAACACATGATGATCTTTGCAGACAGCACCAGTCAGTCGGAATGATCACCCCAGCTGTTTCACAAATTTCATTCTCCATTGCAGCTATAATATATGAAGGTTTGATTTGAAAGATGATGTAACAGTCATGAAGAGCCAGGGTGGAGTGCTTAATGCTTTGTTTATTTCGTCAAGGCACTGCTCACAACAGCATTATGTAATACACACCGCAAAAATATTTATTAGTATTGCATAACGTTGGATGTATAGTATTAATTTCATTGTAGTAGTCATTGCTTTTATCCATTTTTAGTACATTAGTATATTAGTACAAACAAAAAGAGTTGTACGTGTATGTACGTGCTTCATACGCAGACCACACAGAGAGAATATATAGAGAGAGATTATATCTGATATCCTGTGCGACTGATGCAGCATTTGTATGTGTTTCTGTCTCCAGGAAGTCACATACAGTATATTTAGTGATAGTGCAGATAGAAAGTAGATGCAAAATGGTTCTAGTTTTGGTTTACTTTGCCAATCAAATCAGTTAGACAAGGCTAGGCTGTCTTACACAGATCAGTGAGCTTGTTTACTCAGGGGGTGGCATCACAATGACAAATTGACTTGGACAGGGCTATCAGTCAAATAGAATGCCATACGCCCAGAGTGACTCGGAAAGATCTATATTTATATATGTAAAGCTTGTTTTTGACACAGAGCCCATGCTGCTATTTTAGCATGGAAGAAAGAAATCCCTCAAAATCACACAGAGAAACAGTTTCTACTCCACTGCACAAAACCCTGAAGAGCCCCTGAACGCATGTACAACACATACATTTAATATTTAGTGTGTACTTTGTGCAGTAGTACTGTGTGACATAAAACTGAACATAAGTCAAGTTTTTATTGCTGTCGTGTGATATGGATCTGGTCACAAAGCATCAGGAAATCATCTTTTATAATAGTTTATTGCAGTAATTTTTTATTTTTTGTTTTGATAATTATATGTGTTGTGTCCATCCAATATTGAAAACATATCCATATAAATATTGTGATTGATTTAAAACATATTACCCAGCTCCATTATGTTTGGGAAAGGCAATTACATTTTCTTTGTTGAGGTCTTAAAGAGCATTACATTTGTAGTGAAAAACAAAGCAGCACAGTGAAAGGAGGAAATGTGATCAGTGGCATTGAGTACGCTTATATAAAACAAGTCAGGCTACAGTAGCTATCAAACAGACTGAAGTTATTTTTGCACAAATGGGGAAATTGTGTAAAGAAAGCTTCAGGTTCTCTGCACTTTACATGTCTGATGTTTTATTTGTGTGGTTTTTTAACATGTCTTCATTTTGTTCTGCCGTAAATGTGGTGTTTGATGCATTTTGCAACTACACAATTTTTTGTATTTGTCTTGAATTTGTAATACAGCATATGTACCAGTTGTACAAATGAAATGAAAACTTATTAAATTTAAACCTGTTTTAAAACACTTTTATGTCAGTTCCTGCTTTACTAAACATGCTACTGTGGCACATTCTTTAGCACTATCTCTAAATAGGTTTGTCTACCTGTAACACTACCATGCCTTTAAATCTTTGATCAGTAACAGCTCTGTGGTCTTACAATATGATCCATATGGATTAAATCTTTCTGAGGTCACATTAGAAGTAATAAATAACTGAAGGTGTATTCAAACATTCAAAACTGGCATTAACTTACAGTGGTTAGTGGTAAGTAAATAGATTTGGGACATACACATCAATATTACACGTTAGTCAAAATGTGTGGGACCTGAAACACAGCACAACACACTTAAAGACATTCTCCACTACATTATTATTACTCTCTCAAAGCACTGCCAGTAACAACATACTGACTGTATAACCTGTCATATAAGCATCATCATCATGTTTGTTTTACTTGTCCTGTTTGCTATTTGGTGATTTGCATGGCCTAATGTATTCCTTGCCAGCCATGCTGATGCATCAGCAAAGCAGTACATTACAGTCAGATGCACTAATATGGTCACAAAATGTTGACTGAGATTAATCTGTATAAAACGCTACTTTAATGTTGCTTATGCTCACAGACTGGCTCTTCATGTGGCCTGATGTACACCTGCTTAAACGTATTGTTTAAGAGAGTTTTTCAAAATATCGTAAATGCAACAGCAGAGGTACTTTCCTTACAGAGGTAACTACCCTTAAACCAGGAGTGCACATTGCCTTACTTCCACCTTAATTAGTCTTTTTTACACTTCAGTTTTTGTACAGATTAGTGAGCATTCGAGATATAAAAGTGGTAGTCGTCAATATTCTCACCTAACTGTTACCAGTAAAGTGAAGAAGAGTATTGTGTAACTATGAAAGATCATATAGAGCATATTTTTTACTCTGGCCACAGGATTTACATAATATGTCATAAATTTTCCAAGTTTCCGAACGTTAGGAAAAAACTGTTAATATACTGATTTAGAAATAGTTTTGTAGAGTGGGTAACACAATAATAAACGACTTGTTTCACCATTCACAATTCCAAATTCCTTGAATAAATATTTTCCCACTAAATGAAAAACAACCTGCATAAGTAGCCCCTTTGTTTTCCTAAAATCATTTATATAAACCTGTTAAAAAATGCTCATCAGACCTACCTATAGACACAACTGCCTGTAGCAGGGCTCAAAGTCTACAAGGATCATTACATCAGTTTTGCTGCTATGCAAATACCCGACCTGTGTTAGTTTGCTAACCTAAAATAAAGGGAACTTATAAAAAGTAGATGAGAAACAGTTGATTGCTCTGTTTGCTGATGACAGAGAGGGTGATGAGTCTATTCCAGAGTTAAAGTCCACAGTCAATTTAACTGCCCTCCAGAAACTTTCCTCTGCCTGACCTTGAGCTAACATGTGTCGTGACTTAAGTTGAGGCATTTAAATTTGCAGTGAAGCCATTAGAAAATGCAAAGAGCAGGAGTGTTCTTTCCTCTGGTTGGATTTCCCTGGAAGTAAAAAACAAACAAAAAAGCTTGCTTAGTTTATGATGCTCTATTTCATATTCTGGTTATGTGCTCAGTCTTTACTGTACTTTTACAGCTGCAACCCGCCCCATGGTGGTCAGTACTTTCTTTATGCCTTCTTATAAGTCGAGGTAAAAGAAGCATACAGATCCTTTACTTAAGTAAAAGTAGCAATACCATGATTTAAAAATACTGTTACAAAGAAAAAGTTCATTCAAACCAAAGGTTTATTTTACATATTCACTATGCAGTCTGCCAGTTGTTACTTTATTATAAATGATTCTATTGGGTTATCATTACTGATGCATTAACATGTAAGCTTTTTTAAGTTTAATATATTAGTACAGTATATCATACTGATTTTATCTACTGTTAGGTGGTTTAATTCTGTGTATGACAATGCATTTTATTTCATATGCTCATCATAGGATTTGAAAATCTTCATTTGTAAAGTAATTACAGCTGTCAGATGTAGTGTCATCTGTCTGTTGGTTGTTGAGGCCAGCTGACTTAAAGAGCAGCCTGCTGCTCTGTGACCTCCTGAAGGAGAATGATTGATTTGGTAGACAAATATCCATGGAAAGTTACAAAGCTCTGTGTGTGTATGTCCAGCTGGCGTGGAGACATGCCATCCATGCAAATGTTCTCCCAACACAAAGTCAGGACATCAATGTGTCCCGTAACACCCCCACCCTCCCTCCAGCACACACATCCTGTCCAGCCTAACCCAGTCTTTCTAACAGATGGGCTCACCTACTTTGACACGAATTCTGATGTGTACCTGACAGATATGGAGTACAGACAGATATCTCTTTCCTAAATGCAGCAAACCTTGGTTAATCACCTGCATTCAGCACGATGCTAAGAATAAAGCCAAGGTAAGAGCTTTATGTTTATGTATTTTTATCTTTGTGAGACACAAGATAGAAACAGAGGTGAGATGTTATTACGTAGCACGTCACTGTATTATAGATGGTATTATCCCTCATAAAGCGTTAAATAGCATCATAAGAGCATAAACATCTGCCTGACTTAATGTGCTAAATGATGGAACAACCACCTTCTTCTTCTTTTAAGTTGTATATACTCTTAAGTCTAAACTGGCTGCGTTCAGTGTAAAAGTGTACATGCTATTCCTGCAATAGGGACCAGTCCATCCAATATATTGTTAACAGGAACTGTATCTTCCAAGGGCCAAAGAATAGAAAGCTAATACATTATTCTGTGATATCATCAAGGTTGGCTGCATGGAGATTTCTCTACTTACATGATTAAGTGACTGGCTGCAAAGAATCAGAACAAGCGAATGAGCAATTATGGATACGTTTCTACACAGAGGTGTGAAAAAAGTTTTGTCTCCCTGGAAAAACTTATCCTGAATGGAAGCAATTTTACTGTCTATCTTCAAACACTGAATGACAAGTGCTCCTCAGATTTCAACGCCAGAAATAGATAGATTCTGAGTTCTGGGATTTTTGTGAAGTTGTGAAGCTTGTAGTGTTAAGTTTTTTGTTTTGTTTTGTTTTTCTAAATCATATTTATGGTTATGTGCAATTCAAAATAAGAAAACACACCTTTGACAATCTCAACAAAAATGGATATTGTAAAGACAAAAAGAAATTCTTACTATTAGTGGGTATTTTATAATCATTATTAGGGATTTGGATATTGAACAGTTGTTCCATGTCTTACCCTTATAGGATAGTTAATGTAGTCATATGTGTGTACGCAGACATGGTAACTATGTATGCATACATCAGTGAGCAAGAGTTAATTCATGATGCATATATGCATGGATCCTTATGGACCGCTGCATATTTGTGCAAGAACATGTGCGCCTTTCATGTGCTGGTGGCTGAAGAGGCTGTTTGTGCAGTTGGTCCGGTGTTGTTATATTAGACACTGAGTGTAACTATGTCTGAAAGGAAGCAATGTTCTAACATGACAAGAAAATTAGGTGGGCACTGAACTGTACCACAACAACAGGTCTTTGTGCATACTGGATACGCACTGTTATGAGGAGCAGGAAAAACTCTAAATATGTGGTTTACATTTGTAGTCCAAATTCAAAGTGATGCAAACAAGTCAGAGAAAGCCAAAAATACTAGCTTCCCATATTTTGAAAGGCAAAATACAGCTGCTGATAAGAGAGCCATTAAAGCATTAGCATAAACAGGCTGATGTTGAGAAAGCACAAATCAAATAAAGTTTTATGACAGAAAAAATATTAGGAATGAAATACTGTGTGAGCAGACAGGGAGATTGCAAAATTTAGTTAGATTTTTTTTTTTTTTTTTTAAGCTGCAGTATATAGTTTTTGGTTGGTTTTAGTGCAAAAGCTCTGATGGACCCATAGTACACATCCATCCCAGCACCAAACAGCAGACATACAAAGTAATGACTACCTAATAACATAGTAAAGTATTTAGCAGCTAATAAGCCAGATAGTTTCCACAGAGTTGAAAAAACACGGACAGGAGAGTGAATGACTAATTTAACTTCATTTGGTGGCCGGAAATATGACAATCAAATGCAAATGCTGGATCTGTGTGCTAACATGTTTATGAGGTTTTAAGTCAGTGTTGTGTTAACAGCTTGTTGCACTGTCCCCAAAGTGAGCAAATGTATAAAATCTCTTAATGCAGGTTGAGTTGACATCTACACCTGAGTGCTTGAGGCAAGTTGTCCACATTAAAATGATATTAATAAAAGTGGAAAAACTGGCCTGATGAAGGCATTAAGGGGAAGGTCAGGGGTTACTAGAATAATATCTGTTAATTATATTCATAACTAGTACTGCAGACTTTTAGAGACTGGAATACTTATACTTTTGAATGCTGCCAATTTTATCTAGAGAGCGTGCTGTCATTTGCATATGTGAGGACATTATGTGACGTAACAAGTCTGAAATCTTATGTTGCTACTGTTACCTTACGTGTTACATGTTATTTTTTCCCACCAGAGTAACAATGCATTCCAGGGTGTTATTTTTTCTGATTGGAGCTGCATACATCTACCATATGGTAAAGATCCTTCTCAGTTTGATGTGTAATGGACTATAATCACGTGATTTTTGTGAATTTCTACTTTAATTATATTTTTATATTCAAATATTCTACAATTTAGAGGGTCACAGGTATAATAACTGTTTTATTCGTGACAAAAACTTATAAAAACTATGTTCAATATAACTTTGTATTCATATTCATGTTTATTTGGCAGGCTAAAAGGCTCACATTTATTTATATACATATATACATATATATATTTTAAGTTAACAAAAGACATACTTACACCCAGGACAGAAAGACTAATTCTGTTGTTTATCTGTTCTTGCCATTGCAGGTGCTTGCACAAGGTGAGTAGCTAGTCTACATTGACTTATAGAATATGTCATTAAAACACCTCAGAAAACTTCCAGAAATTGGGTCAGTATTCAGGGTCTGTCTCACTAGCATTTGAAATTCTGCGGCTGATTTCATTCACTCCAATGGAACCATCACAATCCTCTCATGGGGGTAAATCCATACAGTTTTCAAGTTTAACCTTTGGGAACTTTTACCCACAAATTTGCACCAGGACCAGAAGTGCTTTCACTGCACAACAACATTTAAAACATGATTAAGTCTACAGGGACTTGTAGATATGGAGTGAAATGTCCATGTTGATGCGCATCTCTAAATTGGGTGCCAGGTTGATGATTAATGTGTACAGGTAGATCCAGATTACGTCAGAGCCGATCCACGGATCACTACTCTCAATACACCCGGCAAAGATCTGCAGTCTACTGAGTGTATTTGTATAGCTCCAAAATTACATACAGTCATGTATCATGTAGTAAGTACTGTGTATGTAATCCTTTTTCAGCAGAAAGATAACACACATATCTCATATTGTTGTAGAAGGAGAAGACTACATTGCTGAGCTGATGGTGGAGAGTAATGTCACACTGGACACCAACACCATCCTGTCAATTTTGAACACAACAAGTGAACTCGAACTTTCTGATACCACAGTGACCATCACAGAAAAAGAATTGATAGCAGGTATTGTGTTGGAGTGCTTTCTTCTTTCTTTGTTTTTTATTTTTATTTCTACGTTTATTTGCAGTAGGTTGGGATGGTTTAACACGCACTGCACCATTATTGTGATGTGAAACAGATCCACATTTCAGGAATAAAAAGACAAACTGAGGACATATCCTAGAGAAAATCCAGGAATCTCACTACCTGCTATAATAAATTATTTGTATTAATTAGCATGTCTTTAAACCCCATATTGAAAAGGTTGAAACTAAAGTTATTTCAAATAAATTCCACACAATTTTTTGGGGTAGGGTGCACATTCAGGAATTCTAGGTAAAATGTTGTATATACATTAAAGATCCAACTACAGCCTTTTTGGCACGTCCTCCTGTCATTTGCCACCTTGTTCATCAGGATTTAAATTTTGCTCTCCTGGCCCCCCTTACCCTGTATCTGCAGCCCTATGAGCAAAACACATGTTGGGGAAATGATAGTCAGTAGTCATGGGTTTGGGCCAAACAAAACAAAGATCCAAGAGTACATAGTTGGAATATACAACACAGCAATTCCGCTGAACATAATGCAGTAACAAAATACTAATATCTATGGATGGTCACTCCATTTTTTTCGTATCTGATTGGTCAGGAAGTGGCTCATTTGTATGTTTTGATCATGTATAAAGCCTGCCAAAAGCCAAAGTTAACCCCAAAGATAGCTGGCTAACCCACAACTCCCACTTTGGTTTCTGTTGCTAGGCTTGGTTTTTCTTTGCTGTAGTCTCTGGTTTGGTAACACCTGCCTGTTCTTGGTCTTTTAGATATGTTTCTTTCTTTTACTATTAAGAAAGACGTGAAGATGTGAAGTTGTACAAAATGTTTGGGCTCTATGCCTGTTCAGAAAAAGGTGCTGTAAGTTGAGGGGTTTTTTTCTCCAGAATGGAACCTTGATTGTTAAATATTTAGCCATTTAGCCATTATATTTAATGTTAAAGAAATGTTACCAAGATTTCTGGAGTTTGACGATTGTGCTTGTCTTTCTAGAGTGCTTGATTATTGGAGATGAAACCAGTTGCAATTGCTCTGCGGGATACATTTGGAGCAATTACGTTTGCTACAACTCCAGTGACACGTGTTGCCGTGAAACAACTTGCAAGAAAAATGTGTCCCACATCGTACCACTCTGCATTCCCAAAGTTGAAAGTAACAGTCCTGATTTTGTAAATTATTATGACATAATAGAAAAAGTGTCACCTTTAATCTGAATGTGTTCCTGTATGCTACTCTGCTGTTAAATTTGATTCCTGTACTTTGCTTGTTTTTCTTCTTTCTTGATATAAGAACTGAAACTAATGATATGTTTGCAATCAACACAGTTTACATCAACGGATCAGTTACAATAAATGGATCCACCTGGGATGACGCCAAAACTACACAGGTACATCTTGCTGTCATCACAAATTTATACTAATTCCTAAAGATATTTACACAAGTCATATTCAAATGATTTGATGCTCTTTCTTTTCAAAGCTGAAAAGTGCCTTTGAAAAACTGAACGGCTTTGATCACCTGAACGTAACTGGTCAGAGGTATTGTACTTTGCAAAGATCAGGATTTATTAATTTGTTATTTCTTTTTGTATCAAAGAAGACTTTTGACTGTAATGAATTGTGTAACAGTACAGTGTGTGGAAGAAGGCGCTTCTGTGCATTTGTGTCTGCTCGATCAAAGGTTTTCTGACCTCACATTTCCAGGCCTCCTGTCAAATCCTGTAAAAACAACTACAACTGACAAAAAAGCCATCTGGTTTGAACGTGTAATGTTTACTATACTTATTACAATAGAAAATTCATTCAACATATACATTGCAACACTGATCAGGAAGTTAAGGTTAGGTGAGGTCGGTTGTCATACCTTGGTTGGAAAGCTTTGTAGATGCAAATCTCATATTACTGTTATTACAAATACAACCAGATGCTTTCTCTTTGACTAATCAATGATCTTCTATTCATCCTGTCCAAATCGTAAAGGCAAAGTGCCAGCATTGCTGATTTTGAGGCAGCACTCAATGTCAAATTTACCACTGCTAAAGTTCTAGGAGTAGTGACTGCTCTGGAAACAAGTCTTCAAGCTTCAGTAATGGTCGACACTGAAGGTCAGTATAAATGTGTTGCTGTTTATTGTCATTTATTTAGATCATGATGACTCTCTGACGATTATCTCAACAGACTACTATCTCCTGCATTTTTGTTCTGCACTCTGGGTGTATAATGCAGCTATGATGCTGTTAATTAGGACACAAATCCAGGAATCTATATGTGCTTCTTTTGAATATTATAAATACCAAATATTTGTGTAATGTCACGTGTCAGGAACATCAGGGACTAGTGCATCTAATTTGAATTTTACAGTGTAGCACCTTGGTGAGTCACTTCAAATTGATAAGCTCTTTATAATGATGAGCTTCAAACACATTCACTACATTTGTATGCCCAAACATTGGTCACTGTAAGTCTGTGTGTACATGCAGCAGGTCAGAGTTCTACTCTACTCCCAGTCTTCCTTCATTATTTTAACAATACTAATGATTCCTGGCTTTTTTGTCTCATTTTTTACAGTGCTTTTTCTGTATCAAGCAGACTGACTGCACAATGTGTCTGAATTGTATGACCAGTCAAGTGCTCAGCGGGGTAATAATGACTTATTTAGACTACTGGAGGCTACTTTGAGTTTAAGTTTTAGTCTGACTTTGGATGGAATTATTTGGAATACAAGGATGCATATAATTATCTCTCCTCATGTCCTGCTACTGTGCTGTCACAAGGCCGACACAACTGTTACCTGTCTGCACCAGCAATCATTACCAGGTTGCTGAGCCACAGATAAAATCTCACGATCATTAGATAAAAATACAAGTTACAGTGTGTAGGATGTAGCGGTGAAGATGCAGATTGCAACCAAACGTCTCACCCTCTCCTTCCAAGCATGAAGAAAAAACTCTGGCTGTGAAATTACAAATGTACTTACAAAATCACTGCCAATCGTCCAGATGTTTTATTTTGCATCCTGGCAACCAAAGTCTTAGATAGACAAACCACTGTATTGACAGTGAAAGCCGATATACCCCCTACTCCTAGCTTAGAAATATTTGCTGTGTATTTAAATGTCACACAGGAATGGTCACCATAGAGGCCCCAAATCGTACAGTGTGCTATGAGTCCAGTCCAACACTGAAATGCACATCTCCGGAGGAAACGACAGACGCTGCCTGGTTCGTGAACAAGCAGTTCGAGCGCTTGCAGCTCAACACAGGCAGTGTAGTTAAACTGGACACCAGCTGTACCACAGCGGAAGACAAGTCTTGCATTAAAGTTACACTGGAGAAGGTGACAGGCATCTGGGCAGGCAAGTACAAATGACATTGATTCTTGCTTAAATGAAACTGAAAATATAATTGATATTTGTTAAGCTATTGATAAGATATAAAATGCTGCTCTAAGCTTGATGCATCAGTAAAAATCTAACAACGTCATATATAATAATATATCTGCTACTTTTATTTTTGACTCTTTGAGGCCATATACTTCTTACTTAGTAATTTGAATGCAGGATTTTTTACTTGTAATTTTAGTATTTTTTTTAGTATTTTATTGAGTCACCATCACACTGCCACAATAATTGAACATGCATGTCTATAACAAGCCTAATTCATTTCAGTTCAATGCAATTCAGTTTTATTTATATAGTGCCATATTATAACAGAGGTTATCACATGACACTTTCCATACAGAGCAGGCCTAGACCGTACTCTTTATTATATTATTTACAGAGACTCAACAATTCCCACCATAAGCAGACAGTGGCAAGGAAACACTTCCTTTGAGAAGCAGAAACTTTGAGCAGAACATAGCTCATTGGTGGGCAGCCATCTACCATGATGAGTCAGAGAGGGAGAGGGCGTGACAGATGCACAATAGTAATAACAATAATAATAATAATGATAACTATAAATTTGAATGTAAATATGACTAATAGTAGTAATAATTATATTAATAATAATAATACTAGTATTTATAGTGGACGTCAAGCAGGACAACAGCAGCAGGTGCAACCACAATCCCCGATCAACGCATAGCCACGATCCATGAGAACCTGCAAGACCAAAAAGCGATAATTCAACTTTCAGTTTGTCTGTTTAATTCCAAGACAAATCTACTGGTGACACTTTTGATCTGAGTCATCCGATAGCGGAAGTCATATAAACAGTGTGAATTTATCTAAATGTTCCCTGCAGGCACATACGAGTGTGGATTCTCTAGTGGGTCAGTGAGGCACACAGCCAAAGCAGAATTGAAGGTGGCACTCCTCCCTGATCAGATCAGCCTGAAGATCAACCCTCTCACTGTGGACTGCTCTGAAACTGAAGCTCCTAAACTTCACGTCACTGCCATCATCCCAAACAGCACAGAGAGCTTTAAAGTTTGGTGGGCCTACAGGGGTGAAGGGGATGGTACTAAAAACGATCTAACAGAACCAAAGTAAGACAAACCTACAGTATCTCTGTTCCTTCTTTTCCTCTTTCCTTCTTTCTGTTAGCTGCATCATAAATTGCTACTTTAATTGATAACATCAAAGTAAATTAAAATTCACAATAATCTTGCAATATGCATGTAAAAACCTACAAACCTAGTAATATTCATCTTTTTTTGTTGTTGTTTTTTGTTTTTTTTACAGCTGAAGGATATAACCTGGCCTATCAATTCAATGTTGAAATAGATTGCACAAAAAGTGATGACCCACAATATGTGTGTGTCACTTTTCAAAACTCCCAGAACCAGAAAAAAAAGGCAAAAGTGGAGATCCCTGTCATTTATGGTAACTAATTCTTGTAAATTGTAAATTCTTTGAATTCAAATTCAATTTTAAGCATATTATGATATCTTAACTTTGTGAGAATGCTGTTTCACTTTGTTTATAACTACATTTATTTTATAGCATCACCTAATGATTCCCTATATTTTTCTCCAAGAGGGTAAACAATTTTGCAAAGAAGAAACCATAAATGGAGAGATATGGCCCAAAAGTCCATCTGGAGACACAGTGATAAATCGAACATGTCCGATGGGCAGGATTGGCTTTAAGTCACGCACTTGTGAAGGCAGAACCTGGGGGGATGTGTTCCCCTCCTGTATAAGCCAAGAGTTGAACAAAATTTCAAATACCGCAGACGTGAGTGTGCTATTGAAGCTCATGACCTTAGAATTATAAGACTCTTTTTCTTTTTTATCCTATTGTTAGTTGTCAGCCTTTTATGTAAATTTATTTTGACATTTATCCATTAATAGCTCTAAAACTCAGTCATTTCCAAATTTAATTTGAATCTATAACATTCTACCTGCTAACTTGTGCTACGTCTCTGTGAGCAAACTAGCATTGCACTGTGTGCCTTCAGGATGCTATTTCAGATGTTGACCGATAAAACAGAACTTGAGTTTTTATCGGATTTGCTCAAAGATTCACTTTATCTTAAAACCACTCGGATCTCAGGTGGATTTAATTCCAAGCTCACAACTGTGAAGTTAATGTGTTTACCGTTAATTTGTGTGTGTGTGTTTTTTTTAACAATTGGAGATGTGACATTGAGATAATGTTTTTGTGTTTTCTTTCTAGAACTTCCTGAAGGGACTTGGGGCTACCCAGGAGGTGGCCATGGATATATTTCAAGGACTTAAAAACAGCTCTACTGCTGATTCTGAATCTAGTGATGCTACGGCTGACATCAGTGCTTCCATCAACGTTCTTAATGTGATGGCCAGTGCATCAGAAAATGTAGTCTTGAATGATGATGTCTTTCCTGTAAGCCCTTGTTGATTATCATTTATTTTACTGTGATACATGTGGAGTTTTGAGACTGAAGGTTCTCAGAAACAACAAATCTTAACACAAGGTCCCACATAGGCTACTTCTTTTTTTGTAAGCTTTGATTTAGTTTCTCAGTTGTCATGCAAAAGACAAAAGTTTGCACATGACCTCTGAATGTAATTTTCCGTCATGTGGTCCTATGGCGTTCATGCATTTCAGTTCACATCTCAAAACAAGGATGATGTTAAGCTGTTTTTAAGCTGATTTTATATCTTTGGCCAACTCGGGTTCAGTAATCTCAAACTGATAGCTTACATGTATCAGCATTTCTTTGAAGTCTCTTAAAACATTATTAAAAATGTACAGTAAGAAAATGGGAAATCTTGTGGAATCCTTGGTCTGAGTTTACGGTAATCCAGGATGCAGCAGAACCAATTTGGGAACAACCCAATGCCTTAATTTAGACTCTTTAAACATTCTTAGATAAAATGTGCCTTAGCACTGATTCTTTTTATTCTTCTGTTTCAGGACTTTGTTAACGCAGCAAGCAATATGTTGAACAAGACCTGGACTGGGGTTAATGAGTCTACTGTTCATTCCATGTCATCAAGTTACCTTCAGTCTGTGGAGGGTCTGGTGAAGAATATCAAAGTCAACAAGAGCAATGGACTCGACAGTGACAATTTGGACCTGAAATTCTGCACAAGTAGTGACTGTAATGTGACCGTGTTTGACGTAGGCGTGAATCTGAACAAGACTACCGGAATGATGAAAACTGTCGGTGTCAAAAATTTGATGAATAGATTAAAAAATGGCTATCACGGCGGAAAAATGAAGCACTCTAGCTTTGTAATATCAGCCACACTAACGGCAAACAATGATTCAACAGTAGGAATTGAACTGAGCTTTCCCCAAGAAAATCAGAATTATAATAAATCTTTCTGTGTCTTCTGGAACACCACATTGCAGGACTGGTCAGATAAAGGATGCACTCTCAAAACTGGTGATGGTAACCGCACGGTCTGCCAGTGTGACCACCTGACTGCATTCTCTGTCCTCATGGCCAAGGGTGATATATCTAATGATTTCCTAGATATCATTACCAGTGTGGGCTTGGGTGTGTCCGTCTGCTCCTTGCTGATCTTCCTCATTATTGAGTTTTTAGTGTGGTCAGCTGTGGTCAAGTCCAACCTTTCACTTTTCCGCCACACTGCCCTGGTGAACATCGCCATATTCCTCTTACTCGCTGACTGCTGTTTCTTGGCTTCCAGTTCTCCTGAAGATATCAGCGAAACCTGGTGCCTAGTTTCTACCGTATGCAAACACCTCTTTTTCTTAGCCATGTTCAGCTGGATGCTTTGCATGAGTGTCATGCTTGTCCACCAGCTCATCTTTGTCTTCAGCCCACTGAGGAAAAGAGTCTTCATGTTCATTTCCAGCATTGTCGGCTACATTTGCCCAATCCTCATAGTGGGATGTAGCTATGTGTATTGCAAATACACCGGGAAGGATTACTATTCACGAGACACATGCTGGCTAGTTTATGAGGGACTCTTGGATGGCTCCATACATGCTTTCCTTCTCCCTGTTGGAACTGTTATTTTGACAAATGTCTTTTCCATGGTGGTCGTCATTCTCACTTTGGTGAAGTCCTCTGTCCCTGACGGCAAGACAGATGACAAGGAGACAATCAAAAGCATCATTAAAGTGGTGGTTTTTCTAACGCCTGTCTTTGGAGTAACATGGATTATTGGCTTCGCTCTGCTCATCTTAGATGATGGTCCCTTTAAAAACATTGCTAACTACAGTTTCACCATCCTCAATTCCTTCCAGGTAATTTGAATTTAACCCTATATAAAATTAGTTTAAAACTATAATAAAAAATTTGGGGGCGTGGCGTTAAAAAGAAGCAAGCTTACCAGACCTCTGTAGCCCGCTCCTCATCTGTGCGTAAGGCTAGTAGCAACATTAGCTGCTACAAGCGTAACACACTCAAATCTCCAACATCATTGGTAATATATGTACTAAATTACTGCATTGTATATAAAAAAAAACTGTCAATGTATAGAATTTGTAATGGGTGATTCAACAATACCTGTGTGCATATATGTAGTATATATGCAACCTCGCCATAACCTGTAAGAACATCCGATTACTTCCTGCATTGGTACAAAACAACTAATGCAGGTCAAATATGAATAGTATTCAGAGGAGAAATGCTACGAAATGTGGTATACAATATTTTTCATATACACAGTATAACAGACTACACCTGTTACATTTTGTCTCTTGCAGGGCCTTTTCCTTTTGATAACAGGATGTTTTGCAGAGCAAAGGGTAAGTTTGTTATTTTACCAATGGTCAGGTGACATCTCATGTCAATATGTTCATTGATTTATTGAAAATCTCTCAAATGTCCGGTTGTCATAAGCAGGGAAATACTTTGCAACAGCTGAGATGACTCATCATAAAGAACAATACACCAAGAATACAACACTAACACTAAGGCAGTGTTGGAATTTTTACCTCTGCCATGGGAGGCATGGGTTTGATGCCTGGGCACCCAAAAGAAAATTACACTAGGGCCCAAAACTGTTGCTTAGTTGTTTAGTATTTTCTATGTGCCCAATTTATAAGCAATCTTTGTGTTATTGTTAACAGGTTCGAGAGGAAGTGTTAAAGCTCATAATGGTAAGTTTACCAATAAGGTCTCTCCAGAATTACACCATGAAATGATGCATCATAACTTCTATCTGCTTCTACCCTCAGGCAAAATCAAAAGGAAGCAGTGACAGCACGAAAAAATTGACTTCAAACACATGCTCAAAAGACAAATGAAGGCCGAGGTCAGTCTTTTGTTACATCATTAATAGTCTCCTTTTTACTTGTGGCCATATGTTTGCTGCATCTTCAAATGTTCAATAATTTTATGAATTCAGACCTGTAAATACATTTAGCCTGTAAAGCTGTTGGTTCTGCTTGGGTAAAAAAGAGGAAAAGCATATGCATCAGTAACTCACATAAAGTATTAAAGTTAATTAAGTAGCTACTCTCATTTTCAGTGTGGCAGATTCACAAAACAATTAAACCAAACAAACAAAATAAAGCCCACATTAACTAGGTTTTGAAGATTTTGAAGCCACTATTGCTTTGCGTCACCAAAATAAAAGTCGTGACAGATGGCTGCTTATAATCTGTAACAAGACTAACCCCTTAACTGAAATTCTTTATTGTAATCCCACCAGACGCGCTGCAGCGTGTTTCAGAAGCTCCCTTGCTGCGTCACTCTGTTCTGCTCTGTGGAGAATATTTATACCAATTTTCAAAATAAAACACCCTGTGCAGATTCCTGCTTGTAAAAACAGACAAAAGGGAAACAATTTAACTACATAGCCTACTTACTCATAGTAGTAGCACATAAACCAGGGGAAAATGTCCAAATCTGAGCAAGTTAACAAAGTCTGGCAGGCGAAACGCAGAGCCGCTGGAGAACGTACCAAAACGGTGTTGCTCTGTGGGGTTGTACTAGCTGACATCGGCATACTAACATGTTCACAAGGACATGGTGATGTTTAGATGATATGATTGCCTTTAGTTTTGTGGGTCATAAACCAAATGATGACATTAGATTAAAAGTTCAAAAATCTGTTCATCCATAGGGTCGATGTCTGTACCAGATTTATCTTAATTCTGTCCATTGCTACATTCCCACCTCAAAATGTCCTTTTAATGATAACTTTAATGTTACTTAAAAGTCCAGTGTGTAGGATTTAGTGGTATCTAGCAATGAGTTTGCAGATTTGGGACTAACTGAACACCCCTCAGCCTCCCTTTCCAAGTGTGTAGGAGAATCTACAGAGGCTGCCACTTCAATGTAAAAACATGAAATGATTTAAGATGCATATTGTCTTTCCAGTGTTTTTAACCATAGCAACCAGTGTCTTAATAGGCTACGACAAGTTACATTAAATGCCCCTGTCAGTTCAGAGAAAAACTAATCAGTTTCATGCCACAATCCAGTCTATAAATGTTTAAATGTTCTAAATACTTGTCATCTCTACATTCCAGGTTGTGAAGACAAAAACAGCAGCACATGCATGCAGCTCCACTTGTAGCATACTTGAGAACACATCTTAGAGTTTGCTTTTTGTTTGATTATAGTTCCTAGATGGTTACAAAGGTGTGTGTCAAACCAAGTTAATTGTTAACCAAAGCTTATTAGAACACAGATGTTATATCACCCTTTATTAATTTGATAGAATTAATAGTAGCAGTAGATGGAGTACTAGCACTGATTGTCATCATCCTCAGCTGAGGCTGTCAAATATCTCACATTAAATCAAATCCTGCTCCAGGGAGTAATATGTAAATATGGTTAATGTATACATTTTCTTCACTTTCTTCACTTCGTTTTCTTCACTGTATGTACACTTAATTGGACGTTGTGCATTCTGTATGTCAAGCGTGTGAGTGCTGACTGTATATAGAACAAAATAGACAAGTTTGGTTTGGTAATTGTGTTTAAAAGGAAAGTTATGTCAAATATAACCTGTATACTGTGTGTTTAACCACTATATGTATCTAAATATAATAATATATGTGTATGAAATAGTATGTAAT
Organism: Argyrosomus regius; assembly: GCA_946959425.1. Lineage (NCBI taxonomy): Eukaryota > Metazoa > Chordata > Actinopteri > Sciaenidae > Argyrosomus > Argyrosomus regius. The sequence goes on from OX336885.1 coordinate 2,443,841, forward strand.
AAAATAAAAACAAGGAATGTAATTTCTTTTGTTGTTCATTGGATGAACTGAGAAATGCATTATTGGTAGATTTTAATCCAAACTATACATTTTTCATCACAGAATTCCCTTAAATTACAAATGTCATGTCATACAAATAAAACAATCTGGTAGAAGGTAATATGTTGTTAATTTGTACTTGGGGAGGTGGGGTCTTAACTCTAGGCTCGGTCTAAAAAAAAAAAAATGTGGGGATGTATTAGATATGGCCAAAAATTAACTTAATATGAAAACTGATACTCCTTCCTTCCGTTATTCCACTGAAATGTGTTTCACTGAGCTTTCTTGATGATGGTGAAGATGGCAAAGATGGCCAGTGTTAGAACTTCAGTTCCCGCCGCACCACCAAGTCAGAACCATCATTTGGACCAAATCACTTTCTCACACCTCATCAGTGATGTCATTACTTGGTGCAGCCGGTTTTACGGGTACTTCAGTCTTGATCAGGTGGGTCAAATCTAATGAAGACAACAGGTTAATAAAATGCTAATGTATCAGCAAATAGCCTGACATAGGAATCATTTAGTATAGCCAGGTAGAAGAGCTGATATTTCTGATTCTCACCATTGAAGTCAGCAGTAATGATGAGGTCATCATTCTTGAGGAAGCTCCTCCTCTGCAGATGCTTGTGAGAAATGAATGTGGCCCAGCCATAGTCCTGACTGCGGAAGCAATCACAGCTGCCATCCCACACTGCGCCTGAAGTAGCTGTTGGTTTGTTCCAGCGGGGATTTGTGTCTGAAGGGGGAAAAAAGCATTAAATTGTTATACATTAAAACAAGATGTCATGGTGTGATAATCTGAAGAGGAGAGTATTAGACCTGTCAAAAACATGTAATCAGAGAAAAAATTAAGCAAACAATACAGTTATGAACCATAAAACTAAACACTCCAAAACACTGTAGAGTTGAGGATTTAATTGTCATTAATGTACAAAATGAGAACTTAAAAGTAACAATCTAAGATTTTGTTCTGGTTGATTTGGTGACACCTCTGGTCACTAATGGTATTGCAAGTGCATTTTAAAATAGTGCACCAGTCTTTTGTTCAAAATTAAATTAAGTGTTTTGACACTTAATTTGGAAAGAAATGCTGCTAAATTGTTTAAAGGTCCAGTGGATTTAGTGGCACCTCGCAGTGAAGTTGCAGTTTGCAACCAAATGAATACTCTCCCACTGCCTCACCCTCTCCTTCCAAGCAGGTAAGAAAAAAGCAAGAGGCCATATCTAGATCAGTGTTTGGTTTGTCTGTTCTGGGCTACTGTAGAAAAAATGTTGGTTCAACATGGTGGACTCCTTGGAAGAGGACCCGCTCTCACTGTAGATATAAAGGGCTCATTTTGAGACAACGATAACACAAAGATTAATATTTTTGAAAGCATACTAATGAATACTGTATTCCATTCCTGCCCATAAATGCTCCTAAATCTTACTCACTGGACCTTTAAATGTAATTTTTCCATGATGTGACCACCACAAACAAAATACTACCCCCTTTACTGTATTGGTGTGAAGTAGAAATCTCAATACTTGGGCAAATGAAACCAAAGCTGGCATGGCTATGTATTGCTAGCTGTGATTTAGCTAAACCAGCCCTTCCATCTGGCTAGTAAACGTTCTTTTTCTTAAATTCCATTGACCCTGGCCTACCTGTGGTGAAGCTTCGTGTAGAAGACATCCTCAGTTTTACATCAGGGTCCTGGTCCATGGCAACAATGGTCATCTGTCTGTTTGCAGCTGGCCACTGCATTACTGCGTCATTTTCCCCACTGCAGAGGTGCATGTACATGCCAACATAGTCTGGGTAGTCGACATGTTTTCCATTTGGGTAAACACTGATACCAAATGAGTAGCCCTCTGAGTTGACGAAGCACTTGCTTTTAACCGGAGAGCCAGGAGCAGTGGTGGCGAGAACGTTGGTGAAGTTGCGGATTTGCCAGACAGCATTGGGGCAAACGGTCTCAGTAAGAGTGATGTCATCGATTAAAATGGCACCTGATGAGCTGGCTGATCCTTTGATGCCTTGGAAGAAATAGCGGAACTTCTTTGTCACCTGAAGAGTCACATGGGCTATTTTCCAGACAGCATCTCCATCACCTAAAAGACAGCAAAAAAAAATGACTAGTCTTACAGTGACTGATAAACTCAGCCACTCCATTGATAGAAAGAACTTTTCATTCAACAATAATGAATGCGCACTGTGCAGTAGACAGTGTTATTCTATGCTGGCATATAAATATTAAAATACCTGTAATGGTGTGGATCTTCCTGACACTGCGTACAGTCCCCGTCCCATCATCAGTCCTGATCCATATCACCAGTTTGTCCCCAGCTGCTCCGCTCATCTTGTAGAAGAATTGAAGGCACTGCTCGTCTCTCTTGGGGTAGAGGATACGTGACTCCAGCAGAGCACTGGTTCCAGCTGTACCGGAGGATGCATCAAACTTCATGTAGTAGCCTGAATCTAAAAAGAGAGGTGGCAATCATTGCGTTAATTGAGTTATGAGGCTAAAATCTCATCACATGCCCTTACTTGTCTTATTCACATTCATCATATGTGAATACGACATGTAAAATAACACTCATATAGCTTAGCATTGAGACTTTATGTTATTAAGTAAAAAATAATAATTTACTGTGCATTTTGTTAGAAGCTCAGGGATTAAACATAGAAATATAATATGTATATATCGTTGGCTATTCAGATTGTTAATGATGCTTCATTTTTAAAGTCATCACCTTTTTCATGTTTGTTTATTACTAACATATTCATGAGATATACAATTTTAGCATGTCATCTTATTCCTCAGTCGACATACCTTTGTATATTTGTGCAGTAATATGTATTAATCGAAAGATATTGTTGTAGCTCAGTACCTCTGCAGCGTCCTGCCAGGGTGTGGTCTGTATCAGTCGGACTGCTGAGTGTCTGGACCCAGTCTGCGTTGTCCTGCTCGTTCTGGATCATTCCACAGATGTTGATCAGCTCAAAGGAGCACTGGTCCAGGAGAGTTTGTGTGTTGGCTGGAACAGGACAGTTATCAAGAGTCAACCTACAGAACTTAAAGCACTAAAGAGAGGGCAGAGGGGAGCAGAATTTGATTGGGGAAATATGTAGGCGCTACAAAATGAGTTTTTTTAACATAACATGGCCATTACAGGGCAGCAGTACAAGCTCAAAACACAACACTGTCATGTTCTCACTTAAAACTTTGATATCTTGAATGTGTTAGCAACTAATTTCCACATTATCGTTAAGATTAGCATTCATTTGTAGTCATGTTTTTGGCCACCTGACAAATGTTAGTCCAATATTCACTCTCCTTTAAGTCTCTTTTAACTTTCCTTTCCATGATATAGGATGTGAACAAGTTGCCTTCCTCTAACCTTTAGGTAGCCTCGAAATGAGACACTCACCACAATCATACATGCGGTTGAGCCTGGTGATATCCACAGCACTGAAGTCCAGCCGTTGGCCAATGACCTCATTAAAATACGGTATGGTGGTGGTGATTGTGGGGATGCTCTCATTCTTGTTGAAGGACAGCGGTCTGTAGTGCATGATGGACTCATAATCGTACGCCGTGTTCAGATCAGTGATGAAGTCATCCTCATACTTATTAAAATTGTGTGCCATCCCTGCGAGGAGAGAGTAATATTGTTGTATTTCAACTCATTAATATAGTACTACCATATAAGATAGGTGTATGTAGAAGCTATAAAACACTGCCAGTGAGGACATCAATGTCATGGCCTCTATAACATTTCTGTGATTTAAGGAGGTTTAATTACAAAAGGAGATTACATTCTACAATCTGACACATTGAGTAAACATTTCTGTGAAGGCATAGCATGGATAAAAACAGCAGAAATGGTCTCCAATACTTTGGTTTATGAATAACTAGCCTCAAAACCTGTGTTTTTTGCTAATTAGCAAATATTAGCATGCAAACATGCTAAACTAAAATGGTGAACACGGTCAACGTAAAAAACGGCATATTGGAATTGTAAGGACGTTAGCATGCTAATGTTAGCATTTAGTTCAAAGCACCACTGTGCCCAAGTACAGTTTCACAGAGCTGCTAGCCTTTAGCTTTGTTTGAAATGAGTACCTTAAAACCAGGCTCTTTGACTGCAAGGTCAGTTACTGAATGGACCCTGTAGTGAGACTGTCTACTGTTTCCAGTGTCAAGAATGAAACTTTCAATCTCAGTTTCTAGGCCGACATGGATGAGTCCTTAAAGTGCATAAACCAAAGTCAATTGGGACATTTAAAAGTCAACCAGGCTGTACCATCTGCTAAGGAGGATTGTGTGATATGATTAAAAGTTCCAGAACAGTTATTGAGTGGACCTTATGATGCAATTATCTTTGTCAACAATAATTTCAGTTCAATGAAATGGGTCCATTGAGTATATGAATTGTAAAAATGGTACAATTTCTGAGATTCTGATAAAACAATGTGGCCCACCTTCTTCAATCTGGTCCCACCAGATTTTGACATAGTCATCTCTATCTGAGCGAGACTGTTCATGGTAAAAGCCCAGAGCGTGGAGGAGCTCATGCTGCACAATGGCCTTAGTGTCACACCTGGCGCCAATGGACACATTCTGGCCTATTTTATCATCTCCGACATATGACCAGCATCTGATGGAAAATTCAAATGATGACACAGTCAGGCGCTGTTACTGAGCTGACCACAATCACATACATATCTTTACTGAAATCTGCACCTGTTTGTCCTCCTCCCTGAAAGCTTATTTGATTACCATTGAATCAAACTGCCTCGCCTGCCTCGACTGTCTGCATTTGAGTCCCCCTGCTGATTCATTCACCCCATCCCAAGATAGTTTTAAAAAGTATCCCATCAGCATTTCCTAATCTTTGGTTCTTAATTCCTTGAGTTTGATGACTTGATAGCATGGCCCATAAAGTTATGCAACAGCCAAGATCATTGTGGCATACTGCAGCTCACCCAGACAGCTTGGTGAAGGAGATGTAGGTGGTCTCTCCTTCATATGGCTTGAAATCCACACAGGATCTCAAACGGTATTCCTCAAAAGCCTGGAGGATCACACCTTTAGCATTCAGTTCTGTAATGGAGTAATAGAAATTTCCAAATCAGTACATGTTTTATCTATTCATCCAATTATTCGCTGGTAGAAATGTGCACAGTGTACCTAAAGAATCAGTTAAGATGTAAGGGATGGGAAATTTCCATCTTCTTTTTTCATCAAGGATTGCATTCCTGTTGGGCTGCAAGGCACATTGAAAGCACTGAGAATATGCTTTTAAGTTCTTGCCAAACAATCTCTACACAGACTCTCTTCTTACATTGCCAGCGATGTCTCCCTCAAACAGGTGGTGTAATCCTAGAAATGTGAAAAACACACTTATATTTTACACATAATGTATACACTACGAATATCAGTCAATGAAGCACATGATCACAGAGCTTGTATCAACAGTAGACAGGGCTTAAAAGTATACCTCTATTGATGTCAAGTATATCATCCCTCAGTTCACCAGCATCTGCATCATCACCTGGAAGATGAATTTATTGTCAGAGCAGAAATGGAAAAACAAGTTTGTTTTATGTGAATATGATCAGTCAAGTTAATAGGAACCAACCGGTACGTGTTGGAAAAGCTTGCACCTAGCACACAAAAAGAGATATGTCTCAGTTTAAACCAACAGACAACAGACATTTTTTTCATTTCTGTTTCTCATTGTTCAATTTTTAAATAACTACAAAATAGCCTACCTTCAAAACCGCAAAGACTCCAATCAGTGCAGCAATCTTGCACAAACTGTCTCTAGAGCCCATGTCGTCAACCGGACAGAAACGTGTTTCTCTGATGCCAGTGTAAACACGTCCATAAAGACAGCAACTGGAGGGGAACTTTGATCAGGATTATAGAGCTCAATGAGTAACAGGCGTTTTACATGTGTCTTCACTGACCTGTTGTCAGGCGATGACCCTGTGCAGAGGCGACAGAATCAATGACAGGTTGATATGAACCTAGTCCAAGCCCAACAGAAAACAGGCAGTTTTGTTGTTTATGGGATTGACCTCTGACCTCTCTGTAGGTTGTCATTTACCAAATCATGTAAGTTAGTTATTCAGAGCTTACAGAGCAGGTCAACACTTGTTGCTTGCTTGCCACCAACGAGTCACTATGACTTTATGGGATTACTTCACACTTTTGTGGATTAGATTTGATTAGATATACTTTATTGTACCAGTCAACACAACTGTACGTGCAGTGGTACACCAAAGACACAATAATAAATACATACAACAAAACTAGACAATAATAACAGAATAACAAATGGCAACAAAATAAGGGGGTTTGTTAAATATTGTGCATGGCCTGTGAAATAAAATATATAAATACATGAAAACTGAAAATGAGGAATGAAGTCATAGAAGGACGCTACATAAGAAAGGATTGAGCTGGTTGTTTGTTGAGTGTTGAAGTCGTCTACCTGAAAGTCAAAACTCTGTTGGCTTGTCTGACAACCATAGTTTCAAAGATAATGTTAAATAAGTGTTACTTAATATATCATCAGTTAAGGAATGTTAATTCAGTTACTTCATCCATTAACTGGAATACACAAGTAAACTCAAGTACCAACATGAGCCATGCGTTATTACGTTAAGGTAGAGTGAGTAGGATTTGCTGTTTGTTCTCACAACCTGCACCTTAAAGTATAAGTAGTACACCTCTCTAATGAAAACACACAGTGAAATATAAACCATTTAACCATTTGAGGCAGGCAGAGGCCAAATCCTTTTCTAGCATGTAGGGCAGCCTGTATGGAAATGCATGGTGTTTTTCCAAATAGAAGGGCACCCTAGAGGGCACTTTATCATGTTGTAGCTACTCCAGGGTTATCAAAGAAGGTACTTTTGCTGACTTTTTTCGAGGGCAGATTGCAGGATCTCTGCGGATACAGACACATTTTTGTGTAAGAGTCCTGCTCACTCAGCCTCTAAGTATATCATTTGTCCTCTCATTATAAAGTGTTATCGCTCATTTAGTGTGTGTCCTTGGCTAAAGAGTAATGATACAAAGAGCAGAACACAGATCAGGACATTTCAATCTGTCATGTGTTACACCTTTAATGCCTGATAAGGTGCTATATTTCATTCTCCTTATCTTTAAATACTGATTAAGTGCTTATATATTAAATGTCAACGCAGCTGATATTATATTGGTATTAAAGGTGTACTTGAGCAATCTATTGTTACACGTTTGTGAAGTTCAGGTTCTCACAAGAGACAGATTTAAGAATGATGCTGCAATGAAGCAGCAAATCCTGACGTAAGGTCAAGCTACTCTGACAACCAGACAGAATTTCCATTTTGATACACTTCACTGATTCAGCCTGACACTGTGTCCTGTTAGCCAATTTCTTGTTGAGAGAGGAAGGTGGTATTTTCTATTGTTTTGCACCAGCCATCCAGTGAGTGTCGAGTTGGCATGGAAGATGCAGTAGCTGTTCCTAGGAGTGGTTAACGTAAAGTGTTTCACACTGATCAAACATTTTAAAAGTTGACTCATCGATGCCATTTTTCTGCCTCTGCCATGAATGTAAATAGATAACTAGTTATGTACGAAGATGATGATTTCTTACGTTAATACTGTTAACTGAGCTTTCATTCGTCAATTGTTTTCTAACCACAAGAAACAGCCATCATGGCCACCAACACCAGACCTATTTAAATAGCTTTGATAGCCTCTTCTTATAAGAGACTGGCATAATCAGGGTTATCAGGGTTATTTTCTCAGAGCTGACAAAGCTCCTCCAGAGCTGTTAAAACATTATACAACTGATAACTAAACTGGTCTCAACTGATCTGGGTTAAATTGCTCTTCAAGTGTATTCAAAGATAAAATATCTTATCTTAATCATGTTGATTACTCTTTCATTATATGACTTTATTGTATCCTTATATAACAAATAAAAACCAAATGTAAATACAGGTTTATGAATTTAAAAGGAGTACAAATTTAATATTTGCATCACAAATAAACACACGACACGCTTGTTCTTTAGTAGCTTTTATTAGGACAGTTCAATGAGAAATAACTTTGTTGTTCAAAATGATTGGTATGCATATATTTTGACTTTCATAAACCGAATTTAACTTGACATTTTGTAAACTAAGTATGTATGATTCTGATATTGTGGCACAGCAGCAATCTTCATCTTCATCTAATCTTCATCCTTTCTTCATCTTCAAATAATGTTCTTCTCATCACAGCTGCATATGGTGCATCTGGTTATTTTAAATGGAATCTACATGGAAAGTAATTTCATAATCATGATAACAACAACAAGTGTGGTGCAATTTCTGAAACAGAAAAACATCTAATGTCTTACCTCCAGTTAATCATGATATAAAATCCAGTCTGATCTTACTCCTTTGGCTTAATGGGAACTTCTGTTTTGATCAGTGACGTTATGTCTGAGGACAAAGAAATTATAACTTGTCATGTCTGCGTCCTGACACACTTCCAAACACCCAAATTTTTAACACAGGCCACTAACCATCAAAGTCGATGAAGATGATGAGATCATCATTCTTGAGGTAATTGCGCCGCCTGAGGTCGAAGTGCTTGACAAAATTGCTCCAGCCCCATGATTCACCTCTGTAGCAATTACAGGAAGGATCAAAGGTCCCAACCTTGGAGGGATTGTCCCAAAAGAAGTTTCCATCCGGTGCTAGAGGACACAAAAAGACAACATGTGAGAACTGACCCCACTATTTGTATGATACAGTAGCCATCAAAGAACAACCTATGACTTTATATTGTTGAAAGCTGGCCCGTGTAATGGTTGAGTCATTTTAGAATGGGGATGTTGGTCAGTCAGTCCACTTTGATCCAGCCTGAAATCACACAACTGTTGGATGGATTGATCATCCAAATGAATGGTAATGACTTTGGTGGTCCCCGACCTTTCCGTTGACACCATCATGTGGTTGATATTTGTAGTTTTCAGTAAAAGGTCTCAACTAACACACCACAATGGTTGCATTACCACTAACATCATAATGCAATCATTGCCATTGTGAACATTTTAACATGCTAACCTGAGCACTCAAAGGGTTAGATACAGCCTCATGCCTGTAGACTCTAAGAATTTTAGGGGTGGCGCAATTGCATAAAAAGTTAATGGAAAGACACGAGTAGGCGCATTTGACATGAATTTGCCCGGGTGATTTGAGGTAAGGACGTGTCAGTGCGAATTGTTTCAGCTTGAGTGAAAATTCATTTTGTGCCTGTGGCTTTATGCATCTGCTTCATAAACTTTACAAGAGAAACATGAGAAAAAATAATTGAGACTGGAGTAAAGTAACAGGAAGAACCACAATTCCTGGTGAGCTTTACGACTGGTTGGAGGTTGAGCATAATGCAGCCACACACAGGCACACTCCCACACACACAAAGTTGGTATGTATGTTGCTAGCTTACAGATAATGTCTGCACAATTTGCGTCACTTTCTGTCCGAGACCCCTTCAGTCATGCTTCCTCAGTAACACCTTGCTGTAATTTGGATCCCTAAGCTTAGAGATTTGCTCAAATGGTAAGATCTGGACTGGAAGATTTGGTTGTCTTCTGGAGTTGTTAAACAGCTTCATCAGTAAAAAATGTTCCCGTTTTCAGATGCAAGCACAAAATCTACCTGACAAATTGACCTTTTTTGATGTTAACTTGTGTTTTGGAAAGTACTGTCCAATGGAACATGTTGGCAGTCTGACATACACCATGCAAGCGAACTTAGAATTAGGCTATATTTATTGGCTCCCTTTTGTCTTAAAGCCTCTGGGGATAATGGATAAGGAGCACTTACTCTTCCTCATATCAGTTGTGAGGCTGCGAGCGGTGGACATCCTCAGCTTAATGTCTGGGTCTTGGTCCATCACCACCAAGGTGGCCTGTCTGTTTACCGCTGGCCACTGCATCACCACATCATTGTCCCCACTGATCAGGTGGAAGTACAGCCCAACGTAGCTCCCTGTGTAATCAGAGTAACTTGACAACGGTATGACGCGGACACCGTAACCATAGCCTTCAGGGCTGTAGAAACGAGGGCTGTCAATAACTGTTCTCAAGTTGGCCGTTTCCATGATCTTAGAGAAGTTCTGGATCCTCCACACGTTGTTGGGGCAGCGTGTCTCGGTCAGGCTGATGTCGTCGATGTAGATGCCGCCGGTGGATGCAGCGGATGCACCGCGCACGGCTTGGAAAGCATAGCGGAATTTCTCTCCTACCTCCAGTGGTACATGGGCAATCTTCCATGTGTGATCAGAATCCGCTGGGTACAGAGAAACAAAAATCACAAAGTCAAACAATATCATTTGTGTGTTGAGTATTGAGATAATGATGCAGTGAGGGTTTGCTTAAAATTAGCCCATAGCCTTCATGTTACAATGGATGATATGTATTTGTTGCAAAGGAATACGTTTGTTGTTTGACATCTTCAGAAAACATTTGCCAAGAGTTGGATGAAATTATCCATACCACTTGTAATCTGTCTATTAAGTATGAATCAATTATCTTAGCTTAGCTGAGCATAAAGACGAGAAGCAGAGGGGAAAGCTGGCTTGGCTCTGTCCAGAGTTGGATATTTATAAAATCCATGCCCCTGCCAAGAAATTGTTACAGTACTTAACTCACAGTAGATTACATTTTTGTGTTTGCATATGCAACATATGAAGATAAAGTCAGCATGTGATTAGCTCAGCTTAGCATAAAGACAGACTGGCATCTAACCTGGGATAAAGCCATGCTGTTTTCTCCCTGTTTCCAGTCTTTATGCAAAGCTAATAATCGTTATATTTAGCACACAGAGATGACAGTGGTATCAGTGTCCTCATCCAACTGTCAACAAGAAAGAAAATAAATACAAACATTGACAATATGTTGATATTCCTTTGAAATAATTATACAGCAGAAAACCTTTAACCACCAGCTATGTGTGTGACGTTTTTAACTGTGTAGACAGTCAGCAAATGTCTAACTTGTATGTTTTATGATGCCTTAAAATCATTTAATTTGAATTTTACTGAGCAGCTAAACAAATATTGAAATGAATATTTGCCAAGATGCAAACTGTTGACTGAGAAGCGCGAGGTAGCAGCTGTGAAATGCGTCATTCATAAATATAACACTCAACACATACCATAAAAGGTGTGTATTTTTTGCATTTTGCGAACAGTGCCTGTGCCATCATCCATCTTGACCCATATCACGAGCCTGTCCTCTGTGTTTCCAGTCATCTTGTAGAAGAACTGCAGACACTGAAGCTTCCTCCTGGGGTAAAGTGTTCGGGATTCAAGCAAAGCAGACTCCCCAGGCTTCCCAACCATGGTATTAAAGTGCATGAAGTACCCAGCATCTAGAAAATCAAAAATAAGTCAAGCTATTAAAGCATACAACTTCTTTTTGCTGATTTCTTTCATGTTGTCTAAACTGACAATAGTCAATAGATTGGGATTTTAAAAGAGACACTATTCAGCTCTGACCTCTGCATTGTCCCAGGAGTGTGTGATCCTCTGAACCTACACTGCTCTTTGTGTGGACCCAGTCTGCATCATCAGAGGAGGCCTGGATCATCCCGCAGATACTGGCGTACTCAAAGGCACACTGGTCCAGCAGGGTGAGAGGACCAGCTGGGGAGGGATGGGGTGAGGATTTGGAGAGTCAATTAAAGAGTTTTGGTCTATTTTGTGCTTCCAGACTCACTTACAGATCTTACAGAATATTAACACAGGAATTTTTATTCCTGCAAGTGTATACATACAGCAATTGTACATCCGGTTGAGCCTGAGGGTGTCCATCTTGCTGAAGTCGAGGTACTGGCCAATGATGTTGTAGAACTCTGGGATTTTGGTGGTTATAGTTGGGATGGATTCGTTCTTATTGAAGGAGAAGGGCCTGTAATGCATGATGGACTCGTAGTCGTACGCTGTGTTTTGATCGGTGATGAAGTCATCATTGTATTTGTTGAAGTTGTGTTCAAGTCCTGAGGGAAAATCATGTTCATTTAGTCATACCTCACACAGAATGACATTAAATTAAATTTTATGGCATTACTCCAAATCACAAATTGATGTCTTTACAGAAACAACTTCTTAACAAAAGAAAGAAAATGATGTTAGATAAACATTACATTACACCAAGACATACCTGGTGTAACCTGATCCAGCCAGATGTCGACATAGTCATCCCTGTCTGTACGGGACTGTTCATGGTAAAATCCAAGAGCATGAAGTAGTTCATGTTCAATCACCGCCTTGTGGTCACAGCCTGACCCCAAAGACAGAATCTGACCATCCTGCTGGTCACCAACACTGGAGAAACACCTGTGACAGTAAAAGCAGTTGATTAAAGTTGTGGTTCAAACTGAAAACAGCAACGTTTAAACAGGTGTTCCAGTGACTTAGTGTTACATTTTTGTCAAAACCGAAGCAGCAGAGGCCAAGCCACCTTGACTTTGGTCAAGCGCAAAAAAAGCTTCCTACATTTCCCACAATGCAACCAATAGTATCTTTTTGTTCGATATGTCCATCCTGGCAAATCTTATCATCTTACCATGTCCCTAATCCGTAAAGGAGTTTTTCTGTTACAAATTTTAAGTCTTCAACCCGAAACAGGGATAACCCCGAAGACATCACATAGGGTTTATTTCTCAGACATGAAGCGCCACAGAAGACAATATCTAACTGTTTGCATTTTACTGAATAGTAAAATGGTTTGGTTGCCCCTATAAGTGTACATAAGGTTGAAGTTCCAAAAAATGACCAGTAGCTTCTTGTTGTGGCTGATGTTAGCTAATGCTAACAAACTTTATGTAAATATTGCTGTATCACAGATAGAACTCTTCCCCATTTGTAATATGTTACAATAGCTTAGCATTTTAGCTTAGCATTATCCATTAAGTGTTGCTCTGGACTGTGGCCACCATTTTCTGTTCTAGCTTTGGCAAAATGAATCTTTATGAAATAGTGTGACTCTGTAGACGAGCATCTGTTCTGCAGCAGCTAATCAACAATAGATTTTGCAAATACAGTAAACAGAAGTAAGACAATTAGAGCCATACCCTCCTCTCTTTTCAAACTTGATGTATGTCTGCTCTCCCTCATAAGGCTTGAAGTCAATGCAGGACTTCAGCCGATACATTTCAAAAGCCTGGTGGACGCAGCCCTTGGCATTCAGATCTGAGGAGGGAAAGAAAGAGTCACAACGAAGGACAGAATATTTTTTTCATCCAGGTGGTTAGAGCAATGTCTGACGACTCTGGGAAAAACCCAAGAAGATGTTTTGTGTTCAGAAAATCAGATGTTTACCTCTGTGATTTGAATGGTATTGTAGCACATGGGTATTTACAGTCAACAAGGTGTTCAGAGCTTAGTGAACATTAGAGAAACTCACCTAAATCATCACCCAGTATGTAAGGGATTGGAAATTTCCATCTGTATCTTTTATCAATCAGGGCATTCTTTCCTTTCTGCAGTAAAAAAAAGTATATAAAAATGATAAATTGTGACTATAAACATAATCAAAGCTAATAAAAATGCACATAATAAAACACGTCTTGTTATCTGTAAAAGCTATTACACTGAAGTTACTCAAGATGTGATAAGATAGCATATGGCAGCAGAGCAAAGCTGCCAGCAGCAATCAATAAACAATGAACAAATAATTGTTTCTCAATCATCAAAATAAAACTTACTGGAATTAAAATGTCCCCTTCAAACAGGTTGGCATCTGAACCTGCAGCACAGGTACAACCAATAAAATGATATTTTAATCGCAATAAAGACACAACTCAACACTTCACACACACTGTGTTGTTGTAGCTCACCCAGGTTTAGGATGGGGTTCTCATCCTCACCATTCTCGTACACCTCTGTAACACAAATACAGACACGGCTCAAAGTCTTCACACAGCCTTTCAACAACTGTTATTTGTTTAAGGAAATATCATTTCTTGTTGACATACCATGCACCTTAGGGGAAACAGGTATCTGGATAAAATAAAAGCAGCGTAAGTCATTATGCAGTTAGCGGTTACATGACATCACGCATGCTTAATAGTGAATTAATTAATACTTACAGCATATGATGTGGCTAGAGCCACAAGTCCAAACAATAGCAGTACTCTCTCCATCACTGTGCAGAGTGTCACCAAGTAAATGTCACTGCTTTGGTTTAAGTGTGTACGCAGAGATATGACCTTTGAAGTTTATGTCTGCTATAAAGAGTAACTGGAGGACTTTGGTTCAACAGTGTTGCTGATTAATGACGTGTTTGTGCATGCTCATCAGACCGCAGGGATATGCACTTTTTTACACTATCTGTGTCTGTGATATATTTATGATCTGATTTTCTTCATAAAAGACTGGCCCCTGGAAGTTTTTAATGTGGAGTGTGCAAGCTCTCATTAAAGGCTTCGGTTTTCTAGTCTATGTTTGTCTACACTGGTGACAGATTTGAAAGTGAATGCTTGACTTCAGTGACTTCATAACAGTGAGTGATGCTTGTTGTGAGTCAAGTGAAGGCAGTTAATGATTTACTTCAACCACTAGATGGCGACAAATACACAGACCAGACCAGACTTGAGTCTACTTTTTATGTTACAATGCCATTACACACAGATTCACACTCATACAGAGATAGACTCTGAGTGCAGGCCAGCTGTTGGTTTTATGTTTGTGGATTACTATCTTGACACGGTGGAATATTTCACTGTACAGCTCCAGTGGTTTTGTCGCTTTGACTAAATTTCCACAACACGAATCTCTTAATACAACTTCCAGTGCTCTTCGGAATATCTGTCAAATTATCATCTTTTATGAAAGGTCTTTGTAGTATTACAACTCCGAGGGGAGCAACTCTCTCAATCTCACTCGAACTGAATATTTTATGGACATTTGTGATTATAATTCTCTAAATTGTACTCGTCTTAGTGATTTTTTGTTTTTACTGCTCACACGGAGTAGGCTGTATTACACCCTGTGATAATGTGGACGTTATTTTCTAAAGTTGACGTGAAACACTGGAGGCAGAGCTGGTTTTGTAAATAATGCACACAGAGACACGAAGGAAACCAACGGGATGGAAAATGGTATTCAGCCTGTTAACACAGAGTGTCGGTAACCATTAATATATAATAATATATAATACTAACCCCGGTAAGAGCGTTGTTAACTAGTAGTATCATCAGCGTTAGCTCTGAGAATTAGCTTAACTTTATTAGCTGTGTCGGACAACATGTAAGCTAACGCTAACGTTATCTGTTTACGTCGTAAACCTAATTTTACTCAGATGTCACCGGGCAAATGTGTTATGCTCGCTTGGGGACCAAACAGGGGATATTCACTGCACCCGACACATCCACAACTTTTAATGTTTAACCTAAGTTTAGTCGTAATTAACGCTAGCATGACGTATTAGCACATTAGCATGGCTAACGAGCACGTTGGCAAGGTTTGTGCGTCTAACAGCTAGGTATGCTAACGTTAGCTAAGATTAGCCTTTGTTAGTTTGTTCACGAAGTTTAGTCTAATATGAATAAAACTATGTGCATCTACAGACAGTGAACACTGAAATGAACACTGCTTGAAAGTTGCAGCACCACGGACGAGGTGGCCGAGTGGTTAAGGCGATGGACTGCTAATCCATTGTGCTCTGCACGCGTGGGTTCGAATCCCATCCTCGTCGGCATCTTTTCATGTTTTAATTTTGATTTTTTTCCAGCAGTCAATCATGTCATAATAAAACAGTGTAATACGCTGAGTTTATTCATCTCCTTTTAATATTATGTTAACAGCAAATAGAAATAGAAGTAGTTTCTCTTATTAGTATATTATTATTGTTACAGTTATATCACAGCAGCAGCCACACAAAGATATCTACGTATATGTTATTGGATGTAACATTAAAACAACACTGCCATTCTTACACAGTGCACTTTAATCAGACGCTTTCACATTAAATCATAACCCACGTTGCTTTCGTTCCTTTGGTTTTATTCAGCATACTCGTCATCTGCTTGATACCCTCTGTTGTGACATCCTTCTTTTCTGTCCATATGTTTCTCATCACGGCATTCCTGGGAATCGGCAGGGCATCTTACGTTTCCTGTAGCTCCATAATGACTCCCATCCACTTGAGGAGAGAGGTGGGTCGCCTCTGCCTGTCCTGCCGTGAGATGATCGCCTGTGGTTTGGCTGCTTGTTGTCTGTGAGTGAGGCAGATGAAAAGCAGAGAGTGGAAGACAGGTAAATAACCGTTAGACAGGGAAGTTTCATCCCATTTCCTACCCTCACAAATCACACAGTCTCCCCAAATTTTAACTTTTTGATAGTATGTTGCTCTTGACCTTTACATTACCTTGTGGTCCCGGTGATACTGATCTATGGCGTACTGGTATTTGGCTGCATTCAGTCCTAGTGCACCAGCTAGTCTCTCTCCAAGGAAATCACAAGCTAATTTTGGAAAAGCACACGGTGAGTCAGTGGGACTTCCTTCATAGCTACAATTAGGAGCACTGTTTATCTAGCGTGCTTTGACTGGATTTAATTGTCACATCATTGTTACATTACATACTCAGCAGTGAAATCCTCCCAACCAGAATGGCCACAGTCTTAAATGAGAACCTAGCCTGAGAAGAAAAACAAACAAACAACAGATGATGTGACTGCTACTTGTTGACATCTAACATGACATTTTGTCTTTAAACGGTGTCCCACCCTCTTTGCAGGTTCTCTGAAGGGAGGTCTGTCTGTGTCTGATGACTGTTCTTCCTCTTCTTCCTCACTGTCTTCCTCCTCCAGAGTTTCACCGTTGGAGAAGTGGATGACCCTCCTCTGTTTGGAGACGGCAGGACCTCCAAACTCTGTCTCCTGGATGTCTGCTGACGTCTGACAGATTACACAGGTCTTTACTGAACATTTGTTTGTATCGCTTTCTTTAACCTGTCTTTATAGCTCCGTCCAGCTCCTCGTTCTTTAACAGACTTTTTTAAATATACAGATTGCACCAGGCTCCAGAGTGAAGATTTACCAAAGGCTAGTCACAAATAGCTGTTAAAAGTTAACTAACGTCTTTGCTTAGTTACTGAACACAACCTAAGCTAACATCCTTGTTTGCCTTGCTTCATTTCATTACAACACTTACTTCCTGCTTACTGTTTTTCATTCTTCAGGTACTCCAAGTCTTTTCGATACAACACCGTCAGGTCTTTCTCATGTCACAGCTGTACCTTATGTCCATCCACACTGGCCCTGCTATGTGGAGGAACAACAACTACAGGATACAGGATTAAGTCTTGAAACCTGAGACAGCCAAATACAACAGTGCAAACCTTATCACAGGCAAGTAGTCACAGGGCTGTCACTCTAATGCAATCAGTTTCATTCTTGGACTTTAGGGGTTGGGCTTGTTGCAGTGTGTAGATGTTAAGCTACTTAAAGCAACATGAGAAATTGGTATTTTTGCGATTTGTCGAGTGAATTACCACTATGGTAAATATGGACAGCTGTGCATGTGTGAATATATTACTAATCAAAAACTAGTGAGTCAACAACTTTCCTAACAGCTAAACATCAACCAAGGCCAAGAACACAAGACATAGCAGCCAGCTAATATTACTTACTAGTCCAACAGCATTCAGCTCAGCTCGGCATCTGTCCTTCAGCCTCTTATTTCACCAGGCTGTCGCCAACGACTAAAATTCAGGTTTAGATGTACTCTTGTCCGATGGCTTCTTGTTCAGTCACTCTCTTTTTCTCTTCTTAGCTTGTTCCATCATCATCATCTTCAGCGTCTTCACCTCTGTTACCTCAGCTCCGGTTCTGGCACAACACCAGCTCCAACCCCCCCTCTATATTTCCTGAAAACCCCCTCTTCCCGGTGGTACAAACACTCCTCTGGTGCTCTGAGCTCACAGTCCGGGCGGTCTGGATAACAAACTGAGCTAATGTTAGCTAACAGCAGCTATAGTTTGCAACAGTTTACTTTACTGTCCATCATGAAACTGTAAATCACAGTTAATGCCATCAATGGTATATGTGTATTAGTATTTCTCCCACAATGCAGTGTATGAGGGAGGAGCTGAAAATGTTTAAATAAGTTGTGAGACAGGAAAGACATTTATAAAAAAAAAAGTGAAAAATTAAAAATTCTTTGTGAAGTTCAATTAGCAGTAACATGCAAAAGTTGCATTTTGTTCAACGTAGAAAGTATTTTAGAATTCCCTCATTGGTAAAGTGTCTCTGTTTGATTGAATACTCTACTATACATACTGTATAGGCTGTATAGATATAGTACGTAGTATGGATTTAGGACACACTGCATGTCTTTGAAAACAGGATTTCTGTCTTCCAGCTGAGATAACCCTGATTACATCATCAGGTTCCTCCAGAACACAGAGGACAACATACAGCTGTTTTTGCAGGCTAACTAGTACTAACCACGACTGGTGAAACTGACTCAGTAAAACATATTCATAGATAGGAAGAGGCTTACTGTATCTTTACATCTTTTTATGGATGTTTTAATAGAGTTTGAAATACATTTCACATGAAGGACACCATTAGAGGAGTGATGAGCTACAGGAGTGTACATAGTAATGTTGATCTGACACACCTTTTTAATAAACAGTTGTCTTGAGTAGAATAAAGGACTTGGTCTGACTTCTGTTAAACTCGCTGTTCCAGGTGTAATGAACAACAGTTAAACGCCTCAACTGTTAGATCCCCACTGAAAGCCCTGCACATCTGAGTATAAAGTGCAAAGGAGTTGTGCTAGAAAGAAATTTAGTGAGAAAGTTAACTTGTCTGCTTTTTACTACTGCTGGGAGTCTTGCTCAGGTAACATCATATACATGTAGGGGCATAAATGAGCACATGTGAGCAGTATATTACAGTTTATACAAGTTCCCTGCTTTAACCAACATTAATTTTTTGAACTTTTGAAAATATGAGCGACATCTGTGACGCAGCTCTTCAGCAGCAAGTGTCCTGCCAACCCCGGTATGTGATAGATGCTCCTGCCCTGATCTCTGTCTTGAAGGAGGGGGATAACACAAAATAGGTTGTGTCAGCTATTGACAGCAGCACTCGTTTAACGTTTACAAGAGTAAGCCTTTCACTGTACGTGTCAGTCTGTATGTCTAGTGTATCCACTGAAACATAAAAATCACCAAAACGTGTGATTGGAGTTACGTCGAATTGTATACTGTCATAAGCGCTTTAAAGGTGTCAACTAAAATATCATGACATAACGAGAAATAAATTAAGAACTACTACGAGTAAGGATTAAAGATTAAAGAATGATTCGGCCTCATCAGTAATAAAGTTTTCTTAAATGAAAAAGAAGTAAAAACAAAAACAAAAAAAACAGCTACATCATGTCATGTACAAAAGGAACTACAATACATATGTCATGTGATCTAAATCAAATATTGATTGTAAACTGCTACAGCTAAAACAAACCAAATTCAACAGCAATAACACACGTACCCTTCTTTTTCTGTCCACTGTTGAGTCACATTTCAATGCTGTTCATAAAAAGCTTGAAATTTGTTCAAATCATCTCAAAGTATAATATACAGGCTGATTCTGGGAACACGTTTGCATCATTTTCAATGCAGTGGTGAAAATCTGGCTTTTTATCATTTCTGTTTCTACTGCTGCGTCTTTTGTTTAGATCCGTATCCTGAGGCTGTTTTTCAGCATGTCCGAGTCATCTAGAATCAAGCCAGCGCCCTCCTGTGCCAAGAAGGTTAAAAACCAGACACTTTGTGTGTATGGGGCCACAGTGAACAGGTTTACATTACAGCCAAAGGCACCATTAATAGAATGACTTCACCCACATAAGGCTTATTTAGAATTGTTCTACTTGAAATGACCTCATGTAGAGACCCACTTTAAAGTAATCCTTTCACCTGACAAGAACTTTTAAAATGTTTAAGGTTGACTTCATGAGAAGGTGTTCAGAAGATGTGACTGGCTCTGGTTTAGAGAAGAGGACACTGGCTGTCATATCGAAATACAATACGCATGTTTCAGCATAAATGTAAAACACCATGGATTAAAATTACAAAAAAAAATACATTTTTTTTCCTATGGAGGTTTACATGACAAGAAATATAGATGCCATCATTACAATAGATGGTACAGAAGCATGAGGCTGAAGATGTTATGTGTGTGAGGTTTAGGAGACGACGCAGCCCGTGTCCTTCTGAGGCTTCAGATCAGGCTCCTTCATCGGTCTCACCTCCTCCTCCTTGGGTTTGGCCTGGAGTTAAAGCAACAATAACACGGCTATGAAACAACACGGCCTCAGATACAGATGCAAACTGTAAAATTTGTTTACGAACAAAAAGTAAAGATAAACTTTGAGGTGAGCGGCCGTACCTTGTCATTTTTGGCTCCCTTGGTCAGGTCAAAGGTGGCATAGACTTCGGCAGAGCACTGCTCGCTGAGAGGCGGCAGCTCGAAAGGGATTGGCTCAGCCAGGCCGTAACTCGCCTTCAACTCCAGCAGGGGCGGCTCAGTCGGGACCTTGTGGAAGTATCTGAGGAAATATATCCAAAGTTGCAGTTCAAGAGGGGAAAGACAATTAAACACACACAAACACACAACTTAAAAAGGTATTGACAGCCGCTAACCACTATATACTGTTGTACAGATGTGTCGATTGTTGTTGTTGTTGACTCTGATCATAGATTAAATCACAAGTAGTTCCAAACAAGCAATGTGATTGGTCAACATTTAGAACGCGCTCCAATCAGCATGACAACACACCTGACTCATCACTAAAGATATTAACTTTAATAAAAGAATACATCTGAATTTCAGTTTCTGCTTTCTTTAATGAATATTCTGCATTTTATAGAGCTGTTAACCTGCCTCATTAATGCAGTGAAGTAATCAAGTGTCTCTTGTATGTCGGAGCACGTCAGAGATCAGAACAGTTTAGTGAGCGTAGAGAAAATGTTTTTGAAGGACTAAAGGTCAACTAATATGGACTGAAGCTGAATATTTCATTAAATTAAAAAAGTTGTTATTATTAGAAATGATTCCATCAATCTTTTTGTCAATACATTTTGACTTTTGAGCGTTGCTCAATAAAGCTCTGGAATTATTGTATAATGAATAACAGAACGGAAACGGCGCACAGAATGTATAGAAATATAAACATCTTTTGATTATATTTTTCCATTTAAGTTGGTTATTGTTGTATAATTGCAATATTACACTGAAGGGTGAGCTTTACTTTATTATTGGCACTTCAGTAACACTTAGGGACATCCTGACCACATCACTGTCATGCCAATAATGACGTTAAAGCACACCCTCTCGTGTAATACTGCTTAAATATGATTTGTTGAGAAGCTGTCTCAGACATTGTTGCTATTAATGCGGCTAAATGAGTATAAATGTGTGGATTTTCTTGCACATCTGAACTGGTGTAAATACATGAATGCCTCCACTAAAATATGTTTGTCTGTAGATGAAGTGTAGATGTTTCCACCCAAGAATTACAGTGTTTGTGTAATAACACTCGCGTACACGCCTCCCTCGATTGACTCACATGAAGCCATTTTCCCTCTGGCACTTCTCCAGCGTGTTTTTAATGACACCGCCCAGTTTGAGGAAGAACAGCTGCTCCGACGGTTTCGCTGTGGTGCCTGGGCCTTTGGTCTGACGGTATTCTTTACACTGCTCCTCGGCACAAGAGTAACCTAAACAGAGAAGTGTTTGTGTTAACGTTAAAGCAAATCCAAGCAGCGAAGAGAGAAAAAAGAAAAACTTTGCAAAACTATTTCACAATGATATGGGTCCAAAAGAATTTGTGCAGCAACACACAGGAAACAAACATACAGGAAACACCTGTGTCATGACCTATATGCAAATAATTCATCATGCTTCAACTATATGCTACTGAACCCAAGAGAGCATTTCATATGTAGCTATTCTCTCTTCATAGATACATGTTGTATGAGGCTAGTTTACAGAAACACACTAGTGTACGTCACATGAACTTCAAAATCAGTCAATCCAAAAGAGGAAGTACTTGTGTTTACTGACAAAGACTTTGACAAAGGCAAAGAAGGGAACATATAGTTTAAAGTACAAATACACTAACACAGTATGTGGTGAAAAAACACAGATGAAACAAGCATTAAATCAAAGACACAGATATACGTACACTTCTCTGCCTCCTGGAGAGCTCTTATAGCCTCACCACACTTGTCATTCGCCAGCAGTGTCTGTCCATGATAGCAGTACGCCTGCAAAACACATTTTAGGATAAACGGAAGTCTGATTTGTCATTCTTCTTTTGTCTTTGTGAAGGAAAAATGCCATGGATAAACTTGAACTTACATAAGCGATGTAAAAGTGCTGCTTCAGCAGAAAATACTTCCTCCACTTGCTACTGCACTCTGGCTCCAAGGTGTTCAGTGTGTAGTCTGCAGACAGAAACACTGGCCTTAAATAGCCTGTTTTGGAATGCTTCAGAAAACATATTTCATCTCATGCGTTAATGTGGGTGTTGGCAACGTGTTTGGATCCATCTTTGATTCGGCTAAATTGTGGGAAACGAAACATTTTGATCTGCAAAGGCACTGCAGCAGACCAAAAGATGCACCGAGCGTGTGAGGATACTCTCAAGGAAAATAACTACAGCACTTCAAACACAACATGACTCAGAAATATTTCTGTTATTTTCTTTAGCTTTATGCTAAGGTCATGAAATGAGATTGTTGCTGCTGGGCGTGTGTGGAATGCCATTCAAAAGTTGCAGTCTTGCGTGTTAAATGTAGTACTGTTCAATTTGTTTAGAATGCAGTTGTACCTGTGCTTAATGCTGCTGTAGTGTTGTTAGTGGGTTTTTCCATGTAAAGCACGTTATGCAAAACAATGAAGTATTTCTAAGAAATCGAACTAGAATAGCTCTTGTATGTACTTTGTTGTAATGTGTGTACTGATAACAGCTTCCCATGTTAAGTTTGCACAGTGGCTCACACCCCTCCCAATTATTACACTATTTTACACAAGACAAACATAAAGAACTGTAGAACTTTAACAAATATGTTGAAAACCAAAAGTGTCAAAATACTGACTGGCTTTTTGATAGAAGTTTGCCGTCTCAAATGCCAGTGCTGCGATGAGTGTGGCGTTGTGCTTCAGTTCAATCGCTCTGGCAATTGTCACTAAAAACAAGAGGAAACGGTTATAAGTCAGAACAGTGCCTTACCAAAGTTCAATATTTTGTTATTTCATACAACCAGTATTTTTCAGACTGTTATTTCAGGTTTTGATAGGATCATCT
Source organism: Argyrosomus regius (assembly GCA_946959425.1). Lineage (NCBI taxonomy): Eukaryota > Metazoa > Chordata > Actinopteri > Sciaenidae > Argyrosomus > Argyrosomus regius. The sequence goes on from OX336885.1 coordinate 2,467,243, forward strand.
TCATCTGCCAGTATTGACACACACAGGCTTCAATGAACAAACATATAATAGACTACTGTCATCAATGTAAATCATACAGATATTAGAATAACCAGATATCAACCTTCATGTCAATGTATTTTTCCAAAATACACATCTGCAGCCAAACAATGTGCAGTTCAGACAATAAACAACATAGAACATTTTGTAGATTCCCAAAAAGTCAGCCGAATTTCAGATTAAAACTTCAACAGACTGTCATTATTAAGAAATAACACACACAGTGGTGATAGTTATACAGGGCTCTGTAATGGCCTGTGCAGTGTGCAGGCCTGGAGCTGCTTTACCTTCCTGCGCCTCTGCTTGGCACTGGATGATATATGCATCAATCACTCTAGCCTCCAGGTCACGGCCCTTTTCAGCCGGGGTGATGAGCCGAGGGATGTGGACCTCCTGTAACATGTCAGAGAACTGATTTATTATTTATCTGGGCCTTTCTCTGCTTTTGCTCTGTGTGTGCGAGTCTGTGTTAATCTGACTGAGGCATGTGTGCTGCAATTTAGTTTATGTACACCAAAGAAATGATACATGAAGATTTCTAATACTTAAGGAGAAGACTGGTCTTCAGATCTATCTCACCTTGAGGTTTTTGAAGATACCAGCAGCAACTTTCAGGCTTCGGTGAACATCTTTCGCTTCAGCCTCCGTTATGCTGTTGAAGAGGCAGACATGACAGTTATATATTTAGTTTGTGACGAAGCATTATGCAAGTTTAGAAATTTGAGGATTGATCACTTAAATGAACACAACAAAAGACAAAAAACACACATACTTTTCTTTCCCTGCTAATCTTGAGGCAAACTTGGTGTACCAGAGGGCTACATTGAAGGCCATGGAGACCAGTTCAAAGACTGCATCCTGCTGGGCACTGGGAGGAGAGCATGGAGAGATGGTGGGTTATACAGACAGGTATAAAGACACAAGTCAATGCTGAGATTAATTAAGTCTGTGAATGTCTTTGTGGTAAAAATGTAACAAGCTACACAGACAGGCTGGATAGGACATTAACACAGGACTAGGCCTAATAATATAGTAGCTAACACTGTGTGTGTGTCCTCTAGATCACCGCTCAAGCCGCGCGTAAAAACAAAGGACAGCAGACTTATTTTCTGTGTTTTTTATGTTTTCAGTCATCAGATCTGCCCAGAATTCTTCATCAAGTATTCATTAATACTCGCAGCACTCCATAATTCAAATATGAACAGAACATCTTTCACAGAGGTGCTTAATGGCCTCCTGGAAAGCACTTGAAATAGTTTACTTAGGCCCCCACTAAAACTGCAACCCACCCACTTAACAGTACCACCAACCATGAAAGCTAAACATACTGTGAGCCTGGAGGTATTCTGTCTGTGGTTATACCTTGGTATGTTTCCTTGTAAGGTGTCAGTCCACTTAAAGTTCTGGATGAACCTCATCTTGTTCTCCTGTGTAGTTCCATCCAAGGATGAGATGAAGCCTATTGTATCATAAACCAATATTTCAAAACAAGAGAAGCAGCTGGTTAGTTGCAAAATCAAAAATGCGATGTTAGCAGGCAAACAAGGAGAAACAATTTAGAATAACTCACAATATAAGTATGTAGACTTTTTTAAACAGTGTTTTTAGGTCATTACCAGCCAAGAACATGGTCATTGACCATTAACTGGCTTTTAATGTTAATGTCCCCTTTAATCTCCCCCTTAAGTATGTAAAAGGTTGTAAAAATTGTCTCATCTTACTCTGACAGTATCATAGGCAGCATATTTTCTATCTGTTTGTCCCAAATCACCAATGTGATGGTGACACTGACTGAAATATTCAAAGTGGAGACATTAAATGGAAATAATACAGATGTTTTGTGCACGCTTCTTTAAAATGTATCCTGTCTTATTTGGTATCTTACCATAAAATAACATATTTTAAATCATGTTGATGCAACACTGACTTATAATCAGGTGAATGGTGTCTCTGTCATTCCCACTCTCCACCCTGTATGACTGTTTCTGCATTATGTAACTTTGTGCTCCAAATCGGGAGAAATATGTCACACACCACCAACACCAAAAGTGTTTTCTGGTTTTCTATCTGACGTCCTCCAGCTGCTCTGCATCAACTCTCTGTGATTTACAGTTTCCTGTTGGACAGTAAAGTAAACTTCTGCCAACTGGAGCTGCCGTTAGCTGTAACATTACTGTGCAGACTGGGTGCTCAGAGCACTGGGGGAGTGATGGCATTTACACTGGTATCACAGGATCTTTCGACTGCCGGAAGAAGTTTTCAGGCCTGGGACAGAAGAGAATGCTGACAGAGAGAGTAGCGTTGATGTTGTGTCAAATCTAGGCCAGTTCGACAGCTTCTTTGAACATAAGTAATGGCAGAAACAAAGAGGGCGGCGAAGAGCGGAGGAAGCTATGAAAAGAAAAGGAGAGAGTGGCATGCAGGAGTAAATCTGGGACTGACTTTCAGTCGTTGGCAAGAGCTTTGTGAAATAAAAAATAAATACCAAATCTTACTAGAGGTGTCAAAAGCGTTGACACTCTGATACTAGTCAGAATGACACATCCACAATTAACTAAGTTATGTTGTGTGCTGTTTAAAATTCTGGTATTGTGACTTTGAGTCTTACATAAGGTCGCCTTATGACAGAGAGAAGACTAGATAAGTTTACATGTTTCCTGATGTGTAAACACACCTTGGAGGAGGGAGAAGTATGCATCTGTGGCATTTTTCATGATCTCAGGGCTGCAGGTGACATCAGTGAACATCTCCAGCAGCCTCGCCCTGGTTGTCCGCAGGTCACTGAATGCGTCACACAAACAAACACAAACAGCAATTAATCGATGACAATAAAATAAAACAGTTGAACATTCAGAGTTGGATTACATCCAACAAGCATTGTTTAAGGTAAAGAGGTGACTGAAACGGTAGCGTGCCATAGGACATGACATCATCATGCAAGCAGGTAAGAAGAGAGGACAGAAACAATGAGTCCCTGATCATGGTCACAGTCACAGTCCGATCTGATAACATTGTTCTCGGTGTATTAAGTGCAGATAAGACATACTTGCATATCTTATTAGCGGCGGGGCTCCCTGCTACTCCGTAGAAATTAAAAGACACGGGCGCTGTAGCCTTCAGAGGGTTTCTGTGAAACCAATGTGCCATCCTGTGGATGAGGACACACCTAAAGAGAGAAAAGCGGACAATGAATGAGACAGTGGAGTGGGTCACCTTACAAACAGCTGATACATTTTAGCGAAGTATTAAGTAGACATCATCAGCTAGCATATGTGTCATTGTGGCTAACGTCATTTTAACGATAGGATAGCGGCCGTGTTAGCACACTGACAGGACACCATTCACCCTTTACTGTAGTTAACATACTGAAAAAACAATACAAATACTATGAGGTTACTTTGGGCTGGTATGAATTGTGTTATTAATTATTATTTGTTTTCTGTTGTAAACAAAAGTCCATTACGTAAGCGACGGTGAGCAAACAGCTAACGGCTAACACAGGCTACATCCAGAAACATGATTAATTAAAAGGACGTGACGGCTGACTTATTACACGGCTGGATAAATGGACTGAAATCGTTTAAATGGTGTGTGAATGTGAATGTTTACCTGTCGTCTCGCTGCTGTAGAGATAGATGTGAGCTTTGATACGAGTCCTTTAGGAAAGTCTGACACTAACAACTTACTTCCGGAAATAAACACTGAGAAGCAGCTGACCAATGAGAGTGCACTGTTCGATCACATGACGTGAGCCTGGAAAATAGCTCATATTTCCGCTCAGCATCTGTTATGCTGTCAGATCGGTTCAGCAGCTTCACACAGATGATCAACAGCTGTCACATCATCATCATCATCATCATCATCATCATCATCATGATTGTCTGCCTGGAAATAAGGTTTAGTCTGTCTGCCTGGTTCTTTTGGTATTCCTATATTTGACATAACTCATTAAGTAAGCCTTTAATAGACTAACACATGACACTGACGTTTTATTAATGTTTAATTAATCGTGTTGAGTTTATGAGCTGCAGCTGTTGACTTTTAGAAGAATGTCCCTGGAAGACTGCTGAACAAATTCAGACTCACTTTCAATTACAGAAAATTTCCATCCATTTGAATTACATGGTCTTAATATAAATTCACTAACAAACTTAATGTGAAGCAAGTAATAAGATTTATGTAACAAATAAACTAATAAACTCAAAATGACTGCATTCATTTTCACTGTTGGGTTTGGCTTTATTAATATTGAATGCATAAACCTGGCTACTACTACACTACTGTGTAGTGGAATCACATTGAGTTTATTAGTACTATGACATAAATCTTATTATTTGCTTCACATTAAGTTTATTAGTTAATTTATATTAAACCTATGTAATTTCTATGTAATTGAAATGCATAAGTCCTGCATTTTGGCCAAAAAAAACTTTTGAGTGCAGACTGTATGTCAAGTTTATTTGTCGTGTAGTGACCAAAATCCTCCAGGGTGCTATCAGAATTAGCTGGAAATGAAATTAATTTACACAAAATTATTATTTTTTAAATAAGAAGAAAAAAAGAGTGTTAGACTTAAGTGTTAGTAGGGATGAGACAAACAATGAAAATTCAGTCTTTTATTTTTTCTCCACATTTGGCAAACATTGGGCTATTTCAAGTGATAATCACAAAGAAACCAAAAAAAAAAAAAAAAAAAAAAAAACATTGGTCATCTCACCAACCCAGGAATCATCAAAACAACCCTCATACGTCAAAGAAAGTCCACTTTACAAAGTTCATCTTTGTGTTTTCGGCCATGTTTGCCATGTTCATAAAGAACTGATTGTACTTTTCAACATAACATAAAAGATAATTGATTCATTATCACATTTATTTCATATTTCTCGACTAGGAATCTCCACAAAGCGCCCCGAGGTGCACAGACATCAGGTTAAACCACTTATCTGCAGAGCTGCTCTCTCGCCTGCAGTGGTGCGATAATTTTACTGCACGGTGAAGATTTGTGTGAAATTAGAATTCACATTTCATTTTCCCTCAATGTCTTGTGAATAAAGACACAGCCAAAAGAAAAATATATCTATCAGGAGGACTACAAGTCCCCAGCATTGACAAATGCATGTAAGTACTTAATCAGTGCACCTTTAAAAATCTCTTTAAAAATAAGTGTAGGCACAAAGGAACAATCAGAATCAGGCACTTTTGGTCAGCTTTAAGGCAAAAATCAACACGCTTGTGTCCGTTTTTTCAGTTTAACACTGTAATAAAGGCACTAACTATCAAATGAATGCCAGAATGCAATTCATTCTGTTTTCACTTTGTTATATCCCACAATAAATTCTAACAAAGAAGGTGCAAATATAGACATGCAGAATCACAGATGAGCCTGGTGTTTACAGAACAAAAAAAACTCGAACAAAACTCCAAAAGGTCACTTTTTGCCCATCAAAAAGCAAATATACAGTCCAAAAAAAAATCAATATCAGACCAGCTCTCACTGTTGCAACCAGGGATCAATACAGTGGGGAGAAGGAGACTGATTAAGTGAGTGGTGTCAGGAGACCTCACCTTAAAAAGAAACAGACCCCTGGTTATAACAGACAGACACTGAAGGTTACATTCAGTAACACGAATTCCATTATGAAGTCTGTACAGTACATGTGCCTTTTTGTCGTTGCACTCCGTACCATAGAAAAAAAAGCACACATAAAGAAAAAATACAACTGAATGGTTCATAAAAGCAACGCACGACAAAAATTCACCACAAACTAACACAGTGAGCATCCTGTGTAGGATTCTGTGCAGTGTTGAAATATATTTGCATTTTCGTGTATGCACATACACACAATATTTCCCCATCACTGTGCAATAAATCTAATCTAATGTTTTGGCTTGTGAGACACCCAGAGATAAACAAACCTGGAGGCATGAAATTGAACTGCATGAGTGAGCTTGAATGAACGCAACAAAAACATCAAAAGTCTTTGGCAACTGTGCAGCTTTGGTGATTAAAAGTAAAAGATTAGAAGATAAGTTGAAGTTTGGCTGTGTACATGCAACATGCCTGGGCTTGATTTGGTCCTACTATGCCGAAGACCTCGCTGGAAGACAACATAAACACACTTGAAGTGAAAACGCAGCCCACTGCAGCCTCTGAAACCCTGAAAAGTTGTGTGTGAATGGCACATCTGCAAAATACCAGCGTTTTACCCATGTTACTTAGAGAAAAGCTACAGTTCAAAGACGTTTGGCATAGTTCTTGCATAGAATATGGTCTCGGACATCTCCCCATCCTCCATTCTTCATGTGTGCCTTGTGCTCCACTGGTTCAGCACCATTAAGAGCAAGAGATGCAGGAAATAGGCCGTCCTTTGCTGCTTGAAGACTCTCCTCGACCCTCTGTGAGGCCCATTCTGGCCTGCATTTCTCCTTTTGGTGAAGACCACAGTCCCCTGTGTGGAGAACCCTGGAGCCCTGTGCCACGAGCACTTTGATGGGCTTTGATATGCAGGCTCCAGAGAGGTGCTGCAGAGTCCAGTCCCAGTTGTAGTCGTCATAGGTGCAGAATTCGTCGTTGCAGCCCATCAGTTTGTAATACACCTCCCTGGAGATAGCCATGCCTATGTTGTGTTTAGTGGACATCCACCCAGTGGTTAACACCTTATTGGACAGTCTGGTAAAATCACTCAGGCCATCGTGGTTACCCAAAGCCAGCATGTCACAATCTGGGCAGCTGCTCTTCTTGAACTCTATCATTGATTTATAGAAATGGAAAAAGTCAGGTAAGATGTAGTTGTCCTCCTCCAGAAAGATTACAAAGCCGCTGTAGCCCTGCATCGCCTGCACTCGCTCCCAGACAAAGTGCAACTTCCACCACCAGTGGTGTTTGGTTTGAGTGATGAAGGCCTCCCTGTAGTGTCCATAGGAGTCAGGGTGTTCTGCGTTGAGGCATCCTGTTTTCAGAGCGTCGGCCTTGGATATGTCTCGAGGGCAGTCTCGTGGATCCTGTCCAGGAAACTCACTGGGATACAGCTGAGAGCTGAAGGGGAAATAAATTTGCAGCACTTTGCAGAAAGTTATCCCTTGCACGATGGCGTTTATATCCTCTGAAAAATAGTCATGGCTAAAGATGAGGAGGAAGCTGTGGACCTCTGCAGCTTTCTCCAGCGACTTGATGAGCAGTCTGAGGTATTCAGGCCTGTTGTGGACCTGCACAACCAGCACCAGTTGAGGCTCGCCTGGAAACTTGTTCGCATTGTGCACACACTGTTTGTAATTGGCACTGTAAACAGACTGAGTCAATTCTGGCAGTGAACCAAAGTTAAACTTCACCATTTCACCAGAATGTCCACGTACCGAAATGATATTATTATCATTATTATGTCCACTTGTGTCATTATCAGACAATAATAACACACGTGTTGAAAAGAGAAGAGTCACAACTACAAAGGAAACACCCAACAGAGCGAGCAGGTTCTTCTTGAGCAGCCGAAACCTCATTTTCTCTAAATAAAAAACAGACTTTGGACTACAACAGCAATGGCTCTCATTCACCTTATCGCGAGCGTCTTCATTGTAAACTTGTTTGGAAACGCGGGTTCCTCGCGCCGGTAAAAACTTCTTGTTATAAGCAGCCCGACGTCGCGTGACGTGCGTCTCAAAGTGTCAAACGTTTCGTGATGTCCGCGTTTCCTCTCGCGGCACTGCTTCCACTTGAAAACCGTGTCATTTGTCGCTTCGGTCGTTCGTTCTCGCCACCTGTGGAAAAAGTAGAAAGCTGCGTGAGCGCATTACAGTCAGCTGTGTGTTAGTTTAGCGTTAAAACAAGTTAACGCGCCGCGGTTAGCTTCGTTTCACTTACCCCCAAACTAGGTGTAATGTGTCAACACGCTCGCACCAGGAAGAGGATGATGGGACCGTGAAACATCTTGGCTACAACTTATTGACTGCTGACGTGTACAACTCAACCAACGGGGGCAGAGACCGAGCTCCTGCTCGACGAATCACTGTCCTACCTATGGTTGTGTAATACGAGGAGGAAATGTAAATCAGGCTCCATTTGAATACTGAACAGTATGGCAAGAAAATGTATGTTATTGTTCTATTTCGTTTATTTGCAAAAGGTCATATGTACACAGAGATACACCAGAACATTTGCACAACAGAACAGAAACATAACGTTACTGTCCTCATGTCCTACTTAAAATCATACCTGGATAATACTGCACAAACTCTAATGTTGTGAAAACTAGAGCCTTTTGTAACGAATTAGAGTTTTTATTTATATAATTTCATTTTGTTTTTTTACCTTTTATTTTATTTCTTTATATATATATATATATATACAGTATATGGGGGGGGGGTATATATCTGTGCACTACTTCAAGCATGCATGCATGCCCTGTTACTGTTGGAATGGTGCACCTGTTTGTGTAAATAAAGTTTTAAAAAAGAATAGTGCACTATGGAACTTTCTGAGTGTTCTTAATAAAGATATTATTATATTGTTATTAGTAGTAGTAGTAGAAAAATCTCTTAATTACTTTACTGCAATACCCTAACATAGTATGTGGCATTAATAGATTTTCAGTTTTGGCCCACGGCCGAGAGTTTCTGAAAGAATCCTGGACTTTATCAGCTTAAACAGGACCTGCTCAGTGCTCAGGGGCGAGATTGTCCCCCCCCCCCCTAACCTTTAGGTTCACTGTTCAGGTTTGACTGGTTCAATTGGAATCTGTTTTGTTAGAAAATCTCACCCCAAACGCACAACAAAAAGGGCGTGGAGTGTAATACCTGAAACTACAAGAGTGGAAAACTTGATACTCTTCATAGGAGGGGACTTTTACAACAGGGCATGGAACCAGAGACACTGCCTGGGACTGGTGTCATATACTGGGGCAGTATTAAATAGGACAGTGCTGTGTTGGAGAATACCTGTGATATTTGATAAGCCTCAAATTCAGATAGTCAAATGGTTTCTTTAATAACTAGAGGGTGGTAGGAGTGTCAGATGCAGATACATCTCTTTATCCAGTGATATCAGTACACATCATGATATGGTATGTTTTGTGGAAAATCAAATGAAAAAACTGCTCATGATTAAAATGACTCCAGTGAACTAAATATGTGACATATTTATTAGACAAATGCAAGTCTTATACAAATATTTCCAATAAATCACCTCTTCATTATACAATGTCCCATCACAACCTCAGATATTATACTTCTGTGTGACCCACATGATTATCTCACGACATACAGTCTCTGGTCCTAACCCTAGATATGTAATGTCTCCCATGGCAACAGGGATTACTTTCCACTCTTTTATGACCGATTGAAAAACACTTAGTGCATTGCGTCACCAGCATAGTTTCTTCTTCAAGCTAAAGATAGATAGAGAGGGCGAAACAAGGTTGTTGCAAATTGCAACTACACCTCTAGATATCACTTAATGCTAAACACTGCTGCTTAAAATGATTTTAAATCCGGCTGATTAAAAAAAAGAAAACTCAAAATTAAAATCATTATTACTTATTACATATTACTCATCACTCATCACTCATCACTCATTAAAGGATTCAATAAAGGAAGTTTTTCCTCATCACCTCTCTAAATAATATTATAAAGAGTACGGTATAGAAAGTGGAAAGTGTCATGAGATAATATAAATACAATTTAGTTGAAAAATTAATTAATATTATCAAAGTAAAATATAAAAACTTAATAATGCACTACACTAAATTACTAAAGCGTTATTAACAATATTTCCAAGTTACTTCATCACATAAAATGTGATCTGTAAGTACTATTTTATTTTATTTTCTCAGTCACATGTCTGTCACATGACTGTCAGTGACTGTCTGTGAATGGGAAGCTTGAATCCAGCAGTTCATACATATCAATGATCCATTTCCCCCTTGAGGCAATAAAAAGAATACAAACAAGCGGCTTGTTATTAAGTGTGACATTTTCTCTTTATAATCCACCACAGGCCGTTGCGCTCCACTCATGGTTAATGAAGGACCATCTCTATGGGCCTGTTGTTTATGAGGCTGCTGGATCACTTCCTCCAGACAACACAAACAGACCCACTGAGATAAACTGTCATACTGACTGTAATAATTTAACACTGAAATCATGTGGTCTGAATTGTGGTGCAGGGAATTTCTACTTCTACTTCCAGTGAAAGGGCAATACAGTGCCATACTGTACATCCATGTATGGAAATTGAAATTGTTAAGTATCTAAAGAGACTTTCCATGTGGTACAAAAGTCCCCAAAAAACCTTTACCATTTCATAATTCTAATCAAAATGTAATTAAACTAAATAGAGAGGTATTGCATTGTATCCTGTGTTGTGCCATTGTACGTCTTCATCTTTCATATAAACTACAAATAGACTTAACATGTCATTTAAATTGCAAATCATGAGCTCAAGTTGCAGAGCAAACTGAGGCCTCCCTGTGGTTGATCAGCAGCAAAGCAGATAAATAAACTGTGTGGTTTACTCAAAGAGCAACAAAAACAAGTGAGTAATGGTGGTCAGATTCACCTGGGTAACAGCTTTATAGTTGTGATCTTGTATTTATTGAATACATTTATTTTTCCTAATATGCTCACAGGGGCTGCAGTCCATCCCAGCATGCACTAGTTAAAAGCAGAAACAACTCTTAATGAATCATTTCTCAGGTCCCATTGTTTCAGAATAATCAACCGGAAAAAGAACATAAAACTTTAAATTCTCGAGAAGGTCACCCAAAAGAATACAATTTGAAACTAATTATAAGGAAAACAGAAACAAACTTCCTGCCATGATACAGCCATGGGGATTTTGTAATCCCCAATCTGTATCTCCATGTTTCCTGTCTGCCTTTCTATAATAAACATGTAAAGACAGAAATGCCTCCAAAATATTATCTAAAAAAGCAGACTTTATTAAATTAAATCTAAATCTTAAACAACGCTACTAATAAGTGTACACACACACACACACAGAAGTAGGTGACGTCTGTGGAGTCTCATGGGAACATGCATGATTGGTTTATGTTTGGCAGATTAGGCTGTGTATCTGCACTGTATATCATAAATTCCGACAAAGTTTGTTTGAGTGTCTTGCACTGTGTGACGTGTGAGAGAAAGAGTTTTAGAGTTTCAGAACAGTTTGCTCATGAGAAAGGTCTAATGTAAAGTTCAACCTCTCTGGGGTCTAAACATAAATATTGTCATTATGTAGGATAACATTCAGCAGATTTCTTTGTCTCTCAGTTTTTAACAAACAAAAGGAATATATTTTTAAATATATATTTGTGGGCAAACTCACAGCAAGACGGTGCCCAGTTCGAACCCCGCCTGGGGCCTTCCTGTGTGGAGTCTGCATGCTTTCCTCATGTCATGTCGTGGGTACACATCCTCCTTGTCCAAAGATATGTCCAGATCTGCAGGTAACCAATGACACTAAATAGGTATGAATGTGAGCGGGAATAATTGTTTGTCTCTGTGTGTCAGTCCTGTAATGAACTTGTGACTTGCCCACCTCTCACCCACTACACTGATAAGGATAAGCAGTTACAGAAAATGGATGGATGGTCATATATTTGTTCAGGCATAGCTCATATTAGACTTAGACTTAGACTTAGACTTAGACTTAGACTTTATTGATCCCTTTGGGATGACTCCCCCATATATGTTTCCATATATGGTGTAATAACATGTATTTAATGTAATAAGGTGTTTTTTTTTGTATTCTGTCACCTTTATCAAAAGTCTAGTTTGTAGCAACAGGAAGAGTAACTTTTCTACTTAGAACATAGAACAGAAAAAATACATTTAAAAGGGAAAATGCATTGACTTTGTATTATTATTATTATTATTAGTAGTAGTAGTAGTATTATACTAAACTATGCTAAACTACTCTGATAAGAAAAAGAAGTGGATCAAGGTTCCTCGTGCATGGAGAGGCAACAATACACAACACAAGCATTTAATTTGGGCTGCAGGCCCACTTTGTGATATTCCATTGAAGCCTACTGCAGTCCTAAATGGTCCAGAATTAATAGAGATCTGTAAATCTGTTTCTTTTATTCTGTGGGATAAAATATGACTTCCAGTCAGGTTGTTACTATTCCTGCAGTTCCCAGGCTTTAGTTCTACCAAGGCAGCCCAGTCCCATCCTCATGTCCTGTGACAAGCCCCTTGTGTAGCATCAACAGCTCTCTGAGTCTCAGCCAGGAAACTTCCCAGAGTTCTTTGCCTTCCACTTTCTCAGACACACAAGACCGACTCTGAACTATGAATTTGCTCCATTGTATTTTGTTTCACCTGATTTATACAATGACTATTTGCCTCTTTGGACTTTCTGCACAGATTCCAGCTAAATGAAATACTGTCTCAGAAATGATACTTGGTTTCTGTTTTTTGCATCTTTGAATAAACTTAGTCCTCAGCTGTGGCCTATGATGGGAGTGGAGTGTTGAGACTGCCATGGTTGAGGGAGCCTGCAACACATGCACAGAGGCAATCCATGGACACAAAAATGTCTTTATAAGGCCACTTCCCACACTATTCAAGGTTATGTGCAGATGTTGATTTCCATTCTTTGAGTTTCTACAAAGTGTACTGTCTTTATGGCCTTGTTGGGAGACAAAGGTCCTGGGCCAAAATTATCATTCCTCATGTTTTGTTCATGTTTGTATCTTTTATTTTTCATGTGGCAGTTCCTGTTTTTCTGTGTGGATGTGATTAATGTCTCCACCCCCCCCTTTAAAGAGGGAGTTCAAGGCACAGAGTGTCCTTGATTATGCCATCTGACATAATATGTTCTTGGTTATTTTTCTGTTAGAGCCAAGGTTGGAACTAAAAAACAATTGCTTGTGTGCCTTTACGTACTAGCAATTGTGCTTCTAATTCTTTGAGCCTCTCTTAAAGCCTCTTAAAGTTTTGACTGTGGTGTATCACATCTATGACATATCAGAAAATAGCATAAATGTAAAAAGCATGTGCAACAAAGTTTACAACAAAAGTTTACAAACATTTACAACATTTAAGAATCACACTTACTAGGGAAATGTTGTAGATTTTACTCAACTTAAAGGTCCAGTGTGTAAAATTTGAAATGAAATATTTCATTAGTGTATACTCACCTGAAAATAAGAATCATTACTTTTCTCTTATCTTAGAATGGGACTCTTATGTCTATAGACACTACAGGTCATGGAGTCGGCCTTGATGAACTAGCCCAGAACAGACATATATATGGCTCGAGATAGGGCCTTTAGTGTTTTTCATACATTTCGTGGCCACTGTAGTTTCATCTTCACGCTAGGAGAGGGTGAAACGAGAAGGTTGCAATCTGTTAATACACCAGTAGATGCCACTAAATCCTACACACAGCTCCTTTAACTAGATGGTTGTTTTAGATGCTTTGTGGTTTGAAGATAATGATTTATGTTCATCAAAGTTCATCAAATATAATATTACCATCCATGTAATAGTCAGACTGGAACAGCTTCTTTAATGCTGCTTCCATTTTTACCATCAAACCATCAAATCTCTGAAAAGGGTCATCTTTACCAGTATGAGCTTTACCCTGGCTGACTGGACATCTGCTCTGGTAGAAGTTGACAAATGGAATTAAGTTATATAACCAAACTTACTGTGTTTCTCAAACTTTTTAAACCTCAGAAGATGTTCTTCAAGTACTGCCATTATGGACAATGTTAAAATACAGCAGAGTAGGCCAACTGTATTCAGCTTCGGGCAGTTTAAGCAGCAGGCAGGTTTATTCCTGATAGGATTATTTATTTTTGACTGTTGTTATAATGGCAATTTGTTGGAAAAGGATCCTTATTTTAAATTACATTTGAGTGATCTCACACTTCCCATGCTATTTTCACTTCAAATTGATTTGTATAATTTTTTTTTTTTTTTTGATTTATTTATTTTATTTCATAAAGTATTTCAGAGATTCCTTCATGTGCCACTAGAGGGAGAAGGCGTACCATTGGTAGTTCACGCACCGTAGTTTGAGAACCAGTGGTGTGATGTAAGGTTTATTAACTATGAAACTAAATGCTCTTGTTTATCTTTGAAAACAACTTTGTATGGAAATATATCACATCATCCATGAACTGAGGTTAGTTGTTGTTAGGGTTAGGGTTTAGCCTACTTTTAACATTGCATGCAACTAAAGAGAAAACTCAAACATAAACTGCATACTGCTGAAAAAGAGAACTAGAGTCTTTTTTCTCTTTCTCTGTCTAGCTCTACTGCAAGACTTTTCATGAAACCTCCATCCTTCATTGTGCTCCTTAAATGTTAATGAAGCTTTGTATCTTTCTATTTGTCTAAAACAGGAAATTGCTGTTCCTGTGGAGTTCGTTTGTCAGGATAAGCCAAGTCAGGGCTAAAGTCCAGGCAGATAAACACCATTAACTGATAAGGTGAGCATGAGTCAGACGCTCCAAATGCATGAGTCATAAAGTCAGTGCAGTTTTGTATCGTAGTCACTAGATGGTAGCAGTTCACTGCATAGCATTTCATGAGTCTTCTAGTTTTGGTCACAAAAATAGGACTTGTTGTAATACCCTGTATCTTAATAAACTTCATCAGTGTTAATATTGCTGTAATAGCTTAACTGACATGATTATTTCTAATGTGATGCGAGTTCTCATGTGTTTATATGTTTTTTGGTAAATGATATAAATAGGTTTTCAGTCTTTGTTGGCACATTTGGACACGTGGCTAGTCTGCAAACAGGACTGAAGGTCCCTTTGTGACTGTAATATTTTCCACACAACAGCTTTTTCCAATCTGAAATTTGGATCAGAGTTTCATCTGTCAGGCTCTCAACAAATATTACTCTTTGTGAGTTGCAACTGGCTGCATTTCAAGTAAAGAGTGTTAGGCAGAGAGCGGACGTTGCAGAGTTGCACAAAAACTTAAACTATGAAAATAAATATGCACAAACAACAGCAATGCTTATGCATCATCAATACATTTCTTCTTATCAACAGGTAGCCGTCTGTCTACATATTGTATGTTTGAAAAGTACACTATGTCCTCTAAGCAAAAAGAATGTGGAACTAATCTGAAGATGGCATCAGTGCTGTTACTCTCTCATGAAGCTTGGGAACGCGCTGCTTCAGACTTACATGCTATTGGAGAAGACATGTGGGATACAGAGCATTTCAGGGGGTTTTTTTTGAGTTTTTATTAAGAATAATTTGTGTATTCAGTCTAATTTTCCGTTTTGCTCTGTTGTTGTGTATTTCCCGCAGTACAATCCCCCGACAGGCCTTTGTATTGCACAGTAAAACTACATGGAGTTTGGTCATAGGTGTATACTGGGTTGTTGCACTTTTCCTGATATATTCCCTAAAACAAAAGAAAAAGTGTGTTTTTATTCAACCTGGGTTCAACTATCTGTCTTGTGTTTGGATGATGTATAACTTCATGTTCTACATTAATAACTAATGTCATCGTGTCACTGATATTCCAAGTAAAAGGGGGTGATTGCAGTGTTTTACTTAGTTCTAGTGATTTAATGAGTATCAGACCCAGCTGGTGATCCTCTTCACAGCCTGAAGACACACTGTGGATTGGATTTAATAGTAATTTAATATTGTACTTATTTAAGGGTGAGGAACTCAGCAGCATGGATGGATTACTAACTGGCCAACCAAAGTGAGTGGCCCAAATTGTCAGGGGGGTCTGTAGACCGGGCCTGTGTTTGACAGCTAAAGGATAGTGTGTGGGATTTAGTGGCTGTGATGATTAGGCTGATTTAGTATAGTAACAAAATGTAAACCTACCATGATGGCACCCGATGGTTTGTGGACAACCATTTTGAAGCCTCAGGTTTGTCATTATGGAGCCAGAAGTGACCATCCATATTTGGACAAGATCCTAGAACCAGTGGGTGAAGTACTGCAAGTTGGGCAGTGCTTTTCTTTTTATTACCTTGACTTTTCAATCAGGAAAAAATGGCAACCTGCCTGTTCACTGCCTTTAAATATTTTCCTAAAAACATTTGGGGTGAGAAATATTTAAAATTGGATTTTAAAAAATAAACATCAGTACAATATCTGTGCAGGCGTGGATCTGCTGTTGCAGAAAGCTTTGGACAGGAGCCAGACAGCCTCACTTTAACCTTAGTTTGAACAAAACACTGAAGATCTGGTACAGCAACTTAAAGTATGTTTCACCTGCAAAATGTCACTGAGATGCAAAATGACTAAAAAGTAACAGAAGAACTACAAAGAGAAACAAAGCAACTACAAAGGAATGCAAAATGACCACAGTGCAGGGGCCTTGCATTTGTAGGAGGGGTGGGGGGCTATTACATGTCTGTGCCCAGGGCCCCATATTCTCATAATCTGTCCATGCTCATAAGAGAATGGTTGAAATCAAAGCAGTATGGGCTAAGCTCCAAAAACGCTGTATCCCACAGTCTTTTGTTTCGCCTTCTCTGCCAGGTAAATGCCCAAAATCCTTTAAACTCAACAACCCCAGTTTGTGACACAGGCTTATGTTAAAAGTGTGTTGTCTCCAAACATAACCAACACAACCCTGATGACATCATCATTCTGAGACTTCAGAAAGCTCCCTTCTGAGCAACAGAAGACTTTATACAGGCTTCCCCTTTAGGTCACCCCTTGTCTTTGAAGTGAATGCCATGTTCATACTGTTCAAATCCTCCACATATCCATCTTTCCTTCAGCAATCCTGGGAGGTATGACGGCAGCACAGTTGAAAGCTATGTTAGAATTCACGTTTCATGGCTGTCTGTTACAATTTTTCATAAAAGTTTGGATAAAAATAATTTGAGTTGTATAAAAGAGGCAGCTGAAAATGCGCTCTTTAGACACACTGTTGTTTAGTGTTAAGAGGATTTGTTTCAAACCCTTGGATCAATGTATACTGGTGCTGTATCTAAACATGTTGACCAGTGCAAACAGCATTGCTCTGCAGGGAGGTCCCCACATCTGGATGAACAAATGTGAAGGTCTCCTCTTACAGGCCACCCCAGAATGCCAAGTAATCATCATTAACTACTGTCAAATGCAGGACTTAAAGTTACAGTACACATCTTCCATCTCTGTACATAATTAAAGAGACATCCACCCTGTGTAATTGTCACAGTAAACAGTCAGTTAGTTGGTATTGGAGTAACGCCCAGGAGAACAAGATCCTGATATACAAGCTTCCTTCTGCTGCAGAAGAAAAGATACCCAGCTTACACAGAAAATAACCTTGAGACCAAAGAATGAAGAAATAACAGGATATGAGGGTGGAAATCTTTTTGGATTATATAATCTTGTTGCTCTGTGCACCTGAAATCAAAGCACATTGTCTCACCATGTCTGGAGCTGACTGTTTACTTTTACTCTTCGCGCACCACGCATGAACTCTACACTACACATTACTACACATAATGAAACAAATGTGAGAAACATAATGAAAAGCTAATATCACTCTTACTTGTTGAGTTTATAAGTACCGCATGTACTTTTTTACGTTACGTAATAAGTGCTTACATTTTTCGCAGCTTATCACATTATAGCACATATGTTCATCATGGTGCACCACCTCTACCATGGCTGACATATGGCTGATCTGCAGTATATGTTTATTAAAGGTGGGGTCAATCATACTGAAGAAAGAGTTGCTTGTTGAGTCTCATTCTCAGGTCATCCAATCCCGTCATAATGGAAAACAAAGTGGCTCGGAGCAGTATGACTGATGCAGGATGCTAACGCTAAAGTGACCATTAAAGATCTCAGTCCTACTATTAGCACAGGGCAGACAATGCATGCTTCGCCTTTATTATTTCTGAGGACTTCAATATTGCAACCTATGCACTGTGCTTTCAAAATGTCTCATGCACCACAATGGGACATAAAACTTTGGCTCACTCCTACACAAATGTGGCTGATGCCAGCAAAACCGCTACACTCCCCCAAATGACCATCTTTTACTGTTCCTGTGTCCCAAGTATAGCCCACTCATTAAATGTGTGTAACCCACAATGATGACATTATGATCTGGTTGAAGGGTGCTGACTCTGCTCTTTAGCACCAATTCCAACACAAATGAGTGTGTTTGCTGCCCATGCCACCACAGACTCTCAGATTAACATTAACTCATTGTCCCGGATCACATCAACAAGTGTGTGTACAGACTGACTACAGAAAAGCCAGTAAAAGTTTTTCCAAATCAGAAACCCTGGTTGAGGTTTGCCTTCTTTTCAAAGAACATGTCAGAGATGCAGCCTTCAAGTCTGGAGACCAGGAGGCTTACAGCTCAGCCAGGACCAATCTGAGGAGGGAAATCTCCCAGAATTAACAAATATACAAACAAGGATTGAAAATCATTTCAACTTCATGGACCCCTGACACATCAGGCAAGGCATACAGACTTCAAACTACAAAATCTGTGCCTCCATCAGTACTGCCTCCCTCCCTGACGGGCTCAGTTACTTCTACACTTGCTTCGACCAGGATACAAGGAGATCACCCTCAAAAGACACAAGGAAAAACCCAGCTCTTACGTCAGAATGCTGTTAACACTGTCCTTTTCAAGCTAATCAATAAATTCGCACATCCCTCTGCAATTTGACTTTGGACATTTGGACTCACAGTTTTCTAACTGTGTTAGAAAACTTCTCTTGACTCTCTGAACACTGGTGTTACTGGTGAACACTGCCCAATAGATAAACCAGCACCAAATTGCCCGATACTAAGAACATTTACTATAAAAGCTGCCTAAGCAAAATGATAAGCATCAGCAAGGGTGCATCATTACAGACTGAGGAAGAACTTCTTCTCTGAGGCTGTGACCCTGCTGATGTTTAGATACAGCGCTATGCACTGTTGGACTCACTACTGCACTGTATCACTACCTTTCAGATTTTCAATTTATAACATATTTGATACATTATACATACTTATACATATACATACAGATGTAGTAAACTGTGTATATATCATATGTATATACCTTCTACTATATAACACTGTATAATGCTGTAGTACTAATCTATCTTGGTTTAATTTAATGGCCAAGCATGCTAATCAGCTGGGAAACCAGTGAGGGATCTCTAACTGGTTTGCCAGGGAATGCTTCTCACTCATTACTACTGCCGGTACTTTCAGGGGAATTTCTGTGATCCATAATATTTTACATATATACTTTATACTATTTTATATACTGTACCTTTATTTGTTAAATTTTATATACTGCATTAGTATTATACTATTAATATACTGCTAGAAGAATACTAGCTGAAACAACTGCTAAATTAATCAATTATCTCATCTCTGGTTTCTATCATTATTAATTAGATATCCATGGATTTTGAACTTTGCTTAGTACTTGTGACACACTAATTATTGAGATGCAAGGGCTGTAGAATTGTTTAATTTAATTACATTTTATGACACTCAATAAACACATGCAGAATGTGCAGTTATGATACTGTGAGTTTCTGCACACAAGCAGATTGACATGATTAAAACCTTTCCAAACAAATCTTTTGATGAACATCCTGCTCACGCTCATATGCATAAACAGGTCGTCAAAGCTCATCAGCAGTGATAAGTTGATAAAGTTGATTTGTAAGCTGTGAAACAGATTGTTCCATATCTATAACTCTGCTCCAGCAACAGCAACAGCCACATTTGCTATTATTTTCTGAATTTTCCATTTGAGCAACGTAGTTAGTAGTAGGCACAGAAAAATTTCACTCTGTTACGCAACATTTCCAGTCACTGAAAAGATTTAACATCTATCACGAAATCTTCAGTGAGGCCTTGTGGTGATTCATTCATAGGTTTTGTTTATACAGCTGAGGAAAACATATTTCATCCTCCATACTTAAGTGATCCAATATGCACCAAATACAGCTGGTCACTGGAAAATTCAGCAGCCAGACACTCATACTCACCCAGGATGTAAATGTTAATTTTCATTAAAGCAACATTACGTAAGATTCAATATTTGCTGCAATTTGTTACCCAAGTTTCAGAGTGCAATAACATTGCGGTAAATGGACAGCAGTGCACATGCACATGCTAGCTATCTAACAGCAGCTACATATAGCTGCAGTTTATTTTACTGACCATCAGGAAACTCTGTAGATCACAGAGAGTTCAGGCAGAGCAGCTGGAGGACATTAGAGGGAAACCAGAGAACATTTTCTCTATAAAATATGATCCAAAATCACCAAAGTCAGTGAAACAGTTGGTGGTGTGCAACTTAGTGCTGTAAAGATAATGATAATCCCCCCTATTATAAGTCAGTGTAAAAGTAAACAGTCAGCTCCATGAAAGTGATATGACATAATGGGGCTTTAAATCATTGACTGAATAATAGAACATAGCCCAGAACGCGAACCGTGTTTTGTTAACAGTGCAGAGAGATTCAAGCAGATTTGATGAATTATTAAACATCCAACCAAGAAACTTTTCCAATAGGATTTATGGTCCAAAGGCTGTGTCCAGACAGAAAGCACACAAGACAGAAAGTGTTTGTTCTTATGTTCCACTCCATTATTACATTATGAAATTTAGATGTTTTAGTAGGATAGAGACATAGCCAGCGAAAAACAGGTCCAAAACTCAAACAATCTCAGCCCATTGTGAAAAATTATTTGGACACATTCCTGAATGCTTAAACAAAGCTGAGGTAAGATTTACTATTGTACACCACACACATGACAGACATTAAATGCTGTTTTCAGTCACCGTAATTTAACAATTGTTTCCACAAGTTAAAGAGGGATAAAAATCTGAAAATGAATCTGCCAGAATTGCCCAGAGACACTCAGAGGCAGGAGTAGAGGATTACATTATAGCAGCACTCCAGGGTTAAAGCAGAGGAGTTTCCCTGCTTTAACCCTGGAGGTACCTCTTTGTGATTACATCAGAAACATATTCCATCCCATCCCCAATCAACCATATATGGGGTTATGCTGAAACCCTGCCAGTAAATCGTGTGCTCTTGTCTATATCTAAAGGTGCAGACACTGCAGCTATTGTTTTACTAAAGAATAATTTTGTAATATGTAGTTGGTACTATTTTAAAGCTACACTAATCAATATTTTTGTATTTAGAATTGGTTAAATCATAATGTTTAATGTGAAAGGTGTAACTCATAGTGACAAACCCACAGGGAATTATCACCCACTTTTGTAGCTTCCCAGCTCTACAGAGATTTTTTGCGTCTTTTAGCTAATTGTTTTGGTTTTACTGCCCAAAACTCAGATTGTTGTGCTGCTCCCAAGTTCCCAAAAATAATAATAATGCTTTAAAGTATCAAAATATCAAGAGCAAAATGTACCTTTCTTCTGATAATTTGCACTCTCAGTGTGTTCCAAAATATTTAAACAAAATATAATTTTGATTAGATTTTAGATGGAGTATGACTTTAAAACTTTGCACATTTGTCACATACTTGTGGTTGTTGTAATTGTCAACAGTTGTTTGTGATTTTTAAGAGGATTTCTTCAAAGTAGTAAAATGCATTAAAAAAAAAAGTCTGGATTCATTTTTCTGTGTACATCATAAGTTGACATAGCAACCAGGGGAATAAAGATTAACAGCAACATTCTTGACCAGTCCCATTGGTTGAAACATCCCATTGTACACAATGTGAAAACATCCTTTGCGTGATGGCCTGAAGATTACCTCACCATGCTCAAAGCCACAATAGTGACGCTCAGCCCTTCTGGGGTTAAACGCAGCTGGTTGAGCTCAAAGAAAAACTGTGAGCTAAGCGCTAACATTGTGTGTGTGTGTGTGTGTGTGTGTGTGTGTGTGTGTGTGTGTGTGTGTGTGTGTGTGCGTGTGTGTGTGTGTGTGTAGCCCAAAAAGACAGAAAATGTGTGTGTTCTTGAATTTTTACACATTCGTGCTCTGAGATCCATTTCAATTGTGTCATTGACTATTTAGTCAATATCTGGATTAAAGAGGTTATTGTCAAAGGACTTTAGGTTTAAGGTTTAAGGTTTTTAATCTTGCGAATGTTGATGGAGAATACATGTTCTTTTCATGTTCTGTGTGGGCACATTGTTTTTCTGTGGATTTGTGTTTTCTGTGGGATGTTGGTGTTGTTTGGGTGGAGGTTTCGGATAAGCCCGCTGGGGTTTTCTGCTTCTTCCCTGCACTGCATTTTCTTTCTTGTCTTTTTGTTCCTTGTCATTTTTTGTATTTAAAGAAAAAACTGTGTATAAATAATCTGTTTAAGCGTTGTGGCTTGTGTTCAGTGTAAGTAGCATAACGTTTAGTTAGGGGAAAAGGGGTTAAAGGTACCATTTTTTGTAAACACACAAACAGAGTCATGGGAACATTCAGTGTTTCTCTCCAAAATCCATTGTATGTATTCTTGAGGCTCAGCTAACATGTTGGATGCATGGAACATCCTCATGAACACTTGCAAAGATCAGTTATATAAATTAAAATCTGTATTGTTTACATCTAGCAGTGTTGCCAGCTTACCCTTTGTGTGATGTAAGATCAATCATCTTTTTAAAAACCCTGGAATGTATTGTCATATTTTATGGTGTTAAGCTGATTTGGAGCCAGCCTTTTTGTTGACAGACCCCCAGAGATGTGATTGGCTGAGTGATTCAATCACATGACAGCCACCGTTACCCATCCCAACAACTTAAATACAATTTACAACTTTAGTTTAGTTTAGTTTAGTTTAGTTTAGTTTAGTTTAGTTTAGTTTAGTTTAGTTTAGTTCAGTTCAGTTTAGTTTAGGTGTTGAGCGCACCCTGACATTTTTAGCCGTAGACCCAGGCCCTGACATTCAAACTTCCGAGCTACCACTCTTCTTTCACTCTTCAGTTATTGCTAAAATTCTTAGTGTTTTAATTAGCACCAACTATGAATCAGTGGAATAATGTGAAGCCAAGGGGAGGCATAAGTATTGCATCTCCCATGTGTGAAGTTAGAGTTAAAGCATGCAGTAATTAAACTTGAAGGAAAACTCCACCCTTGGATGATGTTTAAAGGAAAATTCCACCAAGTCTACACATAAAGATCAGTTTACATGTCATAAACATTAACATACAGCCTGAAAGCAGTTTTATTGTGTCTTTTAGCACCCCAAGTGTTCATCATTCACTATTTTCATCACTTTGGTGAATTTTATATTTATTTAATAGATAGGCAAAACCACTGATATATTAGCACGATCTGCTCATCATTGAGTCCTGCTAAAGTTATCTTGCCTTGGGCATGGAGACTTCAAGTCTTCATAGTCTGTTTTAAAGCCTCTGAAAATGTGGCATGTACACACATATTTGAGCCACCTAAAACATCTACAGTTGAACAGCTGAAGTGCACACATTTAGAATAATATTTTCACTGCTTCATGTTGTCATCGGACAGGACTTTCAGACGGGGAACTGAAGCAGTTATCTCTGTCTTTTAGCTCTTTATACTGGCACCAGATCAGACTCCTTTGACAAAAACAATATTTTTTACCAGAATGTTTTCACAACTCACTCTGTGACTTAATGATTTATATCCACCAAGCCAGAGTTGGTGATTGTTGGAACAGAAGAAAGACGTTTTGATGAGTTTTGTTTGTTTCTGCTGTGTTTGAATGAAGTGTGTTTTACGATGCGTTAACATGGCGTTTAAGATAACAGTAGTTCAGTAAAAGACAGAAACTAGATTTAAGAAAGTGTACGGTTATATTTTTCTGTTTAAAAAGTGAGTTGATTTATTACACTGAACATAGTGAGTCGGTTTCTTTTGACTCTATGCCTTGAGGCAGATTGAGTGAGAGCAGAAAGATGTGGTTTTGTGGGATAACTGACGTGGATTTTTTTTATGGTTTGCAGATTCAATTGTGCAGTAAATGTCTGAGAATAACCACCGATTCAAACCCAATATCAGGAAAGTTTACTTTAAATCTGCATTAAAACTAATTCCTAAAACCTTTCAGATGCTCACTATTATGTACATAAATTACATAGTTAGAAGCCTAATGTGGATAAAGGTTTCCAGTGGTTTTAAAAAGTTTGAAAGATGCGTGCCTTTGCCAGGTGGGGAGAATCTAATAAAAGATCCTACTGAGGTGCATTGTGGGAATTGACAACAAGTGGAAAAACAGTGAGGATCAGAAAAAGAAAATCATGGGGCAAATGCAGGCCAAGGAGATCCGGACATGGAAACATGTACAGGGCGCCACGCACTGAGCTGCAGAGCCAGTTGTGCTGTGTGCCAGGGTCATGACATGGAGATGGTGAGAAGTAAGTGAAAGCAGATGAGAGCTCGCTAGTCATGCGAGAACGCCCTCGTGTGACACTTCAGCTTGTCTTTCATGCCAGGAAATGAGAGAGAGTGTGTATATTTGTGCATGCGTGTGCTCATTTGATTAGATGTTTTCCTCTGTGTGTGTGTGTGTGTGTGTGTGTGTGTGTGTGTGTGTGTGTGTGTGTGTGTGTGTGTGTGTGCATGTTGGTGTGAATGCAGAGATCAGCAGGGGAGTAGTTGTTGGTGGTAGGAGGATCTTTTCTCTTATCATAGAAGTTGTAAAAAAGTTGCTTCTGTCAACGCTAATATTAATTCCTTTTCATGCCAACAATCTTCTCTCTCTCAGCACATGAAGATAATTTCTTTGTACCCTTTTTGTCAAAAATAACACAAAGGACCTCACACATGCTGCTTCAGAGATTCCTCTAATCCCTAACTGATGAATTGTGAAACCAAAAAACTATGGATTTAGGGTCATTTCCAAGACTGTGTCAAAAACACCAAATGTTTTATTCAACCTGAGGATTTAGTTAGTTAGTTTTAGTTAGTGCCAAGAATATTCTGTGGAAATCATTGATAATGTGTGTAGAGGGGATTAGTTTAGGGGGAAAAACCTCCCTTCCAAATTCCTCTGTCCGACAGTAAAGGAAGACTGAGCTTGTAAACTTTGACTTCATTTTTAAATCTGTATCATAGTTACAATTGTACTACGTCTTCTAGGAGCTTGCAATCATTTGATCTTGATTTGGAAGGAGCAGAGCGTAAAGAGCAAGTCTGTAATGTCTATTAAATAGAAAGGTGTTTCTGTTATTATGAACCGCTCATACATGTATGTGGCCAAAATATTAGAAACACTTTAGAAAAGCACATAATGCCACCCAGTTTAACACTACTGCAAACTACAACCTCAATGGTAAACTTAATAGTTAGATTAATACCTCTCTGACAGTGTCAACAAAAACTGAAAAATGAAGAGCTTTGGAAAAGTAGAATTTAGGGAACCTTCAACATCTGCAGATATTAAAGACTGAATAGTGTGTTCCATTCTGCCATATTCTGTAAATAGAGACCCCTAAATCTGACTCAGTAGACCTTTAAGATTAGTTAAAACCCTTCATTTTTACTCTGGTTCACAAACTTAAAAATAAAACCTATTAAACTTCATTTGACTTATGAAAATTCTTAAACTTAAGAGAAGTCCAGGGGTCTCTTAAATTGGTAAACAGCAGCTTTACAAAGACTTAGATTACTGCAGAACAGAGGCAGAGGACACATGCACAATATATTATTGGTCTTAATAAACAATATTTGATCTAAAGCAGTATGTACATGTATCTGCAATAATAAAGCTGCACTGACATTTGTTTTCACTTTCCATGTGACATTATGGTAGCTCTCCCTGCTCCACTGCATTATCTTTTGACCCCATTTTAGAAGAGAATTAGGCAGACTGTTGTGCTTCGTGTAACCATCTGAGTATCTCAAGCTGCAGTGGTAATTACTCTTGTGGGAGTGTTTTCCAATCTATTGCTATTAATTTGGGAGCAGCAAAGACGAGATATAAAAGAAAAAGATTCATTGCAGAGCCATCCAGACGTACCAGACGTGACTCTGCCCTTCCATTTCATCACAATCTGATTATATTAGGTCTCACAGACAGACTACAGCTTTTATCCATCCACTTTGAACAGCCAAATTCAAGAGGCGTGTTCTCGATCCACCCTGCCAGTTAGGCTTAACAAAGTTTATCCCGGTTAAAACACAGATGATGCTCAGCTGTGGAGAGTCGAGACACTTGTTTGCTTGCAGCAAATTTCATGCAAAAAAAAGTGGGATTTTATCAAAACATGCGATTAAGGGAGTTTATATTTCCCATAACAATTGCCTGTCAGAAGCAAATCAGGCCTCAGGTTTGAGGTCTTGTGTTTATTGGCACAGCCAAAGGCACGATGGTGAGATAGGAC
Source organism: Argyrosomus regius (assembly GCA_946959425.1). NCBI lineage: Eukaryota > Metazoa > Chordata > Actinopteri > Sciaenidae > Argyrosomus > Argyrosomus regius. Next base: position 2,493,510 of record OX336885.1, read on the forward strand.
ACTATGTAACGGAAGCTCCACATCTGGCATCTGGCCTCTTGGATCACACTGAGGGGATATGGGACCAGTGTCAAGAGAGCTTTTGCTGATTCCCATATGCTGAAACTACAAGTGTTGGACAGACAGCTGCTGTAAGGCAGAGAGATGTTAAACTGTAACCCGGTGCTGTGAGTCACAGAGGGGAGGAATTCGTGGAAACAAATGGAGTGTGATTGATGATGGTGAGGGAGAAACCAGGAAGTGTTTGGAAGCGTGGTGCTGGTGTCGGGCTAAGGGAGTTCTTGAACAATCAAGACCAGCACTTGAGGAAACAAGTGGGGGGGCCGTGTGCTTGTTTGTTTTTAGTTACAGTTACCATAGTGTCCAGCAATTTGTGATGTAACCCTAAAGATGGGGACTGGATTGCAGATGATATTTTTCTTTTAAATAAGTTCAGCCCTTTACCTGAGAATTGGATGTTACTTTATACTTCTACTCCACTACATTTCAGAGGGAAATATTGCACTTTTCACTTCACTAAAAGATTAAAGATTTAAGTTTTGACTTGTAACCCTTTACAAAAAAAGTAGTGTCTCGATGGGGCCTCTCATGTTTCAGATGTCTATGATTTGTTAGTCAGTCCTGCCCTCTAGAAATTCAGTTTTCTCTTTTTCTTAAATTGTTTTCATATTTCTGTTGTGGTGACAAACATAACTGCTGCCTGGATTCGAGTCAACATTTGTTTGAGTGAATGAAATGCTGCATTTTTGTAACCCCATGTAACAGGGTGGACAGGGTGGACACAAAGTGTAGGATTGTGACACCAGAAACCGGTGATCGCGCCCACGGTCCTCTCAAAAGCACTTTGGTTAAAGTTAAAGACAGATCCTGACTTTGGTTAAACATGAGCAGAAAAAAGTTGTCATATTCACAACAAGTGAATAGTTTTGGCAGAGAACAAATGAAATAAGTTGTCAGTGAACACTTTACTGATACTTTCAGTTTCATTTATGCAACTAGTTAGGTATGTTAATCAACAACACATGCTCATCATGTTCATAAATAACGTAATTCGGTTGGCACTACGGTTTTGTTGTTGCAAATTAGTTGTATATAAACATCATTTCTAGGAGACAGGGTTGTGGTTGCGGCTCCACCAAGGAGACGTTTCCCGTCTAAACTTCTCACATGGTTTCATTCCCGTAACTGTTTTTGATGTTCAAACGAGTGGAATCATCCAAAATCAAAGATCAGAGGTAGGTCTGAAAAATGAATACAAAGTTCTTTATCAGTAAGCTGATCTTTTTTCCCCCTCTCAGATTTACCTGATGATCGTTAGGACATGGGCCCGATCCCTAGATTAGGAACAACTGGATGAACTCAGTGTTTCTCAAACTTTTTACACCGTGAACCACCTCAGGAGATGTTAGTACCGCCATTATGTTGAAAGTACACCATAGGAAGGATTATTGACTGTTGTTGAATCCTTAATGGTTCAGGAACCAGTGCTAATTTGGTTGAAATGAGGTATTCCTGAACTGCACTTCTCTTCCTAATGTTTTCTCTTGGGAGCCACAATTAAAGTGTTTTTGAACTATTAATTTACCTCCGCTCACTAGCTTGCCGTCACATTTTAGCTTGTGACTAATCATGCATGTATTCGTGAGCTATGCTCATGAACATGACTACGAAGCAGGCTGATTGTTTTCAGTAGAAATGTTGTAGTATTTTGATAAAATAATTTAATACTAATTTATTTAATTTTTATAAATAATAGAGATTCCACTGCTTACCACTAGATGGAGCTTGTATACTACCATAGGCTCACATAACATAGTTTAAGAAACAGTGATTTAACTGTATATAAAGTAACTAAAACTCCACCTCCACCAAAATGTTGGTCGCACACTGATGTATCAGTATTAAACCGATAATGATCACTGGTCACAGGATGTGCAGTTATGTGAGTTTCTGCACACCAGCAGATTTTCATTATTAACTCTTTCCAAAACAAATGCTTTGATGAATCTCCAGCATAAACAGAAAAGTATGCCGAGTTGCCACAGTCATTTGTTGAGATTTGTGAGCTGTGAAACAGATTTGTACATCTACAACTCTGCCCTGCAACAGTCCATGTGCTGCTATGTTCTGAATTTTCCATTTGACTGGAGCAACCATCAGTAGAAAGCGGAGGAAACTTTCACTGTTACACAACATTTACAGGCACTCTAACAGTTAACATGGTAGAGTACAGTATAATGTACATTTCCACAGAAGAGTACAAAAGAGATGTTACACTCACCACCAGCTTCTCCCAGTCACTTCTGTTCTGACTGTTAAACTGCCGTCAATAAAGATTATAAAAACAAAATAATTTACAACCCAAAAGAGGAATTATTGAAGACGCAAAATATGAAGTTACACAGTGACACTGAAATATCTATTTCCATCATTTTTGTCGTTTGAATGATGTGTGTGAGGATGAAAATGTAAACACATCACAGAGCACGCATTCCCCCGGACGACCATAAAGCTGTCATTGTGTATTACAACAAGAGAGAAGTTCAACAAATTGGCAGCCATCATAAAAACTCTTCCAGTTGTCTTCCAGTTTGAATAAACACACGCCTCTCTCTCAGACAATGGACAAGTGTCTTGAAATATAACTATTAAAAAACCTTCCAGAAGTTATGAGCACACATGCGGTTCATCTTTCTTGTTTAAACGTTTTAAAAGAGGTGTCTTTAAGTCAAACCAGCTGCTGCTGTGACACTGTAAATCTGTTAAAACTGGGTCTGTGTTGTAATGGGGGGGGGGGGGGGGGTTACAGCAATTCTATTTACCAATTTACCAAGAATAAAAATGCCTTTTTAGGTCAACTTGCATGATTCTCACTGTAGTGGACTTTTTAGAGGAGGATCTTGCCCCCCTGTGAGCAGACAGTCATAGACAGACAGACAGCTGACTGATCCTGCTAGGAAAACAGCTGGAACATTACTAAGGAAATACCAGCTACTACACAACACAGCAGGGGTTAGTCTGTCTCTCTCTCTCTTTGTGTGTGTGTGTGTGTGTGTGTGTGTCGTGTTGCATACTTGCTCTGCACTCATGCATGATTTTCGTTGTTTCAATCCTGACTTGTGAGGAGCCAGGAGTATAAACATGAATCAGAGACACATCATTTTCAGGATAAACAGGTGACTTTCTTCACACTTCTTTTTTAAGTATGTGTACAACTGTGCAAACTCCATCTGAGCTGAGATAAACAGTGGATGGGTTTTTGTGTTATTTGTTATGGGAATTTTTTTAAGAAAGACCCTTCAATAAGGAAGACTGGATTCAAAATATGAAAGTTTAAGTTGAATTTATTATTCTTGTACAAGAAGGAGCGTTAACCAGTGCAACACACAAAAGGGGTTACAGAGAAAAAGGTTCCCTGAGGAGCTCTAACAGTTAGTTCTTATACATTTTTTAATGGGCTGACTCGGACACCTCCCCACTGATACATCATAACGTCCTTGTATGGTTCTCTGCTCAGTAATGAGCAGGATGTTTCTTATCCACCTGTCTTCCCTGTCCTTATACTATTAATTTATAGTTGAACTCTATCTCACCCTACCAGCCTCAGTAAAACACAGAACAGATAAGAGAAGTGCACGAGACATGCAAAAAACAGGATACACACATACTATATGAATTAAACATCTGAACCCCAGTATAATCCTAATTTTTATAACATTATTGTTGTCAAACTTCATTGTTTTTGTCTTTACTTTGAGTTCTTGTTGTTGTTGAGTTCTATAATCATGCATTATATTATTATTGTTGTTTTACTGGATATAGTTTATCCTTAAATCTATGAATATTGCACATGTTTTTCTTCATAATAAAAAAATATAAAAACAGATCAGAACTATACGACAGGTTATGCAACATGACATTAAAACATGTATGTGAATCGAACAACGTGGCTGTGAAGTAGAGCCAATGCAGAAGTGCCAAAACACATAAAACTACACATTCAAACCCCCTTAAAAGTTGCTAAATGTGTTGAGCTGTACAACATTTATTCCTTCTGTAAGTTGTCAGTTTGTAAATGATAAAAAATGAAAATTCAGGTATGTGTATAAAAGTATAAAAATATTATAATCTTTATATTTCAGCAGTCAAATGTTGATGCTAATGCTCGGCCCAGGTGCATTTGGCAAAGAAGAAAAAGCGCTTTAACACGGCAGCTTTGTAGTCCAGTTTCAAAATAAAACATAAACGTTATACATTCCTCTCTTCATTACAGTACATCTGAAACTGAGTTTGACCTGTGTCAATAGTGTTCATGTATTATACTTTGTTTCAATGTTTCTGTGTATTATAATACTATCAAGCATCCAGAGACACAGACAGAGAAGGAAAGACATGAAGAGCGACTTGTCTTTGATACCATTTATGTTCATCCTGTCTCCTATCTGTTCAAAAGATCATAACATTGATTAATAATAGCTATTCTGATGGAACAGGGAAGCTACCAACTATCAGCAGGATCATAACTTTCTGTGGGCAGGAGTTTAGATAATCCTTTCTGTTCATGGAGCCAGGGCCAAAATGAAGGAATGCTCACAGTGATTATAGGCTTTGGCTGAGGATTAATTCTCACTCCACAAATAATTCTGGTGAATGCACTGACAGCGGGCCAGGGGTGGAGACATGAGACATGATTTCGTTTAATTAGGTTTTGTTTTTCTAAATGACGCATTCAATTTAATTTAATTTAATTAATTTACAAGCATTCTTGATGTGATTCTTGAGTGTAGATATCATGTCCTGGCTTTTTTGTTCCTACAGTGATTGGACATCTGAACACACTACGCAGTGTAAAGTATTTCAAAAATGAGCAGAAAACATCCTCAGCAAAATTTTCAGGCCATTCCTGAACCCCGAGGCTGGATTTCAAGGAATGCACTTTCTCCCCCTCTGGATTAAGCTGCACAGTCAAGGCTGGAGTCGAGCAATGTAAACCATGTGGTGATGTTATTTTACAAGGCAACATTTTATATCAGTATTTAAAACGTGTAAGGAAACAGATGGTAAAACTAAACTACACTGACCTCTGGATGGAGTTATACTCCTATATGTGCCTTTTGCATAACTGTGTGCTATGAGTTAGTGAGGGTGATTTGGCATATTTACAGTACTGTCTATTATTGTGCTGTTCCTTTCCATTGGTCAGACTTCATACTGTAGGCCCACACCCCTGAAAATGATACTAAACCATGAATACTGAGACTGATTGCTCACATGTTTTTAATCTGGTGTGGTCAGCCAGAAAAACACAGAGCAACACAGCCTGCTGAAACCTGAATGATGAAGAGCACTGACTGGATTTTAAAATCTGTGTTTACAGCAGCGCCGTCATCGACCTTCTGTCTTACTTTTTCCTTTCCCTTTCTTTCTCACTCTTCTCCAGACATCATGTCAGAGTGAGAGCACAGGCCACAGCTGCTACGAAAGTCATGCTAGTACTGAATGTTCAGTACTTAGAAATCCCATTAATCATTACAATAAATATGGGAAAAGTACAACAGCAGGAAAAAGAAAAAGAAATTTATTGGAAAGTTCTGAAAATCTAGATCTATTTTTAATCCATTTATCCATCAGGACAATATTCACATGGACGCAGTGACTGTGCTGCTGGACACACTCCAGTTAAGGTCTGATTCGGGTTAGGCTCTTGCCATTATGCAGCTGACCGCTGTTGCTTTGAATAAACCAGCTAGCAAGATATTCCTGGCTTCCTTCACGCTGTTCTCATCATGTCATGAGTTTAGTGTGTGTGGACTCAAGGACAAGTCACTTGTCACTATCTGTGCTTCTGAATAAAGTTACTTTTATATAAATAAACACAAGAAAAAAGGCAAGTTCTTCATCTATGCTAACCTTTTTGATCAATTCCCAATGAAAGTGAAGCGGCCGCTTCACTTTCACTTCACTTTTGGGCCGATTGAGGAAAGAATTATTGACATTTGTCACATTAGTGTATCTTCTCTTAAAGTATGCACACTCTGCATGCTATACCTGACACCGCAGCCTCTGCATACATAGTACCATGTTTTCTCCCCTCCCAGATTGAATTGGTTGGGTCCATATAGCCAGTCCACCATAGTCTACCAATCTACCATAGTGAGAAGCGTAAGGGAGGATGGATAGAAAGCCAGGAGGGGATGAAAAGGCCAGGGTAAAAAAAGAAAGGCATTGGAGGAGGATGTGCCAAATGTGCCAAGCTGAGAACAGAGACTAGTGGCAACTGGTAAAGAGAGATATAGGCCTAATGATTGGCAACGTAATTATTGGGCTAATATCGGACGTTGTAGGATTGTCAACCAATTTGCAAGCAAAATATCAAATGAATTAAATAGTGCTGTCATTCGATTAAAATATTTAATCGCGATTAATCTCATGAATGTCATAGTTAACTCGCGATTAATCGCAAATTAATCGCACATTTTTATCTATTCTAAATGTCCCTTGAATTATCATTTTAATACTCTTATCAACATGGAAAAGTGGATAGGCTTGCTTTGTGCAAATGTTTTTTTATTGCAAACCACAACAACAACATGTAGTGTTACAGCCATTCACGTCGAAAGCAAAATCTCAAACAAAGCAACACTATCAATAAACAGATGACAAAAAAATAAATACCTAGTCACAAAAACAGCCCCCTCAACAACCTTCAAAACAGGGTGATACAAAATAAATCCATCCATTGTCGCCTGGTTATGACGCGGAGGAGGCGGAGAATTTGAATTGCCGGTGTGTTTGGCCATCAAGTCGTATTTCAGACTGGATGTGCTACGATGATAACTCAGTTCACACCGACAATACACACAGATAACTTTTATCTAACGAACTTTTCCATTCATAATTTTGTTAGCAGCGTCCATTTCAGCATCTCGTGCTCGACATCCACACAATACGGTAGCGTGGGGCGCGCTTATTGTTTTGCTTCCGGTTTACAGCTGGATCCTGTAGTTTTTCTAACGTTACTAGCAGTGGCCACAGCTTATGAAAAAACTACAAGTTCACTAGGTCACAAAGAGCGTTAATCTCGTGATAAAAAAATTAACGCCGTTAAAATTGTTTTGCGTTAACGCGTTAATAACGCGATATTTTTGACAGCACTAGAATTAAAATATTAGCCCTTTGTATCACCCAATATATGGTGATTCATACACTTTGCAAATTATGCAAATATTGACAATAACTCAAGCTTGATCTGTGTAGGCTGTGCAGTAAAATGACCTCTTAATGATTATTTTTTTGTAGCCTCTGAGCAGCAGATAAGCCAGTCCCTCACTGAAACTGATGATGAGCCTGAACTTAGCCATGAGGAGGCCATTACTACAGGAACAGGCAGAGAGGATAAACAATATGAAAGTTATTTAATGTAAGAAAGAGCAGATATGACAGGAGTACATGATAAACTTATATGCCTTGTTTGCTCAGAAGTGGGTGTAGTAAAGGATGACCAAACAACAATACAATACCCATGCAGAAAAAATGAAAATGACCATGACAATGACACCCCCCATGAGGTCTCATTCCCAACAAATCCAGCCTACTTTTTTGTGAACTTCTCAGGTTAAGTGAATTATTATTTAAATGTGTTGAACCATGGTAAAAATAAAAACTACTGTACATGATAGTAAAAGCTGAACTGTTGCTTCATTTATCCAGTTTTCACCACCATGGAAACTGTTAGAAAAATGTACTCCTATATACTCATATATATTATTGCTGGAAATATTGTGTGCCTTAGATGGATATGTAAATAGCCCAAATATGTGAATGTTAGCTTTCGAGGAACTACTAAATATGAAAGCATAAGCATGACCAACTGTGAACCATACCATGTTTAGACATGTTGCCAGATGATGAAAAAACAAAAATCTACATGTAGCGATAAAGATAACTGCAACAAACTCCTGATAACCTTAGAGAATCCGAACCGAGAGATAGATCAGAGACTATATGCCATAGGAGCCTATGTTTCAGGATCAGACCCAATAGGACAATTCTTCATAGAAGTAAAAGATCCACCTCCGAACACTAATACCATAACTGCTGCCAATTCAACCCAGACACATGATTCAAGTCTCTCACTTGTGAAATATTTGACTAATTTAACCATGAATGACAAATTTCCTCTAGGAACAGGATTTGCTGACAAAAACTACTGGCTGCAGTGGATGATGTACACTGCCCAACGGACTGATGTCAGTTACTGTATTGAATGTTCCACAGGTAGACCACAGACTGCTCCTTTCAAACTGAACAGTAAGAATGACGCTGCAGGACTACAATGTGTTATAAGTCTATATAATGAAACTACTAAACCATCCACAAAACAATGTAGATCTCTGAATGTGTTGTTTCCCCCAGTTAGGTCTGCCTTACCTCCCGCAGCTTTGGCCCTTGCAAGAGACTACACCTGTTTCTTACAAACGCGGCAAGGTAAAAATGTACAAATACAGACTCTGTGTAACACCACTATTAATGTGACTACTGATAATGGAAGTTATTCAGCAGAGCGGACCTTTGGTGGCTGTGCGGAGAAAATCAGACCAAAACTGCCCCCTCGGTGGCTGTGCCTTAGTGCAGTTATTGATGCCACAGGGGATTTTAAGAGCTTGTCTGAGAATCTCCAGCAACAACACCACCTCCAGTCCTGGCACAGGACCAGGAGGCAAACTGCTTCCGGAGGCACATTCGATAATAGGGTGTACATAGACGCAATTGAATCCCCCGAGAGGTACCTGACGAATTCATGGCACGAAATCAAGTAAGCGCAGGATTTGAGTCATTCCTATTCTGGTGGGCAACAATAAACAAAAATGTACATTGGATTAATTACCTGTATTATAACCAACAGCACTTTGTTAATTACACCGAGACGCAGTAAAAGGCATAGCTGAGCAACTAGGACCCACCACTCTCATGGCATGGCAAAATAGGATGGCCCTAGACATGTTATTGGCTGAGAAAGGTGGGGTATGCAAAATGTTTGGAACATTCTGTTGCACTTTTATCCCTAATAACACAGCTCCCGACGGTAGCATCACCAAGGCTCGGGAAGGGTTGACTTCTCTTCCAGAAGAGCTAGCAGAGAACTCAGGCATTAATGATCCATTCAAGAACTTCCTGGAAATATGGTTCGGGAAGTGGAGGGGACTAATCTCTTCTCTTTTAGTATCTCTTGCAGTTGCAGCTTCTCTTCTAGTGGTGTGTGGTTGCTGCTGCATCCCCTGCATAAGAGTGTTAGCTAATATGTGTTAGCTTTTGAGGAACTGAGTATGAAAGCATAAGAGTGACCAACTGTAAACCATACCATGCCAAATTATGATTCCTATCATGTGTTTATCCGGGTGTTGTTTAAAAACTTACTGCTGAGAGAACTCAGCAGTCAATTCTGTACTGTCAATCCTGTACTGACCAGTGCATGTATTGATTCCTTGCTGCAAGTAAACTTTAACTAACTTTAGCTTATTGAAAAGACTCCAGTGACTCTGTCATCCTTTGGTAAAGAATTCTTCTAACAGGAACAGTGGGACAGTCTTGGGAACTGAAACCCCCGTGCTGAAAAGTGTCCCCACTCCGGCCCTGCATCCATGACATTATTTTAAAACAGCTTTAATGGGTATTTTTGTATGTATCAAATAACGGCGTGAAAACAATGTGGAAGAAGTCTCTCAAAGTGATGAGCCTACAGAGAATTATAACCTGAATTATCACCTGAAGCCAGAAAACTAAACAATGAGCTGTAAAACCAAGCTCTGTTTTACAGCTCATTGTTTAGTTGTCCGGCTGCAACTTTACTGTTTTGGTTCACTCCCACTGCTCTTATAGTGTCATTTTGTTCAAGTTCAAGGTCATCACATCAACTGAAAAGGTCATGATAAGTCAATATTGTGTTAACACATGTTTCTACTGCCCCCAAGTGGCCAATAAAATCTATTCTAAAGGTTTAAAGTTCGTCTTTAGCTGTTCAACAGCTAGTAGCTCATGTTTGCTTTTGATTCAGCTCTGACACACTTTAAAGCTGCATTAACACTTAACAACTTCATAAATTAGTATATAACACTGACATATTATCGCCTTATAAAGTCATAAGTGGTAGTAAGCAGTTGCCTATTTAGACATTCAGCAGACCCAGAGCAACATTAGCAGTCATTTGAAGTGTGTTGAAGTAGTGTTTCTGGCCATTTGACTCCCGTTTTAGCTTTGCTTTGGTCTCCACCAACACCTGGGGAAAATATGTGGCTCTTTATCTGCTAAAAGCTCCAATATGTTCACCATTTAGTTGTTATTTCATGTTAGACGGGTGGTGTAAATAAGGTTTATCATAGCTTTTTCACTGAAAACTGCTGCCTGCTGCATCTGGAAAGTAGTTCAAGATGCAAATGGCCGTAAAGTTGTGCGCCATAAAACCAAAAAAATTAAAACACTGGTGAGCAAAATTGCAGTTTTAGGTGAAAATAATTATTTTCGTGACTGCAAATGACCCCTTTCACAGTACACATAATCATTTGATCCATTGTTAATATAACAACTAGATTGATGAAAGTTTAAAATGTTGCTGTTAGAAGATAACTCGTCATAATCTAACAAAACTGCAAAAAAAAAATTTAAAACGAAGCTAACAACCAACAACAGCAAGTTCTCATATCTAAAAATGATAGCTTGTGGCAAATATGCACGGGGGAAGACTGTGGTCGTGGTTAAGGTTTTGGAAAGATCACTGTTGGTTGGAGGCAACACATGAACTCTGGTCTTAACTATGAGAACATTAGACCACTTGCAGCTCTGCCAGTGAAGTCAAACATGGGTCATGTTACATTTTGAACAAATGACAAGAAGATGTCATGAAACTAACGGACATGAACTAATTGTCAAGATGATGGTTTTACATTCGTTAAGAATCATACAAGTACAGTACATGTCACAATCTTCTGTTATATATGCAGAAGCTTTAATGAGCATCATATTACGTATGTTATGTAAGTCATGTACATAGCTTAAACTATGTCACCAGTGACATTTAGTTTCACACGGGACACAAGCAGCAGTCTCCTGGGTGAAAGTCCTGTTTGTTTGACCCATCCATATACCCCAACATCCTCCAGTCACAGACTTTCTCAGTCTTTATACTGAATCATCTGACATTTTTTATCTCTATGACATTTTCCTGCAAAATAACATGCTGCTTTGCCAGTGTAACTTAGTACATAATGGCATCAAATGACACATGAAAAGCAAAAAAAAAAAATCCATTGTGACTTAACACATCATAAGGCATTCGGTGATACCAGACTGACCATGTAGTAGACTACTCCCTTTAAGCTATCGATATAAGACTTAAATAATAAAGACTAGATAAATAAAACTAGACTAGACTTATAAAACTAAGTACAATTATAAGGCTGCTGTTGTTCTGGTTTTAATCCAATCAAAGAAATTAACGAAGAAGTTTCCGTGTATCTTTAAATTAAATCTGGCTCATGTTACTAAGACGTAGAAGATTTTAAAGTAATTTCTCAAACTCTTCCTCTGACTGGGCTCTTTGTTTTTGGATGGTTACACTTGGATGAGTTCAGACTTTATACCAGAGACCGAAAAGAGTCCTTTCCAAAGCTGCGGTGTTCCAAGAGGTTTTATAAGAACATTCATTGTGCCAATTAACCAAACCCTGCGCTTCAGAGAGTTTCTGGAATTTAAATCAACACAGAACTTACTGCTGATTATTCCACTGAGGAACATCCGTGTGAGACTCTTTTTGTGGTCATCGTCACCATCAATGCATTATGGAGTTCTTGTGGTCCCAAAAGAAACCCGCAAAAAACAACCAAAGGCTGACGTCTATGGGGTTGCATTAACAATGGCCTCTGGATGTAGGAAGAATTAAATCACCCCACTAGCACAGGAGAGCATCTATACATAGAACAGAATGAAATTGGCACTGCAGCAAGCGACTGTCGCACTGGATTTATGACTTGGCATATCAGTGCTGTATTTTCTTATAATATCATTGTCACAGCTATTAAGTGACCTCCGTAATGACACAAACAACATCGTTGCCAAAGGGGATGTGTGGACAAAGACACATTTTCCTCTCAAATCATCAGCTAATAAAAAACATATCCAAGTACTGTGAGTATCAGATGCCTCATCAGGGAAGGGGCAATTTCCCAAGGCCTTGAATATGTTGACTAACAAGCATTGAAAAATTATTGTCACTTTTTGTTTAACAAGAACTGGCACACACATTCGGATAAAGGCTCAAGGCCACTTAGGAGAGCCAGTGGCTGACAAGGTGGAACCTAGATGGCTAAAAATACTGAAGAGGTCACACGCCGAATGTTCCTGAGGGTTTGCTTGACATGCCAAAAAAAATACAAAGAACACTAAGAGTGATGACATGTTTGTAATGGTAAGATTGAAGTGCTTTTCACTGTAACTAAGGCAATTTCGTGGTATACTGCAGTCAATCAGGGATGCCAATTGTTTGAGCTCCTGTTAGCAACACAATACTGATTTCCCATCATCTTTTTGGAAACTGCTTTTCTGAAAATCTTAAAGTGTGAAACCCTGAAATGGAAAAATAATGATCATTTATGCAAGGGATTGACTGAGGGTAAGTAAAGACCATTAGCTATCCAACCTCCATGGTTAATAATCCCTTGAATGTTAAAAAGTCTAAATGTTACTGAATAGTTTCCTTATTGCAGAAGTTTCCCTCAAATCAATCTGATAATGAGGAAACCACGGCTATAATATTGAGTAAAAATATGTCATTTTAATGGTCATTTCACATTGGACTGGGGCCCTGCTGGTGTTATATCATCAGCTTTTGGATATGTTGTCATGTTCCCAGATCGCAGCACTTACACGTACAATTATCATTACCATTGCATATTTAGCCATTGTTGCATTAATTGGTTAATGTTAATCAGGGTCGTGTTTTTTAACACACGCTTTTTGTCACTACAGAAATAACGTCAAATTTGATCTGACTTGATGACACTAAATTGAACTCGTCTCACGCTTGTTGCCAGTAAACTGGTTTCCCAGGATTTTCATTCCAAGAAGGAAGATGCTCCGCAAATACTTTAGTTTAACTTTCTTGATTCTGAGGTCACCAGAATCCCTCGTGGCAAAATGAGCGTTTTGTCTTCATTATATCTGGAGTGGGGAATTAATCATTAAATGACAAAATAAGGCACAGCACTTGAGCAAATGTCCTTTTACTGTGGGAGTGACATTTGTTCCTGTGAGTAAGGGACGGGCCTCCCAAAAAAATCATGATGCACTTACTGACGTCAAATCATCAGTGCAACAGAATTACCAATAAATCACTGTTACTGAATTGCACATACACTCACGGACGCAGACACACAAGAAATTACTCACACTCACACTTAGTGGTCACACTCTCTCCTTGCGCAAACTACACCAGCGTTCAGTGACACACAGTGATCCAGGCCAGACAGAAGCAGCAGGTCACAGATGACGCAGTAACGTTTTCACACAGGGGAACTTTCTACTCTCACAGATCGCTTTGTTTCTACTTTTTTCCACTGTTATTTTAAAGCCAGGTCCAACGTGGATGCCAACTCAAACACTACTCACTGTCCAGAACTTTAGCAGAACACAACACACATGGAAATTTTAGTGTCCCAAACTTGATGATGCCAAACAATCACATGTGGTGAGTTAAAAACTGGAAAGGAAGCACTGTTATTACATTTGATACAAAGTGTTTCCAAATAAAATATTCTGTTTGTCTCTTGTAAATCTTCAAATTAGGGGTGTCACAATTTACCGGTATTAACCATAACTGATGACATTTAAAAAATGAAATATTGTCAATGAAGCTATTGCAATAATATCATTACTGTGAATTATTTTGACCACCATAATCGCATAGTGAATATATCATGATTATTGAGCTTTACTTGCTGCTTCAAGTCGCAGGCTATGACTTCAAGAATAGATTCCTGATATCACAAGAAAAAAGTTATGCTATTTTGATTCCAAAGGCCTTTTTAGACATATAATTTTGACAAGAAAAGACATAATGTTCCAACAAAAAGGCTGCTTTGAGAACAATATGACATTTGTCATGCTCAGATTGGATTGACTTAATTACACATTCATGTTTTAGCATTTCCTGACAGTAGCCCACGGTTACCCTACATTTTACTTCTCTGCTGTGTTACTGTCCTATGACCCTTTCCATAGTATAGCTCCAGCTGCAACAGATGCCTTGCTCCATTTGGGATTGTCTCAAAAGTCCAAGATGCTTTTCCAGTTGAAAAACTGATGGAAACAGCTGTGTGTAACAGAGGTGGTGAATATTTTTGTGGACAATAAAACACACACAGCTGAGATTTAAGCTTTATTGGACGTGTATAGGAGCATTTCGGTAACAGAATGGATGCAGCACATGCCACATAACCACAGTGCTGTTGGTTCTATTCCAGCTGAAGACCTTCACTGTATGTCATAGCCCATACCCCCCTATCCCTATCTCTCTCTCCACATTTCCTGTTTGCCTCTTCACTGTCCAGTGAAGATAATAATGCGCAAAAAACGTCTTTAAAAAAGGAAGCTTGTTTTAGTCTTACAAGAAAAGAGGCTTTAAGAATGAGTCTTGGCAAATGTACATCTTGTTAACTTCCCCAACCCTGATAAGGAGCAGCACACAGCCGCTTCACTAAACTTTGTCTCATCCCAAGTCCAGTGCCAAACAGGGCTAGCCACTGTGTCAGTCTGAATGGAATACTTCGTGATCAACAGAGCCGGCGCGTTACCACAATGCACTGCAGAATATAGGGCAGGTAGATTCTGTCTGACTTCCATATAATCTTCAGAGAGTCATAAAGTCCACTGAGCTTTAATTATTTTCCAATGTCATATCTGCACTCTTCGGCTCTCCCGCAGTCTGGAGGAAACCAAGCTCCAGCTGTGCTCCAGCTGCTGATTCAAATGGTAAATGGTAAATGGACTGTACTTATATAGCGCCTTTCTAGTTTTCCGACCACTCAGAGCACTTTACAGTACGTATCTTATTCACCCATTCACACACATTCATACACTGATGGCATTGGCTGCCATGCAAGGTGCCAACTGCTCATCAGTTTGAGGAGCTAACCATTCATACACATTCACACACCGATGGCACAGCCATTGGGGTTCAGTATCTTGCCCAAGGACACAGGAGGGGATCGAACCAGGGATCGAACCGCCGATCTTCTGATTAGTGGACGACCCGCTCTACCTCCGAGCCACAGCCGCCCAAACCCACAACAGTTACTAACTCACACTTCATTTGAATTGAATCTCAAAATACGTTGATATTTCTTGCAGCATTTCTGTTGAATATTACATTAAAGTACTGCAATACTTGATGAATGCATCAGGGAGTTACTGAGCCAAAAGTGTGTCATACTTTATCCAATTAAATGTCTTTGTATGCAATGTATCATCAAAACGGGAACAACACTAATGGAGTTTCCACAATGATATCATGAGCAGTATTTCCATAATAACCAGGACATAAAAACACCCTGTTATTAATCATAAAACCATGGAAACCACAAATGTCGCCATAATATTCATTATGATGTCAGAATTCGATTTAATGTAAAAGTAATGTGTAATGTAATAATGTAATTTATATGTTTACAGCCTGGTACAAAAAACAGTTGTGGTTGTTCATGACATCGGTACTGAGTCTGAATTTTTATAGAACTCAGCTATTCAAATTATATTGAGGCTTAAAG
Source organism: Argyrosomus regius (assembly GCA_946959425.1). Classification (NCBI taxonomy): domain Eukaryota; kingdom Metazoa; phylum Chordata; class Actinopteri; family Sciaenidae; genus Argyrosomus; species Argyrosomus regius. The sequence goes on from OX336885.1 coordinate 2,509,325, forward strand.
TTATGCATTTTATTTATAGTCTATGTTTAAAACTTAAAATGATTTCATTCTTTGTGTGATATAAATGTAGATTATTAAATATCTGTAATTAAATCATTGTATTTATTTTTTTCAAATTTGTTAAGCTACTCCAAAATCTATCCATACACCCATGGCAACTGAATGCCCCCTGGGTTACGGGTTAAGTACCCCTCGTTGGGAATCATTGTGTTAGATTATACAGTTATACAATGTTGTGTTATCTTATTTTAATTGTTAAGTATTCAGGCATTTTATGCCTTTATTAGGCAGTGGACAATAGTGAGCTGGTGGGCAAGGAGAGAGATAAGCAGTGACTCACAACCACGCTCTTCCAAGGTAATACAACTGAATTTGAAAAATAACAAACTTGAGATTTCACTACGTCTTTTTACTCCTCTCTGACACAGCATCCGCAGATGACTGACTCCTGCAGACCAGCTGCCTAACCAGCTGAGTCATACATTAGTGTTGTAGTACAGTCATCCAATAAGGATAACGTTTGCGTCATAGAGGATTTGCAGTTGCATCATAAATCTCCTGGCAACCAAAATGACTTCTGAAGACTTCTAAGTTACTTATCCATCCAACCTTGTTATTTTATTATTGTTATGTACCCACTTCATGGATTTTTAAGTTTAGTTTTTAAGGATCTAATTGTGGATGCAAAAGCTTGGGTCCTAATTCTTATGAATATATAAATGTAAAAAACATAGCAGTGTGCATAAATAAGTCATTTTAATATGTTTCTAAAGGGTTAGGGTTTATATGTTTTTTATATGTAGTTTTTACTTACTGGTGTTTTCCTAAAGAGCTACACAGCCACTTGTATTAAAATCCAGCCATGTAGAAGCAATCCCAAGGAGTGGGTCAGTAACTAGATCTACTATCTCACTCGCCAGCAAAATGTATTATCTTGTATTATAGGTTTGCGGTTTTGGGTCTAAGAACACATTCTCACTCCCAATACGTCAAGAACGGCAGCTTGGACAGCGGCCCTGAGCTACAAACTGGGACACTGTGGATCAGTTTTGCACGTGCAGGGCTCAAGTCAAAAACATTTAGCCACCACTGTTTTCACAATGTCTGTTTATGGGAAAAAGTCTTTTTGGGCCAGTGTGCATCACATGACGGACACGTTTATGTATTTGAAAGTGTTTTTCATCCACTCTCTTTTGCCTAGAAACATTTTGCTATTCCAAGATCGAGACAGTAAGTCTGCTATATTTCAGGATCTGAAACCAACAGCTCTGTTTATTTTCATCTGTAGCTGCAATTTTAAAATGATCTAAATAAAAGAGCTTGAAAATGAAAATGTCTCAACACTTTTGCCCAAATTGTTGAATGCATCTACCTCCCTGTGCTTCTTCTATTTAAACAAAGACATAATTTACATTTTGAACAAAGTGTTATGTCTTATGTATCTAAACATCTATGATGTTTAGTATTCAGACAGCACTTAAAATATGTTTGTATTTGAGAACAACTAATTACTCATTCGTCATGTGGAGTCTGGTACTGTGTTAAATGACCAGTGTGTACAATTTATGACAATTTAGGACTTACTAGCAAGTAGTAGAAACTACAGTGGCTGTGAAATGTACAGATAATGTGAAAGGCTCTATCTAAAGCCAGATTCATCACATACTATCATGTTATAATACACGATTTCAGCATTGAGGAACAATCAGACTACATTTATTATTTTATTCAGAATCATTATAAAGTTTCAGTGTTCCCGTAACCATAGTAACTCACTGCCAAAAGAGAGGTAGAGACACTGAATGAAGCTGTTTACATATACTCCAGACAAAGGCCAGACTGGAGTTGTCATTTCACACATACAGCGCACAATTCTCCGTGTCAGACGTGTTCTCACATGTTGACAAAACTTTACAAACCGAGTCTCAGACCTGAGTCACAGACATGTGAGGTCAGAAGCTAATTGATAACTGATAACTGCAGAAAGGACATGGACTACAGAGAGACAGACAGGAAACAGACAGTAGAGAGACAGACAGGACACAGACAGCAGAGAGACAGATAAGCAGCACTTTGCAGCAGCCACATTTTGCCCCACTTTCACTTGCTATTAAAAACAGGGCTAGACATTAACAGCATGCGGCTGCATGTAGAGCCTGAATATCTTCACATCTCAGTCCAAAACAGAGTTGGTGATTGTTGGAGCAAGGAGACAAAAAAAAAAAAAACAGACAGTTTTGGAGTTTGAATAAAGTGTGTTTTACAATGATCAGCAAGTTGAAATGATTGTTTCTGTCAAAGGAGTCTGGTAGCTTTGAGGAGAGCATAAAATGTCTGTTTTCACATCTTACTATGAATTACTTGAATGAATTTGACCAAACCCATGTTTGTTGGAACAGTGGAACGACTAACCAAGGCGGTGTATGTCGTTTCTGTCGACACTGAATTAGAATAATTGCCAAATCCCTCTTGATTTTAGTTACTCCTTTTAAAAAGCTAGCATTGTCCATTTCAGACAAGTAACTTTGGCAAGTAAAACATCCCAAGAGGCTGAAGGAGTGTAATGTCAAGCCCAGGAAAATATTTTGAGTAGATATTAATCCCTTCCTTCTGCAGTTCCAGTATGAAAGTTAAAAATGTATTTAATAATAATTTAGAAGATAAACCTTTTCCTTTGGCACTTCCTGTGTTCAAACTTATATTCTGTTAACATTTCCAGACAGCTACTGTGTACTGAGCTCTGTCTAAGCCAGACGACACTTGGGTACCCACAGTTCCTCAGTCTCATGTAGCAATTGAAATGGCAAGGGAACATAAATGGAAGGAAACTCAACCAGGAACTGGTGTGTTTACTCGACAGGAGAACGGGCCAAGACAAGGAACACACATTCTGAGAACTGAGAGGATTTTTAGCTTGTGTAGGCTACAGGCTCAATTGTTGTCAAGTAAGACAGGAACTGAATGTCTGCTTTAAAATAAGGTGTCACCTTGTAATATGTATTGCTAACATGTGATTAGAAAAAAATGAATCATTGCACTAAATGTAAAGCTGATATAATAAATATACTTCTAACAAAAATGGATCAAATAACTGTGTGTAAAGTAAAAAGTGTTATTTATAATGAAGAACTCACAAATGATCATCACACAACTCTGCAGGTCCCCTTTGCTCTATGGGGTGTTTTAGCATCTTTCAGCTCTTTGTCTTGGTTTTATTGCCAGCGACAAAAACAACTTGCATAGTCAGCTGTTTTTGCTCTGAAAACTCTTACATTCCACAGTACACGACCTGCTCAGCACCAAACAGAAGACAGTCAATGTTGGCAACTAGCTGGTTAACATAGTGAAGCATTTAGCTGCTAAAGAGACAGATATTTTTCCCCCAGGAGCTAAATAATAATAATAATAATAATAATAATAATAATAATAATAAAAACAGATCAAAAAGAGAGTGAATACTGGAAGTTGTTAGCTATAGCTGCAGCTGCACCCAAGTCGCCAAAATGTTTCACAGATTATATAACTAGTTTCCTTCAGTGTAACACAGCTGTGGAAATAAAGAACTCCTTCAAATCTTATCTGGCGTCTAAAAGAGCTAAGAACGCAAAAATGAATTTGGATCTGCAGAATATGCAAAACACAAATATAACAGACTCTTTTTGGGAAGTTAAACCTGACATCACAGCAGTTCATAAATGAGTGTCAGTAACAGGGCTGCTGCCTCAGGGTGATTCTGAGAGCTGGTAGCCTCATTCCAGATGTGTGGTGCTGAGTGGAAAAATATGGGCTGAGAATTCACTCCTGCTGCTTAGCCAGACTGAAACTCTGCAGTGCAACGACTATTTAGTAGCCTAAAACACTAGGATCAGCCTTTGTTTCATTCAAGTTGAATCTCTGACAAAGGAGAGAACATCTAAAAAGCAAGACTTCACACAGCATGGTTCAGTTTTGCATTCTCTATCTTATCTATCTCTATCTGCTCATATTCTCAGTAGGTCCAAACAATATTTCATCCTCTTAAGCCTCAGTCAGTCCTGGACAATATTTCATTATTAAATCCTCTCAGCCGCCATTCACTCTGTATCACATCACTATCTGCAGATTATTTCCGTCATGACCTCACCATTCTCCTCCGGTGATATCAGTTTATTTGAGATATTTCAGCACAATTTTGATTCTGCTTTGTTCACTCTGCAGCAGCAAAGCCAAAGCTGTTGCACAAGATTTCCATTTGGGTTTCACTCACCGAGTGTTATTGCCATCTTTGAACTCAGTGGAATGTTTATGTAAGAATACACCCATTTTATCAGCTTTTAACACAACCTGTGCCAGAATAATAATAATACACTATTTCACACGGTTTAACATGCTTCTTATTATTCTTCCTCACACAATTTGTATATTAAAACATGCATATTTAATGCATTATTTTATTTGTACTGAAAGAATTTTAGATTTTTGGTACATATCCAAGGTGATACATATGTGTCTTTTGATAAATATACTTTTTAAATCCTAAAACTATTGTATTTATAACTCAGCTATTGTGTGAAGTACAGCCTATATTTTTAAATGTGCAGTATTGCACTCTGATCAACAATACATGAATTCAATATGATGGCACAGATTATGTTTATAGATTATATGAGTTTTTTTGAGTCCACGTGTGAAACTCTGCACATGTTTGCTATGAAAAGACTTCAAAGTGCTCACTCTTATGCCTTCTACTTTATTGATTATGAGTATACATCAATCATTGTATTCAGTACAAACTGTGTGGACTCAAATTCCAAAATGATCTATGTTACACACTGATGAACAAAGCACTTTATGATGATGTGTAATGTATAAGTAGTTATGACTTATATAATGCATGAATTCCTGCATGAGCCAATAAACCAATACTGTGCTTGAAAACAGCACTAACACACTGTTTCTTCAGGAAATGCTTGGAAACTTGGATAGGACTTGGGTATAAACAGTACATATTTTATGGGCAATGAAGACCTTCAAAGCTGAGAGAAGTTCAGACTGCATGTGTCATTACCATTTTGCGTCATTGATAAAATTGTTGTTTAACCTCCCTGTCCTTTTTTTTATTTACTCTCTTATGTGTTGCAAGCATATATTAACTGCATTTCCATTTCAGAGGAGTACTAAGAAATGCAGTATGATAAGGCATAGGGGAGTATGTGAGAGACATCATTTGAGATTTGAAAAAAATTATTATTTTTATGCTTGACTGGAATATACAGTCTGTATATGTAGACCGTAAAAAAACTAAATCTTAGAAAATGGTAAAATGAAAGTAAACTATCATAGTTCAGGTAAATTTCAAAAGCTTTCCTGAATTAATGACTGTATATAATTAGTTAGTTATTTTTGTTATTTTCCATAAATTAGGTTACAGAGCTTGAATGTAAAGGTACACATTCGTGTTAAACTAAGATATAAGATTTATCCTAAAATTACAAGGACATTTTTTAGTTATTTTAGTTAAATTGTTAGTACTTAAACTTTTATATAATGAGCCACATATTTAATTACACATAATTACTGTCATTTTACATACATATAACTTATGAAAGCAGAAAAAATACTGTATTACTGTAAGTATTATCATATATTATTATTATTATTATTATTATATAATTAATGTTATTATAAATAATATAGTATTTTCTGTACAAAAATGAGGAATAAAAATTTGTCATCACTGACATAATACTTAAAACAACAAAATGCTTAAAATACTTTGCAGATAATGTTTGTAAAGAGTTTTGTTAACAATTTTAAAAAAACAGAAAATTACTGTAAAAAGTTATTTCCTGTAAATTTACAATTTCTTTTTACAATGTTTTGTTTTTGAATAAAAATTTCTTGCCACAATTAAATGAAAAAATAAAAAAGCTTCATTGTGGTAACAACAGGTTGAGGTACCGACCTCCCTTCATACACAGTCTTAGTTACTGAGTGAATAATCCAGTTTTGTTTACAGACTTAAAGTGGGATTTGAATGAAGTACATAAAAACTTTTCTAAGTTTTAACTTTTTCACAACCTTTGCATGCGTGTTTGACACTCTGCACTACGGTGGCCCTGAAGTGCAAATCACAACGGTGATTTCTGATTTACCGTTTTCTGTTTTGTTGTTGTGTTTAGTAATTTGTTGTTGTGTTTTCTGATTTGTTGTTGTGTTTTCTGATTTGTTGTTGTGTTTAGTAATTTGTTGTTGTGTTTTCTGATTTGTTGTTGTGTTTTTTTTTATTTGTTGTTGTGTTTTCTGATTTGTTGTTGTGTCTTCTGATTTGCCGTTGTGATTTGCGCTTCAGGGCTACCGTACTGCACTGCTTCAGATGTGTCCAGCTGGAAGGAAACAGTTTCCAAACAGCGACTGTCTCTACACTGCAGGTTACTTCCTTTCTGCTCATATTTGTTTGAAATTAATACCATGAACAAAATATGTTCCAAAGCCAACCGGAGAAAGAAGAGCAGCAGTGTGCTCTATAACCTCATGTAGGTCAGGTCATTAGGGAGGAGGTTGCTCACAGAGGGTTTATGGGGAGGCCTTGCTGTGTGGGAAAACCAGGTCAGAATCACCAGTGCATCGTGTGTCAGCGAAGACTGACGGGAATCACAGCCCCTTCCCCTTCCCCCATCCCTTTCCCCAACAGGAGAACATACTACTGCGACCTACAAGTAACTGACTTCCCTACAGGTTATTGTTATCCAGCTATGACTCCAGGGAGCGTTTTGTAGATGAATTCAAGCAGATGGGTCATTTCCCATTCCCATTCCCATCCACTTACTCTTTTTCTTTTATCATGTAGTACGTCTATATATAATACGCGAAGGCTGTGGAGACAAGAGCACAGGATGTGTGGGAATAGTTGCCCTGCAAAGCGACGCATACTGTAACGTGAACTCGACATGCTTTTTAGTCATGGAAAATACTCAAATTCCTTGGTAGATTAGCTCAAGACCTTTAAACTCACCATCTCCAACACATATGCACACACACATACAGTATACTCACCTCCAGATCACTAACAGCTGACACATCAATGAAGTCAGACACCCTGAGATTCCCAGTAAAGTTCATTTCTGCAGAGTGACCTCTGTGATCAGGATTTTATACGTCTCTGAAGATACATATGCACATAAGTATAGAATGGAACACTAAAAGGTCAAGGGTTACACAAATATCTGTGCTGTATAGGAAGAGTCTGTTTATTTTAAAATGGGGAAAGGTGGAAAACAGCAGGTCTATTTAATATCCAAAGTTCAGCAACTTAAAGACAAATTGTTTTTTTTTTTTTCCAGAACCAAATACTGTGTGAAAATATCCAAATGTAGAACATAATGTAAAGAAACTGCTCTTATGTGAATGTTAGTATGGTTCATCAAGATAAACTGTTGGTCATGCCAATTCTCTAGTTGGTGCCATTTAAAGTGACATCATATAACTTTTAAATTGCAGATTTTCATTGCCACTCTACGTCCAATCTGCTTGTTCTTGCATGTAACTTTGTGCTCTGGGTACGATCACTCGCGAGAAGTATGTAACACTTGGCAGTAATGGCTAAATTCTGCTGGGCACAGATCCCTATAATCGCAGCTGTTCACCCCACCAAGCAGATCTCCATTCAGCTCCACGGAGAATAAGTTGTCCTATTTTTGATGGACGCACAAGCAGCTTGCATCAATCTGCACAGAGCAACTCGAGCTGGGCGGAAATCAGACACAGAAACGGCATGGAGAATCCGGTCGAATTTCAAAATAAAATACCCCTGCTGGTCGTACAAACAGCCAAAAGGAAAACAATTTAACTGTAGCATATTTAGAAGCATATTTAGAATTACATAAACCAGGGAAAATGACCAAATCTGAGCAAGTTAACAAAGTCTGGTGAGCAAAACGCTCCCAGTGGGGTTTTAAGTTGCATGGAGAACAGACCAAAAGAGCATGGCTGTGACGGAGACATGTGCGGTGGGGTTTTGGCATTCGTCACACACCACCAACTATTTCACTCATTTTTTTTGGGTGAAACTGGATCATATTTAATGGAGAAAATGATTTCTGGGTTTCCTTTAACTCTGAGCTTTGTGGTGGACAGTAAAGTAAACTACTGCAAACCGTCACGTTAGCTGCCGTAAGCTCAGTTTGTAAGCCGGGCT